>OY743109.1:7500000-8750000 GCA_963555685.1 Acrobasis consociella | reverse complement strand
ATTATTTAAAAAGTTACACCTGCCTTTTTAAATAATAAATACTTTGGGGCTAACTCAATCAGTGTAATTTGTCCCTATAAATATATATATACAGGGTGGCCAACTTAGAGGTATACAACTTTTTTTTGCCGCCATTTTGTTTTGGCGGTAAATATGACAGTTGTTGCATGAATATTACTTTGTGTAGATACGGCAAATTTATTATGGAGCGTTTTACGACGGAACAATGTGTTTTAATTATTAAAACGTTTAACGAAACATTAAAAGAATGTTTCCCAGTCGATTAATTTCTAGAAACGGTGACATTGATTGGTCCCCAAAATCGCCTGATTTAATAGCTCCTGACTTTTTTCTGTGGGGCTATCTAAAGGGACGTGTCTATGCTAACAGGCCAATGAACCTTCAGTAATTAAATCAAAATATTCGAGACACAGTCACTGAGATAACGTAGGAAATGTGTGAAAATGTGATGAAAAACGCGATGAAAAGGGTTCACATCTGTGATGCTGCTAGAGGTGGACATGTCTGACATTATTTTCCATGTTTAACTGCCGGCCGGTATACCTGTTATTTGGCCACCCTGTATATATATATATATATTTATTATTTATATTTATATTTTTAAAGTACTTACTTCAAAAAATTATGTACAACCCATTTCACTCGAGATTAATAACTTAAGGATTCTAACGATACGTTACATCCGAATCTTTTTAGGTCTTTCGAAGTTATGGTGGAATGAAGAAATTCACTTACGTAAGTACAGTAAGTAGAAATAGAATAAAAACATTGAAGCTTTTTTTGGCAACATGTAAAAATTTTGTTATAGCTACGCTGGGGTGCATCACTCCGTTATATAGTTACTTGCATGACCATTATAATGTGAAAGAAGCCGCAGAAGAAAGAAGATGCAGAAGGATTTCTTATGTGTTAGTTTGGTAGGTACCATTACTACACAACTCGGTACAGAATCAGTATAATATTGAGGTGAGGGTTGTTTATACCGATACCATTCTTGCGAAAGCGCGAAGGCGGAAAAAGAGATTTAAAATATTGATGGCTTATGAATCCCCTTACTCTATACTTTTTCATACAAACGTAGTCTACGTTTTATTATGAAACCACATGTCAGGTTTCGGTAAAATATTGTTATTTTAAAGAAATTGCATTTATCTAGGGTTATAATTGGTTTTCCATAGTAAAATTATAAGAAAAAAATATAAGGATGGAAGAGTTTCCCATACTGCTGGTAAAATGATATAACACATTATATCCTTCAAGTTCATATTTTAACTGTGAAAACCCGTTATATGCCTAGATATGTGCATTATCTTTTAAATTACAAACTTGCCGAAATCGCTCATGTCGTTTCGAAATAAAACGTAGACTACGTTTGTATGGAAAATTGTAGTTTTGTAAGGGTAAGGTGAGTTCGGCATCGCTTTTTGACATAATTCTGGAACAGAAGTAGGTAGTACATTCTGTTTTTCTCCCATACCAGCATGGGCATCTAGCATTAGCATGAAAAGGAGATGGAAAAAGATTCTTACCAACAATTTATATCTACAAGATTTTACCTATCTTTTACGTTTATTTTATTTCGCCACAGTCTAACAAGCGACAAGACGAGGGTTGTTGTTTCTTAGAAAATTAAAATGTAACGAGATAGCCTTAGTTAATAGTTCATTGCACCGAAATGCTTTGTTTTGACTTTAGAGAAAATTGTCTGGATTATGTATCGACATCGGTGGGATTAAGATATTAAATTATTTAAATATATTTGTGCCTTTTATAAAGCAAAAGGGTATCTGATACTGATGACTATGTATTTTTTTAATTTTGGAAAATCAATTATTACTAACATAAAGTTGATCACAAACAACCCTCTACAGATTACCAAAAAATACAAATATATTATGTTCCAACAAACAACAGTTACCTGTGTTGTATTGTTGCAACTGACAACTGAAATTCGGGAGCTTTTGTACACACGATCAGAATAAAATAAAATTGTATGGAGTCGCCCGCAGCCGTCGCTATCGCCCATTGTCACGAAGAGTCAGCAAAAACATTATCAAGTTTCCATTCTAAATATTTTTATAAGTAAAAATATTTCTTGCATGCTTCCGGCTGTGTTACTTTGGAGCCTTTTGGACTTTAAACGGTCTAGTATTCAACATCATCATCATCAGGTCTTTTTGTCTCCACTGCAGAAGCCCGACCCTCTCAGTACTACCAGAGCCATACTTGGCCAGAGCAGCCAGAGGATTGGAGAGGGTTGGAGAGGTCTCATTGATGTTTATAAGCTTTGTTTAGCTTTTATTTCCTAAGTTGCCTTCTACGACATCCACTAGAGGACTTGGAGTAGCCCTATTCAACTCTGCCGGAAACCAAACGGCACGGTCTAGGATTAGTTTTAATTTATTTGAAAAGGTATTTGATGATTTGTATATATACTTTTTGTTATCAATTGTTTTATAATTTTCTAAATCCGTCTCGTAAGAGAGAAGTCTTATCTCCAGCATCTTTCAGTTATAGAATTTAAATGCGATACTTTTCTGCGTAGAGTACATTTCATTTTTTAAATTTAAGCTAAATTCCGAACAGTGCTGCAGTCACAATAGGAGTGATGTTATCATGTTTGAAAACCCACCCACCCTGCGGAAAGGGTAGTTCGACTTTGGTATTCCGCATCCCTTATGCATGTTTTACTGTCATTTCTTTAATAAGTATGGTGAATATAAAAATTTGCTGTCGAGTCGAAAACAAAAAAACTTAAATAGCCAGAAACTGTAAAATTTAAACGTTATTCTTAAGATTGCCATTAATTAGCAATTGCCACAAAACCAAGTAATTTACTAATGTTATCTTGAATCACATCACACTAATATCATAAAGGCAAAAGTTTGTGAGTTTGTGTGTGTTCATATGTTTGTTACTTCTTCACGCGCAAACGGATGGACCAATTTTGATATAATTTGGTATGTTGGAAGCTGACACCCTGGATTAACATATAGGCTACTTTAGGCGCGGGTAACACCGCGGGGTGCAGCTAGTAAATAATAAAGATATTTTATTTAGTACAAAACTCCAACACTTACGAAGCATAATGCCTACCTTATACATTCACTTACATTACTCGTTCACCGAAACCTCCCTGAAATATTCAGCGCGGATCGTCTGATATATGGGAATATTGTTCGATTCTGCCCCATATTTGTATTGAGTTCACGTCGATTGGCATTCCTGTCTTGCGCCTTTTTAGGAACACTTTCAAGAATTCGGGTATCGAGGTGTCTAATTAACTGATTTCCAAAATGTAAGAGTAGGGTAAATTTAAGGCAAACTTTAGTTTTTAATAGGTAGGTCAATTAAGTAGTTATGTTATTTTATTTTTATTTAGAGACGGCCCGGGCAAATCTTGCAAATATCGAGTCTGGGCTCAAAAAGTTATTTCTTATCTCAGTAAATTTTTGCAAGAGTCTGTTAAGGATTGTTTTTTTTATAAAAAATTAAGGTGTTTTTTAATTGATTCTTCCAATTTGACTAACTATAGGTATACGAAGACAAGAAAAACTAAATTTACGTTTGCGACCAATCGATGATATCTCTTTATATTCACTTGGATGATAAACACGAAGTTAGTCATAAAAAAATGCATAACTGTCTTTGGCTGCTTTTTAAAATGTCGTTAAAATATTTAAAGCAGTTTGCTGCCACAGTTTTTGTTATTTCCCCAGACGTTGCATCTCTGGTCGCTACTGTCCGCTGTGTTGCGTCCAATTTGTTTTGTGTATGTCTTTCCATATTTCTTTAGAACGCAGGGAATCTAAGCCACTATATCGTGGGAGCCCGGGGACGCTCTTCTTTAGATTGTCGTGGATAACATTCTTATTCGCTACGGTTTTATAACATTGTTGTTCTATTTTATCAAGATACTGCCCTAGTGGGAGGTTAAATTTTAATCTTAGCTTAAGTTGGTTTTTGTGTGTAATGTTTTCGTACACAACTGATATAAACTCATGAAATTTATGCATGCATTGACAAAGTGTACACATAAAATTTTTGTTTTATAATAAAATACAATTTTAGAGTGTATGTTTTAATGTTATAGCCAAAAAATATATTATGCATTAGTTTTATGCCATGAACGTATTTATTTATTACAAGATCTTTAAAAGTAACAAATAATACTAAAATCTAAATTAAAACTGAAAAAATAAATAAACGAAAATAAAATCGCAGAAAAGTGACATACATAGCCTATTTGGTGATTTACACTTTTTTCTGCTTAACATACCTAGGCCCACTATATACTGGGCAAAGACCTTCCCCTATCTTGCCCTTCAGGGCAAGTTGGAAAATGGCCTTTTTCAAATTGTCCTGGGTCTTGGAAGTTTATATATATATGTATTTGTTATAAAATATAGTATCGTTGAGTTAGTATTCCATAACACAAGTCTCGAACTTACTTTGGGGCTAGCTCAATCATTTTAATTTGTCCATATATATTTATTTATTTATTATTTATTTATTTCATATCACCACTCATATCTGTCCACGGCAAACATTTTCCAACCAGACATAAACTTCTCTCCAAAAGTACTCAATAAATAGTATTTTGTCCTAAAAGTCAGCATGACTCCACATGTAAAAAGGCACGTAACGTATTGATGTATTTTTGGTATATTAAGCCTCTTTGTTTTATGAATGTATGAGATTTCAAAATTCATGGAATGAATTTGCAGATCCGATAATCTGGAACGCCGGCCAAGTCATGATTACCCCGTATTTCAGCTGAAGCACCCATAGACAGAAGTTGGGCCATAAATATTACAGACGAGGATGGGGTACCAATTAGAAGATCTTCATTTGTTTTATTTACGATCGCCCGCGCGAGGGTTAAGATAATTATTGTTAATACAGCACTTAGGAGAAAATATTTCTAACAATAAACTTACAAAATTGAAGAAATTAATATTTTTCAAGCAATTTCAACCAAATTAAGTTTATTATGAGAAAAATTTATTCTATATTGAATATTTTATCCTTTGTCTTTTTTTTAAAGAATCAAAAGCATTTTATCTTATCACTTGCAATTACCAAAACAAAGTATACTTACTCTGTAAGTAATTTCGTACGATGACCATTGTATTGATAATTCTCGATTCTCGTTCAAGTAAAATCCCCCAACATGGCACTCAAAATGCTTCAGGTGATAAGGATAAGTTTGTTCGCGACTTTTTCTTTGTGTTTCCGAGCAATTTCTTAAGCCTCTGAATATGTATTGAAACTTTGGATCCTTCCGATTTTATCAGTACCTACATAAAAGTATGCGTTTGGTTTAAAAAAAGTCCGAGATATACATTGTATTTCTTTGTTTCGATGGGGTAGTTTTAGTCGATTGTTTCAATTTAAGAGAAGATGCTGGTCTGGAAGAAAAGAAAAAACTTAGAATGTACCAGCTGCTTCTCTTCCCGCGCAGATCGTAAAAGCCGAGCGAGGGAATGGGCACAAATGCGAATCATGTTAACAGACGATGCGGCTAGCAACCCATCACTCTATTGATTGCTTTTCCATCTTCTCGCCCACCATGACGCTAAAAGTGGCTTTTGGGTCTTGCGGCCCTGGGCTCTGCATAGAGCCGCAAGACCCAAAATGCTCTGTCTGCCCCATTAGGGATAAAGACGTAATAGTATGTATGTAAGAAAAAAATGCATAGGCAGGTTTACATTCTGAATAAACTCAAGAGTAGAAGCCGAGTATTTTTTTATTTGTACTTATAATATAAAAAATAAATAATAATAAAAATAATACTGGGAAATTGTAAATTTTAGTATTTTCCCATAAAATACTATAAAATTGCAGCAATAATAATATACATTTGAAATGCGCTAATTAAGTTCAGCTTTTCATCGAAAGTTTGAGTAACTTTACTTGTTACTACCCATATCAGCCACATAAGTTGACTATATTTGCCATGCATGACGTGGGGTCTCTAAGTAAATTAAATCGGAGGTAGCCAGCCAAATCCACCGGCTCGTCATACTGAGCCGTGTTAGTGAAAACGATCCGGTGGCATGGCTGGATATTGGTCAATGGGCTTAACCTGATACCTACGTTTAGGATCTTGAAGCTTACTGAATAAGGTTAGGGTAAGTAATTCGGATAGGATAAATAATAATTATTACATCAATCTTTTTGTATCTATGTGATGTAATACAGTTTTATTAATAGTTAACTTTCGTATAGAGAGCGGGTATCAATCTTAAATTGTAAATTTAAGTATTGAATAAACTATTTTGAATTAGACGTTCATGAGAAAAATCTGATACATTATACGTTTATTTACTGTTCATCGTTCACTAGAGCTAGATCGTCTATTATGAGGTACTGAGTTCAATTCTTAGCAAACTGAAATTATTTATAGATATTACAGCCATAAATCTAATAACAAATAATATTATTTTTTGCAAAAAATTACACAGCCCACTCTTGACGCAATGTAAATGTGATTTCTTTAGAGCACAGGTGTCCACTGCACTCGCGATGCAGCAGGCGTCGAAAGTTCTAAAGAGGGAGGTATCAGGGGGAGGTTATAGATGGAGGAGGTTATAGGAGGGGAGGTTATCAATTACTTGTTCCTGTCGGCTAGCACATCGCAGTAGAATGGATGCCCTCTGCGCCCTGCACTCGAATCCCCCCGATACCCATCGTTTGTCACGTTAGTTGTTTCAATTCTAGTGTGGTTGGAGTCTAGAATGATCTAATGCAATTGGGAGATCCATGTGTTATCTGCCATATTTTCAAATGATGCTTTCACTTAGTCCTATTTTGAATCTATAGGTATCTATTTTCAACTATGAATCTTGGATCTTTTTAAACTCGTAACATTTTCGTGGATCTAAATACTAAAATGTCTTTATAAATTACACAAAAAAGATAAAATGTGTTTTGCAATGACACAATAGAAATAATTATACCGGTCGATTCAAAACACACGCAAACACAATACTAGAAATAAAAAAACACTTAATAAGTAATTATTCTCTACTTTGACTCCCTTTATGGTCTCATCTGGCTGCTGCCACTGTTGTTTGTCAGATCTTCATCATAGAAGGAGTCAAACTTACAAGTTTATAATTTATGTCTTCGAGCGACATTATAATAGTAGTATTTCATAAATAGTATATTTATCCCCTTGGAATACCAAGGGAATAAAGCAGTGTCTTCTGTCGCGGGTGACGACTTAAATCGCGAGCGCAACGAAGGACTCGAGGTTTACTCCCGAGCAGAGCGAGGGTGTTAAATACTTAAATCACGAGAGTCCTGAGTGTAGCGACGGATTTAAGTTCACCCAAGACTAAGACAGCTTTATCACCGAGTAAAATACTCTACTTTTCGTACCATTTGCGAAAAAATAAAGACAATAATAACTAGAGATAAGCATTCATTAATTAATTTTTATCCAGTTACATAAAAAATACAAAATGTTTTACGTTGTAAATAATATAGGTACTTACGCAGAAAACTTGGCTGTATGTGTGAGACGCAAATGACCTTTTGATTTTTTTAAAACTAACCAGCTGGTGTAACAAACAATGACATGACTTGATTTAGTTGTTTATTTTATGAAATTTATGTGGTTTTGTGGAAATTGCGGATACAAGTTGTCTATTCAAAATCGTTATTTTTTTACGCTTAACAATATAGAAAGGATTTCAGTTCAGTATAATTTTCGATAAGTATTCCAAACTTGAACCATATTCTCCCTCTAGAGGATGAATGAAATTCAATACAATTTTCTTTCTCTGTTTTCATTCTTGGTCTAGAGGCCGAATGAAATTCAGTACATTCTTCTTTCCCTGTTTTTAACAGATTAAAAATGACTATTGTTATGTTCGCTTTTTGTGCCATAGAATGTGACTTTTTTGAGCAAGTGGTACGAAAAATTGAATAGAACTTCACTTAAGTTCGTTTAATCACAAAACAAAGTTACTCGCTACTCAGACACCAATATGAACCGGCGTATGGCTAAAGATCAATTTGGAAGGTTCGATGTCAACAAAGGCGGTGACAGGCGACAGATAGCGCTCAGTAATTTAATGCGACGTCCACTTTGTTACGCGACAGAGCGATACCGATGACAAAGCATTATCAGCCCGTCATTACGCACCTGAGTGTGTGGGCGGCAACCAAGCGGCGCCCGCGGCGAGGGTTCGGTTTTAAAAACTTACTGATACGTTACTTACATTGAAAGAACTTCTTTTTTACTGCGGATTATTACTTAAGCTGGTCTGGAAAAAATAACAAAGAATGTGCCAGTTGTTTCAATACAGGAATAGTCGGAAATTTGAATCGCATCATTATTTTGATTCCCTTTGTCTATTTTCTCGCCCACTATTTCGTAAAGAGTGGCGATTGGGTCTTGCGGCCCTGGTCCCTGTGTACCCCATTAGGGATAAAGATGTGATAGCGTAAGATGTTTTGTTTGAGAGGTAGGGAAGTATATATTTACTTAACGCACGTCATTTTAACCGACTTCCAAAAAAGGAGGAGGTTATCAATTCGTCGCGATGTTTTTTTTTATGTAGGTGTGTTCACCGATTATTCGAAGACGCCTGAAGCTTGAACCGATAGAGAATATTCTGTTTTTGCTTAAGAACCCCTTACCCTAGACTTCTCCATACAAACGTAGTCTACGTTTAATTTCGAAACCGCATGTCAGATTCCGCTAAAAATTGGTAATTGCAAAGAAATTGCAATTATCTAGGTCTAGGACTGGTTTCCTACAGTAATATTATGAACTGGAAAGAAAATATAACGATTTAGAAGTTTCCCATACTGATGGTCAAAAATGATAAATAACACTATATTCTATTTCAAGTTCATATTTTTACCGTTGGAAACCAGTTATTAACCTAGATAATTGCAATATCTTTGAAATTACAAAATTTTGTCGAAATCGGACATGTCGTTTTGAAATAAAACGTAGACTAAGTTTCTATGGAAAGTTGTATTTTGGTCTAGGGTAAGGGGACTCTTAAAAGAGTATACTTGCGAGGTGATCCCATATAAATTTTATCAAAATCGGGTGTGCAGTTTGGCGGAGAAGTCTGTTTTTAGTTTTGAAAAATTATCAATGTTCGTTTCGACACACAGGTTTCTGGGCGGCTGTCATCGCACTATTTAACTGAAAGTTTTCGGTGATGTAAATAGCAAAAACAATGTTAATAAAATTACCTAAACAGCCATTTACATACACGAAATACAAACAACAAACAGACCAGGTAACTAAAGCATAGCAACTGCGGCATCGCGAGAGTGCAATTAAGCCACTTTTCATTAGGGAATGATAACGCCAAATGCTTTTACGGCACAGATAGCGTGTTTATTTCAGGATTCTGCTACGGTTTGGCAGCAATAAGCTCTGAACCGAGATGACCTGGGTCTCAACTTTTGAATTGGATTGAAGCTAAATCTTTCACGAAAAACACAAAAAGTAATCGAATCAACATCTTACATAGAAATCCCAATCACAATAGAAATGTGAACTAAGTCACAAATATATTATTTATTTAGTTCGTCAACAGATTAACCATATTTTGTCGTTTAGTAAAGTTCGCAAAGATACAGTGCCTCGAAGTTTCGGAAGCCGTTTTACGTCACCTTCTGGTGAAAATCGTGTCTGACTGTGACGTCAGGTGAAATTTAAATGCGCTGTATTACTATCTCCGTCCGTCATTATTTGCTAATCAGAAAAACGAAAAAATACACTTTCTAAGGCGGGCATTATATGGCTATGCGTCGTTCATTAGGTATGACATTCATACACTACAATATGCCACATGCGGCCGTAACGAGAAAAAAAGGTTATGTACCAAAAGTTCAGTACTAAACTCATTATTGACGGAAACACAGCGTAAAAATCAGACAAAGTGTTCAAAGCACTTTTACTCGTGATAACGATTCAAATGCGAAAATTATAATATAAGGCATGAATTTTAAAAGTTGAACTCCAGACGCCCCGCCGCGGCTCGTAACGTACAAGATAAATGATACTTTTTAAATGTCAAATGTTAGGTGCTTTGTAAGAATAGGTCGCCTGCCACGTATGTCGTGAGTGTATGTACATTGAACAGTTGAGGCGTTTAGGGAAATGTTTCAGATACCATGCTATGTAAATTATGAATTTATCCATTCTAGTCTTGAAAAAAAACAAAAATTTAGAATATACTAGCTGCTTCTCTTTCTTTGCCGATAATTAATGCCAATAAAGGGAATGGGCGGAAATCATAATTTCAATAGAGGATGCAGCTAGCAACTCGTCACTTTTTCACGCCTGTCATCACGCTAAACGTGATCTTGGCTGTTACCTAGATTTTTTTAAGTTACTTCTTAAATCTATGGCTGTTACGGCTTTAGATTGTCTACAATGTTAGACGTATACACTATCATGTGTATTTAAATAGAGAAAGATTATATGTGACTTATATTTGCGACTTTGTTAATGGTTCGGTTTTTATTTAATTGATGAGTACCATTACACCCTTTTGAAAGTGTAGGAAATTGGAAAAGTGTTCGTATAGTTCCCTATTATGGAAAATATCAATAAGACAGAATAATTAGTTCATATACGACTTGTAATTATGTTCAAACAGAATCATTTAATATCTAAGTTGTTAGAGGGATTTCAACGACATGACCAGAAAGTGACCTTTATATTTTAGTAGCTGCTTATTTACATTATAAATTCAACAGTTTATTTTCAATGCAAAACGTTTATCGACAGTGAAATTATCTCTCTTTTGTTCGGTAAATGAGCTGAATACCAAATTACAACCTTCAGCTGTAGAAATATAATTTTAAACACGAGTTGACTTATTTTGTTCTTTTGTTATTTCTTGATTCGTGAAATTTCATATTTCACGTAACTTTAAATCAAATTGCAAGATTTTTCATGAAGTCTACCCAAAAAAAAGCATATTAAATTAAGTAGGTAGGAGTAAACCTCATCAAAATTCATCTAAATTGAGATCACGCGGTTCATACTTAGTTTTAATTTAAGTTTTATTAAGAAGATTTAATTTAAATATAAATTGTATTTATAAAAGATCAAAGGCTTTTTTCGTTACGAAGCATTCATGTCTTATTAAAAATGTATTGAAAACGCGATGCGGCAAAGCCATTATTATCTTAATTTATTTTTTCACCTTCTCGTCCACCATCATGCTTAAGTGGCCTTTGAGTCTTGCGGCCTTGGGCTCTGTCTTACTTAGAGCCGCACGACCCGAAATGTTCCGTCTGCCCCATTGGGGATGAAGACGTAATAGTGTTTAAGTATAACATCAACATTTTGAAACAAGATTGGTGTGCTAATTGTTTGTGATGGGAAATTAAGAATGCATTCATAATGTGTATTTTAAAAATATTCAATACGGGAGCACATAAGTATTTAAAAACAAAACAACGTCTTATTTTCCATTACGCCACGTTATGCGATAAAGGCTTCAAGAGCCATCATAGAAAGGCGTCTCGGCCAAGTTCGGTTGTTATCGCGACCAGTTTGACTGGAGCACCCTCTGACGTTCCTCGGACTAAAGCCAACTTCAACTACGCTTACATTTCATTTAGTTACATAGTAAAGTTACAATATTGTTTAGCCATATACTAGTAAATTTATAATTTATTTATTAATTCCATAAAGGCCACTTTTCACCTGGAATAGGAAGGCGCCTCGGCCAAGTTCGGTTGTTATCGCGACCAGTTTGACTGGAGCACCCTCTGACGTTCCTCGGACTAAAGCCAACTTCAACTTCACTTACAGTGTCATTTAGTTACATAGTAAAGTTACAATATTGTTTAGCTATATACTAGTAAATTTATCATTTATTTATTAATTACATAAAGGCCACTTTTCACCTGGAACAGGAAGGCGCCTCGGCCAAGTTTAGTTGTTATCGCGACCATTTTGACTGGAGCACCCTCTAACGTTCCTCGGACTAAAGCCAACTTTAACTACGCTTACAGTTTCATTTAGTTACATAGTAAAGTTACAATATTGTTTAGCTATATGATAGTAAATTTATCATTTATTTATTATTTCCATAAAGGCCTCTTTTCACCGGCGATAGGAAGGCGCCTCAGCCACGTTCAGTTATTATCGCGACCAGTTTGACTGGAGCACCCTCTGACCTTCCCCAGACTAAAGCCAACTTCAACTTCACTTACAGTTTCATTTAGTTACATAGTAATGTTAGATACTGTTTAGCTATATTTATAAATTCATATAGGCCACTTTACACCAGCGATAGAAAGACGCCTCGGCCGAGGCGTCTTTGTATATGCCTCCCACGTTCCTCGGACTATAGCTTTAACTTTTAACAGCTATAGTTACATTTTAACGTGTAAGATACTGTTTACAAAATAATGGACGTTGGTTCCGCTTTCGCATCATAACTGCTGAATATCTGTACCTAAGAGTAAATGACATTAGGCATGTAAAAAAAATATACGGACAATCACACAGATTAAGTTAGCCTCAAAGTAAGTTTGAGAGTCTTTATTGAGAACGAAGGATAATCTTAGATCAATACAAATTAAACCGACGATTACGACGTTATAAGCTTTTTTCCAATTTATCAAAATAACTACCTTTACATATAATACTTATATAAACTGTCTCAGTTTTAAAATTATCTCCATATTAAGTTCATGCCAGTCTTAAAGAGAAAAAAAACATATAAGATAAAGGCTTCCCTTTCCGCTCAGAGTTTTTTGTAAATGCCGATCGAGGTAATGGGGAAAAATCCAAAATAATGTTAATAGGATTCCTTTTTCTACCTTTACTCCTATCATCAAGCTAAAATTGGTTTTTGGGTTTTGCGGCCCTGGGCTACTTCGTTAAATGTATAGATTAGATAGTCTTCTTCTTATCGTGTGTGTTAGTGACTAACACTAGTGTCAGAGTTTTTAAACCGCCTTAAAGGCCTCTGACATGGTTTTAGGTAACGACCAATGTCAAAGACAGTGACCGGGATCGACGGCTTGACGTGCCCTCCGAAGCACGGATCTTCTTACTTATCAGACAATCAGGTGATCAGCCTACAATGTCCTAACCAAACTAGGACAACAACACAAAGTCGTTGCCCCCGCCGGGAATCGAACCCGCGACCTCCGGGTATGAGCCGAACGCTCTAACCACTACACCACGGAGGCAGTTAGATAGTGTAATAAGGTATTAACAAACAAATATATCATACCTTGGAAAGAACCCAGAATGCAGCTGGATACTGTTGTTCATTCCACCACTACAATACAATCCATTTATTCAACGCTCTGTATGCGTCCAATCCGGATCTGTTGAACGGTTCAATGCTTAGCGTCGGACACACGTTTACGTGTGTCGGAATGGGCAGATGGGATTGCCGGAATATTGGCTCATTCAACAGTAATTCAATGGCTATCTTGCTGTAAATTTGTCAACTAATTAACTTTTTTAATTGACTAATTTCACAAGTTTTTACGAGGACGGTATATACAGTGCCTACTTTGAATAATAAAAGACTGAAAACAAGGAATTAAAGAATAAAAAACCACACACACTGTAGGTTCCGAAATTTCATTACTGGGTATTATTTTCTTTATGATTTACATTATATTACACGTGATGTAAAAATCTTCATGTAAAAGACATGTTACAACTTTATTTTAAAAAAAGGACTTTGTCTTTTATTTAATAAATTCCAAGCCAGTGGTTCTTACAAACATTTGCACTAAAAAGTTTGATACATACTTATTTCGTAAGCGGATCACTGAATCGAAAAATGATTTTCACAACCTCATATTGTTTTTCAAAGACCTATCAAACGATACCACGACTATACTCTGGGATGCATGAGTAATAAAAATATCATTCCAACTTTAGGTATACCTCCCCTAGGATTTAACCACATTGTTGACGTGATTAAAATATACACTAGCTGGTGCCCGCGACTCCGTCTGCGCAGGATTATCACACAATATCTTTATAAATTGTAGCCTGTGTTATTCTGATGTATAAGCTATATTATTGTAAAGTTTCATTCAAATCCATTCAGTAGTTTTTACGTCAAAGAGTAATAAACATACATCCATCCATCAATACTTACAAACTTTCGAGTTTGTAATATCACTTAATTATTCATGCAAAAATTCTGTTTTCTGGTACCTACTTACAGTGTCTAAGCTAAGCCGCGGACAAACAGACATGGCGAAACTATCCAGACAAGCAACCCTTGTCTGAACTTAGGCGACTTAAAAATATAATGTCTATTAGGTTTTTTGAACAAGGAAAAAGATGAATGGCTTGAATTTTATGTACAGTTTTTATAACACGCTTGGAAAATAATGAGAAAGGAAAAATAAGTAATAAGGAGAAAATAAAAGCAATAATGTAGAAGGAATACTAAAATTTAAAAAAATCATGAATATTTATTAGTTTTCCTTAACCATAAATTACAAAGAAAGCGTCTGGTAACATTAATTTCCGTGGAAAATATTCTTGCTATGAATGTTATCATTATTTCTTACTAGATGTGCCCGTGGGATTCGCTTTCCATAGGAATTTCTGGATAAAAACTTCCCCGAGTCTCAAACTATATCCATACCAAATTTCATCCCAATCGGTTCAATAGTTTTAGCGTGAAGAGGTAACAAACAAACAAATATACAAATAATATTATATTATATATTATATTATTATAGTAGGAAGTAGGAAGTAGGATTGCTGTTTTCAGGATTTAAAATTGTACGGGTATGTAGTGAGGATTATAAAATAATCTATGTTGAAATTTTACTATAATTGACTATCTTCGATTATCTTATCAATATTAATCGGCTAGAGACACTGCTTAAGGAAAAGCAAAAATCACCAAGTTCGAATTATATCTATTGCATTTGTTTGACTTCACGTAAAAATTAATATTAAAATCCTAAACTTTGGGCGAAAGAGATCAAAACAATACATACACTGTCACGTTTATATGGAACAGACAGAGTATTTTGGGTGTTGCGGCTCTTGCAGACAGAACTCAGGGCCGCGAGACTACAGAGCGTGATTGTAGGCGAGAATGTGGAAAAAGGTATCATAATAATGATTGCTAAATTCATCGCCTTTTAAATCATTATTTCTTATTGTTGTTTTCAGGATTTAAAATTGTACAAGTATGTAGTAAGAACAATAAATGAATCTATGTTGAAATTTTAATATAATTAGCTATCTTCGATTATCTAATCAATATCAATCGGCTAAAGACACAGCAAAAATCAACCAAGTTCGAATGATATCTATTGCATTTGTTTGACTTTACGTAAAAATTAATATTAAAAACCTAAACTTTGGGCGAAAGAGATCAAAACAATACATACACTGTCACGTCTATATGGGACAGACAGTATTTTGGGTGTTGCGGCTCTTGCAGACAGAACTCAGGGCTGCGAGACTACAAAGCGTGATTGTAGGCGAGAATGTGGAAAAAGGTATCAAAATTGTGATTGCTAGTCGCATTGCCTATTAACATTATTCACACTTTCGCTTCTTCCCTCAATCGGTTTCTACGATCTGCATGGGAAAAGAAGCAGCTAGAACGTTCTAAGTTTTTTTTTTGCTTCCAGACAAGCATGGAAGCAAACAAAGCGTTGCAATATTTATTGCAAACGTAGCAATAATTCAAAAAAATATTTATTGGTGTCCCAGTTCAGGTGGCTTATCTGCAGGGGGGATAATGCGGTCTAAGGGACAGTTCAGACATAGAAGAGCGCAGCGGAGAGGAATTTTTATGACGTTCGAAAATAAACTTTTAACAATTAGCATAAACTTGAAAACGCGAACATATGACAAAAACTCGCTAGTTTTCATTTTCATTTTGTCATGTTTAAACGTTTATACACTTTAGGTTATGGTAATACGGTCTTATTTTCAATTAAATATAAATAAACATGTAGGGACCAATCACACAGATTGAGCTAGCCCCAAAGTAAGTTTGAGACTTAGATATTTTATAACAAATACATATGTTTAACTCTTCAAGCTGCGCCAATACCAGACACAATAGTTAAACAATTGAAGTCGGGAGGAATTCGTCCAAGTGCCCGCTTAGAGGATAAATATAGAGGATTGCATGCTGTGTTCGCTCCAAGTAGGTTGGCAACTTGTATGCTCTTATTTGTATTTGTATAATCTTGTGTGTTGTTCAGCCAGTTAGCGAACCAAATAAATTAAAAAAAAAAATCCAAGACCCAGGACAATTTGAAAAAGGCCATTTTTCAACTTGCCCTCGAACCCGATCGAACCCGGAATCTCTGGTTGGCGGATTAGCATGGTGACCACTACGCCACGAAGATCGTCACGAATTTAGTTAGTAATTGCTCGGGAATTTTTCCTCTCTGTCTGATATGACCCTAACGCCGACGCCTTCCATTTGTGTCCCAGTCTCCAATGGTTTTGCCACTTCCGTAATGTTCAGTAATGGCCTGAGAAATTGGACGTTAAATGTTATTTTGCAGATTCTAAAGGCCTATTTAGACAGTGCAGGTTTGATTGCCTGTTCCATATTATTTTATTAAAGCAACAGACAGCTTGCACGGTCTTAACGAAATGTCAGCCGTAAAACTTATTTATTGATTAAATATAATTTTGCAATATTAAAAACCGACTTCAACAACAAACTACAAAAACAATTTTTATAGAATTCCTATGGAATTACCTGACAAGTATGCCATTTCAAGCAAAATAATTTTCAACATTGGTTTAGGCATCTTCGAGTTATCTGTTATCAAACAAATGAAAATAAAAGATTCTGACAAATTAAAACCTCCCTCTTTTTTTAAGTCGGTTAAAAATGTGTATACTTACAAGAAACTAGCACCGTCTAAATGGGCCTTAACTTCAGTAGGGTAGGAAGGTTTACCTAATAAATTTATTTTTCGCCTTATAAAGTAGGTAGGTACCTAACATGAAAAGCAATAATTACATCAATCGATATCGTTAAGCAAAAGATCGAATCCACTATTCACAATTCGTTTTCCTGATACATTGCTAACATTGTAAGTCAATTGCCGCAGACTTGTTTCCGACTTGTTTCTTACTAGTTACGTGTTAGACCGCTTTTTGTGCCCAACCGCTGGACTTATTAGTACCTTCGAGAGTTCAGTAAACTTTCGTTGGTCAGTTGGTAACACAAAAGACTTTAATTCAAGGCCTATGAGTGAGTGTGAGATAAAAAATTATGAATTAATTTTTCGTCATAATATGTAAAAGCGCATCATCATCATCCAGGCCGTTTTCCACCCAATGCTAACCTAAAGCAACTCTTCCACGAAGTTTACCAAACCTTGAATAAAATTTTTTTATTCAAGGTTATCCTGCAATGAGTAAAATATTTTGACTTTGACTTTATTTATTTTTCTTCCTTACTTTTACTTCTTACTCTTATTGATCAAGAGATCAATAAGTAGAATAAGTAGAGATTAATAAATAAGTAAAAAGTCAAAGTCAAAATATTTTAAATATTAATTTATTGCAAAAGCTAAAAACTACAAGCGTTTCGGAACGACTACTGCTGGAAAGATTACGCCGAAAGAAACCTAGTTCAGTCATCAATTCAATGCACTTGCAATGTCAATTCTTTTTCTGTTGTCATTGTCACACTAGGTAGAAAGGGCTTGCATAACGAAAGTAGAGACATACAATTCCATGGCTTGCATCAAGTCCAGCTTGACATCTGTCACAAGTATGCTTTTCAGTTTGTAGATCTAAGCGGTTCTTATAAAGGATTTGAAAAGCCTTGAGGCTTAACGCTAAACTGTTGGAGATATCATTCCGAAAGTAGCAGCAATTATAAATGTGTGTACCTATCTAGTTAGTATATGTGTTATCTATGTATCTGTATTGATACATCTATGCTACTATATGTACTCCACACTATCAATGTGGTATTAAACAGTTTCGGAATCGAAATTGGGATTGGAATTTATCAATGAGTCCTATCGACGCCATTGTCTGCGAGGGGCAGTCGACAGTTTAATTAGAAGGGTGGTAACATCCGCCCCGTTCATACAGTGACATTCGAGTTGGTGGATATATACTCCTAATATTGCGATGAATATTAAGATTGTCTATATAAATAATAGAGAAAATTTGTCATCAGTGTTAGCACCTTCTGCTTATAGTCGGCGTAGATCATGGCTTTTGATGTCAATTAGTAAAAGTTATTGTTTATAAAACTTTAAAGGTCGTTTTACGTATGCTCCCTGGAATTAATTTCTTGATCATGAAATTCCCGATATCGTTTTATATTTTATCCGTTATTTTTCTATTCTATTTTTCAGTTTTAAAGTAGGTACCTATTTCAAACGTCTAAAATTTTTCTTTTTATTCATATTTTTTTCATTAATTGTATATTTTTTTCATAGTCGCTTTAGATAAAGAGAAAATTAAGGCATTAATTACAAGAATAATTTTTACTTACCTAAATAAATATTCCAGAAAGAAATTAAAATTCACAGAAAGAATTTTTAATCAAACGAAGTGGAAGTACTCGTAACAATTTGCAACGTAAAGTATCTTTTTGCTTCGAGATGCTTTTGTAATTAAACAAATTTGTAAAGTGTGTGTGAATAATGGGACCAGAACCAGAAGGTCTATGGTACGCGAGGGTGAGTTCACTCAAATTATTCCGTCGTCAGTTGTACCTATGGATCATAATCATACTCTGTGGTGACAAGTACAAGTATACGTACTTGTCACCACAGAGTGTGACAAGTATAAGTCCCATGTCTCGCCAGTCGTACCTATTTAGGTTTGTGGTCATGGGTTATTTGCCTTGTAGACATTAATTTTAGGCATTTTGCTTCGTAGACGAATTAAAAGTTAACGTAATGTTCAAACTCTGATTAGAAATCCATGTGATGAATTGCTTTCATCTCTTATGAGGGAGGTTCTTATTATCTAATCAAAAAATCCGACAAAAAACAATGAACCGCTTTAAGGTTATATTGACCGCGCCTTTATTACGGAACTAAAATGGCGACATCTCTTTTAAAGGAAACATTTATCTGCTTCCAATACCACTATTTTCTGCTAACTCGACAATATTTCATATGATTGTTTTTAATGCATTTTCTAGTTCTCTCAGTCTTTCTTCTGTTTTTACCTATACGTTATATGTTATTATATTGAGCAATTATTCCGCTATACAAAACAATATAATTTACTAGAGATTTACGATAATACTGTGTTCAATTTGGTTTTTATGGATAATTTGTACTTGCAATGGATCATAATATTCTATTGGACGTACCCCTCTTGAGGCTTGAGATCTGCTGGAACACTCTCACGTAATTAGATTGGTAATTACGAAATTAGCATCCTGGGAAACAGACTGGGCGTGCTGGGTGTCTGTTGTTAAAGATGTTTTAGCTTAGTATGTTCATAGAAAATTTAACACAGTGCATATACTTAGCCGGATGAAATATAAATAATAATATTTTTTAAGTAAGGTATTTTGTAAATCATTTGAAATATTTGTTTGTTAATTTGTAAAACTTTAGTATACATAAATAAAAATAACCGGCCAAGTGCGAGTCGGACTCGTGCACCAAGGGTTCCGTACCATTATCTATAAAAATCAAGATTTTTTGTATAGGAGCCCCCCTTAAATATGCATTTTATTTTGTTTTTAGTATTTGTTGTTATAGCGGCAATAGAAATGCATCATTTGTGAAAATTTCAACTGTCTAGCTATCGCAGTTCCTGAGATACAGCCTGGTGACAGACAAACGGACAGACAGCGAAATCTTAGTAATAGGGTTCCGTTTTCACTCTTTGGGTACGGAACCCTAAAAAATAGAGTAAAAACATCGTACAACGTGGTTGTATCCTAAAATGGAATTTTATTTTAATATATTGATATAAAATGTAATAAAACCGTCTAAAATAGGATTATAAATAATGCCCACAACCGGTTAACCAAAATACTTAATAACTCTATAAGATAAAGACGCCATTAAAATAAAAATTGTAAACTTTAAATCAGTTACATAGGAACTGTGACTTTAGAAGTGCTAATTTTTCTGTCAAATTCATTAATGAATTCCTAATAAATGTGTTATTTCAATAGGTAATTATATAATTACCTTTAAACGAGCAATTCTTGTATATTTATATGTATATACATTTATTTCTTTGATTTCGGAAACTGCTCAAACGATTTCGCTAAAATTTGGTATATTTTTGGGGGAAAACAATCGATCTAGATTAGTCTTATGTTTGTGAGAACGCGTGTTTTCGAGTTTTCATACGTTTATCTTTCCTCGCAGAATATGGTCGCTAATCTCCTGCCGGCCACTGTTCGTCTGGTCCAGCGGATTAAGACGCAAGACTGCAAGAAACGAGTGTTACGGGTTCGATTCCCGCTCAATGACTTACTTTTGTTTTTTTAAATGTTCAAGTTTATATCTAATTTTTAAATTTTTATTGTTTTTAGACAATTTTTCCCATGCTGAAAAAATAGAAAAACTCCCATGCTGGTCTGGGAGAAATAAAAAAAAACTTAGAATGTACCAGCTGCTTCTCTTCCCACGCAGATCGTAAAAGCCGATCGAGGGAATGGGCAAAAATGCAAATCATGTTAACAGGCGATGCGGCTAGCAACTCATCACTGTATTGATTGCTTTTCCATCTTCTCGCCCACCATGACGCTAAAAGTGGCTTTTGGGTCTTGCGGCCCTGGGCTCTGCATAGAACCGCAAGACCCAAAATGCTCTGTCTGCCCCATTAGGGATAAAGACGTGATAATATGTATGTATGTATGTTTAGACAATTTTAAAAACGTTTATGTAGATTATCACCTAAACACCATCATATTACAATAAATAGTAATAACCGAGCAAACCTCGGTCGCCCAGGTACTTATTTGCTTAATTAAGTAGGTACTTTTCATGTATACAACAAGCGCAATGACTATACAAGATTGGAAACCAAGTATATAAGGTCTAACAAAATATACTGAAACTATTTTAAGGGTGAATTTAGTCCATGATACTGAACAACTTTTCCCAAGGATCATGTATCGAAATATGAAAAATATTTTTTGCTCTTCCATACATGTTCGATCAGCTGATTCGAGTTTGTATGGAAAGTTTTTCAGTATCACGGACTAAATTCGCCCTTAAAATAGTTTCAGTATATTTTGTTAGACCTTATAATAGTGAATCTTCGCCATTATAATAAAAGCAAAGCGAAGTTGCTAAGACAATACTGGCGTCCGTTTGAATGGCCGCCGCGAGCCGTTCCCGGTAAATCCTCGGCCACAAATTACAGGGGACTAGATGTGACGCCTCGATTGTTTGAGTTAGTATCAAATGGTCGTTCGCAATTAGCCTGGCAGACAAATTTTATTTTTCTTAATAAAATATCAAGTAAAGGTCCTGGATTTTATGTGTTTATAAGAATAGGATTGTTGAGTTAATTTTTTTATATGATATACCTACTGAAACAGTAAATGAAAATGGTCTAACACAATATACTGAAATTGTTTTAAGGGAATTCAGTTCGTGATACTGAACAACTTTCCCCAAGAAATATATTATGTTGTAATATGAAAAATAATTTTTGCTTCCCATACAAACTTGGATCAGCTGATCGGTCAACTTATATGGAAGGCCAAATTTACTTTTAGACTGAATTCTCTCTTAAAACAGTTTCAGTATATTTGTTTGTGGCTTCTTCTTTTTTATGTGTCCTTTTGTTTAAAACGTCACCCCTTAAGCTGCGTTTTTTACTCATTTCATTATTAATACTTGTGTTATTCGTTTGTAAGAATTGTATTTTATTAAGCCAATGGCTGCTCTTAGCTTCTGAATAAAATAAGTTCACGATGCTCTTTATCTAGCACATTATCTTTTATTATTTGACTGGAGTATTGCTATGGTTTCTTGGTAATCAACTAAAGCAACAATCCTTTCAGTTGAAGTTGATGTTTGGTTTAAGGATTAAGTTATTTTTATATTTTTACGAGTATAAGGTGTACTAAGGCAAAGGACAATAGAAACTGAGGTATAAAACAACATAATATGCTGTTTTAAACCTCAGCGTCCTGAAAATACTGATATTACACTTATGGCTACATTAATTTCAAAAACTTTATCATTACAGATGGGATGTTTAGGAAATTAGCTGTTATCTAGTATAGAAAACAGTACCTGGGCTGAAGCTTTGCTCGGTTACATCTCAAACATCGAAAATACGCGTTTTCCCAAACATAAAACTAATCTAGATCGATTGTTTACCCCCATATACCAATTTTCAGCGAAATCGTTAGAGCCGTTTTCGAGATCACAGAATTATATAAATAAATATACAAGAATTGCTCATTTAAAGGTATAAGATAATGTATGCAACAATAGTTCTTTTTTGTTATACGGGCACGTTGATTAATGTCTCAGATGCAGTTAATGCAGTGGCCTAATTCCGTATTTTAATTCAGTACATCGTACATCAAAAGGATGGCCGAGATTTACGCTTGAATAAGACAAGGTGAAGATAGGAGAGACCTTTTCTCAACAATGGAACGGTATAGGTTAATAATAAAACAAATTCATACAAATTGTAAATATACCTACAAAGCCTACGGATTGCTGATTGTCTACAAGTGTAGATGGTCTACGATGTTGTAGATAGTCTACGAGTTGTAGATGATCTACGAGTTCATGGATTTATACAGTTTTATCCAGAAGCATCACACTATTATAAAGGCGAAAGTTTGTAAGTGTGTGTGTGTCTTCATGCGCAAACGGCTGGACCAATTTTTATAAAATGTTATATTCAGGAAGCTAATAATACCCTGCGAAGAATACCCTGGATTAACACATAGGCTACTTTTTTCGCGGGTATCACCGCGGTGCGCTGCTAGTCGTTAATAAAATCGGCCCAGCCACCTCGATTATAATCATTGCTTTTTACATTTAATGTGCTTAATATAGTAATTGCAGATATATACCAATATTGAGCATATAAACTCAGAACAAATATCCTCGGATATTCCCAGACTAAACAGAGAGCCAGTTTGCAGCGGATTATGCGATATCCCGGTCCTCCATACAATATTCATTGCCCGGAGTCCTCCTAATGAGACAATGTATTCCAGGTTTGCACTTCACACAAAGGGTGAGGTGCGAGCCGAGGTTCCGGAGGCGTGCGTTTGCTTGCATAACTTGCGAAGGGGATTGGCAGAAACTCTAGAAAGATACTGTACAGCTAATTAATTTTCATCTCATGTATGTTTTTAAAAATGATACATTGACTTGTCAATTATGAAAAAAATAAATTTGTATAAAAAATATACGTATTATTAGGATTTTTTAAAGTAATTTTAAACATTTCACCGGAAGTGACGACGCAAAGCAATCAAAGTATCGTTGAGTTAGTATCCCATAACATAAGTCTCGAACTTACTTTGGGGCTAGCTCAATCAGTGTAATTTGTCCCTATATATTTATTTATTTATTATTAAAGTTTTCTTTTTTCCTCTGCCTGCACTAAAAAAACTATAACATCTATCAACTCACAAAAGTTATTGTGTTGCAAGATTACAGTGACAATACAGTTTAGTACTGAAAGTAGAAATTGTCAACTTTACTCAAAGAATCTTCAAAGTGACGCTTGACCTTGAATAAGCACTTCCTTAAATAAGCTTGACCTTGCTTGAAAATGAAGATCATTGGGATTGATGCAAACATTTAAAACCTTATTTAAAAATTTGATTAAAGAAACCTTCTCCTAGAGGCTACATTTCGAAATGATTGGCAAATTCGTTCTTTTTTTAAATTACTTGACAAATCGATTTAACTAAAAAAAACGCATAAAACAAATTATTAATCCAATGGCTTAAGTTTAAATTACTTGACAAATCGATTTAACTAAAATAAAAACGCATAAAACAAATTATTAATCCAATGGCTTAAGTTTACTTCCACGCGTGACCTCCGTGGCGTAATGATTAACCGGCTAGTCTTAGTTGGTTCTGGGTTCGATCCTTAGCCAGGGCAAGTTAGCCTGTTTCTAATTGTCCTGGTTCTTGGGTGTTTAACAATATTATGTATTAGTTGAAGTAGTGTTATTTCAATAAAAATACAATTGAGTACGCAAAATAAATGCACGTGTTTGTCAAGACGTTTTTAAACGAGCGCCAAAGCTTCTTTGTTTATGAAACGACGTAACTTTTTACTATTCAAGTTTTTACGCCTCCTTAACGCGCGCTATATTTTAAATGTTGATTAAATAAGTTTTTATCGTAAGAGCGAGTAGAGTAATAGCTACCTTTACCGCATTATCAGTGGATAACCCGTAATAAATTGGAACCGATTTACGACGTCCAGATTTACCACGCAATTTTTTTCCATCTAACAAGGGTAGAGCTTATAAAATATACTGTCTAACTCAGACTTTTTTCCACTACCGCAACATATCTCCTTTTTACAAGCTTCTATTTATGTGTCTTGTATGTATGGGTGTTTGTTTTGGTCAAATCTTGCAACTCAATTTGCAACGTGTTATCCTCAACCGATTGAACTAAAATTTTACAAATTTGTGTAATTTAGATAACAATACAATATTATGAAGTTAATGAGATGTTCTGATGATGGAGCCGGGAAATATTCGACAGAACTCAGTTACAACAACAAAACCTCATTGAGTAGGATTCGTTTGATCTGTTTTGACGAGCACTTTATGGTAGACGATGTCTAGGGTCTGACCTCGGAGACGCAAGGTTATTGATGGAATGACACTTGACAAATAGTGGTTAACTAAGATTAATAATGTTAAAATATTTAGCCAACTATTTAACAAAGCTCAAACCAAACCTCACGGGAACCGCTTTTAGTCAATCAATTTATTAAATTTGTAGCCACAACATAGTTCATGTTAATTACCGAGAATTTGTTCGATGTCAATGAAACTCCAGACGCTGTTAATCGAGTTCGCTTTCGTCTTCGATGTCAAATAATGGAAAGCTTGACCAGACGGTATGACAAGGGTCTTTTGAGCCGACTTTACTTTAAAATTATATAATTTATTCTATGTTAACTGTTTTAACCAAATCGCAGTAAAAATAAAGTAAATTCATATACGGTGATAATAACAAGGATTTGCAAAATTACCGATCTAAAGCGGGTTGCATTCAGCGCCTTCCAGGAACCTTTGTCAGTCTGTCAGGCAGGCCACTTTGTGGGTGGGTGTCCTACGCTTCGCTTGCCAGTCCAATCCTTCAAACCTAAATAATGTTAATATACAATATCACTGCCTAAAACGTGCCTAAATCGCTTTAATATAAAATATCGCTACCACGTTTTACAAGGTAAAACCACCTATTGATCGGACTACATTTGGATTCTCAAATTAGCGCCCGTTCCTTTGATCTAAGTACTTCTGCATTCACCTAGCATAAAAAGCTGCTTGTTCACTCTATTTATTTATTTAATTTTATTTACAAATACAAGTGTATGTAAGCCACAGGTCTTATCTATCAGTCAACCAAACGGGTGATGTGGAGGATGGCAGGAGTAGTGGAAAACTTGAATAGGTATGGTAAAGGAAAAATATGTGTAAAACTACTAATCAAAGCAATAACCTAGATACATACAAATAATACCCACTATTAAGTATATACTTAAAAAAACAATAAACCTATGATCTGTCTGACAGTTTTGGAAGCAAAAGGTGCCTGTTTCTTAAAAGCGGATTTTAGCCTTCCGGACATCAACTGGTAAATCGTTCCATAGTTTTATAGCTTGGACGATAGAAGAATATATAAAAAATCTACTCCGATGAACTGGCAAAATTGTTAGAACGAATATCTCTGAGACGGGTATCAACCTGAAACTGAAAATTAGACTTGAGGTAAGCAGGAGTAGTTGGTCTAAAAAGAATGGAAAAGAGAGTTGTATGTGCCAGTTACGCCGTTGACGACTCTACATCTTTTCCCGACTAAAAAGGACTATTCAATAAATCATTTGGGTAGATACTTGCGTAAAAAGTCGCCTTTACGGCGCCGGCTCAACAAATGACACCGAACAAATTTTCTCTAAAGCTCAGTTGTATGAGATTTTGAGTTTTTGCTGCCATGCAGTGGTCGTAATGGGTGCTATTTGCCACCAATGGGAATAGAGTAGTTTTGACAAATGGGTATTTTTTATCACTATCTCCCATGCTGGCCAGAAAAGAAAAAAACTTAGAACGTGGTGCTTCTTTTCGCGCGCAGAACGTAAAAGTCAATCGAGGGAATGGGTGAAAATGCGAATCATGTTAATAGCCGATGCGGTTGCGGCAGGCCTTCCCAACGCTCATCACGCTAAATTGGCCTTAAGGTCTTACGGCTCGCCTGGGTTCTGTCTGTTTAGAGTCACAAGACGATAGTGCTCTTTCTGCTCCATTAAGAAAAGAGCCGTGATATATTTGTACATATTTATCCTTTTGCAGCCATTACTTATAGGATGAAAGAAAATAGCGCGTTATGAGTAAAATTTTTTTATTGCAACATCTATAAATAACATATTATAAGTAAAATTAAAATATAAGTAAAAAGTTACGAAAGTGTTTCTAAGGAGTTGTTCAAAATCATTTATTAGGACTACCTTAATGATATAATTATAAAAAATTCTTGCTGATACAATGTTTTAATGTTTTGCATTATTTTACCCGATATACCTTAATGATCCGTCAAAAGTAGGTCAATTAAAAGGAACAAAATAAAAAAATAACGAACGCTATAAACAAGCAGATCCAATTCGCGAATAATGTTAACATTTTGTGTAATTACATTCGTTATGAAATATTGTCTGGAGGTTTAAATAAAATAAAACGTAACAATTATTTTTAATAATAGTCTTTTCGAAAAAACCTTAATAAATTAGAAGTTATATCCAGTAAAAGGTGAATTAAATAGAATATAATTAATTTTCTAAGGTATAAGAAAAATAAGTTTGGAAAATCCAAAAGAGCACGCCTCCTATCGCTAACGCTCATTAAAAAAAATGGCCGTGGAGTCAGCTTACGTGGAGTTATCTCATGAAGTTAGAGGGTAAAAGGGCTATCTAATAATACGCATGCTGGCTGACTAAAAAATATACTCAAAGGACTGGTATCCAAAGCGGTAAAAAACTAAAAATAATTTGTCATTGTTGTAGGTATAGTAAGCATAAATTTTACAGAACCTACCTCAAATGCTTCGCCTATGAGGCGTGCAGTATATAACACACTACAATTATCTGGTTTTACACTAGGTTTGAAGATAAAGTATAAAATACCTAAATCTTGTTCTAGGTGTAAAAAAATCTCCCCTGATCAGGCAGGTCAGTGGTTCAACGGGTAAAAATGATACCCATGGTACTTACCATACAATCATCATCATCATTTTCAGCCCACATAAACCTACTGCTGTACATAGAACCAGGCATTACAATGTATTCACAAAGCTAATAAAAAAATATGAAAACATAAAGCTTAGAAATAATAATGTATTAGTTACGTCTAAAAATAATACTTAGGTAAATACATATTTAATGAGAATTTCCGAAAGCTTTATAAAAATATTTCTCTAATCTGCTTTGCATAAAATATGTTAATGTAGTGTTTTAAAACAATGTTCGAAATATAAAAGAATTGATGTAGATAATATGAATTTGAAGAAATAGAAAATGTGCTTTTGATTGATCGATGACCTAAAGTTTAGACCCAAACAAATCAACTATGTTCGAAGATATACGAGAATTGGAGATTCTAATTCAAATAAGATTTTTACTTTTAAACAATAAGCGTACCTACTGTGATGCCATTTTTCAAACTCAGTCAGTAAAGGAACGGACTTTTTTGCATGAAAAAATCATTCGTTTTGGTGACTCCGCGTTTCAAAAATGCCAATTCAGGGTCGGTGTCTGTATGAGTGTTTGTTTCAAGGTTATAGGGGCCGTTACTCTTGACCATTTAGCAATCTTACTCAGTATTTGACTTCTGTGAATAAATATTAAGTGTATTTTAAAAAGTGATAAAATAAACACTTGCAGAAAAGATCCCCAACTTTGCGCCCATCGACTTCTATGACTTATACAGAACCAAAAGTTGTTGAGATTATTAATTTGAACATGCAAATTAACAAGACGAACCGTAATATATTTTAATCAAAAATGTAATCAGTCTAAACTACGTAATTTATCTTCATGCGTTTCCCAAATGAGTTAGAGTTGTCTCCAAACAATCGTGTCGAGATAACCTCTCTGTTGGTAGGTACCGCAGCCCACGGGAAGATGAATGAACGCCCACGCTCGCCGCCTTCGCCCTCCCACGCACTACGGTGTTACGGGCTCCGTACTATGGCTCCACGAAGGTCGACAAATCGCAAAGGTTAACTTTAGAAATTGCGGTTTTATTTGTAAAAATCTTTTATTCACTAAAATGTATTTCTATATCTACATACATTTATATATACATATAATAAAAAAGTAAAACAAATGTATCTGTACATTAAATATACCTACATCTAAAAAAATGGGGCGATGGAGACATAGTAATAGAGTAAGATTAAAAAATGTCTGTCTGTGTTTGTCTGTTTGTATACGATAATCTCCGGAAATACTGGACGGATTCGAATTAAACTTTTTTTGTTATATACATAGCTGTTTAGCCTGGGCATCATACAGGGTATAATTGATTTTGGAAAATGGAACATCTGATGCAGAACCATAATGGTCCAGCTACGAGTAAACTATAAAAAATATAAAAATGACGCCTTATCAAAAGTTGTTTAGCCTGATGAGTATTTTTGGAGTCATAAAGACCACACGCACGAAGTCGCGGGCTACGGCTAGTCCAAAATATATGAAACATAAATATTTTGTGAAATGTTAAAAATCCGTAGTCAATTGTGTATCTAAGAGATTAGTTTATTTTTCGCTATAAACCTAATGCAAAATACAAATATCAATAAATTTGGTGAGAATATTCACGCTAGTTAGAAATATGCCAACAAAAAATTATACGACTCAATGTGATACTGGACGGAAACCTTAGCCGCCCACGCGCGCACCCAAACTCAGCGAATCTACGTGATTCATTTGATATTTTGATAGAAGTTACAAGTCGTAAAGGAAAATTATTCTCATTCGCGGTAAAACGAGACATATTTTCCACTTTGTGCTATTTATTTGCTTGATCAAACATAATCGCGTTCACGATACTAAAATTTTGAATGATAACCAATTACAGTAGAAATACATGATGGTTTCATTCAATTTCCATTAGTCCTATGACTGTTGATCTATGAATATTTTAATTGTTTGTAAAATCTACCAGCAATAAATAAACATATTTATGTAGGTTTTAAACAAGTTTCACCCCATAGGTAGGTACTTATTTTTTTCTCTAGTACGAGGGCAAACAGAAACTTGAGAGGAATTCTAATTATATTTGATTTTAGAGTTTCACGGTCACAATTACTGTTATTAGTATTACGGGACTTACCGCGATTAATATCGTTTTTTGCCAGATATTTCGACGGCCTTTCTGCCATCATGATCGCTGGTTCGCTGGCCGACTGAGGAACCGCGATGGATGTTCGGCTGTCAAGGGTAACCATATCGGTCTACCCTTTTTCTTCGTCGTTTGTTGCATAAGTCCTTACACACAACACTGACGGTGTCCTTTCGGGTTCCTAAAATTGGGATGCTTCTTAATTTCAATTGCCTCTCTAACTAAGCATGGTATGTAATGGCGTTCAGTCGCAAGTATTTTGGGTTGATGTAGCTCAATCCAGTGATTGATCTTTCACAAGCTGGAGTCAAGTCGGCCAGCGACCATGATGGCAGAAGGGCCGTCGAAATATTTGGCAAAAAACGATATTAATCGCGGTAAGTCCCGTAATACTAATAACAGTTATTCGAATTATATTATTATGTATTTGGCAAAAAGTCACGACTTTAAGAAATAGATATTTTGTAAAACTAAGACTGTTTTGAATACTAAAGCTAAGGTTGGCACCATCCGTCTCGCCAGATTTACGGCTCACCCGCACAGTTTATCTCGGGACTCGCGCCCAGGATTACTGTAGGATGTTCACTTCTTCATGTAAATTACGATATGAGAGCGATGAAATCTTGAAATACCAAATATATCATGATAATGTTATTTCAGGTTGTTTTGAATGCTGAAGTTAAGGTGGGTATGATACCATCCGTCTCGCCAGATTTACGGCTCACCTAAACAGTTTATCTCGCCAGACCCAGGATTACTGCGGGATGTTCACTTCTTCATGTAAATTACGATATAAGAGCGATGAAATCTTGAAATACCAAATATATCATGATAATGTTATTTCAGGTAGTTTTGAATACTGAAGTTAAGGTGGGTAGGTTACCATCCGTCTCGCCAGATTTATGGCTCACCTGGACAGTTTATCTCGCCAGACCCAGGATTACTGCGAGATGTTCACTTCTTCATGTAAATTACGATATAAGAGCGATGAAATCTTGAAATACCAAATATATCAAGATAATGTTATTTCAGGTTGTTTTAAATACTGAAGTTAAGGTGGGGTAGGTTACCATCCATCTCGCCAGATCTACGGCTCACCTGGACAGTTTATCTCGCCAGTCCCAGGATTACTGCGGGATGTTCACTTCTTCATGTAAATTTACGATATGAGATGAGAGCGATGAAATCTTGAAATACCAAATATGTCATGATCATTTTATATCAGGTTGTTTTGAATGCTGAAGTTAGGATGGGTATGATACCATCCGTCTCGCCAGATTTACGGCTCACCTGGACAGTTTATTTCGCCAGACCCAGGATTACTGCGGGATGTTCACTTCTTCATGTAAATTACGATATGAGAGCGATGAAATCTTGAAATACCAAATATATCATGATAATGTTATTTCAGGTTGTTTTGAATGCTAAAGGTTAAGGTGGGTAGGATACCATCCGTCTCGCCAGATTTACGGCTCACCTGGACAGTTTACCTCGCCAGACCCGGTATTACTGCGGGATGTTCACTTCTTCATGTAAATTACGATATGAGAGCGATGAAATCTTTAAATACCAAATATATCATAATAATGTTATTTTAGGTTGTTTTGAATTCCGAAGTTAAGGTGGGTGGGATACCATCCGTCTCATCAGATTAACGGCTCACCTAGACAGTTTATCTCGCCAGACCCAGGATTACTGCGGGATGTTCACTTCTTCATGTAAATTACGATATAAGAGCGATTCTAGAAATACCAAACAAGTGATTGAACCAGCACTACTTAAGAAGTTCATTCCCTCGAATGAATATACTATATTGTGTGTCCTAGTTACTGAGTGTGAAAACTTCCATCTTTTGCAAGTTTGTAAGAAATAATTTATCATCACGACTTTATTTCTACGATGTATCTTGGACAGAACCAAAAAATCTGAATCAATAATTAACAGCTAGTACAGACCTAAAATTCTGAATTACATGGTAGAATATTAATATCTTTGAATTAATGTTGTATTGTAAGCATAGCTACTTTGTAGTATGTAGTTGCAATTTTTTGTCGTATCCTCCTGACGACCCACGTCCAGTAATGGAGAGACATAAGAAGAAAGAGTAAATATAATTTTAAACAAATTATCTAATAAAATAAAGTAAACAAAAACTACTCAAGATAGGTATAGTTTTTTTTCTACTTTTATTAGATTCATAAAATATATTACCCATCGATAACAATACTTTAATTCCAATGTGCTGTGATGAAAAGATGTTATTATAGTTTATAAAACGTAAAAATCTGATTTTTATTTATAGACTCGCGTGTATTCCATTCAGAATGCCATTTATGCGATCCAGGCACGTCCTCGCTAAATATAGGTATTGCAGCGGGATCAGGTAACCGTTTTTAGATGGCCATTTTTAGCTGCTTCAAGCGAGGCCCTCGTAATTAGTGAAGGTTACGCCCGTAGACATGGTTCTTTCGTGGTATGGGCTAAAAAAAGTTTTGCCCATACACAAAATTTGTTTTACCTTTATACTTACCTTTAAGCACATCGGTGCTATTTTAGTGTAAAACGAGTTTCAATTGTTAAGTATAATGTGAACTCTTGTAAATTTGCACCAAACAAAATCTTTTTCATTTTTGCTTTCTCCAAAATAACAAGCTTTCTTATCTATTTCAAATAATTATTCCTTTTACTTCGATGAATGCAGTTTGAGTTAAATTGATGTGTTATAGAACTATATGCAACATTTCAGAAATTTCAAAGCGAGTTACGTATGCGCTATGCATGCGGTGGGCATAGGCTTGGCGTGAGCGTGTCGTCCGAATACGCCCTCACACAAATCTAATCTTAATTCAAATGGGTACATCGTGGGAATTGTGTATAACTTGTGTGTGCAGTAAATAGGGACTCAATCTCGTCGGTCTAACAGAGCTATGGGGCCCCGGGGACCCGTATGACATAATGTGACGAATAGGGGCGACTGTAATTTGATCGCACGGGTTAATATATCGGTTGCTGCTGTTATAAATATAAGAGCAGGGAATGAATATTGTTAAACGGTTTACGTACGGTACGGTTAATTGTCTTTTATATAATTTATTGTCGGAAAGGTCGACAGGTTTAACAGTATTCCTAATGTTAGTTAAAATAAAATGAGTTAATGGTGCACTTATTTAACTACGGAAATTTGGAGGCTAGTTCAATCTATCTGATTTGTCCGTATATATATTTTTGACTTAAAAAGTGCTTCTACATGCCTCTAGCCCTCTAGATACATTGCTTTTTATTCTTATCCATTTCCTTAGTCATTTAATAATTATACTACGCTCTTATTCGCATATAGCAAGAGAAAACTAGTTTTTTTGAATTTTTTGTAATTTGACCCGATTCAGAAATAAAATTGGGATGAGTACAAGTCGAGTAGGTATATCATTTTAACTGTTATTTAATTGGGTGGGTTTCCTCTTTCCTTTGTTGGCTCAAATTGATGTGATTATACTATACAGGATTGTTCAGAATTTTAGAACAGTAGACAACTGTACTTTTCTAGCTAACGCAGACAGCCTATATAGATACAATCGCTGCAAAGTTATTTCAATCTGAGACTGTCAGTAGTTTTATAATTATAGTTTGAGCAAAGCAGGTGTAAAGATATAGAGCATATTTTGGTAGCTTTGAGAGTAATTTTAATATTTTACTTAGGAGCAATTAGGAAAATGTCGACGACCTTCGTTCACATCTGAAGACCGCTTTCGGGCGAAGAGCCGGGCTACGGCCTTTAAAAGTATTTGTAGGTTGTTAATGTGCTTTCACGTAATTATTTCCCGGGAAAAGCGAGACGATTTTATCTACACGTGCTTTCGAGAAAAATATTCATAACATAAATTAACCGAGAATATATATAAGCATTATAATCTCTCAATTTTTTTTGTTGAGAATCCAGCGAGGGCCGAGATAAAAAAGGTTACTGCGTTGTTAAATATTAATCTAAAAAAATTTGAACTATAAAATATAAACTTTTTTATGGATTAGGTAAGTAATACTTGTTTTACGTGAATGAAGTTGTTTAGAAAATTTGACGAAAACTAAGAGGATAAGCTGAGGAAGGTAAGAAATAATGTCAAAAAAGTATTTCCTCTTTGAGATGTAGACAATGACGTAGATGACATAACTCGTTAGATAAAGATAACAAATGCTCGCTCTGTAGTTATCTTCAATTACAGAGTTACCTACTCAGAGTAGGTGCAAGTGCCGTGCAATTATAGTACAACTAGTAAGTACAAGAAGTTCTTCTTGTATGATCACGTTAAGGCACGACTGCAGGAGCTACTAAGGAACTCTGCAAATAAATTTATATTAGTGAGATCAAGTGGTTTATTTACTTGTCTCGAAATATAAATGCCGCCATTTTTTTTGCTATTGTAAATTTATATTTTTTAATATGTTTCGAATTGATTTTTTTTAAAAAGTATCTCTTGCACAGAACAAAAACATTAACAAACATTCCTGTGCTTGCTCTAATAAAATATTTCAAAAAATGTTTAAAATCAAAATTTTTGCAGTGAATTATAAAAATACATCTACTAATTATGCTCGTCAGGAATTTATTTATTATTTTAAATATTGATTAATTTTTGAACTATGAACGTCAAATGAAAAAAGGCATGATCACTATATCTGTTATGGACCAACTGAAATGGGATACTGATATAATAAAATATTATTATAAATCCCCACGCAGCGCAGTTTGGAAAATGCCTAAAATGAGACGGCAGTCTGATAAAAACTATTTAAATACTTAATCAAACCGTTCGGGCATTATTATAATGCCTATAAACTATTGGGCACAATAGCCGCCTACAGAAGACTCGTTCTTGCTGAGCCATGTAGACTACCGACGTCATGTAGTGTATTCATAATGCCCGGGCATTATGAAAATTACCCAATTTATCATTTAAGCTATAACATATCTATTGCACTTTACTTGGTAAATTCATACCGCTGTAAAAGAAGTATTATACAACGACAACTTGATTGAAGATAAGAAAGTAGATACACTTCTATTTTTATAAAAACTTATGAAGATTTTCCTTCTATCGTGTTGCAGACTTAAAGCCTTGGGACGTAACGGAAAACTTGTATTGCCGAGGGAGCTCGAGCGTTTTATTTTACATCCCCATTTGTCATTCGAGGCGGATTTGGATCACTTTTTTACACCACAAAAAACCCTTTGCTACTAAAGACTGTATTTCCTCTCTTTGTACTTTTTGGTTTTGATTTCATGGGCCGGTTATTTTGTAATGAGCCGCTCTGTCTGCGTTTTTATTTTCTACTACCTTGCAAGGCAGTGTTGGTTTTCATAGTCTATGAACGCACGCGAGTTCTTTAACTAATTTTAAAGAGTATTTTTCTGTGCAATTTAGTAAAAATAATAAATATTTGATTCTTTGTAGATAGTTGTAGATGCATCTATTGACCTAAGTACACAAGCTATACAGGACTGCAATTTAATAGTGCATAGAGTGAGACCTTGAGTTTCGATATATAAAAAAATAATCTAGATCTAACTAATAATCTGACAATAGTAGTGTATGGCAGATATGAAGCATCATCATCCAGCCCTTCTTCCACCTACTGCTGAGCATAGGCCTCCGTTCGTCGACACCACCCATCTCGGTCCTGTGTTGCTCTCATCCAGATGCGATTTTGATTATGTTGTCAGCCTATCGCATAGTTGGACGAATTAAAATCTATTCAGTTCCAACTAAACCGCCATTTTATTTACCCAGTTTTAAAGTGGAGAGCGTCACTCGCCCGCTTGCAATATGTAAAATTATTCATGTTTCCTCCCTCTCACACGTGCGAACTACTTAGTATGCGATTTGGGTACGCGCACCTCTTTGTTGCAATTATTGTGTTTCTCTTTTGTTACCCTGATTTTACTGTACAATGCTTTTTTAAATTTGCTTACATTACGCCCACACTACAATTCACGCGTTGAGTATTACAATCAATGTTACTTGTATGTTGTACACGTATTCATTAAAATACGAATTATTAAAAGATAAATTTTAAAAGCAGGTCTTTTATTTTAGATATTAGATTATTTTTAAATTTTTTGTTTTGTTATAATGCATGAAGAGAGTGAAGAATGTAGTTGTAGGTGTAGCGAAAAGGTCTGCAAGGCTCGTCGCAAGTGGAGGTCCATAGTCTCTGCCTACCCCTGTGGGAAACGGGCGTGACAATATACTATGTTTGTAATGAGTCTACCACTCAATGCCGACAGACGAAATCCCGGTGAATGTAATTTTTTTATTTAATTTCTAGCAACAAAATGTATACATATACTTATTGAAGACATTTATCAAGTCTTATTGTGAGACAAACAAAGCTCAGATCACAAAAACAAGATCGTACAGATGGAAGGCCTTATATGAAAAACGGGAAGCACAAATCAAAATAGACAGCTTGTAAACCCGTTCCTTATTAAGAAGGATTCCCTTGATCGCCTTCTTTTATCTACAAGGAGGGACATCAGTCATATTTCTTTTTACTTCTAGACCAGTGGTCCTTTATTTTATAGGTACGCCTGTCACTATCAGTGAAATACCGTATTTTCTTGATAAATATCCACGTATTGGCGTCAACTTACTTTCAGTTCCCCTTATTGTGCCTTTCATGTCGTTCTTGGAACTTAATCACTGGAGCATAACGCTTTCATCTCTTTGAAGATACTCGATAGGGCGATAACCACTTTCTTTCTTTATCTTATAAATAAACTTACAATTAGTAAATACTACATTACATATAAGTACATAATATGATAAGGTATTCGTAAAGCTACCGAAAGATATTTTGCCGTACATATTTAAAACTAGGAACTAAACTGTCCTCTCTAGGTACAGAAAAAGCCGCAGATTTAGTAACTCTACGTTATAAAAAAAGTAATAGGCTAATAGATTAAACTTTTCTGTCAGGCAAATTGTTTCTTTTTTTGGGGTATTGTAATTTAAGTTCTTTAATATAGAATTTAACACAAAGAATATGAGGCCAAGATCAAATTAAAATATATGCTTACTTACCTATATAATTATGTATATAGGTAAGTAATGTAATGGGTAAATACTGTATTATTCTAGAAAAGATCTTATGAACAGATCAAGTCAAAATTATATAAGAGCAAGTGAAAAGAAGTGCTTATCACTTACAAAGTTTTTTGGTCAAAGTAAAAGTTGTCCTTGAGTAAAGTTGACCTTAAGTAAAGAGGAAATTGCTTCTAATCATTTGACCCCCACACTAAGTTCCACCTGCACCACCCTGAAATGACTAATCCACGCAAAAAATAAATGCACGAAGGTAATTCATTCCCTGAATGCTAAAAAAACAATAAAGCAACAGTAACGGAAATAAATTAAAAACTCGGGGACTTAAGACGGCGATTTGATTGTCTTTTTTGTTAGATATTGAAAGAAAGATTGAATCTGGCACCAAATATTTAGGTTTTCTAGAATTTTTCTATTTTAATAAATTGTATACTGAAACTAAAAAACTGTACAGAGTTGTGTGGAAAATTTTTATATGACGATATTTTCTGCTCAAGTGTGTCAACGATAGACGTGTCTATTGTCGATAGGTACCTTTTTGATATTGAAATAACCTACCGGTATATTTAAGACATAAACAAAAAGGTTCATTAAAACTATTAAAACATACCATAGTTGAGTAAAGTAAATCTTTTACCGTGAACATTGCCCCGAGTCTTCCTCTTAAGTCGTAGGTGGAATTAATGTAATGAAATCCGTTATGAAATCTACGTAAAGAAAATACCGCGACATCAAAGACTTGTGGCCATATCTTGAGGGTGGTGAATTATTTAGTCGGCGCAAAAACGTGACTTAAACCTTTGCACTTAAGGTTGAAAATAAAACTAAGAGTGTTAATAAACATATAAAATCCCGAATAAGGAAGGAGAAGTGTTTGACATTAGGACGCTAAAGATTTTCCACTCTACCTGTAGCGAATTAAGGAAAAACACCCAGATTTTGTCAAGATTGTGATTTCATTTTCCTTTTTATGATTGCTTTCAAACTTATACTGAATAAATAAAATAATTCCGTGCGAAATACTTCGATCAAATTAAATAAATCACCCGGATTTCTATACTTATTAGAGAGTTTGCATATTAAAATTTGTTGACAAGGAATGGGCTTAGTAAAATAAATGGCTTTATGACTGGGACTAGGGTGAAATAACATCTTTTACCGCCTTGGTACACGTGACACAATAAAGGATAACGGGGCAATAAGATCTTCCGGTATTTTTTATTTCAGTCATCGTCATCCGAGCGTACAAGTATCGTATTTCCGATTGCATCCTCATCGGTAATGCTTCAGAGAGGTGATTTGACGAGGTAACTGGTTTTTACACAAAGCGAATACAGTCTGACCTCCGCAACACGAAGGGCAGACCAGAACCAATCCTTGATTATGTATGGAGGAAAAGATTTTCTTAGCACACTTGCGAAAAATGCCACTTTTAGCAAATGTGCGAAGAAAAGCTTCACGTTCTCACTTAAATTGTAAACAGTATATAGTTATCTAGGGCTTGGTCAAGAATAATATCTCCATATCCTCCCAAATAATTATTCCCGAAAAATTCAAGTATCCCCATAATGTCTCATTATCGACATTCGATAAAATGGCTCTCAATAAACATACTCATCATTATCAGGTATCATTCCCGTTTATCACAAGCATTTTCTGACCGCGTGCATCCGTTTCCATGTCGACTAATGACAGGATTCCATTAGGATTCTAACAAACGGGCGACAGTGCCCACGACACCTGTCGCCGTCGTTCGCGCGACACATGTTGCCCCTAGCCACTTCTGTCAAGAACTGTTGCGCGACAGTCGCCCATTGCCGTCGACAGGTGTCGCGGGCACACTGTCGCTCGTCTGTAAGGGCCCTAACACGTAAAAGTGTGCCCTTCAGTCCAATTGTTTGGGTCAAAACATAAGTAGATTATTTTAAAATATCAATGTTTTAATTTTTTCTTACCAAGTCAATTTTTTATGTTAAGTGCAACGAACAAGTGTTTCTCGTTCGTTTTGCAGACATTAGGGCTAATTTAATGCTGGTGTATTAGTTCAATGTTAATTAAATCCCTACTTATTTAATGTTTTTTCAACACAATTAAACAACTAAACTCATAAAAGTGCGCCCTTGATGTAATTGTTTGAACATTGTAAAGTGCCGTGGTCAATACAAACAGACGAGGTAATTAAATCGGTATTTATGTTGGGTCTAGTGACAAACAATGTACCTTAGTTAGTCGATTACTTATTTAATGTCGTGTTATTGAGATTTATGTGATTCTTCGAAAGGTTTGTTTCACTTTAAGGTACAAAAACCTTTTTTGTACCAAAAGATCGATGTACTAGAAGAAAAAAACGTGTCAAGAGTCGTTAGTTTTAATAGAAATGTATGTGTAAAATAAATGTGTTTTAAGCTCAGACCAAATATGAGGTTTTAAGTTGTAAATATGGTTTATCTAAGTCATTAGTACAAGAAGTAAAAATATATACAGTCCACAAGAAAAGATTAAACGCCATAATATAAAATAAAAATGAAAGGCCACTGATCACCAAATTAGTCGAGTTGGCTGACGATGAAAAACTATGACAGCTTGCATAAGAGTTACAAAGAAAAAGTTTGTTAGAAGAGTTCCTTTTACAATTAGCATAAGCTCGGCTCGCTGCCGATTACGTTTTAAATAGTAGATTGTGCTACAAGGGGTAAAGGTTATAGTTTTAACGCGAGGGCGCTAATATAAATCCTAAATGAAGCGAGGGATTCATTGCCCGAAGTAAAAATATTACCTTACCCGAGTAGCACACTCTACTTTTCATCTCCATCTATAAGAAAAACTAGTAAATACATAACAGCTAAAACAAGCAAATACAGCATATAAATAAAAGTAGAACACATACATATACCTAATTAGAGTTCAAGTGACAGTTACTAAACCATTATTTGGTGTCGTTTTCATTCAAGAAATACTAAGATATAATTTTTTGAAGGGCACCAACTTCTGATAAAATTTTCACTCATAACTTTGCGTGGTCCTTCATATCTTTTTATTTCTATAATTAAGAGGGCCTTTCCCGGTCCGTCTATCGGCAACGCGAGCATGGTTGGAAATGCTTGTTGTTTCATCCAGCGCAATGATAGAAAAAAAAGCAAAGTGACAGGAGAGAGATAGCACCTGAGCGCTCAGTTTGCATTCTTTTGTACGAAAATAGTATTATTATTAATTATTCATTGAACGAATATTATCTTTTCATAGGGTGCGGAAATTTCATAAAACTTGTTCCAGGTGATACGTGTTTTTCAGTAAGCCTTACGAAAGTGTGAAATAAAAGTTTTTCATTATGAATCTTCATTACATTTGCAAGGTTTATATGCAAATATTTTCTTTATTTTCACAATTCATGAGTACTATATGATCGGCCGAAGTTCAAGTAAAATTTGTACAAAAAAGCAGATTTTTGGAGACTTTTGCTGAATTTGTTTTTCCAAATTTTAATTTTTAATTTCGATGGAAACTTAGAAATAGCGCACAAGATTCATGTTAGTTCAAAAGTTTCGAAGAAATTTCTGTTACAACGCCATAATCACGTACAAGCGTTTGTATGAAAAGTAAGGCGGGTTGGGCGCTCTTAAACTTGATATTCACTATCGTCTTAAACTTAAGAAAAAGTATTCAAATTCACACAAATAATTACATATCAATACAATATAACCTAAAACTTCTGTAATTACTTTGAATCAAAGACAAAAATTGCAATTTTTTTAATTATATTTTTTTTGAAGCAAAGAACATACAAATGTTTACCTACATATATCCATGTTGACGTTCCAATAAAAAAAAAAATGTTTCCTAATGTTTTTTATTGTTTTAAAACAAAATCTTTTTTTTTTGCTAGTCTGTCAACATTATTTTTGATTCTACATAGATTACATCCGTGTGCTAAAGATTTTCTTTTTCACTTTCAATTCCGAGAGAATCAGCATTAATTTTAGCAAAGAGCATAATTATAATCACTACTATACACTACGTTTAACTTACGCTCCAAATGTTATGGGATGAAAACGTCGTTTTTCGAGTAGATGAGATGAAAATTATTTTTCCATCACGTTTTAACTTAGTGGCTACTCGCCTTAACGCAACTCAGACGTATAGAGCCTTCTTTAACTGGCTACGAAAAAGAGGGGTGTTATAAATTTGACATGTCTGTGTGTCTGTCGTGTCTAATGCTACGATAGCATTAAAACGAATAGGCAGATTTTCGGAAATCGGTTCGGCCGTACAAAAGGGAATAACGCTCGGAAGTAGGACGATCTTTTAACTTTATTATATTTAGTGAACGGGTTACTCACGTATAGAGTCAGCTACTGCCGACATGTTTTGACCTCATCCGGAGGTCTTCATCGGGGCGAATGTGACTACAGGCTCGTACACCGCACCAGCTCGCGACACACTGATATAATTATGATTGAATTACGTTAGTTAATCAAAAATCTTTTAACTTGACTGGCAAATAAACTTGTTTAAAGAATTATACTTACTTAACCTCAAAAATCTTCTTAAGAAAAGTTAAATGTTAGACAATTCGCATTTAGGTTACCAATTTTAGCGCAAATCTTAATTTATCGCTGCAAGTCTGAAGTAATTCGTCCGAGCTAACTTTTCCTTTGAGACGAAGTTGGAGCTTCGCTCATAAGCTCGCGCGAACTTTTGGGTTATTAATCAATACATTTGTTTCTCCTATGAAAGCCACTTATGTTTTATTGACTCGGGAAACTTTCCCAGTATACTTTTGTTTTGATACAATTCATTTATTTGATTGTTGAATGAAACAAATAGAGACGTATTTATTTTGTCGAATTGCGCAAATAAACGTTTTGATTAGTTTTTCGGTATTTCAGTGTATGAGCATGATCTAGGGACAGTCTTACTTTACTCAGTCAGTGCTTTGGTTACTTTAGCTTATAAATATGTGTACGATGTATCTAAATATTAAATAATAAATAAAGTAAACACAATCAACTACCTCGTTCTAAGCTCGTCTAGAACAAAAGAGGAACTTAGAGTGTGCCAATTACTTTTGTTCTCGCGCAGATCGTAAAAGGCGATCGAGGGCAAAAATCCGAATTATGTTAATATGCGACTCGATTAGCAACTCATCACTATTTTGATTTCCTTTTATCACTTTAACGTCCACTTCTTTTTCTTATCAATTCGAAATAGTTTCAGTGTAGCTAACGCTAACGCCAACGCCCACTGAAATTCTAAAAGTGGCTTTTGGGTCATAGCCCAAGGTTCTGTTTACCCCGTTTGGTGAAAAGAAGTGATAGTGTAGACAGATGTCAGAAGACAAATGATTGATGATGATATTTTATAAGTTTTTATTCTCCTGATAGTACCTTCTTTTTACCCAGGTAAAATGAAACAAAAATGTATTGACACAGGATACTACCTAATAGGGGTAGTATTACGGATTTTTACATTTTTACTAAGCCGGCCTAATAGCTGACTTGGTTTCACCGAATGTCATTACCACTGCAGCGTAGTCAGGAACGGAAGCGTACTCCGTTCGCCAGTTAAGTGCGATGTCGTTAACGATAGCGGCCGTGTACTACAAGCCTGAATGGCCTTAACGTCGTAACTGTGGTAATAATGCGAAGGTTTTCATTTCAGGCTTTGCACTTAAATACAAAATGACACATCCGATACATGCTTTATCAATGGGTCACAGCAAAAATCGACATACTTCGTCAAAAAGTCACAAAAAATAAATCCTCAAAATGCTTTGTCTACAGACCACAAAAATTAATCAACAACATGGTTCGTCCAAAACTTGTCGTCAAAAGATTAATTACTTATTAGGTATCATAAGTAGTAATTAATGATAAGTCCGTTAAAAATCATCGATGTAAAATATACCAAACAGATTATAAATTTAAACTGAATCTGAAAAAAAAAGCAAGAACAGCGGTTGACAACTGTTTCTTTAAAACAACTGTAAAAGTGGGGCAAACAGTAACATGTAAGTATTGCTGCAATTTTATGTCAATTTCTTAAACTTAGCCAATATGCGCAAAAATAGCACTTGCTTAGCTACATTTTACGTTCTTGAATGAGCATCTTAGTATTTATTTTATTTATTTACTTCCTTACAATATGTATCCTTACATGTAAATGGTGGATTTAAGGCCAAGGGCCCTATCAATGAAATATTAAAAGGAAACTATCTAAGTGTGTTATGACTATGAAGGATGATAACAGCATGCGGTCGCCTTTCTTCTCCATTTCGCGATGTCTTCGGCATTATTGGCTAAACACTGGCGTGCAAATTAGTTTTGGAGAAGAAATGGCCCTTAAGCGCACCCTTACCTGCAAATTAGCACTGCTAAGGATGCAACCTAGAATGCGCTGAGATGAGAGGTAGCATTTTATCTCTAAGGCCGAGTTCAGACGACATGCGCACGCTAAGGTCACCCCGCATACGATGCGCCCGCGCTTTGGCTAGTCGTACTAAAATAAGCGGGCGCGGGGCGTGCCGCGTGCGCAATGCGTGTGCGGACTTCACACGTGGCAAGCGGTGCAAGGCGAGCATAACGCGTGTGCGGGTCGTATGAGTGGTCAGCACGGGTCGTTTGAATATGTTTTCTTTTTAATCATTTGTAAATGTATACTCCGAATACTGATATTTTTACAGAATATTACCTATTTATTCAACTTAAACGTTGAAGCTGTCACCTGCCAATCAGATAGGCGGGAAAACAAGATCGTTTGTTACTTTCGCCGGCATTCAAAAATAATGTCGAAGGAAGCTCGCTTCACGCTGCCGACGCGGAAATTTAAAACCTTGCTTAAAAACCCAGGGGTTTTAGAAAATATCGAATGTATTTTTGATAATAGTGTTAGGTTATTTTCGTTTTTGTAGAAAAAGATGGCAGAATGTTATTTATGTATTAGATTTTGGAACAGTGAAACTGACTTGTGTTTGCTAATCACTAACAGGAGTAATTTCATAAATTTAGACTTATCTACTACTTTAAATCAATCTTTCTTATAAGAACCACTAACATAAAATTAATAAGAGGCCTACGTGACGTACTTATGTCAAGAATAATAGAAGTTTAGTCTTGATTTCTAAGAAGTAAGAAGCAATTGACTAAATAACACTGCAATGTTAAACGTTTAATTAAAGGCCCTTCAAATACTAATAATTTATTTTAGAAAACATGCACACTAACATAAGGGTTCCATTTTAGGGTTCCGTACCCAAAAGGTACGGTAAAGTGGAGTCTTAGTATTAGGGTCCATCTATTACTAAGACTCCACTGTCCGTCTGTCTGTCACCAGGCTGTATCTCATGAACCGTGATAGCTAGACAGTTGAAATTTTTACAGATTATGTATTTCTGTTGCCGTTAAAACAACAAAAAACAGAATAAAGGCTACAGAAAACGTGATTTTTAATAGATAATGCTACAGAACCCTTCGTGTGCAAGTCCGACTCGCACTTGGCAGATAATTTAATTTAATTTTTAGTTTAATAATTAATTAATAAATTAAGTTAGCAGTACATACATACATAATATCACGCCTGTTTCCCGCAGGGGTAGGCAGACACTATGGACCTCCACTTGCTACGATCCTGACAAACCTCTTTTGCTCTTTTCTTTTTTCTTTTTTTTAAGTTAGTAGTTTTTGTTCATTATTATGATTTTAAAATAATTTTTGTACATAATATTACATAATATGTCTTTTTTTTTTAAATTAAACTAGTAGTTCGCCACGAACTTAGACCTCCCGATTATTATTTCAGAATAATGTACCTGATTCGGATGAACTATCGGTGCAGGTTAACCGATAAGCGGATTCATGGTTGTGACCAAATTTCCAAAAAAGTTGGCAATCACAGCCCTTTCTTCAAACGCCTTTCGATCTAGTTCTAAAATGTCAGGAGCACCTTCCAACCATATAATGCCATGGATATGAGGTCTATCGTGATGCTGAAATTCAGTTCTGTACCAGTAGTCTTTTACCGAAAAATGATCCATCATTTTTCAAATGACAAAGTCAGCTCGTTGTTGGATTTATATGTTTATTTGTATTGCCATGGCTCTATGCCGCTGCTCGTTGGTTTTTTACTCTCTTCGTAAAGCTACTTCGCGTGCTTTGGTTGCTGTTGATCTCTTATTAGTTCGTAGCATAATTACTTATACTACTACAGAAGCACAGACAAGCAGCGATAGCGATTGAACGAAAATTCGCTCAACAATATTGCTAAATTTAATAAACAAGCCAACAATCGATCAAAATAAGCAAAAACTAAATAAAAAAACGAATCGTAAAATAAGCAAATCCCTTTTTTTTAAAGAACTACTTATGAAACACAAAATAAAAACCATAATAGTTATTCAGAGAAATTACTTTGTGGACCCCAGGGTGTATGTATTTTTAAGAAAGTTGTTCAGTAACCCGGACTGAATTCACCCTTAAATAGTTTTAGTATAATTTGTAAAAAGATTTGTATTGTATATCCGTCACGGCTCAGTCAGCTAGACTTCGCGAGTCACCCTAAACCCGTTTAAGTATAACGTATAAAGAAGTTGTTCAGACAAAAAAGTTATTCAAATAACAAAAAAAAAACGTTTTTATAATGGCAACAAAAAAGTTTAATGAGATTTTTGAAAATATTTTGAAATGGCGGATATATAACAGTTTTTAAATTTTAAACCCCTATATTTCCGCCATTTTGAATGTTGTTGCTGAATCTGCTTACAAAATTTCATGAGAATTGGTTAAGAAATGCGACCTGTAGGCGAGAACAGACAAACAGACAGACAGACGGACAAAAGAATTTTTGCCCAATCTCGAAACTGAGACGCTTCGCTCGCTCGGAATATTATCAAAACATTCACAAAAGCAATTTTAGGTTGTCAACTACCTATCAAAAAAGTGTCTTCAATGTGCTTAGGATTATAAAAGGCTTTCATGTAAATTAAGTTCAAAGTAGATCACAAACATCATTCACACGTTCCTGTCATAAACGTGAACTCAAGCGAAATGGGCAAGAAAGGACTATAAAACGTAAAAACATCGTATGTATGTAGGTACTGAGATGTGGGGCTAATCAAACGTTTCATAGCAATTCTTTAAAACGCGGCGTTTTCAAAATAATGCTTATTTATGAAAATCACGGTCTTCCTCTCATATTTCTCATAAACGAAATCCAAAAAAAAAAAAAAACTTTTCTATACCTATTTTACAGACAATTATGACAAGGTCCTTTAATTTTCCTTTAGTAGGTAATAAGATTAAGTTTACCGGAATAATATTTAATAAAAAATAGGTATCTAAATAGGAAACGTAGATTAAGTACTGTTTAAAATAACGAGCATAAATTTTTCAAACCTATTTACACGTTTGCATCCTAAACAGAGAGCAAAGTAAAAGTTAATATTTTATATGACTTAAAGAAGAGAGTTATAGAGCTAATCAGCCGCCGTGTGGGCGCTACAGTCGTAAATGCCGGAATAGCTCATTACTTCACCATTTTAAGACGGATTACGACATGGACCTAGAGACCTACGTGTTGCGGTTAATTTTTCATGACATTGTTAGAAACGAATGCCGTACAATGGTGTTCGTTTCTAACAAACATGACACATATAAGGTTTAACAAAATATACTGCCACTAATTTAAGGGTAAATTTAGTGGGTGCGAATATACTGCCACTAATTTAAGGGTAAATTTAGTGGGTGCGCATTGTCTTACATAACTTTTTAACTCATATCATCGGAAGTCCGAAAATATTTCTCATACCATTTTAAATCATAATGATCTTTCTTCATAAAAAATTTAAATACTAATGATTTTTAACTATAATCATTGGAATTCATAATATCACTAATCATAAACTTAGTTTTTAATAATATTTGTTTTCATATATTTGTTTATACTAATGATATGAACTCCTAATCATTCGAATTAATAACTATTATATTCATACATTTGTTTTTCCAATATTTTTTTTATAAATTTCTTAACCCTAGAGTACTAACCTTTTTTTTACATCGCGTAATACTAACCATCGCCTGGGAGGCTACTTTCTAGAAAAAAAATAAAAACAAAATATATTCAAATGTTTTTACTAAAAAGAAAATACAACATAATAGGTCATCTTCTGCCCTTTTAAACTTAATAACAGAAATATGCGAGACTTAATAGATAGTCTATCAAATTAAGCCTCAAACTTTACGTTAGTCACAAAAATTTTGACGTAGTAGTCCTTTGGAAACAATATGAAAAAATAAAAAAAATTAAGACAATTGGCAAAAAAAATTTAACGACTTCTTAGAATAATAAGTAAATAATTAAATTTAAATGTTAATTTTACTTTATCAATCACAGGTTTTAAGGCACGTGAGATCAAAATTAGTCTTCTTATTTTCTATCACAAGAGGAGCAGGTAGGAGATCTATGCTAGAGACAGTACGTTTTATTACATTTTGCGCAGTAATAAATGCTCATTCTTCTTTTCTTCGGTGGACAATAATTACACATACTTCTTTTCCCCTTTTTAATTGCAGGTTCATCAACATTTCCTTCTTTTTCAGTAACTAAAACCTCTTCTATAGCTTCTCTAACCATTTTTGTCATTGTTGGTCTATTTCACTGTCTTCTAGGTTCATCTATAAACAACACGTTAATTTTGATTTAAAATATGCAAAAGTTTAGAAATAAATCCAAATACAAAAAATAATGGGTAAATATTTTTTTTACCTTAAATACTAATGATCGCCTCCCAGGCGATCGGCAACTCCATAACTCCGCAATGGTAAGAGCCCGCGGGACGCGCGTCTGCTACCTACCGCGTCGCGGGGGGAACTGGGTTGGCACAGGCGCACGAGCAGATACGGCCGCGCGTATTCCAGAAAAAATCAAAAAATTACCGCCGCGCGGCCTCTCAGGCGATGGTTAGTACTCTAGGGTTAATCATAAGTGTTTTATCCATAGTATTGATAATGATAATATCTATAATCAAAAGATTGTTTTATACGAATATATTCAGTTTCATACAATTATCTAAATTTAAAAAATCATAAGTGTAAATGAAATGGAATAGGTAACAATCATTCATTAAATGAAAGTAGATAGACACACTGGTTAAACTTATAAAACCCTTATTATTTTTGGTCGAGGGTTAAAAGTAATGGATTTACTTTTATTGTTTAATAAAACGAATTGTGACAGAAAAGTAGGTTAGGTTAGGTTAGAACTGTGACTCCAACAGCGCGCGAGCCGAGCGAGCGAAGCGAGCGTGCCGCGGGAGCGGCCGGAGTAGCACTAGAAACTATTATTTTATAGGAAAGTAAACAGACACAGCGACAGATAAGACAAACTTATAAAACTAGAGTTAAATCGTTTGATTAAACCAATTGCTGCCAGAAAAGTAGGTTAGGTGTGACCCCGCCAGAAACTAATTTTTGTTTGAAAAATAGACAGACACACTGACAAATACGTCAAACTTATAAAACCCATCTTATTTTTGGTAGAAGTCATCCATTTCTATGCGTTACAAAGACAAATCTACGTTAAAATATGTTTTTAGTATTGCTTTTATTAATACAAAAATTATGATTGTCTTTATAAAGTAAACTATTCTGAACAATGACGTTATGAGTTGTGATATGTTATTAGTAACAACATTATTAATAAAAACAATATGAACTTGTTCTTGGTAGCAACAGTATTAATAAAAAAAATATGATCACTAAATGTTATGAGCTCCGATGATAGTGATAAAAATGTATGAAGAATGAAATTATGAAGAGTGATGATTATGAACACAAATCGGTAGTAAGATAAAGAATATGATTTAGAATTTTATGAGAGCCAATATGGACTCAAATTTAGTCCGTGATAATGAACAACTTTCCATTAGAAACATATGTCCAAATATAAAAAAAATTTGGCTTTCCATACAAACTCTGATCAGCTGATCGGTCAACTTTAATGGGGGGCCAAAGATTACTTTTCATATTTTGATACGTGTTCCTTGGGAAAAGTTGTGCAGTATCATGAGCAAAATTCACCATTAAAATAGTTTTAGTATATTTAGTTAGTACTACAGTCGTAAACGCTGGAATCACTCATTATTACGACATGGAAAGACCTACGTGTTATTAATTGTTGGTTTTTCATGACATTGTTAGAAACAAATAACATCATGGCATAGAGTTATAGAGCCCATTAATGAAGAACCATTGCTTTACTATTTTAAGATGGATCACGACATTTACGACATGGAACTTAGGTCCCCGTGACGTGAATATGAACTGCAAAAACAAGTCTCATATTATCCCTACGAGAATATTCTTAATAAGCGGCCAAGTGCGAGTCGGACTCGCCCATGAAGGGTTCCGTAGTAGCAAATAACATAATGTAAAAGTCTTGTAGTATGTTTTTTTAAATTTTTATACATATTTTAGTTGATTGAATGAAAGGAAAATTGCCGTTTATGATTTATGACGAATAAAAAAAAAACTACTTACTAGATCTCGTTCAAACCAATTTTCGCTGGTAGTTTTCATGGTAATGAACATCATATATTTTTTTTAGTTTTATCATTCTCTTATTTTAGAAGTTACGGGGGGGGGGACACACTTTTTTCCACTTTGGAAGTGTCTCTCGCGCAAAGTCTTCGGTTTAGAAAAAAATACTATTAGAAACCTCTATATCATTTTTGAAGACCTATCCATAGATACCCCACACGTATGGGTTTGATGAAAAATAAATTTTTGAGTTTTAGTTCTAAGTATGGGGAACCCCAAAATTTACTGTTTTTTTTCTATTTTTGTGTCAAAACCTTAATGCGGTTCACACAATACATCTACTTGCCAAGTTTCAACAGTATAGGGCTTATAGTTTCGGAAAAAAGTGGCTGTGACATACGGACGGACAGACAGACAGACAGACATGACGAATCTATAAGGGTTCCGTTTTTGCCATTTGGCTACGGAACCCTAAAAATGATGTTCTTTTATCGACGGCAAAGTATGCTAAATTGTTGTGTTATTACAGAAGCGACTCTATGGTAACTACGGTAGCTACTTTGTAATTTCCTTGTTACGCTTGAGTTACTCATTTGAATAAGGGAAGAAAACCAGGACTGACAGCTTTATTTCGGAGTACAAAGAGTCTCAAAATAAAGTCGTTATCCGTACCATTATCTACAAAAAATCACGTTTGTTGTATGGGAGCCCCACTTAAATATTTATTTTATTCAGTTTTTAGTAAGTGTTTGTGGTTATAGCGGCAACAGAAATACATTATCTGTGAAAATTTCAATTGTCTATCTGTCACGTTTCATGAGACACAGCCTGGTGACAGACAGACAGACAGACAGACAGACGGACGGACAGGAGTCTTAGTAATACGTTTTTACCCCTTGGGTGCGGATCCTTAAAAATGACCTTCATCAAATTGACTTGAGTTTTGGGTGTTAACTATTATATAAATGAACTATAAAATATTAGTATCGTTTATTGGGGCTAGTTGAATCAGTGGCCATATTTTTTTTTGTTTTTTTATTTATTTATTTTTTGTTTCAACGATATTAAAAATAAATAAGTTGACTGGGAGAAATTTTGTTAGCATAAATCCCCATTTGTTAAAAGTATTTTTGTACTTTGGGATAATAGTTTGAAAAATTAATAAAGAAATAATAAAATATAGCCAACGCCAATATGCAACTGTAAATAAATATAGAGAAAACAGTTGTACTCGTAATTGTCTGAAGAATTTCAGCTTCGGACAAAGACTTCTAAAAGTATTGTATAGAGGTAAAGGGACTCGCTCACGTTTCGAAGGTGTTGTAAATCACAGAGTCGCTCGTTAACTTCATAAAGACACGGATTTGTGCGTCAACTACTTCAAATAAGGCCAGTTAGGCTCGATAGAATTCTCAATAGATAGTTTTATTTTTCTCTTCCTTGATTCATAAACAAAAAATTATTGATAAGTTTCTATGTTGTCCTTTTACTAGATACATTACAAACAGTTATTCGTTATTCATCCTTTTCTTCTTTCTTCTTTACAGCCTCTTATTTTGTCCACTACTGGACTAAAGTTGACTGATTTTTTATATTTCTATATATTTATATTTAGCTCATAAAAAAAGAAGAATACATAGAAATTAGTATTTTTTATAAGTAACTAAATTATGACAGTGATGTAGTGATTCAAAGTTACTCTTGATTAACCGACACCAGATGACATTTCTAGCAGAGTTGTACTTTTTTATTAAAATATTAGATATAAAACAAATTACACCGTTAAAATATGTTTTGTTTTTTGCGATTTTAACTTTTTAAAAGAGTGTTAGGCACGAGCTCGCAACAATAGACCGAAAAAAGCTTGGCCGAATAACTAATTAACACAAAACCGCTCTTCACTGCTCTGTTCAAGACTAAAACATTTTTTTTTTCTAAAATAGGTTTAGCAAGAATTTGTATTTTTTTTAAAAGATGGTCGGAATATGTCTTAAAAATTCCTAAGTAAGGCTTGCTGAGAATGTTGATTGTGACGGTCCGTCGGCCGCGGTGGCAGCCTGCCAACTGCTAATTTGCATTGTCCATAATTGTTGCTAAACTGTTCGCTAACTCTAATTGACGACGTATAATTACGTGCCTCTTGTCAAAAGAAAATTACAACCTAAGTTCGTTAAAAGACGTTATTTAGTATATTTATAATTTAATATATCTAAATAATTAGCTTTAAAGTTTAAAGCTAATTAAGAAGTTTCACAATTTATAATGAAGCCAAGATAAGGTTTAAAATTTCGTCAACGATTTATACTTACTCGTAAGTATCTATTAGCATTGTAAACTTACTCTGTTTATTTATATCTATGTATTTTTCGCCACGGCGAACCGATCGCCGATGGGGAAACAAGGTTCTCGAATGGCGACCACGTACTGGCAAGCGAAGCGTAGGACACCCACCCACAAGGTGGTCTCACGACCTGACCGAGGTCGCTGGAAGGCGTTGGATGCAAGCCGCTCTAGATCGGTCATTTTGGAAATCCTTGGGAGAGGCCTATGTTCAGAAGTGGACGTTTTGCGGCTAAAATGATTATGATGATCAAGATCTTTCACCAGCATCGAAATTACTTAAAAATAACTACGTGAGATTTAGAATATCATTCTTACCTTAAATGCTGATTCGATAAAGTCAAATTGCATACTTATAGCCAGGCTACACAAAAACAGCTACTCGATTCATGTAATTTTATTTATATTTTCTTTAGCTTTTTTTTGACGCTACGTCTAATAACAGTTACGCGGCTGAAACGATGATAATGATGATCAAATAATAAAAATGGTTTCATGTCTGTATTACAGAGGAGCTTAACCTCTCATCTGGCAACAGAGCAGAATCTGTCTGACATGCATTGTTTTACTATTGTTTCGCAGTTTTGCGCAGACGACAGGTTAAGATAAAATCCCACCCCCCGTAAGCAATCGCACGCATCTTAAAAGGATAAGCCCGTAGCACAGTTTTTGCTAATACATCGAACAACTCCTTGCTTTAAACGGGATAAAGGCTTTTAACTTTATTTTTATTGTACTTTTATCATCCTCATCCTTAGTCACGTAATTTGTCATTGTAACGAAACTATCTTGACCTGCCTCTTGGACCTTTTTGTTGATAACGTTGGACATATTCTTTATACCTTCCTAAAACTCCTAAAAGGAACAGGCTTGTGTGGGTGATATGAAATAAAGCGACTGAAATGTTTCGATTACTTAAGTATGATAATATACAATGTATACTACATACGTCAAAGAACGATATTCAGATAATATTTTTGTTCAGACATTTTACGATAATAAAGTAAAAATTACTGCTTCTACTAAATTGCCAACTCATGTACGTACATGCTGCAGTTTTAAAAGCCTTTTCCAAATTCACGCTTTTCAGCCCAACGCAAATGTATCTCTCTTAAAATAAAATGCCTTTTACTTTTTCGCCTAAAAGCAGTGCAACCGATAAGATAAATCAGGTTCTCTTGTCTCTCTTTAATTGGGGCTGCAACGAGGTCATTACTCCCGAGCAGAGAGCTATTTATAGGATGCCTAGGCTATTTTTTACGCACCATTGAGATCGATCTAGACTGTAGATCACTGAAACCGGACATATGTGACTGGCTTAGTAAAATGTCTATCTGTTAACCGATTTTTGAACGTTATTTGGATGATGTCTGTAGACCGTAAATACTTTCTAGCAGATGGCTTGCCCGATGCTCTGCCTATTTAAATATAAAAGAAAACCCAAAAAACGTTCATATACATAAATATTATTCAATAATATAAACATTTTCTTTTACTTTTAATTTATATCTATAAATAAAAAGTAATTTTTTGGAAACATCTTCATGCACACTCCCTCAAACAATCTTTATCTTACTATTCATATAAGTATTTATCATAGTACTCTTTAAACTGAGTAAAATGTAACCTATTTACTCAAGAAAATTGTTAAATACCTCGTCAATTAGTTCAGTAACAGCCTGCGGACAATGCAAATGGAAGGTTGGCGGTTTGCCATTGCGCCCAAAGTTTGACGGTGCCGTCAACATGTCAGCGTTTCTTGATCTTACTTCAGAATGTTTATAGGCTATATTTACTTAAAAAAATATTCTAAGAAAAGTTTAAAAAATATATTTAGCTAGTTCTTTGAGAAAGGCCTTTGCTGAAATAGGTCGTGAATTTCGTGTAGGTGATATGATGATCTCATAAATTTTTTGTGTAGGTACCTCAATTCGAGGAGCTCGGTGACCCGATTAGAGTGTGCATTACTAGCGCTTTCGCAAGTGAAGCGACATGGGGTATGTTTTGCATTTGGATGGGTGACCACAAGTGGCATAAAAAAAAATTGAGCTTATCCGTGATTCGGGAGGCACGTATAAGCAGTTGCTTCCCACTGTCATAATTGTATGGCAGTGTACCTATCATTTTTAAGTTTCATCAGGATACAATATCAATATAATAGTGTAGTCTGATGCTTCTGTACCTCTTGCCTTCCAAATAATAATAAAATAATACGCCAAAAAGGCGACACAGATCACGTTCTTCAAAAATGGTATAGGAAAGTAATAAAACTAAAAGTTGTTCGATTTCATAGTTCGGAGTTTACCTATATATTATTTTACACAGATTACATTGACTCCAATTTTGTTTTGATTACACATTTTCTAACCAACGTAGGTACGCCTGTATGTTTTTTTGTTTCTCTGATCTGAGGGTACGACCCCGACCTTCTATCTGAGGGATGGAGATTGCCGACGTGTGATTGATACCACAAGTACAAGCCGTTTAGCAGCGGGCGCCCGTGGTAGATTTATCTCGGGGTGGTTAACCTCCAGTGGCGGTATTTGCGGTTTTATTTAGATATGTGGTAGTTAAGTTACGTGTAGCCTTTTCAAGTGGAATTTTATTAGCTAGTGCCTAGATTAAAATCTTTAGCTCGATGCTTTTTCATTTGGTGTCTACTAATAAGTAAAATATGAAATAGTAATAAAAAAAGGACGTTTCGCGTTCCCGTCGTATACGTGTGTGTTTAATGTAGTATGTAACGCGATAGTAAGTAAATAATTAAACTAATAAATAATTAAGTAGATTTTTTTTTTGCGAAAAGAAGATAAACTATGACCAGTTAACCTAACAGACATCTTACCTACCATACATTTTGCCTACTACACATTTGAGTTCAGAACGATGGCAGGATGGAGTCGCGGGTAAAAGCTGGTATTAAAACTTCGACTTTCCTGTTTCATATTTTATTGAAGATGTAGGTACAATTAACTTATTAAAAGAAATTTTAGAAGATATTTACAAGGGAATCGTAGGTAACATTAAGATTTAGATAATACTTCGTAAAATGGTTTTAGTGTGACCATACCTTTACATACGAAATTAAAAGGAATACAAAGTTATACAGAAAGCAACATATTATACATAGTAAAGTCAACGAAATCCAAAATATAAAATATAGAAACATTGTCAACTTTTATAATAAGTAAGTACTTAAATTATAATGACTATAAAAATTATTGCCCTAATAAAACCTTTAACTACCTTATGAACGTGCACAACATTTAACAGTGATTAAAATTATCTAGTAACTATGAATTATTCTAAACAAATAAAATCTCTTAATGATACCTAACTTATTAAATTAGAATCTTAAACATTAAAAACTTAACTACAATTATTGAAAATTGATATGCTTGATATTCTTGTTTTGAACGCAAGTTGTCGAAATGTTTTATTATCACTTAAGTTTTCTTTTATAAATATTTAATGGGTTTGCTTGGTAAGCTCGTTAAACTTGAAAGGATTTCGTCATTTGAATACAAAACCTCAAAACTTGGTGTAACTACAGCTGTCTAGAATGTATTACTTCGCAAAAATATTTGGATAAAATAAGAAATACATTTTTTTAAATTCTTTTCGATATCAATTTAAAATTTTATTTCTTAATTTATAAATATGTTTATAAACTAAAGCGGCTTAACATGGACTGCAAGCGGCGTTTTATATTTATACTTGTGTACATGAAAAAATACCCTTCTTGGTCATAGGACAAAACGATGTAAATTTGTTTAATATTGCTAATTCCTAAATTGTTTCAAATCACATTGTTTTTTCTCCACCCTTGTATGCTGACCTTATTTGTATTATGAAATGTGAATTAAATTTGCAAACATATTTAATCGAGATTTCGACAACTTGCGTCCAAAGCTAGCAGCGTGTGCTTTTTATTAAAGTTTATTATGTACCGATTGCATTATCTCTAATCACGTCATTGGAATACCTCGTACCTAAAATATGTCGGAACTATAAAACATATATAAATATTCGTTGATTCTGAAATTTTGAATTGGAAGCAAATACTAGTAAAGGGTTCCTCCCAAAATTCGATTTAAAATGCCATCTTCCGGGAGGCCACGCCGCGACAACGCACAACTAGCGGGCTGGGGCGGCGAACAACGTTTTTCATTGCTTGCGTAATGTGTATTTATAATAAACATATAATAAAATGGATAGCACCTAATAACCTCACAATTAAGCAATGCAGTATCCATAAGATAATTTTTAACTTTTTGGCCGGCCTCGGTACAGAGAATAAGGAATACGTCTGGAGTACACGTCGGTTGGTAAGACTTATACCTACTGATTTTAAAGAAAACTCTTATTGTAAGGTTGTGATAAATTCAAATAAATTTAATAATATCGATACAAAAGTGATGTGTTTTGAGTATATTACAGAATTTTATCAAAAAAACGTCGATACGCCGGCCCGCCCCCGTTTTATATTGTCGCTTGGGCCTTTCGGAACTAAAACCATGGTAGGGCTACGCCACTCGGGCCGCTGATGGCGCCTCTTGTATACCTATGGACATTTTATGCTAGATAGGTATTACTTAGACTTATTTACCTAACTCTTCAGTCTTGGACGTTACACTTAAATAGAATACTCTAAAACCCGCGTCGAATTCATATCTCTCCGATAAATTAATTGTTAGAATCGGCATGTACTTAACAGTCACAGTCTGTACATACAAAAAGTAGCTAGAGCTCTTTAATGGCATAATTATTGTTTTATTGTTTGACTTCATCTCTAAGGGTCATTCAACACGCAGTAAATTCGTCCGCCGAAAACTTATTTTTAGTTCAGTAAAGCGATACGTGTATTACATACAAAAATAACAAAACCAACCGAAACCTTTCGTAAGTTTTCGCAAATTTGCAGTTGTGGCGAGATAGAATACCTACGCCTATAATCTATATATTAGAATTACTCATATGATATTTCGTCGAAGTAGATATTGTACTGCCTTTTTAAAGTGGAAATGTGAAGCTCTTCAAAGTACCTAGTTTTTGTATGCACGACTGTACTTAAGTACATTAACATTTACCATCATACACATCAATTTACACTTCAGAAAAAGATTACGAGGAAAGTCAATTGGTAAACACACGTATTTATGTTTTGTTGACAAATCTAATAATTCGTGACTACAAAACAAGACGCAACTACAAAGTTTGTAACTTCCAATTATAAGTTTTTATTGAAAGCGGAATATTTTTCTAAGAGTAGAGAAAATCACACTCACTAACAACAAAACACATCTATAACACTGCCACGGCCAAATCACAACATCTAAAAAGAGTAAGTGAAAATTTACAACATTCATTCATTTTGAATTAAGTACTCGTATTTTACACAAATTATCAGAATCCATTTAAGTACTTATGTCTATTAAATAATCACTACTACTAAAACGAAATGATCACAAACGATTAAAATATTTAATCTGTATAATAAACTTGTATAAATATAAAGGTTGCACACAATACTTAATTATATATAAAAATATATTGCTCAGGGTTTCAGTGGGTCGGTCTATCAAATCAGTGCGTAATAATTATTACGAATTATTTATATTACTTAGAATGTAGTTACCAAAGGATTTTGTACCTACAATATAAGAAAGTGTAAAATAAGTAATAAATCTTCAATTTATTAACTTTCTCCAAGTATTATGGTTGTTCCCTTTCTTTACTACGCCAAAATGAGAATCAATAAATAAACTTGTGATTATGTAGAACTAAACAATATGAAATAGTTTTTGTCTATTTGTAAATATAATTAATCGTACCTATAAATAAATGATTCAAGTGCCCTATTCTATAATACCCTAGATGTATACATAAACGATTTAAAAAACTTACGAGCTACTGATATGTTTTATTGATATGTGTAAATTACATTGATATGTATTTGATCACAACGATTTAGTTAATCCATGTTTGGTGTAGGCTAGTCTTCAGGCCAGCCTAAGTCTTCTCCCACGAGGTCGTAGAACCTCTGGTTGTGTTGGATGAAGAACTTTCGCAGCTTGGTGACGACTGCGGGGTCCACTCTGGGGTGCTTCCGCCCCTTGGTTTCCCGTAAACATTTGTCCGTGGTATCATTCCGTAAGCAGTAGAAACCTTTGGTTTCGTTAAAGTAGAAATTCTTTCTCCCTGTTTTGAAATAAAAGTCACTTAAGTTAAATTTCGACAGAGTAGCTAGAAAAGCTTTGAATTCGATAAAAGAGAAAAAATAAAAGTAGTCTACACATATTTTTTCTCTATTATTAAATTCAAAGAATTTGCAGTTAGACTGGAATTGAACTGTCGTTTCGTATTTATTTCAAAATGCAAATAGATGCTAACAAGTGTCTATTCAACCGTATTAGCCTGATCGGAAATCAAACACAATACAAAGACTGCTTATAACGAAGGAAATTGGGTCATCTCCTAATGTTAGCTGTCTAATTTAAATGCACTTTGTTGATACATACAGAAATAGATCATGGTTTGACACTGAAAGTGTTCCGGCCACTGTCAAAGACTTAGCCTAAAGGGCCAAAATATGTGCTATATCGATATATGATCGAAGTGGCATTTGAAGAAATCATCTCGAAAGGCTAGAAAGATCTTTACAAAATTCTATTTCTTACCGATTTTATGTTCAAGTCCAAGAAACTTCTCGATCCGTCGGAGTTGAGGCACTGGGTCTTCAATCAACAAGTCACCGTTGACTACCAAGATTTGCTCCCGCGGGAACACTTCCAGCCACCGGTGGAGATACGCGTGGTAGAGAGATATCGCTATCGGCCTGTAAAGAACCGTACTCTCAGCCAATTTGCACGCAAATAAATGTAAACAAGTAGCAAATATTCTATACACTCGTTTATACTTTCAAATACTACTAAACCTAAAAATTTAAAACACAAACCTAATAGCAATTAGCTTCAGATGTCTTGTAGATAGGTATAATAAAAAAAAATTAGAAATTTTTAGATGAAATACCTGTAGGCGACGTTGATCGAGCCATCAGGCGATATGGCCAGATGTTCAAAAGGCTTGGCGGCATCTGAAGCTAGATGGGCAGGGCTGGGTATTTGTGGCTGCGCGGGCGCAGAGGGCGTGGCGCGACTCCGAAGCTGGGTGTAGTCGGATATGGCGCGAGTTACAGGCTCCCTCACGATGAGGAGCAAGCGGACTGAGGAGTTCATTGCCCGTACTCTTTCTGGCACCTACAAACCAGCACCAATGAATATCATCGACAAACTTAGACAAAAATTAATAATAATCCCTTCTTATAAAAAATAAATAAATTTGCGGTCATCATAGATATAACGAGTATTATGCAAAATTTTATTTTGTAAGCTTTTTTTAAAGTAAATGTATTATAATAATCAGCATGTTTTTGGTTGCATTCTTAGCTTCACTGCTTCTGACGGTTTTCGTTATCCTTAGTTGTCCTTGGATTTGATGCAATTACATTAAGTTACAACTTATAATTCATATGTAAATTCTTACCTCTGGAGTGACAAAATAGCTGGGACTTTTCTCTATGGTTATTTGTCCCTTGAAAGACAGCGGCATTTTGCTTCTGTACCACTCCAGCCCCAACGCGTAGTTCTCATCGCGGTCAAAGAAGTGGACCTCACCAGACGCCTTCTGCACCATCGGATGAAGGTAGAGCATTTCAAGAAGAGCACGAGTCCCACATTTTCTGACGCCAACGATCAGAGCCTAGGAAAGAATAAAAATGGAAAAGGTTTTAATTAGTAGTTTCTAACTTCTCGTTTGCACCTAAGTACAGACAAACATCATCACGATCAACTTAAAGTCATTAGAGAAGTAAAAAATGAGGAAAATAGATGATAGAATAGTAGATTGTACTGCAAGGGGTAAAGCTAATACTTTTGAGTCAAGGGCGCTACTTTGAATCCAGGGCGAAACGAAGGTTTCACGTATAAAGCCCGTTTTTTATTTTTATTTACTACTGATATGTATTCCAAATAAATAAAAATACGAAATCTGTGCTGTTATTTATTATATTATAAACAAATTCTTCTGTTTTTGGCTGGACTGCCAACATTATTTTTGATTCTACATAGATTACACTTGTGTTCAGTTTTCAAATTTTGTTTTAATCCCTAGAGTTTATTTTTTACATTTCAGTCCCGTGAGAATCAACAGTAATGAAAACCTCTTATTTGATGAGACGAAAATATAATAAATAAAACAATTTTATATCAACACAGAAATTAATGTGCTAACATACTTACGACCAAATTGCAGACGTTCTAAAAAAAGGAGAGGTAAAAAGTACCCGTAACCGAAGGGCATGTATGAAGAGATTGATGAGTTTAGATGAAGCAAAAGAGGTTTGTCAGGATCGTAGCAAGTGGAGGTCCATAGTCTCTGCCTACCCCTGCGGAAAACAGGCGTGATATTATGTATGTATGTAACATACTTACATATATTATTATTACGTACAATGTCCAATGTGTAGTCAACTCACAAAATCTTTATTATAATATTACCTACTAGATACTTATCGTAAAGGTTTTGAGAAAAACGAATGACCGAATGAAAGCCAATATTTTCTCATGCTATATCATTTTACTTGTCCATGTTTATGAAAATAATTTTAATCCCCGTTGTTCTCTACAAATAATGGCTTTGAAATACGATAGTTGGGTCCATTTTGTATTTATTTTCTTTAAAGTAAGTGTCTTCAAGTTTTCCCTAGAATCTAGAATTATAAAAAGTAAATGAAAAATTGTTTATACTTACTCAACATAAAAAATTATAAACTAAGGTTATAATGAAAAAAGATAATCGTATATAACTTTTCATGGATAAAACTTTTCAAACAATAAGTAGGTGAATTGGTTGTTGGCGACTACATTATATCTTCTATAAGATTTAGCGGTATTATTAACATTAGGAGACTTGATGCGATTAATACAATAATCCTTATTAATCTTGCTTTGTGCCAGATATTTCTACAACATTACACTCTGCCAGAGTTATCTCCAAATCAAAAGTCATTCCCTGTGATTGAAGACTGAATTCATATTGAGGGGTTCACAACAATTGGTTTATTCAATTGTACATTTGTTATTTTAAAAACTCATGACCAATGACAATTTGACATGCAGAGCCGACTCCAAATAGGGAAAAGGCAAGGAAGAAGAATAAGCAAAAGAAAATGGTCAATGGTCGCCTAGCTGGTCGGGTGGTCAAGACGGCTGTAGTCTTTTCCAAAGTGTCATGGGGTAGATGCTAGTTCCACTGTTGCTCTTCTGGTCCTGCAAGATCTAGGGTTTACTAATATTTTATACCTGGGGCAGTAGCTGAGGTGGTCTGTGATTCTGCAAGATCTAGCAGTTTTCTCAGGTTAACTTTTTATTTACCTGGGGCAGTCGCCGGGCTGCTCTAGGTGGTCGTAGTCTTTTCCTAAGCGCCATGGGATAGTTGATAGTTCTACTGTTGCTCGCCTGACTCTGCAAGATCTAGTGGTTCTCAGGTTTACTATTTATTTACCTGGGGCAGTCGCTGGGCTGGTTTGGGTGGTCTAGGTGGTCGTAGTCTTTTCAGCACCATGGGGTGGTTGATAGTTCAACTGTTGCTCTCCTGATTCTGCAAGATCTAGCAGTTTTCTCAGGTTAACTATTTATTAACCTGGGGCAGTCGCCGGGCTGGTCTGGGTGGTTTAGGTGGTCGTAGTCTTTTCCTAAGCGCCATGGGATGGTTGATAGTTCTGCTGTTGCTCTCCTGACTCTACAAGATCTAGCGGTTCTCTCAGGTTAACTATTTTTTATACCTGGGGCAGTAGCTGGGGTGGTCTGGGTGGTCTAGGTAGTCGTAGTCTTTTCCTAAGCACCATGGGATAGTTGATAATTCTACTCTTGCTCTCCTGACTCTGCAAGATGTAGCTGTTCTTTCAGCTTAATTATTATCTTACTTGGGGCAGTCGCTGAGTTGGCCTGGGTGGTCTAGTTAGCCGTAGTCTTTTCCTAAGCACCATGGGGTGGTTGATAGTTCGTTACTCTCCTGACTCTGCAAGATCTAGCGGTTCCCTATTTACCTGGGGCAGTCGCCGGGCTGGTCTGGGTGGTCTAGGTGGTCGCAGTCTTTTCCTAAGTGCCATGGGGTGGTTGATAGTTCTTACGTTACTCTCCTGACTCTGCAAGATCTAGCGGTTCCCTATTTACCTGGGGCAGTCGCCGGGCTGGTCTGGGTGGTCTAGGTGGTCGCAGTCTTTTCCTAAGTGCCATGGGGTGGTTGATAGTTCTTACGTTACTCTCCTGACTCTGCAAGATCTAGCGGTTCCCTATTTACCTGGGGCAGTCGCCGGGCTGGTCTGGGTGGTCTAGGTGGTCGCAGTCTTTTCCTAAGTGCCATGGGATGGTTGATAGTTCTGCTGTTGCTCTCCTGACTCTGCAAGATCCTGCGGTTTTCATTGGCGGCCGATGCCAGACTTGCCGCCTGGCGAAAAAGAGATGTGGTTAAAGATTTCAGATTTAACGATTCCAAAGAGTTTGCGAACCTAAAGTTGGAAGGTTTGATGCTCTGTAATAACAACGTACATTCTATCTAGTTCTTTAGATTTTGACAGTGGAAATGTCTTTTCGTTCGCTAAAGTGCAGGCTCCGATTTCACGAAAGTGTGCGATCTTATGAAAATATGGTATTCAGAAAAGGCTCAAAGGACGCATATTTATGAGAGATGCAGGGTACGGTTTTTTTTAAGAAAGTCAAAAATGAAAAAACTTGTGGTCGAAACAGTAAAAATGTTTTTCAGAATTTTTGATTTTGGTACTCAATATTTAGGAAACGAAGAATGATATTTAAAAAGTTGAGAAAAACTCCCCTGGACAATATAGTCAGCTACAATTTGAGCCTAAAACAAAGATGATCGGGTTAAGGGTTTGCCTCTAGGTTTGTAGCCTTACCTTTTTATATGTATACTTGTGGGGCGTATACATGGCGACAATTTTGCAATTTGTTCGTTCACAGCCGTTACGTTGAGGATACTAATGTTTAATAGAAGAATAAAATAATTAGCATTCAAGGTTGTAGTTTTAACTTTGTAACCTTATCCCGACTTTTTCGTCATTCAGCGAAAATATTTTTTTCAAAATCCATAGATTCATTTCCAATGTTCTCGATAGTCGTGTGAGGTATGAATATTATTTTAACGTATTTTTTACGTATATTAATAAGTATGTGTTATTTTAACGAAAAAACAGATAAAAATTTACAGATTTTATCTTTATTTTCGATAAAATAACACATACTTATTGATTTTGTATGCTGTGTTTATTTCATTGAGTCGCTGATGTTTCGTTATTTTCCTGTCTCTTTATAAAAAGAGAAAAATATTTGAAGGTCTTTCAAACAGGAACAGCCCCGTTTTAAAGAGCTTTAAATATTTTTATCACCATTACAGAGCAAGGACGGGTTTAGGATTTCAAGTTGAGAGACGGGAAAGCGAAAATTTCCTGAAATGCTCACTTTTTTATGAAGGTCACTTTTCATCGTCGTCACCATTGCTTTATTTAAAAAAAAACCATCTCCATTTAGTTTAATATTTCGTTTTCGTAGAACGCTAAAATGATGAAAATTACAAATACGTAGAAGCCACCAAATCGTTTGTAAGCAAAATTAATTTATACGGATTCCCCTTAGCGTTTTAGGTTCCAAGAAAACAAATGTAATAAATTGCTTTATTCATTTATTCACTACTTCATTAATTTTCGGAAGCGTAGGAGTAGATAAGAATTATGAAAAGTTTGTCGTGTTTTATGTAATTATTCGATTCGAAATATGTTTTTTATTTCTTATTTATCAAATACAGGATGTTTCAGAAAGGTAAAATAATTAAAGGCCAAGCTCAGTCCATTACATTATAATATTCTAGTCTAAACTTTTTAGTGTTAAAGTGTTTTTAATTTATTTGGCTGCTAAAGTTGCCAAATAAATTAAAAACTAAACTAAAATATGTAACTAAAAACTAAACAAGACATGTATAGATAGAGTTATACGTATGACTAGCATACAAATGAGGCGATACGATTTTGCAGTATACAAAATATCCTCCTGTAAGTACAAACGTTGCCTGCCTGATCCTGAAAGTATCAACTTCTTAAGTGTATTTGCCTTCGGTAGGGACATTCTTGACTCAGTAACTTATTCGGCGAATAATTGGGTTATTCCTTGTTACTTGAACCCAGCGTAACCTCTGATGAACCTTAACCTTAACTTTTCGATGTATAGTACTTGAGTCTAACAACCTTGCCAGTTGATAGTAATTGTATCGTTTACATTAAATATGAAAACTTGTAATAAATGTCAATATCAATCAATACACGTCTTCCAATCTTTCGCCAAATTGCTTTAAGTCCCATATCTCTGCGTCAAATGCTTGACACGACATATTATTATGTCGATATAACTTAAATCAAAGTATGTTCTTTTATATTTATCTTTCATATTAAGTTCTTTTGCCTAAATTTACCTTTAAAATAGTTTCAATATTCAGGATGAAAGTAGTAGGTGCTTTTAACTCAATGATCTTTTGCTTTATAACATGTAATTCAGCGAGTGTTACAAGCGATGTAATGGTTAGATCAAGATTGCCCGCAAGTAGCAAATCATGTAATTACTTTCACATGTGTAGCCCTGCAATTTGCAAGACAGCTACCAGGCTGCTACCGGGTACTTGGGGCCTGCAGCCCCGCCCTAAGAAGGCACGCACTGGGCCGTTGACCCCGGAGTGGTGGCTGAAGTTTTGACGTCGGAACTGGTGTACTAGCGTGTATCGTATCAGATAATCTGCTGTAAATTCGCTGCAATCGCTATAAGTAGTTCGAAGCCATTTTCGAAACGTTCAATTTATAGACAAAGTTTAACGAAGTGAGCCTTCCTTTCCTCGAATTGTAAAATAAATAAAATTTGTTATTACAGATATTGTTATCTTAACAAACATTGGATATTTAACTGAATAAATGTAAATCTAAAAAAGTTGCTCAGAATATCTAAAAAATACAGGCTTCGTATAGTTAAGCTTGCTTTATTTTACGCTGGCAATTTACGTTTCAGTACAAATAATTTTAATGTTAATTACGAATCTTATTTGGTTTTTTTCAAACTTCATAGAAATTCACCTCATTCAAACCATCCAAGGTAATGCTTGATTTCTTGTTTTTAAAGAAAAGAGTTGTCATTACATCCAAACATAACATGGATGTAGAGTTATGAAACAAACAGAAGTTTTTCCTTGCCTGTATACTATAGAGTGCGCTGTCATAGAGCACGTGGAAAGTGAGGAAGAGTGACAGCAAGGTGACGGAGAGGAGGGCCGCGGCGAGCTTGGGCCGCGACACTCCCACCACCAGCACGCAGTCCGCCAGCTCGCCCTCCGCCGGCCGGAACGACGACCGGGGCAACCATCTGCCCGGAAGAGAGAGAGAGAGGAGAGTTATTCAAGAAACTCCTTCTCATAATCATCATTATCAGGTGTTTCTTAAGTCTCAACTGCAGGAGCACGACCCTCTCTATACTACCAAAGCCATACTTGGTCAGAGTAAAAAGAGGGGTTGGCCAACATTCACCACGTTGGTGAGACGAATGGGAGAGGTCACTTTGTTAAGCTTGTATTTCCTAAGTCGTCTTTTACGACATCCACAGGAAAACTTAGAGTGGTCTTATTCTACTCTACCAGAAATCACATGGCTTAGACACTCCTTTTACCATACTTTTCTGGCTTGGATTGGATAAGTAAGTTGAGAAATTTCCTGGTAGGCAAGACAAATTCTGACCAGGATTCTCCTGCGAATTTAGATCACCTTAGTCATAGTCTGCCTTCTCTTGCCTATCCCGTCAGGCGAATCACGCAATGGTTGAATTGACCTATGATTTTGTGTAGGCAGGTATGGAAAAGCAAAAAAAGTGGAACTGCTCCTATAAGTGTGTATCACATTATTGAGGAAGAATATATAAACTTGTCTTGTAAGTAACTTGACTTACAGAGACGATGAACGAGTCTGTCGTGTCCCAACTGCCTCTGTTTTTTACTAGAGACGATACATAGGTATTTCGGTATAAAGGCTTCGGAAATGCAAAACGAGTATTGGCCTATTTTTTCATGTTTCACAAAGTACTTACAGAATGTCGAGCGGCAGGGACTGCGAGCAGCTTCTGTAGGTTGCCTCGGGGCGATGGTGTTTCGTCGGCAGCGTCTGACTCATCTGTTCCCGCGACGCCATGCGGTCCCCATCGATGCTACTGACAGTTCATCGTAGATTGCCGGTTAGGCATCGGCCTAACGATTGGACATCATAGTCATTATTGTTGTGTATGACGTCCGTATTGTTACTCTCATTTTGCTTATCTTCTGAATTGCACCTGTAACAAGTTGTGTTAGTTATATCTATTGTTTTTTGTTTGTTTGTCGTGTGTGTAAGGCCAACACTGGTGTCAGATTTTTCAGGATGATTAAAGGCATCTGATATAGCTTGACGACTGCTATATTATAATGATGATAGCCGGGATTAACGGCTTATATGTGCCTTCCGAAGAACTGAGCCAAACCAGAAAAAAGAGAATAAAATATGTTGTTTCAACAAGTCTCTAAATATTATTTTAACTACAGTAATGAAAGAGAGGATAAATAAACAGATTTCCTACCTACTTATTAAACTTTGTAAAGCTTGTACAAGTTTTCAGAACTTTACCGTGTCGTCGTTGGCCTTTTTCGTAATTATTCAAAAAACATAATGAATTACATACCATCTCGAAGTTTTGTGTATGCCGCTCCCGTGCCTGAAACAAAAAAAAATAGTTATCAATGTGTTTATATACAATAAAATAATAAGTATACAGCTTGGCTGGTCAATCACGAGGCGCTCAGTACTCGAATCTCGTTCCAAATATTTACTTTAAAAAATGGTAAGTTGGGTAAAGTTGACCAAATAATCCAATAAAAACAAGAAGTGTAGACACTCGCGCTGTGCGCTAGTAGTTTAACTAACAACGAGCGTTAGCGAGCCCGTAGCGAGCGCGCGGTTTCCATAGATTCCGAATTCTAATTTGGTTAATTTTTTTTGTAATTCATAAGTAAACTACTCATACATTACTTAATATTTTAAATATATAATTGGTTTTAAATTTTTTGGTTCAAATTGTTCGTGGCTCAGCGATATGTTTACTCGAAGAACAAACCCCTGGTTTTCAGCCATCACCTTCAGACCAAAGGGACGCGTGCAACAATACCGTCGGCTTCATACTGTTAATATACCTATTATCAAAATATATGCAATAGTGAAACATATACTTTCATTAAAAATATTATCAATATTGAATTGAATTATTCATCTTATGGGATAAAACACAGCAAATTGAAATTATATTTAAATTATTCTAAATCAGTGTATTAAATTGTAAAATTATAAAAGTAATATTAATTAATAAATTTCTACTAAACCCCAACTCCTCGCTTTAGTTTGTTATATTCACAAGGAAATCTAAATCTACAATACCCAATAACAATCATTACATCAAAATAATATAAATACTATATCTCTGTAACTCCCTAAGTTAAACTATATCTAGAAGTAGGTACTTAAGATAAGTTACACCGCGGAGGCTGTTCACCGGAAAATAATTAAAGTTTATGCTCCGCTTATTAATTAATTTCCAATCTCGATAAGCTAGCAGAAGTGGAACAAGGCACAATACAAATATTACGACAGGTCCCTGTGGATCACATGTATGTGGGCCCAATAATTACCTCTAATACTGTGTGAGATAAATACGCCTCCAAACAATGTTATATTGTAAATCACTAGATCTTAATGTTTTTTGACATTTGTAGTTACTGAAATACTGGCCGGTTGACAGGCCAATAAGGCTTTTTAAAGTTATTGGCATTTATCAGACACTCGTATTAAAAATCTCCTTACCCTAGACTTTTCCTAACAAACGTAGTCTACGTTTTATTTTGAAACCACATGTCAAATTTCGGTAAAAAATTGTAATTTTAAAGAAATTGCAATTATCTAGGGTTATAAGGTTACCTACATCAAAATTTTGAACTGGAAAGAAAATATAAGGATGTAGAAGTTTCCCATATGATAATTATAACACACTATATTCTTTTTACAGTTACATGCCTAAATACGAGCAATATCTCTGAAATTAAAAAAATGCCGTACTTGGGCATGTCGCTTCGAAATAAAACGTCGACTACGTTTGTATGTAAAAGTATACTGTGGTCTAGGGTAAGGGGACTCTTAATAAGCAATGTAGCATCGTCGTAACGTTATACCGTAGACTTATCTTTAAAGTGCTACGAGGTGCTAACTTATTCTGTATTTGTTTCTGTTTAAAATTTACATAAGCCTGTTGATTTTAGTAGTATAGTATTAAAATTGATTGGAAATATAGCGGTCTGTTTAACATAAAATTAAATTTGCGAATATAATTTATTACATTTACGAGTAGGTAAGAAAACTCGTCAGTTCAAATTCTCGAATCAAGAAACATCCACGTGCCGTTTAGTGCTACGTTTTACGGCGCTTTGGTGAAATAAGTCCGCCCAAGCCTTTGTACCAGCGCCGTATTTCTACCACAAAGCGGGATTAACAATCGGGTTGAGTTTGTTGGATACGGAATACGAGGTCTAGATGTTTTTGCTTTGATTGTCCCTGTGATAGCAACCTTTCGAAACCCTTTTCTAAACTTGTTTATTATTATTCAAACTTTTGTTTGAACAACGAAAATTTACACTATTTTCTAATTTGATATCATGCTTAATTAATAATTATGACATAACAATGTATTCTCAGTCCACATATCAAATTTAAATTTCAGTATAATTGTAAGTTGACGTTTTTGGAGAAAATGCTGCAGTTCAGCTTCCTCTGTAGTTGCGCTTAGGAAGCAGCAGCAGTAAACTTAGCTGTTAGTCAATAATCTGACGTCAAACATACCTTTTAAGAAATCGTAAGAAAAAGAAAAATTGACAATTATCAAGTGATACAAATATCCAAAGATAAATAAATGATTTTTGACTTTTTGTTATTAGCTAGTACCTTGTACGATAAAGAATGAAAGGAAAAGAAGAAATACGACAAATCTAATTTTACAAATTCACTGTTATCATTTATAGTTAATGCATAGTAATGCATGCAACACACGCATAAGTTACTAAAAAAATTATGGACACTAATTTCTCAACTACAAATGTGATGAAATAAACACATATTCCACTTGTCTTCATTCATTACTCATTCGTTCCAAATGTCCCATGCGAGTATTAGCGAGTGATTAATGAAAAATACCTAATAGAATTTCACTCCCCTTTAGAAGCGTCAAGGCCTTCATTCCAAATTAAACAATGGGATTTGCATTTCACCGTGAAAATAAACTTCCGTCAACCACAAAAGTGGTTTTTACGACGGCTCGTAAATGCGATGTTATAAAATATAACACTTTTAAATAGAGAAATTTCTGGCTATGAGTGTGGGCACGATATTTATCAACTGTTTTAGTTTGCGTTATACTTATTTTAAAGCAAAAGGAGCAGAAGAACTCCCCAAGAGTTCAATTTTGCATTAATCTTTATTAGAATTTTTAAAAAATAATATTTCCATTGCGTAATAAAAGTTTCAATCAAGTTCAGTTTTGCCTAGCCAAAAACTTATAACACTTTATTTTTTATTGACAAATTATTAAATAAATGTATATCTGTAGATGGTTTGATGACATCAGGCAAGTTACTGAGAGGAATTAAATTTCAGCAAAAGGACGCTTATGCCCAGCAGTGGGTACTGGAGAGCTGTTGATGATGATGATTATCTTCTTATATAGTTTTTTGTATTTATTTACTATTTATAGAATTACCTAAGAAAAAAACATACTTAAAATAAAATATTTAAACCACGCAGGTTTGTACTTATGTTATTAATCTATTAAATCGGTATTATAATTACATCGGTAGCATAAGCTTAAAAATACGAGTAACCTTGTAATAGATACTTAGAAACCAGATAAATTTTAGATAATGCCCAAGAAATATTTCTATTAACTTTAATATTGTTTTGTTTTATTTTCCGGTAATTCGTAATAGCAATTAAAATAGAAGGAAACAGAAAATTGTAAAGAATTTCATAAATTTAATATTTGTTAAGTTGATATTTAATAACATCGTCGGTAGGTACTCCACAATTTTATTCAAAATAACAAGCTCTTCTTTATTAAAAGTTCAAAGAAATGCCTTCATTATTTTCAAGTTACCGTTAGAACATTGAGAAATATATTCCAATATCTACAGGGAATTAGATATGGAAGATCAAACAATTTTGTTTCTTTATTTGTAAGCACTTTGTGTGTGACGTCTGTCATCTCAGTACATTTTACAAGTTTATAACCTAAAATAAACTTAAATGTATTGATATGAGAGTTCTAAGATATGTGAAAAATAAGCACAATAATTCTATTGTTATATAATTATATAATATAATTTCGTACACTAAATAATAATACTATCTAATTGGTGAAATTTTTGAAGGGGACTTTAAAAAATTTAAACTTTCTTACTCTGTCTTATCATTTATTTAAGAAGACCAGAAAAGACCTTTCTAAAGATATTTATTTATCTATTCAAATCTTTATTGAACACAATTGTATAACAGGTAAACTTAAGGTTGATGTTTTCTTTACCAATCAGCCTGTAGGAAAACAAAAAATACTGGGATATCTTATCTGTTTTTCCTTTTTTTAAGGTTGACAGAGAGAGAATGCGCAAGTCCGCCTATTGTAGCACTGGGCTCAATAAGTTTAAAAAAAAACTAAAGAAAATTCAAAATGTTGTTAGTTATAACATAAAAACTTGAAAGGTACAAAATGTATTCACCATTTTTGCAATAGCTAAATGAATTTATGCGCGTGCTGCAGTTCAAAACTTGCAAAGCGTGTCCAGAAGCTTTTGATACCTACCGTGGAGAGTGAAGGTCAGGTCGAGTTCAGGAAATTAAATTCCATCTGAGCAAATGACTTTACCTTTTGCAATATCATATTACATCTTAAGTATTAATCTTTTTAAAAATTACTAAGTAATTCTACCAAATCAGTACCTGATATCTGATTAATTTAGTTCGTACATTACTTTAAATATTGCATTCCCCCGAGAGTAGGTATTGCAATATGTTAACTAAGTACATAAAAAGGAGATCGATATCTTCGTAAATGTTTCTATAAATAAACCACTAGATAGCTGACTACTGGTACTTATTGGAGCTTAAAATGTTATAACATCATTTCAAGAATACTCTTTTTTTAAAACGGCACATTATTAGTAAAATTCTGAAAAAATAGAAAAAAATTTTGGTTGAAAACTTAAAGCTTTATTGTGGAAGGTGAGCAGCGAAGGCCGGGTCAAGGTTGCGATGCATGTTCATATTAATAGTAGCGTATGGGACGGCAATATTATGACGCTATTTCTACCCGAGGCCAGCTCAAACTGTTTTATCCGCAGCCTTCTATTGGTAGTCACAGCACAAGGGCTCTCTCTGTTAGCAATAGGGAGGATTCTGGTTTTGTATAACGATATAATTAAAAATGATAAAGAATTTATATTTAATTTAATATGTATCTAATTAATAAAATTACAAATTGGTACTTGGTTTATTTACTAGCAATGCTTAGTAAAATTATAATATAAACACTTTGCCAAGGAGACCAGGCTCCCGAAAACTTGGATGAAAACCCAAGTAAATAGTAACTGTGAACTCAAAACCGCAGATTCGACGCAAAATGAAATCAATTCGGAGTAGGTGGTTCTCAGAGCAAGATGTCCTCGGTATTTAGACCTCAAACAATAAAGTCTGTTGAATAATGGGATACATTGCTAGCCGGAGAGAGAAAGAGTAGGTAAATAAAATGATCATGAGGTGGAAATGATAAAATGTTCGCAATACATTTGCCAGTGTGGTTTCTTTCCACAAACTATGGAGCACGTGCTTACGTGTACCAGATGCCCAAACACTGCACTTCGGGAGGCCTGATGGCCGCAAACGACCGTGGCCTAAGTGGCCCGATACTGGAGTGACAAAATTTTGTACCATTGACACGAAAAGAAGAAGAAGCTAACAAAATTAAGTAAGTCTCTGTTATATATTTGGGAGAGAAATAACACAGACGATTTAGATATTGTGGAGGGTAAGCGGTGAAGGCCGGGCCAAGGCACGAATGCAAGCTCGTATTAATAGTACGAGTAGTAGGTACACGGGGCGGCAGTCGTGACGCGGTAGCTCTTAAATCGTATTACCGACCGGGCAGCCTTCGCACTAGCCTTCAGACTTGCGATGCGATTGAATTCATGCTATCGTGAACGAACTATTTACAGTATTTTTGAATTAAAAAATACTTCATTGTCGAAAACTAAAAAAAAAACGGCATGCAATAAAGTTAAAAATAGACACGTTATTTTACAGGGTGACTTTAAATAGTAGGTAAATATTTCAATTGTATAGATTTTTTAGATTAAATTTGTACTAAGCAGGTATTAAACTTTTTCTTTTTATCTGCAAACATGTAAATTATTCTATCTTACTTATTTAAATAAACAATAAGCAGGGACGTGTCTCGTATAATTAGGGTAACTCGTGAGTGTGAAATTATTAAAGAAAATACATTCTTTTCACATTCTTAATTCTTGGAAACGTATTCGTATATTTTGAAGCCCATATAATTCACATACTCGTGGTGGAAAATTACCTGCGATCGTTCGTAATTTAGTATATTCCTTAATATCAAGTTGCTTGTTATTGCGATTTCAGGTATAATTTAGTAATCTAGAGCCAACTGTAATTTCCTCCCAGGCTATACAGTATAGATTACACTAAATTGGTGGTAATATTTATCACGTAAACTGTAATTTTTATCAATAAACTTGAACAGTCATATTCTGTTTTATAAATAATGTGAGGGGTCCCACTTTAGGTACTCATTTTATTTACGTTTTAGGATCAAGAGACTCCCTAAGAGAGTTTTTTAAGAAAATTGATATACTTACTGTACCATCCCAGTACATATTTGAAAATATAATGTATGTAAGGAAAAATATTGCCTTGTTTAATAAAGTGGGTGATTTTACGGATAGAAACTTACGTAATATAAATGATTTATTTACTCCTTCCTATAGGCTGAAAACAGTTAGTAAGTCGTTTATGGGAAACTGTATAAAGTTTTATAATAAATTGCCAGAATCGGTTCTGATTATGCCTGATAGAAAATTTAAAGTTCATGTTAAGAAAGTACTCTGTAATAAGGCTTATTACGGAACCGATGATTACCTTAGAGACAAAAATGTCTGGCTTGAGCTTGGCGCGGGTCCCTTTTAAAGGTTTGTAATATAATATAATAACATAATTTAAGAACATTCTGTACATGTTTTAGTACAAAATTTACAAATTGACATTAATTTTAAACTTGACATCATGCTTAATTAATAATTATGACATAACAATGTATTCTCAGTCCACATATCTAATTTTAATACCAGTATAATTGTAAGTTGACGTTATTGGAGAAAATGCTGCAGTACAGTTTGTTACCGTTTCTTCTGTACTTGCGCTTAGGAAGCGGCAGTAAACTTAGCTATAAGTAAATGATCTGACGTCAACATTTTCCTTATAAGAAATCGAAAGAAGAAAAAGTGACAATTATCAAGTGATACAAATATCCAAAGATAAATAAATTATTTTGACTTTAACTTGACTTTGACTAATATCAAACTGTCGCTAGCCGTAATTTAGTTTATTTATTTTAAGATTTTGGATTTAAAAGGATTTATATGGCTTTAAGGATTGCGCAGACAAAGGGAGGCTTAGGGAGAATTATGATGACAATGATATGCCTTTCAATCCCGACGAAGTTTATACTGAAGTGTACTCACTGTGTCTATCCGGAGTTCACCGCTGGACTATGGCCTGTCCCAATAAAGGGAGGATTTGCTCATAAACACCATTTTATGCAGGCGTGTTGGTGAACGTAATAGATGGTATGATACTCATAGGACTATGGTGCCCGTTCTTTGTTATCTCTATACCTCTTCTCATCAGCGTATTTAAGAACTATGTTTTTGTCGGTGGAGGATTTTCCTATACCTAAACCTCTCTTATTAATGAAGTTTCTTCCAACACCCGTGGGTGAGGTAAAGAGATTATAACACACCGTCTTCTACTATTCCGCCACCATGGCCACATTCTTTGTATGGAGGTATGTTTTCTGTCACCACTTAATCCAATCTGAATATAATACGTCTGGGTGGTATTAAACCTCAGAATATTTGGATAGCGCAATAACGTTAACTAATTAAAGAATGGAATTGGCTGGCCGGTTTTTTTACGGTCTATCATAAAACGGCCTTTAGAGCGGAACATAAAACGAGGGTACCTAGAGTTTTATGTGAGTCAGATATTTTATTTTCGCATTAAATTTGCTCACAGTCCGCGGATTTAGCTTTTATTTTACGAACAAAATGCAATTTAAATCTTAAAAAAAACGCAAGTGCTGCTATTTATGACAAAAGAAGAAAACAAGTAATTTTTAGGGTTCCGTAGCCAAATGGCAAAAAACGGAACCGTCATTATGGATTCGTCAAGTCTGACTGAATGTCCGTCCGTATGTCACAGCCATTTTTTTCCGTAACTATAATAACTATACTGCTGAAACTTGGTAAGTAGATGTATTCTGTGAACCGCATTAAGATTTTCATACAAAAATAGAAAAAAAAAATTAATTTCGGGGTTACTCATACTCGGAACTGAAACTCAATATTTTTCCCATCAAACCCATACGTGTGGGGTATCTGTAGATAGGTCTTCAAAAATGATATTGAGGATTCTAGTATCATTTTTCCTAAACTAAATAGTTTGCTCGAGAGATACTTTAAAAGTGGTATTTGTCGCTCCTGTAACTTCTAAAATAAGAGAAAAATAAATCTAAAAAATGTATTACCATGCAAACTTCCACCGAGAATTGGTTTGAACGAGATCTAGTAAGTAGTTTTTTTAATACGTCATAATGCTGCTACGAAACCTTTCATGGGCGAGTCCGCCTCGCAATTGGCCGCTTTTTTGTGTTAGTGTGCATTTGTTAATAATCCAATACGAACTTTAAAAATATAAGATGGTTTTTCTATGCAAGCACTTATTGTACGAGCATCATTTCATGCACGCGCAATTTAAATTTATTTAAGACAGTCCACCTCACTTATCAATCTAAATGGATTGTGAGAAAGCCTTTAAATAAATATATGCCTAAGCTAATAAGCTTTTACTTAATTTAACTTTTCTTTAGTTTATAGAAATACCGGAGAACAACTGACAAAGATATTTGTCTAAAATCGTATTTTACTTATTTGTATATAGGTAGAGTCCCCTTGCCGGTACATAGGCTTAATTCCATTTACTTTTAATATGGTAAAGTAGGCAACAAAGTATCTATTAAAGTTTAGTAAAGTAAACCTTTGTAGCTAAACTTTTAAATCTGACATCAAATATTTCCTTGCAAAGTAAGAGCCAGTTTGCAAATCATTAAGAATGAAAAAAAAGTAGAAGGATAAAAGTAGAACACAAAGTTTATTTCTAGTTGTCTAGGTTTCGAACTAGACTAAGTAAGCATAAAATATTCAAAGTTTTGTATTACTTAGGTACTCTTGGAGTTGGTTAATTTGATCGTGGATTTTTCTAGCCGGTATTGGCTAGATTATCTTTGAGAATATGAGTAGATATAAATACCTAATTTTATTGCATTTCTTACTTTCTATATCAACCTACATTAACCCCTTGTAGGCTGGAAAATCAGACACAAAAGTTAAACAATGTATTCTTGCATAGATCTACGCAACGGAATACGAAAGGTTAATCAATCCATTCCTTATCAGCCTATGAGAAAATCTATTACTACCTATGTATTTTACAATTACGGTATAATAATAAAGTGGCTCTCTACAGGAAAAGTGTTTAAGTACTTACCTGAAAAATTAAAACAATATTATTAAAAAGAATGTGTAATTACACATATTATTGTTCTCGTGTCCTATTTAAAATAATTTTGTTTCATAAATTGTCTTTATGACATACAATTCTAACATCCCACTTTTTACTGCTAGCAATTTCATTTAATTTTATGACTTGACCACGAGTAAAAAGCTGGTTCATAAGATAAAACCAGACACTTAAAACAGCACCAAAATAATTGCTTGAAATTTCCTTTTTATGACATTGTTTTTAGAATACCATAAATTACACATTTCTACATAGGTATACATCGCAACGTTGTACATGATAACTAACAATAACATAAATCAAAATCTTTAATTAGCTTGCAAGCCAAGGAAAACAAATATACGGTGCATTTATTTAATTTAACTTTATACATGCAAGATTGATTACATGGAGATAACTTATTAGATATTGTCTACTAATCAAACAGCCGATTGATGCAAAGAAATTAAACTATCTAATGAGCTGAGGAACCTTAATTCATCTCAGTACAATATTGTTATTTCATGTTAATAAAAATTTTAATAAAGGAATGTAAGAACTTGGGACCTAGCCAGCCATATAACATTATAAAACGGAGCTCAAAACTTTCATTAATGTGGGTTTTTATACAATTTTTCAAGCAAAATATACGGGCACGTTTTCATTACGGCTTCTGTTACTACATTCTGCAAATAAATGCCGCAAAAACTGGCGTGCAATTCTTGTAATTTTCTTTTGAGGCCAAGTTTTGCATGTCCTTGTACTGACATTTCGTGATATAGGCACTATGTGTAATTGCAATAAAAACTTAAGTGGTTCTAAACGCTAATGTTGTCGTAATATGCAAAGGAATCATACTTTTCAAGGTGTTAAAATATAATGATCAAGTTAAACGATCATAGAGGTATTATGCACAATCGCACATCAGTCTCGACTCTATAAGATCCATTTTGATTAAGAGCAAATATATAAGGACATGTTCAGTAAATAATAATATTGAACAACTTTTCCTAATAAACTTATTATATCAAACAAATCCCTAGTTTATGTTTCACCTCATGCTTTTTGAGAAATGCCATCATTACCATGATGTTTATGTAAACTGGCAAAAAAATATTTAAATATAACGTCGACGAGACTAGACACAAATATTAAGATACAGCTTCAAAGACATGTGTGTACGTAATTAAGAGCATAAATGTTTGCATTCGACCTAATTGACCGAAAAGATTCGCAGATTAGATAAGTTGTGTATTTACTTTTATTTATCAAACACTTTGAAAATGAAGACGTTGATCGTTTTACGCAGACTCAATTATAGCCATAATGTATAAGAGTTATACTTTCCTTATAGAAGTCCTATTAAACCCACCGCGGGCCTTGTTCCCACTTGAATTGATGACCACAAATGTGACACGTACATTATTGTCGGCCGTCTAAATATTGCAAATAGAAGTACAAATTTCTCATATCTTTTACAAATATTACATAGGAATTCACATTTTTCACATTTTAATAATGAAATAAATCAACGAACACGCATCAAAGTTAACTATAAACATTTATTATTTGATCAAATTATACAAATGCTTAGATCCCAAACATTATAATAAAAGACATGTAAAGTTTTACAAAGTCAAGTACTAGGCACAGAATAAATAATAATATTATATAACCAGATTCATAGAGAAAAGGCAAACAAATCAACAATAGATAAAAGTAAATCAAAAGTACGCATCAAAGTTAACTATGGCATTAGAAATAATTTGAGCAGCACTCCACTTCGAGGTCCCAGGCATTGTCATGAAAGGCTGTAGTCAGTGAAGTGGGAACCCGAAAGGTCGCCCTCCATGTATCTCTCTGAGGGTCGAGTCACCTTTGTATAATAAAAATAGGGACGCTGCCTTTTCCATTCGCCTTCGAATTTGTCGAGTAGTTTTAGGATAAGTATCTATTAAAATGTTGTTGGTTAAGCGTGTAGCGCTGGTTTTTAAATATCTTTTTTTATCAAAATGTAAGTATATTTAATTAAAGATTTTAAAATTGATAGATAAAGTAGTAATAATAGAAGTAGTGTACCCGCATTCATACCATATCAGTAAAATCAACGAAAACAGGTTGGTATAATAAATGGTATAGAGATATATTTGTACATTGTTCCAATGTTTTTATATTAAAAAATATTTGAGTCTTACATACAAGTGGAAGCATTACCAAACCTTTATAGTATATTGATGGAGAACATAAAAAACATGCTATCCCATCCATGAGATAATTTCGATACCCCCCTGCCTATCTTATCGAAATCCCCGGGCAAATGGTACTTGATATAAAGCATACTTCCTATCTTCATCACATAACTTGTTATGATAGCCTCCATAACCGTAAAAGTGAGATTTAACTCTAGGAGCGTGAAGCACTAGTAGAATTATAACTTATAAGATACTGACGATGAGCTGTTGGGGTTTTTCATATTTATAGGTATGATAAACCTTCGCATCTTTGTGGGCGCAATCATTTAAGATACTGCCTATCTTTTCTGCGTTTTATAAAGCCAATTTTCTGTCATCTATTTCCTTGACGAGTATCGACATATCTCTATCTTTTGTCAGTATCTGTATATTTTACTTTTATGAAGGCTATTTGTGAACGTCCTGCACTCCGAAATATTCAACTTTATTTTGCATATTAAACATACGTAGATACGTAGTAAATAGATACGTACCTAAAGCTTGAAATTTACTAATACATTATAGAACAAGTATACAACATGTTCAATTTGTTAAACAGTAAAGAAACAGTTGCATACTTCTTTCAATAACGGTTTTATGCTTCGTATTCGTTTTTCAGTGCGAGAATTTCGAATGACGTCATCCCCGAGGAAGCGCATAAGTTGATTTTTCAAGAATTCAAAGAGGGAGCTGCTGTGCTGTCAGAAAATCTACTCTTATTCAGAATTCCTGATCTGAACAAAGATTGCAAAACTATGGACACATGAGAATAGCTATGAATAAATTTTGTATATTGCACTGGTTTTAGATATTTTTAAAGACAGAAATATAAAAATATACTAATTTTAGAACAAGATAGAAAATAAGAATTTCCACATTTTGTTTGAGTGTGAGGAATGAGTTAGGTTAGTTTAAGAGGTCGCCATTAAGTCGTAAGGGCACGTGTTGGGCGCGTGCGGACGACACACGCTCGCCAAGCCCACGCCTAGCGCATGACAAGCTCACGACAAGCGCGGTTTGAATTTGTTGTATATATTTTGAGTCCTATCACACATAAATACAACTCAAATAGCATTAACCGAAGTCCAGTCGGGGCGAGCGTCGGGCGGGCGCAACGCGGAGGCAAGGCGGTAGCAAGGCGCTCGCCCCGTCGTCGTGTCGTCCGCGTGTCGTCTAATAAAGCCCTAAGTTGGTCGCCTTAACGATTTGCATTAACATCGAATGATTGAAAGCAAAATTTTAGAAAAGTACTTTTGGTGTTTAATATTAAAAACAATTGTTTATGTTGAAATACCAAAGAAAATTAAAAGTTACGTCAACGGTAGTTATAGATAAAGCCACGTAGGGCCACGGCCCGGGAGGTTTGTTCCTATTACCATAAAACACGGAAGCCATAAAGTGGAGCCTCCACGAAATTCGGCTTGCGCCGCGTCGATGCGGGCCAATATGAAAATGAACGGTGTGGTCGCATTACATCTAAAAGGGTGGCACTGTCGATGTTCACATTATTATGTAAATAGTGTAAGATAAAAAAAAAATATTGCGCGGCACAAAAAATAAACGGTGTAGTTTCAAAAAAGATTTAAAATACTTAAAACTAGAAATATTACATTAATAACTTAAAACATATAAATTTCTTCGAATGAGCAAATTATTTTTATAGTAATGGCAAATAGTCTATTTATATGAAAAGCATTAAAAATAAAGTGTTCGAAACACAAAGGCCGTGTTGAATTCAGTTCTTTTTCTTCGTAAGTCATAGAAGTACGAAATCTTGCCGTACTGAAACTATCGGAGTCTAGTAAATGGGAACAAAAAGATAGCACCATCGGAAGAGAACAGTATAGGCGCGTCGCTAATGTAAACATAAATTGTAAAGGTAAAGGGGGTTGTTTACATAAACATATATTGTTTGGCGGGACTGACTTCTATTAGCGAAAGGTGCTTTCTTGTATAATCGCGAAGGCGACATTTTGAGCGAATATTGCGAATATGAGATCTTTCATGTAACATAATGAATTCATTCGCGTCACGCAGTGCAGTTGAAGCTTTTAATAGAAATACTTTTTCATCATGATCTACGTGAAACTTTCTAACAATAAAAAGATGCGTTCAAGATATAGGAATTATAATAATGACGGTAACATCAAAGAGATAGGTATGTGTATAAAAACAATTTATTTACTCCTTAGATAGACTATTGAAATGTATGGTATTAGTACATTACTGCAGAAGGCGGGAAACAGGATATAATGAAGAAGATACAGGCGAGACTTCACGATCAACTACGATTTTTAACCCATGTTAACGTAAATCCCCTCTACTCCGAAAATTTTGATAAAATAATATTTAATAATTCATCAAACATTAAATTTATAAACGATGACAAACGATAAATTTTTCAATAAATTATCCGATGCGAAACAAATCTCAGCTATTAATATATCTCAAGAAATTTATTTCACATTAGATAGATTGCACTACAAATTGGCAGAATGACATTTAGAACTCCCAAATGACATCAGTGACCTTGCAGTCCAGGTCAGCGAACTCAGTTCTAAGTTTTCAGGCATAATTGTGTCTCAGTTCGAAATGCTAACAGGCATTGTTACAACGTAAACTTTATTTTAATAGCATTGGGAATGGCAATTGGCAAAGGGAATACAAAAGCAATTTGAAGAATAAGCGACTGAGTTTGTTATAAAATATTTTAATAAAATTTTTAGTCTTACATATTTTGGTAAAAATTTTACTATTTGCGTACTGCTGATCCGGAAACCTTCCGGTACAATACGGTTTGTGTCCGATAGTTTTGTCATCGTCCAGTCTCCACTCTTCCGAATAAATTGATATTGGCAACAATAAACTTCAATACTTCATAGTATTGAATTCGTATTGGACGTCACAAAAGCACATTTAATTTTCATGATTTCATAAACCACATGCTATGTCGTTTCGATACAAAACTAGTTACATTTTGATTTTTAGGTTTTTGTTACATCTATTTGAAAGAGTAAAACTGTTTGAATTAATAAAATACTAAAACCATTCGTTTTATTAGCATCTGATTTTGCTAAAGGATTTATTTCTGTTCCAATAGTTAGACTATTATTATTTTAAACTTTAACGTAATGTTTATAAATAGCCAGAGAAACGTGGAATTTCTAACGTTTAGTTTCATAACAAAAATAAAAGAAAATATTTGTGAACTTTGAAAGTTAGGCATTATATTTCTAGATTAACACTTACATAATACCCAACAGAGAGCAGACGTTGATTTATAAAGAAAATAACTAAGAGTCGTGGAACAATCGGTTGGAATGGAACGAAGTTACATAAATTGAAGCCACTAAAAAAACCCACAAAAAATTCCAGCTCATACAAAAAGTATATATAAAAAGTTCATACACTTTTATTTGTCTAGTACAGTCGCTAAGTGCGTAGCGTCCGAAAAGGAACTTCGATCTTTTATAAAATAAAATAAAAAATAAATATAACAAAGAGGAGCTTTAAGGAATAAGTGAGTTGTATGGTTTCAACATCTGCAGACAAAGCTAGGACGTCTGTAACATTGTTATGTATATATATTATCAGATATTAACTGTTTTTATTAAAAGCCATTGTTAACCTTAAATAATGAGGCAACAAACTATAAACAAATAACATTTTGGTACAGATAGTTGTCCATTAACGCTTAACGTTACTACAAAAAAGTCACTGCGGTGTGCATGCCACTTTATTTTTATTCAGTAAGATCAATTTGAAATCAATATGATTCGATCGCATGGCCGTGTCGGGAGTGTGTGCTCGACTACTCACTGTTACGTGTCATATTCGCAAACACGCAACGCAAACACGTGACTCAGTATTGTACACACTTAAGGGGACGCACCGTGAAAATAGGCATTTTCTATTTCTTATTTCTCAGCGAATATCAGAAATTTAGAACTGATACTTGCTAATAGCATACTAGAACGCTTTTCTAGCATAATTGTGGTTGTGGATACATGATTAGTTAATTTTTGTAACACAAACTTGCTCGTCAAAAACACCTCTACCAAAACATATATGGTCTAATTTCTCACAAACGAGAGGGACTTCAGCTTTGAAACTTTTTATGCAGATCAGTAATTATGTAATCTTCAAAATTGTGGTTCAAATTTTTTTTTGTTGCTTTAGTTTTAATTTTAGAGCAATTTTTCTATAATTGATCAGTTTTGCGTGGCTTTAGATTTCAGTCATATAAGCCCTTTTACCTTCCTGAAAATTATTGTAATTGCCGTCTCGCTTTTTCGCGAGTGTATTTAAATAAACTGTTCTTGTTGCACAGATTTTTGACAGTTATACATCAAATTGTCAGATGGCCGATGGGCCTCGCGGAGCAAGGACGCGTCGCTCTTCACAAAAAAAATGACATTTAATTTCGTAAAATTATTGTCACAGTGTAAAATAAAATCACGAATATATATGGGTCGAACAGTTTGTAAACAAACGTGCGAGTAACTTTCTTACACTGTGTCACTTGTCATAATGTCAAAGGAAGTGTCAAAGTATAGCGTGGCATAGATTGATTACCTGACAGACATGGTCGGCATAGATTTTTTTTCATACAAGTACCGTACATACAATATCGATTTATAATATTTTAGTTTTATTTAATTACCAGTTTTGTGGCAATAAATTAATTTTATAATAGCCAAAGAAACTTATACAAAGATACTCTTCGCATTTATTTACTTTTAGATTTAGAGAAATGGGGGGGGCTTTCTGCTTATCCCTCTAAACAAGCAACCAAGTGAAGCTTGAGGCCTAAGGCAGAGGTCACCTACGAGGCCGTAGGCCGAGCCACTCCCACCACGTGCTTCGTCGTTCTTTTTTTTGCAAACCAAGATGGCCGCCGAAAACATTTTTTTGGAATCCAGGATGGCGTCTGGGCCTTAGAAAGTTAAACTTTTTTCGTTAGTAACGTCTCACTGGGACTTTGGAGGAGTCTGATTTTTGCATGAGGGGGTAAAGCACCCTGCGAAACTCGAAACTGGATTCAGATTTTGGATCCAAAATGGCCGCCCACACATTTTTCTTGTTTTCTTAAGTAACTGGAGCTTTTATCCATTTTATGAACTGGAAAAATATCTTAGCCTACCTCAACACTTGCACAAAAAACCGCGGGCTGCTTGCAGCTTGCGCAACGCTTAAAGAGCTAGTACATTTGTTAAAATTGATATAAAATATGGATGAATAAGTATAAAATATCGTTAGTCTATATACTATATTTGTGGCCTTAAAAAACCATAACAATATCGATAAGGCTATTGATAATATTGATTACTGATAGTTTACAATAATATCGATGACAAGTAAAACTATCGACAGTTTTTAGGGTTCCGTTTTAAACAAGGAACCCTTATAGTTTCATCATATCTGTCTGTTTGTCTGTCATCTGACGTTTTATTTAGAGACTATAAGTACTACAAAAGCTATAATTTGTAACAGTGAAGTAAAATAGGGAAAATCTTATACCTTTATACGAGCAATTCTTGTATATGTATTTATTTATAAATTTCTATGATCTCGAAAACGGCTCTAACGATTTCGCTGAAAATTGGTATATGGGGGTTTTTGGGGGTAAACAATCGATCTAGATTAGTCTTATGTTTGGGAAAACGCGTGTTTTCGAGTTTCTTTCTACGCAGAATATGGTCGCTAATTTCGTCGCGCCGGCCGCCATCCGCTTAGCTCAGCGGTTAAGGATATTGACTGCTAGAAAGAGTGTTACGGGTTTGAATCCCACTCGGTGACTTACTTTTGTTTTTTTGTAGTTTTATGTTCAAGTTTATATATAAATTTTTATTTGGTACTGTTTTTAGACAAGTTTTATAAAAATTGAGTTAATGTTTGAGATGAAACCCAGGTACTATAATATTGTAGCTCCCATGAAAGTTTTTTTTTTCGACTAACCCATCGTGTAGGGTATCGTTAAATAGGTCTTTTAAAATATTTTGAGCTTGTTAACACCATGTTTTATTTAAGAATCCGTTTCTAGAATATTTGTATTTAATAAAAGTTAAAATAAAACTATCAAACCTAATAAGAGTTAACGAATTTAAAAAAATCATAAAATGAAAATAAAATAAGTTTTTAGACCTTAAAAAACCTGTTTAAACCCATTTCAATAAAGTTGGTGGCGTAGACTTGGCTTGGCCGGACGATTTTACCATTTGGGTACGGAACCCTAAAAAGATAAAAGATCTAGTTTTACTTATTTACTTTTTTACCCCTTAGTAATTTAGTACATACATGCTGACTTTTCATTGGTTTTGGAAAAAATCTATTGTAAATAAATTCCTCTATCCATATACTTAATTCAAATTTGTGTATGACATAAGATAAAATAATCGAGACCACGTAGTTACGCCCGATCAAAAACTACCGCATGACCTCGATGATCTCCGGCCGGCCGGACGGAGGCGGTGCCTGGTGGTACAACTTATTGATCTCACGATTTTACTTTGTTTTGAATTTTTATTTCGACTAGCTAATTAGTTTTACTAACGACCCTTACAAAGTGGCTCTTAGTTTCAAAAACAATGAAAAATCACTGTGTTTATTTTAAAATTTAAATAAACTACTTTTGTTTTTTCTAAAGGCTGACCGGTAGACAAAGCATCAGCATTAAGTCCTTGTACGGACATGACCTTATTCAATTCTTTACATAATATGTTACAAGAATGTAAACATATTAGATTTATTTCATTACGTCATGTCTTCCATACATCCTGTAACCTCTATATATTTTTAACTCTATATGCATTGCGTTTAGACATTACTACAAACCTAGCGGAAAAGAACGGACAACTTTTGAATCAATTTTGACAGATTTTGAAAAATAAAAGCGTAGAGCCAAGCCTTAAGTGGTTTTCGATGACAACAGCGAGAGAAGTGACGCCGTGAGACGTATAATCGGCTTTTCTTTCAGCGGTTCAGAAAGAAAATACGTTTTTTCAACCCACAGTTTGTAATATGTTTTTGGAGACGGAATTTTACTGCCTCGAGCTCTGACGGATGTTTTTATGCCTGGAAAGAGGAAATTGGACAAATTGAATTTTGAATCTTGTTTCAATGTGTAGATCGACGGTCGGGCTTCAGCTTCGACTGTAAAAGGTTATAAAACTGAAAAACGAGATCAAATGGGAACGTGAAATGCTATTTACCGCGACGAAGCTTTTTACTTAAAAGGTGTAATTATCTTTTCCGGCAGCGCTCGCGCTGGGCGTCTAGTCTCACAAAGGCGCTTTAAATTATTTCTATAATTAAAAGCAGTGTTCGTGCAGATAATAGAAGTAAATGCATTTTTTTTCACACAATAGCAAAGAACCAAATATATTATGAGGCCAGCCAAGAAATAATGGATATAAAACCAGCTCAGCATTTAAATGTGAAATATTATACGATTTTCTCTCGCTCATTATTTTCGATGTGTCCATCTTTTTAAATGTTTATATGCAAAAGGGAAAATAACTTTACTTAACTTTGTATACCCTATTACTGAGTTCCAATTTTTTTTATTCTTACTCACGTTTATTCATCTACTTACGTTTTTGTTTTTTAATTAATACCAGTGATACTAAGTACCAATCGTTATTTGTATTTCCACTCAAAGAAACGAAAATAAACTTCAACATCCAATTACCGTTTGCTACAGGGTAATTACCAAAAACAATACCAAGCTTTGTGATATCAATCGATAGCGGCGGCCGTTCAGCCCACAGCGTTATTTTTCCATTAAGTTAAATGCGACCAAAAAAGCCTGTGAGGCGTCCTAGAACATTTTTCGCTCGACACAGTATTAATGCGATCTTGACAAGACCTACATTTTTGTCTCTATCTTTTTCATTTTAACTCAAGACGCTAAAAGAGAGGCGTTATAATTTAACCGGTTTCTATTTGTGTAATGGTTTTGTTTTTTGTTTAAAAGGTGACCTGATCAAATGTGTTGGAACGCTAGCAGCTGCAGAAAACTGTAATTTTAGGTGAATTACGAAATTTACTCCAGATCGCAGCATTGGTCAAAACTTTTTAGTAGTACATTAAATGTAAGTTGGAAAGACTGTTAATGTACTTCGAATTCTTCTATTAACAAAGAAAATCTAAAATAAAGATATTATTTATTAACATACTGGGTGATTTAAGCTCAAGGCAACAAGTTATCAAAGATAATAAAATATATAGGGACAAACCACACAGATTGAGCTAGACCAAAATTAATGATTCTTTTGAGGTGTTTAGACAGCTTATAAAAACTCATGGTTGATTCCTGAAGCCCAGTCCTAAAGGCCTTCGAAGTGATTTAAAAGTTGAAACGTCAGTCTGACAAATAAATCGATTCAAAGCAATCAATAATAATTGTTTTATTTAGATTCAGAATAAAAATAGACGCCGAATAAATATAAATTTTAGGACCAGGAAAATCCATTGCTGCCAATAGGAACATTGTTGTTGCCGGTCAAAGTTTACCTAGCCTTCGATATAAGGACGACATTTTCCCCTTATTATCAGCGTCAGACCTTAATTTCTTCAAGATCTGACCGGTACTTCGACAATCGAATGTTGTCTCTATCTAGAATAAATAATTTGAGGAGTTATGTAAACTTACTTAAGGAATTATTGTTTATTTTTAACAGCTTTACAATGCTCGGACTATCATCCAAATTAAAACATGTGATGAAAAATCCAACGAAACGAATCCCACATGCGATTTTTTTATCATATATTTTAATTTACTAAAGGAAATGTACTCGTAGGTTTCTATCTAAAGAATTTATTTCAAATGAGGACGCTACTTTCGTTCACTAATAAGCTGTTTGTTGAACATTTGGCTGATAACTGTCATAAAGTATCGGAAAGTAGTTGAGACTTTCCGAACAGGGTCGTAGTCTGAATGAAGCAGCCTGATAGCACGTGGCAGCGAACTGGCAGTAAATCAACTCTATAAAGAATTCACGACAATTTCCCGGCGCCAGCTGCACAATCTAACAATACATTCCGAGGAGGAACTCTGCCCAATTGAATTTTAAACTATCTACGCGTTTTTTGACTTCAGTGCGAAAATTAGAAAAAGAATATTAGGCATCTTTTACTTGTTGATGAAAACACCAAGAAATGGAGGTTCTCGGTAAATATAACCAAGATATATCAATTTTCCATTCCTGAAAACTATAACATACAAAACTCTATTAAAATCATATGTATATTATATAAGCACAATCACTTTAGCAAAAAATATGGGTCAACCTTGGAATGAGAGATAATCGTATACGCCTTTTTTTGAGTTAGTCGCGAATGGTCTTAAATGCAAATAGCCATAACATTCTAAAAGGTTGTCAAATGTCTCTCATAAAATATCGCGTTGGCGTCTTAAGTTATTCAACACAAAAATTGGTTTTTCACGATTATTTCGATTTTTATTGCTCTAATGTTAATGCCTATTGTTTTTTAAACTATCGTGCTTTGAACGGGGCTTTTAGCACGAACTTTTTTAGACTTTTTTAGTTACGTCGAGTAGGAGTTTCATCCTTCGAGGTTGCAGATAGACTGGCTGGAGTACAGCGGTGTTTCCCTGTCGATGGTGAACGCAGATTTTGATAACATCACCTGCATTTCATAATAAAGTTAGAGCACGCAACATGTAACCAAAAGGTTCTTGGTTTGAAATCTGCTCAATGCGACTCCAGACTCCAGTTACTCCTTAGTTAAATAGACCAAGATATGTAAGAAACTCATACATATGACCACCCTGGTCTAGAGAAAAAAATCTGAATGTACCAGTTGCTTCTCTTTGTAAAAGGCGAATCATTATAGTCGAGAAATCACTATATTAATACCCTTTTTTCGACCTTTATGCTAATCGTGGCCTCAAAGTCTTACAGCTCAAGACTCTCTTGGGATAAAGAGGAGATAATTTATACTTACGAGTACTTACATAAGAAAATATTTTATGATATTTTCGGCGAGAGGCCTATAATTACTAAGTCAGTATGACGTCCACATCCGGAATCCGGTATGTGTCTACACGCTAACAAATCTATGGTACGTTATACTCAAGTCCATGAATGCTTATACGCAGTTATGTACGACATAAGTGACATAAATCAAGTCACTGTATTAATTTATGTAACACTATGACAAACTATATCTCTGGCTTGTTTGATTTTGAATGATAAGTTGCACTTACAATTTTAATATATTCAACTTGGGTTTTAACAAGTTAAATAAATTCGAATTGCAGGTTTGATATCTGATTTTAGGTCTGGGACTTTTTTATCGAGTAAGTAACTAACCCTCATATGCATATTTGTGTTTGCTAAACCTGTTACAGTTAAAACATCTTTTGTCCCTTTCCCTCTTTTCAATATTTAACATAGCAAGAACGATACCAAACATATTTTAAATAGGTATAGCACACGGTTGTTAACTTTTATGAATTTGGGGGTAAGTTTTTAATCAGCTAAGACTGGCTATTTTACAATTCTCAATTTTTACATAATTAGCATACTTTCATTTTAGTTTTATTATTTCATTGCTTACATGTTTTATGAAATTTCTGCAACCTATGAATACTTAATATTTGTTCAATGAACGTATATTAAAATACTATTATTCCAAATAAGTTTGTGATCTAAATACAACATTCAGATTTAATAACACTTATATGTATAATAAACATTCCGTACCTACTCGTTCAAAATACAACCGTCAGCGCCAGTAACTGTGTGTCTTGTGCGGAAAATCTCCTGAAAATTCGCTTCAATTTTCAGCGGAAATAAGCTGACACCACGAAAAATGTCTAACGAATCTAGGAGACCCGTTTTGCGAGGTTATCTGCAGAGATAAAGGCCTTTGGCGGCAACCTGATCCCGGCTTACATTGTGAACGCGTGCTTGCAATTTTGCATGGGTTTTAAGACCTTGAGCTGAGTTTCACTACGCTTTTGATCAATTACAAGATAGCACAAAATGCGACAAGTTAAATAATAGTATGTTATGCAACAGTTGTATAAATACGGTTAAAAAATGCGAGTGGCGCAGGTTACGAAGCGAGCCTTGCCGAGAATCGTAGTTTGACGCCATCAGTATTTTTGTCATTCTTATGCCATTGGTCTTTACCTAAAACCATGTCAAAGGAGGCAGTTTAAAAACTCAGACACTAGTGTTAGTCACTAAAACACACTATAGAAGAAGATGCCATATTTAGTGCGGTGGTAGGCTGATGAAGATGGAAAAAGGGAATCAAAATACTGATAGGTTGGTAGCTACATCGCTTATTGACATAATTCAGATTCTTGATGGGCTTCTGCCCACCTGCATTTGCGCGGGAAGACAAGCAGCTGGTACACTCTAAGTTTTTATTTTCTCCCCGACCAGCAAGAACGCGGAAACAATAGCAGCAATTAAGAAATGATAATATTTTAAGAACAGCGTATATTGTAAATTCAGTTCAGAACCTTGACCCTGTTTCGAGGCATTTTCTTACGTCATAGCGCTGTATTTTAAACCACCAAGCTTCGTCTCTCATCTATAATTCAGGCGATCTAGCGGAGTACAAAACGAGTTTGGCCAAAGGATTTAACAAGGGCATTTTGTAGTAATGAAACGTGAGCTCTGTTTTTATTGGATTCTGCTGAGACATGTAGGATTACATCAAAGAAAATGTAGCAAAACTTTTAGTAAACATTGGTCTACTGTAAGAAACTAAATTAATTCCATTGATGGCATAAATTAATATATTTTCTACTTCTGTACTGCTATCTGTCTTTTAAATAGTCACGAACACTAGGTAATATAAGAACATTGATAATTTATGATGTCATGAAAGTCTATTTATTCCTCATAACAGCACATGTGTCGTTATTTCGGCAAAAAGATATGCCTAGCCGTAAGCCTACTAGAACCTTTTTTCTTTAGATCCACTATACTGCCAGCAAGAAAAACGTTTTCCATAGTAAAAAAATAATACGTTATATATATATATATATAAAACGTATTATTTTATATATATATATAGTATCTACCAAATAACTATTATTACTTTCATGTTTTTTGTTTATTTTTGTATTTTGTGTCAATTTTTCCGTTACCGAGAGGTACATTTTATAAGTTGGTCGCATAAAACTTTTTAATTTGTTAACCCTACTTAGCTCTAACCGTTTTCCTATATACTACAGCTGTTAAAAAATTACGTGTCCATATAGTATAACCGTGCAGCAGATAGAGGGGCAGGGGCAATTAATTTTACTTTTACAAAATTTGCAATATTAAATCAAATATTTCAATAACCGGCCTAGTGCGAGAAGGGTTCCGTACCATTATCTATAAAAATCAAGTTTTTTTGCATGAGAGCCCCCCTCAAATATATATTTCTTTTTAATTTTTTTATTTATAAATAAAATAAAAATACAACTGAGTATTTTGTGAATATTTCAAGTGCTTACCTGTTGCCATTATTGATATCGAGCAAAAAAGGCAAAAAAATCGTGTTTGTTGTATGGGACCCCTTAAATATTTTTAGTATTTGTTGTTATAGCGGCAACAGAAATACATAATTTGTGAAATTTTCAACTGTCTAGCTATCGCGGTTTGTGAGATACACCCTGGTGACAGACAGACGGACAGACAGCGAAGTCTTAGTAATAGGGTCCCGTTTTTACCCTTTGCGTACGGAACCCTAAAAATGGATCCCTAAATTTAAAAATAGTGTTTACGCTCATATTTTAAAAAGACAATACACCACACGATAGGTCATTCGAGAAAAAAATATTCGTATGAGAAATTCCCTAAAATATGTTTTTACTAAAACAAATACCACTATTTCGGCATAATTAATCTACATACTCACGCCACATTACAGCTTTCTAGTACTTTTAGTCTCTGAGTAAAACCGCGGACGAACAGACAGACATAGTAAAACTATAGTTTTGCCATAACCAATGATCCCATAAGGGTTCCTTGTTTGCTACGGAACCTTGAAAATGAAAGAGACATACAATTTCTATTATGAAATATCTGTTATAGTAACCATGAGCCATGAGTGTTGGAATCGAAAACGAAACGAGTCCTTACTTGATGACACTACATCGATAACGAACGCGAGGTCAGGCGTGCGATAGTCATCGACAAATGAATGTGTCAATTTTGGGAGTTATGTCCCGATAGTGCGGCAAATGGGACCATGCTATCCTCTTATTTTAACTTACTAGTGTGCGATCAGCTTTGCTAAAGATATTGTACACAAAACTGGACTAAAAAGTCGTAAAAGTCACTTAATGGCCAAGGGAAGTCGTAAAATTGTTAAACACCATGGACAATGATAAAGAAGACCTAAGATCATATATAAAGCTGCTAATTGTATGCTGCATATACTACATCCAGGAGCTTTTACTTGCAAGAAAAAGGTTTTTTAAGTTTTTAAAGAGATTTCAAACTGAGAAATTTATGAGGTCATTAAAAACAAGTGTTGCGGTCACATTGTGACCGCGGCATATGTTGAATGGGTCTTTTTGCCAGAAAACCACACTACGCTATGAAGATGCTGCACAAATGTACGATTATCTTCTTGTTCGATGTACTTTTTTTGTTTAGTGTGTGGTATTTTTTGTCAATAAAAGATTATGTATATTCAAAATTAAAAACTTTGGAGGAAAATAAACTAAATAGAATTAACCTTGATTCGTGAATTCGCCCACTCAGTCGGGATCACTGCTTTGTTTGTTGTGTACGACACTTTTTAATCGAAAGACTTCGCTATCCGCCAGTTACGTGTTGTCGTCTGCGGTTTATTTTCAATCAACCTGTTTGATTAATGTGGCTTATAGATATTTTTCTTGTAAATTTTCTGCTAAACGCTCCAAAGTTTTTTAAACTTTTTATTTAAAGCAAAATTAAATATAGACACAATCTTTATCCTCTTATTATTCAATTATTTTTTTTGTTATGTTTCTAGGATGTCAAGTTTACAATAATCCAGATGAATCAATCAGTCATTTATTAATTTATTACGGGTTTACTTTGGCTTTATAAGAAACATTGTAGGAATAGTTTAATTTAAACTGCAATTTTTTAAATAATTTTCGTAAAAAATGTCAACTCTTATTTATTGCTTATATTGAAAAAAAAATTATAAAATAATATTGGAGAGGAAAATAAAATTCTTTAACACAAGGGCACGAATCCCCTTAGGGCAAACCAATTTCAACTTGAATTGATGATTGTATTGAAAAAAAGAATCGTTCTTTAAAGTTTTAAATTATTTTTTATCCTTAGCTCCGCAATTTTGTGATTTAAACAGACGTGCCTTTATATCTTTTTTTAGAATTGAATCAGAGACAAGACTTGAGAGCAATTTCGTTTTTAAACCTTTTATTGGAGTGATGGCTTAACTATGTTTTATTTAAAATAAAATAAGATCTTTAAATTAGATTTAGTATTGTGTTCTAGGAGAAAATGTGAAATTGCTCTCTGGACGCTCAATTTTGCCATTCAATTTACATTATGTACTCTAGACTGTTTTACGAGCATAGGATTCTTTAAAAAATTATTTAATATTTTCAGGATCAGAACATGTATGTTAGACTCTGTTATTACAGGCCTTCATAGACTACGGTAACCACTTACCATAAGAGTCGTAAGCCTGTTTGCTTACGTTTTTGTATACAAAATTTTAAAAAAGTTGTTTCTAACAACAAACTGTGACAGAAAAAAAAATATCGCATGTATTGCATGGCGCGGAGTTGAAAGGTTTTGTGGTGAAATAAGTAGGAAGGTTGGGGTGGGAAGCGAGGCAACAATTTCTATTGTGCTTTCATTTGCATTCAGCCAGCATTCAACACAATTTTGAATTCACTCATCCGACGAGTCATGTTTTCATTTTCCATTAAAATGCATAAAGGTTTTACGTGTTTTTAAAAGAACCGTTTCGTATGATTGTAATTATATCAGCGGAAAAATATACGACAAACGCTGCGAAACATTTTAGCATAAAGTACCTACCTACAAATATACAATCACATCTTTCTTTACGGAGTACCTATACAGAGCTTAGGGACGTAGGACTCGTGTGCTTTAGAATGTCTAGGTAAACAATAAAAACAAAATTGTGGCGGGTTTCTAGCCGAACCGAACCTATTAATTTTTCTATGATTTTACCCACTTTATTTGAAAAAAAGAAAATATGCTTTTGTCTCTGACTATCAGGGTTGAAAAAAAATAAGCATGAAACACAATAATCTGAATAGGTGTAGTCATTACTTAACTCCTAGTGAATTCAGGCATATTGTCGCGCGGTTACCTCGTCACCCGAGGAGTGCGCAGCGGCCTGCGCTAACAAGGAACAACGCGACACGAGTGTGGCATTAGGGCTGCTGGTTTTTATTTGGATGGAGAAAGCACGGTTTCTTTTATAGAAAAGGTAATAGTTAATTAATTTCAAACTTTTGCAAAACAGAAAAAAATCTCTTGATTGTCAATTCTTGTAATGTCGAGGCCGAAATTTACTATTCCTGGAAACCATAGTACATATAAGTCCGCCGTTGTATGTTTCCTTTTCTGATATTTCATCATCATCATTTCAGCCGCATAACGTTCACTGCTGGACATGGGCCTCTCCCAAAGATTTCCAAAATGACCGATCTAGAGCGGCTTGCATCCAGCGCCTTCCAGCAACCTTGGTTATGTCGTCAGTCCACCTTGTGGGTGGGTGTCCTACGCTTCGCTTGCTTGTACGTGGTCGCCATTCGAGAACCTTTTTGCCCCATCGGCCATCGGTTCGTCGCGCTATGTGTCCCGCCCACTGCCATTTCAACGAGCTTATCCGCTGGGCTATGTCAGTAACTTTAGTTCTCCTACGAATTTCCTCATTTCTGATTCGATCACGTAGAGAAACACCGAGCATAGCCCTTTCCATAGCGCGTTGCACGACCTTGAGCCTTCTTATGAGACCCATAGTAAGGGACCATGTTTCAGAGCCATAAGTCATCTCCTGATTTGTATCTGTGTTCTTTCTTATGTACAATTAAGCTTTATAAATAAACAAACAAACAAATTAGGGTTTCCAAGAAAGTAAGTTTCACCAAAAAATTTTAAACTTATCTTGGTGCAGACCCAATTCGACTTAATTCTTAAAATTTGTTCAGATATTTTTATCTCCTCTCTCCTATCTGGCAACCCTAGCTGGCACTTTCCACTCACTTAAAATATTAATAAATGGGCCTCTATTCACCTGCTAGTACAACAGAATTCTCAATGAAACGGAAACATGAAACCCTGCATATAAAACTTCTACTAAGATTGCGAAATATGGCATTCTAGCTGTTGCCCGCGTGGCCAAAGAGTATTTGACCATCCCACGAGAACCTCACATATTCCGGGAAAAAAATATCCCAATGTTAATCCAGGTAATAAGCTGTCTATAGATAACTTATTAAGAGCTATCTATAGATAGCTTATTTATTATATTTACCATCGATAGATCACTTAATACCAATTTTCATTCCAGTCCTTTATGTCATTTTGACGTGAAAGCCTATATGCATAAATACATCCACCTCTACAAAAAATAATATAATTTAAAAAAATAAGAATGCTCTAACAATTCTCCGTTTTCATTTGTAACTATTGAAAAATTTATTCGTAAAACTTAGACATCTTTTTACTTGGGAAATTAGTTTGCTTCGCTTCAGAAAGTTTAAATCAAGATTATGAAGTTGGGCCGATTCTGAAGCGTTACTCAGGACCGAGATAACACATTCCCTTTGCGAAGTTGACCCTCCCAGGGATTTCACAAATTATTTCTCCAGCATTTGAATTATGCAAACATTTTTGTTCTTCGCTTTGGTATTCTCTGATAAGTTCTCGTAAATGTTTCACGCATGATGGAGTTTGTGACCTCGTTTTATTCAGTCATTTAACTTTACTTTAAAAAAGTAGGTTTTTAATGCGTCCCAATGTTTGACTTTGATAAAAGTATGTGTTTACCAACATTGCATTTTATCGTGGAAATTGAAATATTTAAATATTATCACAATTTAAAAAAATAAGAAATAAAGCTGTTTAACAAAAATAACAGCCAAACGAAAAAGCTTCAACGTTACGAGAGCGGACTTAAAAACATTTTTTCAAACAACTGTCTACACTCCTGATAATAAATTTGAATTAGGGCTTTGAATTTATACATTTTATTGCAACAATATATCTATATACAGCAGTGATGGTAGAATATTCAAATTTATGGCGGGCTGTTCGAATTACAATGGGACGTGATAAATACTAGCTTTGAAGGTTTCATGGGATTTCAAGGGGTCCTGAAAACTTTATCCCTGATATAACCAACTTATGGTGTCAGTTATATATTTTACAAACCACGATTAAGGCTATTTCATATAATGAAGTAAGAAAAAGTTTTTTTTTTGTGAGAAATATATTTCATTTTTTTAAAATTCCCACTACCGATAGATAAGTTGTCAAAACGGTTTACCGTAGCATCAGGTTACAACTTGGCTCCTACCTTCCTTGCTGGTCTGGTAAAAAAGAAAAATCTTTGTACCAGCTGCTTCTCTGCCCTAAGCTGCAATCCGTAGATTGTAAAAGCCGATCGAGGGAATAGGCGAAAATAGGCAATGTGGCTTGTAACATCTTCTCGCCCACCATCACGCTAAAAGTGGCTAAAAGGGGTTGTGTATGCTTAGTGCGGCAAGATACATATGTTCTGTCTGTCCCATTAGGGATAAAGACAGAGAGAAAATAAAAAGCAAAAGTCATGTCGTACAGGGAGGTCAAGCATTTAGCGGAAAATAGAGAGTCATGGAAAATATTCCACCGACAAGAACCTAGTTCTTAAATGTATTGACGATGATGATGATATTGAATGTAGACACATGGAAAGAAATGGCAAAAAACAAGCTCTCGAAATAAACGCAGTCAAACCAACACCAAAACGTTTTGTCGCGGAAGGTAGACTGCTTACGCCATTTAAATTGAAGTAAATTTTGACTGTAGTATTAGGTGAGAGCAAGGTACGCAAGCGGTGGAATTTTGTATCACGTCTCCGGGCGTCTTAGGGTTGAAGTCAGTTTAATACTTGTAATTTGTGAAGCGTCGGCATTGCCCGGAATAATTCAATATTCACAAAGGGCGAAACAAACTTCGGAGTTCTTAATGGGGGTGGAACTTTGATAAAGAAAACATTAGATGTAGCACCAGCAAATAAATCTCTATTTCTTTATTAAGCGCGTTTCCATTTAGCTCTGTTGCTTCGAGCCCGGGTTAAGTTTATCTGCTGTCTTGATTAACTACATGTACGTTCATTGTTATGTTACTCGCAACTTCGAACTAGAACATCTGAGAGATTTTATTATGGGCAAGCATTTGATTATTCCAAGTGTGACTATTTGAAGTTGTACTTTACATTCGTGGTTTTTGGTTACACTCTTGTATGTATTTAACTTAAGTTTCATAAGTTAAGTTAAATACATACAACACACTTCCTAAACTTAAGTTTCATAAGTTCTTAAGTTTTTATAACAAAGCGCCAAAAACGTTAATGTTTAGATATTACTTGTATGTGATGCATTATCTTGAGAAAATTTATGGTCGTTGGCGGTAGAAACGTTAAAGATTGAGACCGGCCTGGCACTCACAGGACGTTTAACAATGGAGGCCAATCCACTAATACAATGAAATCCTGTTTGTTTTATTTGTTTTGTCATTGACGATTAACAATACTTCTGACTTTTGTTTTGTTTCATTGTTTATGATATTTTTATTATTTGCAACACATGTTGGTATATCGGGCAAAAGTGATAGTGAAACGTAAACACTTACTGGCAAGCGAAACATTGTACAATCATACAACCCATGAAATACAGACGAAGGTACGTGTTTTGTGACTTAAAGTGACTTTTGGCAAATCATTTTGCAAAATTACTACAGGTACAGATATATTTTTACGTATTTATCCCTGACGGGGTAGATAGAGCCCACGATCGTAAGACCCAAAGGCCACGCTTAGCGTGAAGATGGGGCGTTAAGATGAAAAAAGGAATCAAAATAGTGATGAGTTGCTAGCCGCAATACCTATTAACATAATTTAAATCTCGCCCTTTCTCTCGGTCGACTATTACGACCTGCGCGGGAAGACAAGCCACTTACTTGTACATTCTACGGTTTTTCCTTTCTCGCAGACCATAGCATGAAAGAATTACTTAATTTACAAAATTACCAATATTACCAAAAGTCATGAAAAGCAAACATTTTCCAAGTACTTATGTGTTAACACTACAGAGCTTGTCCGCTATGTTTATCAAAAGTTAAAATAAAAGACCCTATGATAATATTAAACAAAGCGACGTCACCAAGTAAAAAAAAATTTGGTTAGGGATCAGGGACATATACTGAATCTGGGTTTCTTTCGGCGTATTTTCCCAACAGTGGTCGTTCTGAAACGTTAGAAGTTTGTAGCTTTTTCCTGCTTTTATACTTAAAATTAATATTAAAAATGACATTCCTGTCCGTGTCATATACAGCTCTATGAAAATATAAACGCAACCTCAATTAAATCCCCTCTTTATTAATGCACTTGTCATGCAAGGCCGCGGGTGCATCGCATTAAAATCCGCTCATGTCATAAGCCCCAATGAAAATTTTAATTAAAAACGGCGACGCCACGGTTTCTTATTTTAACTCTCTTGATTAATGCATTGGTCTTACAAGGCCGCTGGTGCATCACATATGTCAAAAGTACATCATAAAATTACAACCCGTAGTTATGCCATATGAAAATATTAATTAAATAGAGCGATGCAACGACACCTTATTTAGTTAAAACCAGTCTTGATTAGAGCCGCGAGTGCATTACATTTGTCGCAGGCATATTAAAATACTATCTACTTTGTTATATTAATTTACGTTCCTCATTTTCCATTGCGCCTTAATTCATCCGCTACGTAATTACAGCACAATATCACAGACAATATATTCTCACATTCATGACATTATAAACCATAGACCTAGTTTTTTTACTTCGATCGAGATGTTTGGAAGGAGATGGGGGAGACCTTTGCCCAGCAGTGGGACAGTACAGGTTAAATAAAAAAATAAATCTGTTTTAAACTACAAGTTATAAATATGTATGTCTTTAGTTTTTGAGTTTACAAGTTTAGATAAATATGTCATAGTTCAGTCTATGATTATATTCGATTTTTAAAGAAGATAGTTTACTATTTTCTATAAAAAATATTTAAATTAAAATCGATAGAAACAGTTCGTCCTCCAATACATAATCTATTTGACGGAAGCCAACATTTTTGTTTGTTTTTCGATAATTGTTTTTATGGATTTATTTTCCAGCGACCTTGACTAGGTCGTCTAACTGCCTGCCAGTATATATGAAACAACAAACGTCACAAAACAATGTCAGTGTTCATTGATCATGTCCATGTTTAACATGATCTTAGATTTATTAATCCGGAAAACTGTTATTTAGAGCTTTATTTAACTCCAAAAAAAACATGACGTCATACTTCTGTATCACACAAGATATTTGTTTTGACGTTTAGAAAAAGTGATTTGACTTGTTGTCATTTAGCGGATTGTTTTATTCAATTAAATTTAATTGCTTTGTTATTGTTTTTAATTTAGATAAAGTGTTATCAGACATAATTACCGTGAAAGAGTTTTAGGGTCATATTCTAGGGACATAATTATTATGGGATAAATTATTCTAAATTGCATATTATAAGTATCGAAAATTTTGTGTGTACAATCTAGCAATATTTCCTGAATTTCTGCAGATCTCAGAACAAAAAGTTTTTTACCAGTTTTGGAGATATTTAGTAAAATTGGTTCAGTAAATTCTCGTACTCGTGTTTTGGGATAATAATTGCGAGTCTGAATTCGGCGAACAACTATTTAACTGGATTCAATGGATCTAAAGCAATGTTTAAAAAGAGCACAAATCTCCTGTATTAAATGTAATGCGCGAATTGCATGCCACTGTTAATAGGTAAGCGCAAACTAGATTAATTTGTGCCATAGAGAATACTGAATTTCAAGAGTACTTTACATTAAATTCAATCCTACAAACTGGCATTTAAAAATGTTTAATCTACGTTTCCCTCGTATTTTTAAAATTTTCTATCTTCCATGCTTGTCTGGTAGAAAGCAAAAAACCAATAGCTTACTAGGTGGGTCCAAGAAATTTGTATTACTTAAACTACTGGCTTGAAAATAAAGATTTTATTTATTTATTTTTTATGAATGTACGAGCTGCTATAAGCCAAATAAGGGAGTAGGCAAATAACCGAATAACATTAATATAGGCGATGCGACTAGCAACGTGAAATGTAAGTGAAATGTCCTTGGGCAATTTGCACATTTAACACTAGCGACAAATTTAATACATGAAAGAAAATCATTCAATGATGCAACTCATTCCAAAATGTAATGTAAATTTCCTTCCTATCATAAAAAGCCCCAAGTTAACTGCTGTTTTAATGAAAGTACTAACATCATAATGTTTTATTTCATTTTCTTGTACAACCTTACAATACACAGTACTCATTTAAAATAATCGTCCTAAAATGATTATAGAAGCTTACATTACTCTTCAAGTACTTATATATTAGGAGTAAGTAATTTCCTAAAGCCTGTAATAACGTAAAGAGATAAATAACGCGGGAGTATGACACTAATTGCTACGGTTACTACGAGCCGCTACGCCGTAGCACATCGCAACATGCCGTAGCTCGTAGACCTCACTGCACGGTCATTGGACTCTAACATTATTTTCCTTCAAAAAAATCACATCAACACCCTTAATAACCTCTTCTAACTTTAGTTAATTTCAGTCGCGTTACTTATTTTCTAATTTATTACAGCAGATTACCATCTCTTATCGAGATCGAAACGTAACAGTGTGTTTACCACATACGCGACCTTACATGCTACGAGCCAAGGCCTCGCAACAACCTTTCAGGTGCTATTGCATTGTGTAATTTTTCGTCATATTTGTAACTCACCTCCTGAACAGCCGCCTCAAGAACTGCAAGCTAGCATTGACACTCACATGACACAACAAATCCCTTTTCTGTTCTTTCACTAGCAAATGATCAGGTTTCACCACTGTTTACAGCTTTGAAAGTTGTTTTTTTGTTATTTACGGTGCATCAGTTCGTAACGATGACAAGAACGATTTGTTTTTAGAAAATTGGCGGCTGTCAGAGTCGCGAGACGGGAGGCGTGGGGCTGGTGCGGCGGGCAGCGATAGACTGAGCCGGTCGGCGCGCGCCCCGGCCTGCGGTCGATATACGCGGCAGAATAAACACGCCGTACTAGGACGGGAGAGTAACGGTGTTACCAGCCTCGCACTCCACATCCCGGTGTTGCCATCTTCAATGTTTGCCGCGGTTTGTATCTTCAGCGCTCGTTCCGAGAAGCCACCGCGGGAATTCTTATGCGAATCGCTCCCAGACTCACAAATAGGCGTCGTTATGAAATATGATAGAGTATTTCCTTCGGAGACCGCGGTGCCTTTAAAACGTTTTCGATGTATAAAAAATGTTAGTGAAAATTGACGTGAACGTGCTTTATTAATAAAATTTATTCTACTCAGCTTTCTACTCTCAGCCAATAGGAGAACATATATAATTCACATGTAACCTTCACTTATCTACGTTTGAGACAGAACAATTTCCATAATAGAACCATCTATAGTCAGAAAGGACCGTTCTGCAGTTTTGTCATCGAACTATCTCGGTGTTGTTATCTCACGATACCCTAATGAAGAACAAGTTTGTGTACTTCAAACTTTCTTCAAATCCCATTATGTAAACAACTGAGTCTGTTATTAAATAATTCTGGATTACAATAAAGTTTACAACAGCTTGTCTCCTTTATGAAAGCATTAACCGCGTGTTTTTATTTAAACATAACATTTTAGCACTGCCTTGGCGTTCACCTAAATTCACAATTAAATAATTAATGTTAAGAAACATTGAAACTCGCGTGGTTATAATTTGTAAAGTTTGCAGAGGTACCTACCTATAGTGAGATACAGAAAGGAAAAGTAAGTATACATAATTTCGTTAAAGGTCATGATCAATCCATGATATTGGAAGCCTTCCTCAGTAAACAAATATTGAACCAATATAGGTACACTTTTTAACTTTCCAATCCAAACAAAGTACAAGTAAGTCAGCTTATTTTTATAAGACATCATTTCTTAATCCAATGTTTGCTAACTTTGTAAAATATTTGTACAGTAATATGAGTTGGGCATGCACTTAAATGATTATTTTGCCTTGCTACAACAATATTTTTTTTATATATAAAAAGAGGCACAGAAGCACATATATGTGCTTCTTTCTGTGCCTCTTTGATATTTCAGTCTGTGCGTATATGTACTTATATGTCACAGGGAAACTTTAGATTTGTTTTCTCTGCTTCCGTCCGCCAAACAATCCTACAAAGGAAAAAGTACTTTGATTTCTATAAAAGAAGCCTACAATTGCATATCCCGCTAAAGGTGCGAGTACATTGAAATGGGTCCCGTTTTCGATGCGTTCATATTCATGTATTCAGATTCAGTTTGATAAGTAAATACGGAGCTGCGAGCTGTTAACTACCCGCCGTATTTGGCACAGGCGCTTCGTGCTCCTCTATTTCAATTTTCGTAGTGTAGGTGCACCTATTGTTATATATTGATTAGTAATTGTAATAAATTATATAAAAACGCAGTGTTTTTCCGTGTGGATAGTTCGTAATTTGACAATTTGTTAAAAGTATATTTGCACTTTCGAACAATATTGTTTGTTTGTTTGAATCACACGGGAATCTCACGTTTTTTTCAAAAACCGGCCATATGCGAATTTTACTCGCGTTGAGAGTGTTTTGTTTAATGCCAAGTCAATCAAATTTGAAATCCTCAAGTTACCCACTACTAACGCTATCTAGTTGTGTTTTAGTAAATTATTTTCCAAAAGTTATATTGAGTTTACTACTTTATTTTCAACTGATAGAATTCTTATAGGTTTTCCTGTAATCTACAAGCAATGAAAAAATCATGTATTTTATTAATGGACAGACAGACAGACGCAAGAGTAATCCTATAAGGGTTCCGTATTTTCAGTTTTTGTACGGAATACTAAAAAGTAAGTAACCTATGTATTAATCCAGGTTGCCATCAAATGCTGAATCCACTCTATTGAGCTGTTAATATATATAATCTTTCTTGAAGAAATGATAAGTACCTATTGGCCAAAAAGATTGTAATTTTGGCGAATAAATTTAAATTAACATCAACTATGAAACAGTACGAAACTTTTGTAATATTTTAGTTCTTAACCAAGTAAGTTTTAAATAGCCGAGCTAAATTAGTCGAATTACCAAAGCTAATTAGGTAAGGTGAAATTGCAACCATTACAACAAAATTTTAAACGAAACCGTGAACTAAAGTTCAGGACTAACGAGTCCTCGACACAATAAACCTTCCATCCAACTGCGGTGTAATGGAATGATACTATAGCCCATAATGGAGACACTAAATTACCAGCATTTTGTATTAAAATTGTAAGGACAGTTTATTGAATTGCGATGTGGTTAAAGTGTAAGATAAGAGCTACACTTACATAATGTACCTACGTAACAAATGTGTAATGTGTTTGTAAAAATATTTCTTTTTCTTTAATTATAACTATTTTTAAGTCACTGCCTGTCTTCTTCCTATTCTTATCCCACTCTCTCCTTTCTTTATCTCTTTACAAGTCATATCCTGGTTCACACACTCCATACACCTTTTCTTTGACTTCCCTCTATTTCCGTTCCTGTTTAATTCATGTTTAGGACATTTCTCGAAATGTTGTTTCTCTTTCTTCTTATAACGTGGCCATACATCCTAATGTATTACTTTTTTAGTATTGGCACTTCCTCTCACATACTTATGTTTATCTTATATTTCCTCGTCACTACACTCATTCACCTCAGCATCTTTATTTCAGAAAAATTTAGCTTTCTATCTTCAGTTACCTTGGTAGTTTTAAAACGCTATTGCAGTATGTCTGTCCGTCTAATAAGAGACAGGTAAATTTTTCGATGTTCGCAAAAGCAACAAATAACATACTATTACTACCAATAAAATATATAAACAGATGAGTGATTGAATAACATACTATTTCTACTAATAAAATATATAAACACATCATTGTTTAATGATGATGTTGATGATGACAACGATAATTATTTTCTTCGAAACAATAAAGAGAGAATTATCCATTAAAGAAAGTCCCCTTTAATTTTTCTAGCACATGAACTATTTCCATCGCAAAAGTGAGACTCCCATTTATCCTTTTCAAACTTTAATGAATACCTCACATACACCGCAAAACCATTAAGAGTGTTCTATTATAGCAAGACCTCGTTTTTTTCAGGTCTTATCAGGCACTTCCATGCTGGTCTGGGAGAAAAGTAAAAACTTTGAATGTACCACCTGCTTCTCTTCGCGCAGATCGTAGAAGCCGATCGAGGGATTGGGTGATAATGCGAATCATAAATTAGAAGCATGAATATTTAAAAAAATTGCATGCCGATTGTTGGTGCAACACGTCTGTACAATATAATTAGGTATGACCTGTAAAATCGTAATTCTTACCGTGTTTGCTTGCAAATAAATTCATTTCATTTCATTTCATACTTATAGCTAATAAGGCTAGCAAACCATCACTATTTGATTCCTTTTTCCACCTTCTCGCCAACCATTACGCTAAAAGTGAGTCTTGCGGACCTGGGTACTGTCTGCTGAGACTCGCAAGACCCCGAATGCCCTGTCTGCCCGTTAGGGATAAAGACGTGATAGTATGTATATGTGTATCAGGCACTGTCTCACCTTTTTATAAGTTTTTATTTAGGTACTTTCACATGTCTTTAATCAAATCCTGAAAGTAAAATTTGACCCATTTACCGATATCCGATTGTTTTTTTTTTAACGAATGAGCAAAAACAAACAAGCGGTAGCACAATCTTTAAAAGTGTAGATTTCATTAACTTCTTTTCTAATGCTACTTAAAACCTCTCACTCTATGATTAAAGGTCGTTAAAGGTACGTATTCTATTACGGTACGTGTCCTATCTCGTCTGAAATTAAATTTGAACGATGGTTTTAACTTCACGAATACAATTTGTAAAAAAGGCACTCTCACTTGAGGTTTTGTTTACCAGGCGTTAGAGGTTAATATTTGATGAGAGTGCTGTCTTTTTTCTTGTTATTTGTTTTCAACTACAACAAAATAGTAGGTGTTTTGAAACTGCACAGTTTTTTTTGTGTTAATGTTAATAGAATATTATGAACAGTTTAAAATCTTAAATATTATGGTAAACAATTAGTAAATTTATTAACGTATCAATAAATTAGTCTTATCAGAGCAGTAGCAATATATATGCACTTATTATTTTCATGAAAACAAAGATAAAATATGCATGGTTTATATAAATATGAATGTTTAGCCTTAATTTTATTTAAATGTATGCTTTGGAACATACTTAATTTAGAGATTTTTTAAACACGATAGAAATGATTTATTGAAACACAAAATTCTATAAGCAATAAATCTTTAACAGTTGCTATAAACATTATCTGGTATGTTTGGTCAATTATAATAACAAATCCGCTTACTAAATTCACGCATCAATATTTTAGGCCGATAACCCGTTGGGAAATGTTTGTAATTGACCTAAATGCAGATAAAATAGGGCAGAATATCCTTCTGATATGAATATATTTCCTTGTAGCTAGTATTAGGTAACGGCGGCTTTGTCGTCTGGATCCCTCCCTGTTCCCAAAATACTTCCCCGATACATTTGTATTTTGTCAATTGGCGGATATTGTTTCAAGTTATATAAGTACCAATGTGGTGACTAAACGTGCTATGCTCGCTGTTTCTCTATGTGTTTGAGTCAAAAATTAGGAAATTCGTAGAAGAACCAATGTTACTGACATAGTCCAGCGGATTAGCTCGTTGAAGTGACAGTGGGCGGGACACATAGTGTGAAGAACCTATGACGTCATTATAAATCTTTACGAAAGGCGTAAATAACGTCCAGCAGTGGACGTTATGCCGCTAAAATGATTATGATGATAATTTGAAATGAATCTAGCCAGATAAGTAAACGTTTTTGTATTTATTATGAGAGCTGTATAAAACTTGAATATTTATAAAGCTGCAGCAGAAAACTAATTATCGTCATCAGGTCTTTTTGTCTCCACCGCAGAGCACGACCCTCTCTGTACTACTAGAGCCATACTTAGCCAAAGCAGCCAGAGGACTTTGACACTCTCCACGCTGGCTAGACGGGTTATAAAGGTTTCATTAATGTTATAAGCTTTGTTAGCTTGTATTTCCTAAGTTCGCCCTATACTACATCTACGGGAGGGTTTGGAGTGGCACTATTCTAATCTGACTGAAACCAAACGTCACAGAAAACTAATACTTTTCCATATTTATATAGGTACTTCTCTGCATCAAATAATACAAAACGTGTTTGCATTCAAATCAAATCTTTAAATATTGTTTCAACATTAAATTTTATACCTAAGCTTGTTTAAAAAAATCGGAATTGCATTAAAACTAACAAAAGGCTCAAACTACTCTGATTCCATGGAATCGTTGTTTGTAACTAGTTGGTGGCTGTTTAAAATAGCAGTTATTAGACCTAATGCTGAAAGTTCAGCAGTAATGTGCCGATGTGATGGCGTTATGGAGATATCGATATATGTATACTAGCAAAGTTGCTAAGGAAATTACAAAGTGGCGTGGACGTTTGGTCGATTTGGATGCCTTTTTATGTTAAAACATTTCCTTGTATGTAATCGATAAGTAGTCAATTTCAATTAATTGAGGGAAGAGATACAAACAAGGAAATTGTTGTCGTGGCACAGAAAAAGTACTAGTATTTACGTACAGAAGTCTCACTCATCAATTAAATTCAAAGAAATATCTACCCAATGCGAACAGCGATATGGTTTAATTTAGCTTGCGTCAGAACGCAGCACCTGTTTGTTTAGATAACTAAAAATCCATTGCGAGTCAATTTAATTCTTATTACTCTAAAAAACGATTCATGTCACTGAATGGAATGGTCGCTGTGCGCATGGTAATAATGTAAGTATATTTTCGATACCTTAACGAAGAGTGACACAGGCCTGGTCGTGGTATACAAGTTCCCGGCGAGAACGAAGTTCCTTGTTGCATAATTAAATGGTTAATGAAAAACTTAACTTAAAATTTATTTAAATAAATAAATAAATAATGATTTTCAGATGCCACTTGGATTCCAAAAAACGTTTCGATTCGTATTTTGCGACTGAAAAAAATCAAGATTTTGTCAAATCGCATGCAGTTGGGAATCGGCGGTCATCTTCGATCTCCATCATCATCATTTGGTTTTATTTAAAAAAAGAACTTGATTTTTATTGGACTTAAAAAATTGGGCTCAAAGCTAAGTAAAAAATGTTTACGTCTATGGCAGCTGGTACCTCATGGCTCGTATATTGACATTAATGACCTTATAATGAATTGTTTGGTTAGCGATAATATAAAAGAACGTATTGTTAAGAGCTCGTCAATGTGGTATAGATTTAGACGGAATACCTTTCTAGATTACACATAATTCTGTCTAAATTTAAGCAATAAAAAATGTGTAACAATTCATTTGTTATATTGTCACTTTGCAATATTACTACCTACGTGCTTTGTTTATCAAGTTCAAGTTAAAAGATGTGTAATTAGAATTATAAATGATTATATCTCATTTCCCTCGTGTTATTCCTATGTGTAGGCGTCTATTGGATGAGCCTTAGGATAAAGCGTTTTGTGTAAATGACGTGTTAGCGAAATGTATTAGCTGGATAATGGCGCCTTGTTTGCGAAGTCTGATGTTTTTTGTGAAGCGAACATCGCGTGGGACGATGTGTCACTACATTCTGACAGTCCAATTCGTTATTAATAGGCATGTGGATTGGGTCAAAAATATACAATTTTATTTAGTCCGTCAATTAGATTATCCAAAAATAAAGGACCCATATTTTTTCGTTTAGAAAAACAGTCAAAATTCACGAAGATACAGCCATTCGAAGTTTCGGAGTTTTTCTTCTTATCGTGTGTGTAAGTGACTAACACTAGTGTCAGAGTTTTTTTTAAACCGCCTTAAAGGCCTCTGACATGGTTTTAGGTAACGACCAATGTCAAAGACAGTGACCGGGACCGACGGCTTAACGTGCCCTCCGAAGCACGGATCATCTTACTTATCAGACAATCAGGTGATCAGCCTGCAATGTCCTAACCAAACTAGAACAACACAAAGTCGTTGTCCCCGCCGGGAATCAAACCCGCGACCTCCGGGTATGAGCCGAACGCTCTAACCACTACACCACGGAGGCAGTTTCGGAGTGTGGGTGATTTACGTCACCGTTGGTTATAAATCGGAGCCAATCGTGATTTGAAATTTAAAAGCGCCGTATCTTCGTCATTATTTGCTAATGAGACAAAAGAAAACATACGTATACCATACTTTTAAATAATATATCTAATGATGAGTAATGAGTCAAAACAAAACAATTTTTTTTGTCCCGATCCCTATTGCCTTATTTGATTTGATGTGTAGCTCTAACGGCGCTTAGCCTATTAGGTAAGTGGTTACTGTAAGCAACGTTTTCATTGGTTCAGTATTATTTATGAATTAGCAATTATTGTCGTAGCAAGTGCCTTGTTAAACTCCCTCCAGCCGCTTTGGCAACTATGTTTCGCAACCGTTATTAAAAAATAAGAAATAAACTTACGTATTCATAGAAAATGTCATCTTCCGTACCTCGTACGAGTATGCTGTATTTTTTATGACAACAACGGAAGTCAAAATGAAAAAGTGGTTAATACTTGGTAAGCCTTCTCACTGCAGTCAGGTAATCTATTGTCGAGGGTGACTTAGTAATAGGGGAAGTTCTAGATAAATTCCGATATCACAACCAACGATTTATTACTTATTGTGGATAATAAGTGGTGCCTTACTCGACCGAGAGGCGACCGGCGGGACACGGGGGGTTCGCCAGTCAGTGGCTTTACAAAAGTGTAAGCTCTGCATTTGTTGCTACACTATTTGACGACCTCCGTGGCGTAGTGGCCACCATGCTAGTCCGCCATCCAGATGTCCCAGGTTCGATTCCCGGTCAGGGCAAGTTGGAAAATGGCCTTTTTCAAATTGTCCTGGATCTTGGATGTTTATCTGTATTTTTTATAAAATATAGTATCGTTGAGTGAGTATCCCATAACACAAGTCTCGAACTTACTTTGGGGCTAGTTCAATCAGTTAAATTTGTCCCTTTATATTTATTTTATTTTTATTTATTACTAGCCGAAGCCCGCGACTTCGTTCGCGTGGACTTAATGTCTCTGGAAAATGCTCATCAGGCTGAACAACTTTTACTAAGGCGGCATTTTTATATCTCTTATAGTTTAGCTGGACTATTTTAGTTCTGCATCAGGCGTTCCATTTTCCTAAACGATTTATACCCTATATGTTGCCCAGGCTTAATAGCTATTTAACAAAAAAAGTTTCATTCGAATCCGTCCAGTATTTCCGGAGATTACCGTGTACAAACAGACAAACAGACATACAGACAAACAGACAGACATTTTTTTTAATTCTTACTCTATTACTACATCTCCATCGCCCCCAATATTTTTTTTGGTAATATATTGAATGTACAGACACACTTTTTTACTGTTTTATTATATGTATAGATTTATTACTATCAAATGTTGTTACACTTGTGTAATTCCTTAAGAGGAAAGTATGTACCTAGGCGTATCATCATCATTTTAATTATTAAATCTTTATTGACCATAATGGTTTAAAAGGTGGACTTAATGCTAATGCATTCTCTGCTAGTCAGCCTTTAGGAAAAACAGAAATAAATTTCAATCAAATCATCATCAGGTCTCTACTGTAGGAGCACGACCCTCTCTGTACTACCAGAGCCATGATTGGCCAAATCAGCCAAAGGATTTGGCCCTCACTCTCCACGCTGGCCAGACGGGTTGGAGAGGTCTCATTGTTGTTAAAAGCTTTGTTTAGCTTGTAATTCATTCCTCTGTCTCCTTCTACGACATCCACGGGAAGACTTGGAGTGGTTCTATTGTACTCTGCCGGATGCCACACGGCAAAAATAGGCGTACCTATGTCTATTAGCTAAACATTGTGTAAATGTCGCGTTAGCGACGTGTATTAGTCTGATAATGGCGGTCTATTTGCGCAGTCCGGCGCTTTTTGTGAAGCAAACATCGCGTGGGGCGATGTGACGCTGTGACATTCAATTTGGAACTCATCGCTTTAATTGATTTGATGTACAGCGCTAACCTTAAAACTTAGCCGATGCGCAATTAATAAAATAAAACGTCTTTAAAAGCATTTCATAAAAATAGTTTTTAATATAATAATGAGAAAAAATTCTAGCGATCTATCATATTATATAAGGTCTATCAAAGTATACTGAAACTATTTTAAGGGTGAATTCAGTCCGTTATAGTAAACACCGTTCTTCAACGACACGTGTTTCTTGGGGAAAGTTGTTCATTATAATGGACTGAATCAGTATATTGTCTCTCTCGTATAATTCGATTAAAGATTATAGGCATAAACTGTGTATGGGCTCAATACTTTGTGTAAATGGATAATGGCACTTTGTTTGCAAAGTCGGTGCTTTTTGTGATGCAAACACGGCGTGGGCGATGTGTCTCTGTGACAGTCCAATTCGGAACTAATTGCCTTAATTGATTTGATGTGCAGTGAACGGCGCTTAGCCGATAAGCGGTTGGCAAAACATACCGGGTTTCATTAGTTTACTATTATTAGTTCAATAATAGTAAATTAATGCTATGCAGTGCGGCCAAAGACTCGTATTTATTACTAGCGGAATCAATTAACGTCCCGTACAAATATTTGAAAAATATTGTATTAATTATTTTAGTTTAATCACGATCGTTATTATTTTAGCGGCAGGTAAAATAGTGGGGTCCAAAATGACTGATTCGAAGCAGCCAGCGTTTACTTGCAGTTCAATTTTTAAAATTATTTTTAATTGTTTATTTTTTTATTTTATTAAAATAATTGTTTTGTTTAAAGCGTTAGTAATAATTAACAAGTACATGCAAGAGTTTCTATGGATGTATGATTGTTCTAGCTTTCAAGTCTAAACGGTTTGACGGGTTGGAGTAAAAGAAATGTAGATAGCTTATTACCTCGATCAACATAGCATACTTTTTGTTCTAGAAACATTTAAGGTTTCCATGGGATTGTAAAACAGCCTCTTAACCACGAGGGCAAAAGCAACTATAATATAAATTACATCTACCCACTTGGGATTAATACTGAAATTTATTCTTGAATTGAAACTCCCACGCTGCCCAATCTGCCCATACGATGTAGGCCTAAGAGTACAAGTATCTACATTTAATATTTTGGTATGATTAATGTTCAGAGTATCTTGGAAAGGTCAAAATAACAAATTACGAAGGCGACGGAGAAATATCGTTCCGCTACAGATGGTATCAAGTATCGATCTTTTTCAAATAAGTTAACGTAAAGAATAACTTGTTCAAATGCGAAGGTCAAATGTCAATGTGGAGGTTGTATACGGAAATCAGGTCACAAGGTTGTAGAGAGATGGGGTAAGGTCAAAACTGGTAGGTACACGAACTCTAGCGTAATGTTGATATTCCTTTGCCGTGTGCAATGGAATAGGTAGATCGGATGATGAGCCTATAAGAAAATGTTAATCCAACAAAGTTCATGCGAGATAGTCTTATGAAACCTTTTCAACTGACTTCCAGAAAAGAGGGTTATCATTTATAATACGTCGCGATCTTTCTTTAAATTTATGTTCACGGATTACTCGTTGACGCCTGGAGCGATTTGGAAAAAAATTTTTTTGTTTGAAAGGTGTGCGTTACTCTACCTAGAAAGTAGCTCCTAGAGAGATATGGGTGGAATATATAATTAGTACCCAATATGCTGTAAATGTGCCCAGCATAAATAATTTGTGGGGGTTGTCGTTTTGGAAAAAAATGGAAAAAACGGTTCCTGCTAGGGTAACGTTGTTCCAGCAGGAAAATTCTAAACTACTGATCGAAAGGAGAAACAATGTGCATGGTCAGATAGCTTATATTTGTGGAAGTATGTGCGGCGAATATGGAATATGTGACGGTTCAGGTTTTTAAGATATCGAGTTTCCTGCTGGAGTAACGTTTAGCGAAATCGTTGTGCTCTAAAACTGTTACATGTGCGCATGTAGAATAATTTCACATGAGTAGCTCTTGATTTGTGCTAATGGCACACATAATTATATTTAAGAAAATATTTATAACTTTCGAGCAATCGCGCTTTTTTTTAAATACAAAAAAAAATTCGCAGCGCCGTTAATAAAAAACGTATAAGCTCACTAAAAACTGTATTCGGTCCATATCGACTCCTATTAAATCCATAAAAAAATTGGGAAGTGTAGGTACATCAGTTATCAAATAATATTACAAAAATCAAAATTATCCTATCATAATTTTGACGGTCAACATACAAGAAAACGGATCAACGCAAGACGTGCGGGTATGAACTAAAAATTAGTACCTACAGTCGAATAACGCATTGCGAATTTTCAGCTAGAAATGTTTCGTATGTAAAAAGATATAAACAAAAAACAAAACTGGAAACAAGCGCCGATAACCCGACCAAATTCGAATGACTACAAAAAAACGGCGGTTTCATACATATTGATGACCTTCTTTATTGGACGTCTTATACCTAAAACGTTGTCATACAGTCGCGTTCAAAGGTATTTTGGCATTTCTTTTTTTTCACCCGAGCGCTTTTTGTTGGCAATTTTTTAACCTTATTCCTAAGAATAAAAACTAGTATCCTCGTCAAAATGACATAGATTAGGCAGCGGACCCCGGTCTCGGAAGCTTTACGTACGGCTAAGGATGCAACAGGGAATACGCTCGGATGATGATGAATCTTAATATTATTATAATTATAATAATATTAAGATATTTTATATAAATATTATTATAATTATAATTATAATAATAATAAATGGTAATTTAAATATTTCATCAATCGAAAAATGGTATTCACAAACTCACATTATTTTTAAAAGACCTATTCAACGATATGTCACAAAATGTATTTGTCGAGAAAAAAAATTTACTCCCTCTTTACTTGTATGGCAGCTACACCGCGGACGGACAGACAGACAGACATGGCGAAACTATAAGGTCCTTGTTTACTACGGACTTTAATCAATTTATATTCAGTCATAAAAAATACAAATTGTTTTACGTTGTAAATAAATATAGTTACGCAGAAAACTTGGCTGTATGAGTGAGACTCAAATGGCCTTTTGCTTTTTCTTGTTGGAAAACTAAACAGCTGGTGTAAACAAACAATGATATGACTTGATTTAGTTGTTTATTTTATGAAATTTAAGTGGTTTTGTGGATTTTGTGAATACATGTTGTCGATTTAAAATCGTTATTTTTTTACGCTTAACGATATAGAAATTATTTCAATTCAGTATAAATTTCGGTAAGTATTCCTAACACACACAATCACATTCTCCCTCTAGAGGATGAATGAAATTCAGTACATTTTACTTTGCCTGTTTTTAACAGATTAAAAATGACTATTGTTATGTTCGCTTTTTGTGTCATAGAATGTGACTTTTTTGAGCAAGTGGTACGAAAATAATATTTATATATAATTACTATGCATATAATTTACACACTTGTAAATAAAAACTACATTAATACATAAATACTTACCACTTGGCACCTCACCGTAAATCGTCGAGCGTAAACTATATATATATATATATATATATATCATCAGGTCTTTTTGTCTCCACTGCAGGAGCACGACCCTCTCTGTACTACTAGAGCCATAAACTATGCTTGCAAGTCTCTACCTACGGGCGCCCAGCTGGCCGCCCGCTGCTGAATGAACCGCTGGCAAGCAAACTCGCGTGCGCCCGGCCAGCCGCCTACTGCTGAATGAAGTGAACCGCTGGCAAGCAAACTCGAGTGCGCCCGGCCGGACGCGCTGAATGAACGTTCATGACATGTCATGTCCGAACATGACATGACATGACAACTCGCCCGATGACGATTTAATGCATCGATACCGCTAACGCCCCCGGCACCGGGCGGCAAAAGGTATTACTTAAATAAATAAACGCGAAGTGCATCTTCTTTTGCGTGATTTACATCTCTATTTGTGGATTTTAATTACTTTTAGGATTCCGTACCCAAAGGATACTAAGACTCCAGTGTCCGTTTGTCCGTCTGTCTGTCCGTCTGTCTTTCTGTGATCAGGCTGTATCTCATGAACCGTGATAGCTAAACAGTTAAAAAGCCAATGCAACCTCTTGGCGTTGTTTTGTTTTTTTTTTCGCCAGAAATGAAATCTGGGTCAAATATTAGAGAACCAAAAGTAGTCAATGTAAAAAAAATCCCAAAAAATGGGGCTAGCAATTCATCACTATTTTGATTACATTTTCCACCTATACGCCCACCAGTATGCTAAACGTGGTCCTGTCTACCCCGTAAGGGATAAAGACGTGATAATATGTATTTATGTAAGTATGAATGATAGATGAAAGATTTTAATAAAAATAACCCCTGTAAAAAAAATAGCAATTATTACCTAACGGATCGTACAGGTTTTTTTTTTACATATTGTATGGTATACATACAAGTTTATTTATTGTTGACTTGTCTGTTTTCTACTTGAGTGTACTTCGGCTCAACACGTTTCGACCGGTTCGTGACTAAGTTAAGAAGGTCATCGATATGTATGAAACCGCCGTTTTTTTGTAGTCATTCGAATTTGGTCGGGTTATCGGCGCTTGTTTCCAGGTTTTGTTTTTTGTTTATATCTTTTTACATACGAAACATTTCTAGCTGAAAATTCGCAATGCGTTATTCGACTGTAGGTACTAATTTTTAGTTCATACCCGCACGTCTTGCGTTGATCCGTTTTCTTGTATGTTGACCGTCAAAATTATGATAGGATAATTTTGATTTTTGTAATATTATTTGATAACTGATGTACCTACACTTCCCAATTTTTTTATCGATTTAATAGGAGTCGAGATGGACCGAATACAGTTTTTAGTGAGCTTATACGTTTTCTCTTAACGGCGCTGCGAATTTTTTTTTGTATTTCAAAAAAAGCGCGATTACTCGAAAATTATAAATATTTTCTTGAATATAATTATGTGTGCCATTAGCACAAATCAAGAGCTACTCATGTGAAATTATTCTACATGCGCACATGTAACAGTTTTAGAGCACAACGATTTCGCTAAACGTTACTCCAGCAGGAAACTCGATATCTTAAAAACCTGAACCGTCACATATTCCATATTCGCCGCACATACTTCCACAAATATAAGCTATCTGACCATGCACTTTGTTTCTCCTTTCGATCAGTAGTTTAGAATTTTCCTGCTGGAACAACGTTACCCTAGCAGGAACCGTTTTTTCCATTTTTTTCCAAAACGACAACCCCCACAAATTATTTATGCCGGGCACATTTACAGCATATTGGGTACTAATTATATATTCCACTCATATCTCTCTAGGAGCTACTTTCTAGGTAGAGTAACGCACACGTTTGAAAGGGTATACTTGTAAAGTAGGCCCAAAGAAATTTTATCAAAATTGGTTGAGTAGTTTGGGGGTAAAGTCGGATTTTTGGAAAATTATATGCCTACAGCAGTATAATATTTTAACAAAAACTTTTTGAGATGTTTCGAAAATACCTCTTTTTTTGTTAACAGTTTACCTTTAACCTTCTTGTTGTATTTCATTTATTATTTCTAAACTTTACTTGGTATTTACCAAACCTGAAATAACATTTGAAAACTGAAGTAGAAAATATTGTTGTTAAGTTTTTCGTAAATTATTTGAATAAATGAATCAATTATCAGTACATATAAAATACTTCTAAGGTCAGGTCTATTAAAAACTGTTTACCGTGATGTACTGTTTTGATAACCGCAATACTGAATGCGTGTCTGCGTGACATCCCGGCTGCTTCAACTAAGGGTAGATACACACGGATCGCAGTGCAAACATCAGCTTCAGAATTTGTAATTATAATAAGCAATGCATTACATATCCTTTATTGCACAAAAATATAAATACAGGTCATAATCTTAAAAACTAGAAAATGTTCAAAAAGCTCTTCCTTTCAGGCAACCTCTCTTACATAGATGAACCGGGGTAAAGATAATATGACCGGGGTGAGAAGACCCGTGATTCCAAAAGGAAATCCAATATTTTCATTTTCTTGCAATAGATCCTTCTCCTGCTGAAACCTTTTATTGGAATATCTAAGAATGGATGTTGGCGGGAGCGCCACATTACATCAACTTCTCTAAAGGGACTCTACGTGTCGAATCTGTAAGCAAGCCCCCAAAGGACAGGGCTGAAAAGATTCGTTATTCCAAAAGGTAAATGTAATACAAGAAACGATATACGAGTATTATTTATAGTACGATATATATATATACGTACGATTAATTATCCACCCATCTTGCGTCGTGATCGTAAAAGCTGATTATGGTAATGAGGAGAATCTATATCATGCCAAAAGACGATGCGGTTCAATCTTGTACGATCGAGAAGAGAAGCAGTTGGTACGTTGTAAGTTCTTTCTTTTCTCCCAGACCAGTATGGAGTTCATTCAACAATTTTTTTTTCTCTCCTAGACCAACATAGAAGAATTATTGTGGATAGTTGATATTAAACAAAACCATTGTCAGTGTGTAACCTCCCCTATGATATGATAACGTGACGGGTGCCTATAGACACAGGGACAAGGGCGGACTGATGGCTCAACGTCGGCTTGCTAATTTTGGAGACACGCATTCGGAATCCTCAAAACGGTACATCGCTGAAAATCATTACTCAAAATTGGTAACTGTTAAAGGTATAGAGTATATTCCTTATTGTTTGAATGGCGCAAGCAGTTTTCGATTTACGGAATTATATTAATGAGATATAGTTCTCGGCCTTACTAGTATGTACAGCACTTATATCTCGGCAACTTTTTAGCTGGTCTCTCATTATAATTTGAAAATTATAATGTGCGACATAAATCAATACCGTTTTATTATAAAATACGAACTAACTTTTATCATTTCATCATTCATAATGATAATGAAAACTCGAAAGTCTTTGATTATCTACTTTTCAGCTTATAACCGGCTTACAAAAAGTGAAGAGAGTAGTTTGGGAGAGAAGTCGGTTTTTAAATTTGAAAAATTATTTACTATCAGTGACATGCATTATTTGTTACAAAACGTATCTCCCTTTTCTTAATAAATATGTATATTATGGTTCTACTAATAATTATAAGTTCGCTGTAAATATCTATAATTCGACGGAATTTGATTGTTATAGACAAAAGACCTACATTGGCCGGTTTGGCTCATAAATGTTGTAAGTGGTTTATATTTCTAGGCGGTAGCGGTTGTAGCGAATAATATATTTAATAGCGTATCGACTTGCCTGGAAGCTACGATTTGTTAGCGCTCTTACATACATTTGTAATGGTATATATGTAATGTTCCATAAGGTACATATGTAATGTTCTAGAGCTACTATTAGATGTCCTACTTTCCGTGAAATGAGAAGTAAATGTAAGACTAGAGTGCTAGAGTGTGAACAGGTAAGGAAATCGTCGCTATTGTGCAAAGGTATCTTCCTTAATATTTTTTCTTTAAAATTTAGCAAAACTTGAAGATCTAGACACGAGTACAGAAATCTGCGAGAGAGAAAGAAAGAGAGAAAGAGATAGAGAGAGAGAGAGAGAGAGAGAGAGAGATAGTGAAACAATATCAAAGGACAATAAACACTAAATATAAAGATTGCTTTGTCAGCATCATATGATATTTTAGTTGAAATTAAAACCATGGTCTTGAGTCCCTTGAAGCTGTGAAAAATCATAAAAAAGATACGTCCGTCTATGCCACAAGAAACTTATATTTCGACATTGTCATAGGAATCATAATTTCATAGGGTACAGTGTAGGTTCAGTTGACCTAGAATTATGAAACTTGGCAAGTAATATCGTGTTACACTACAAGTACAGGAAAAATTCTGAAAACTATACATTTATAATTAAATCCTAAAAATTGGGTTTTTATACAAGGAACTAAACGAGGTCCACATTTAAAAGCGAATTGACAAAGTTATGTAGGGTGTCGTACGAAAGGTCTTCAACACCAGCTTACACACAAGCTTCAACAGAATACGGAAACTTCAGTGGACGTGCACTTTTCCTGTTTTCTTATGATTTAATACGTAAACTTGAAAATTAATACTTACCCACTAAATATTTTGCAACTTTCCTAAAAACACTTAAAAAGTGGGTTCTCGTAGCGTAACCTTGTACGGACGGCCTAATCTCATCAGCAATGCATAAGTTCTGTGAATGCAATCGTGTCGCGTGATCGATTGTTCTATTTCCACCGTATCCTTGGCGGCCACAGCGATGTAACTCAGGTACTTACATAATTAAATAGGTACCTACCTACATGCTACTTTGGGTCTGCTGACATACCTAAAGACCGTTGTACGAGTTAACAGTATATAATGTTTCAAAACTAAAAACCGACTTCACCCCCGAATTACTCTACTGATTTTGATAAATTATCTATGGAACCACCTCGCAAGTATTCTCTTACAAAAAAAAAGTAAATTACAAATCGGTCCAAGCGTCTTCGAATAATCGGTGAACATGCATAAAATAATTGGGCAAGTGCGTGTAGGGCCACGGGCAGTGTAGGGTTCCATTGTTACGAATGCCGAGTTTGAGTACATGCCACCACGTCTAAAAACTAATTTCGAGGAAAAACTTAGAATGTTGCTTCACTTCCCGCGCAGATAGTAGAAGCTGATCGAGGGAATGAGCGAAAATTTTAATTTTTTTATTAGGCGATGGGGCAAGCAACCCATCTCTATTTTGATTCCTTTTTCCACCTTCTCGCCCACCAACACGCTAAAAGTGGCCTTTGAGTCTTACGGCCCTGGACTCTGTCAGCTTAGAGCCGTGAGAACATTTGGATCTTTGTGCTCTGTCTGCCCCGTAAGGGATAAACACGTGATTGTATGTATGTGCTTGTAAATGATCATCATCATCTTACCCTCTCTTTCCTGCCAGAGTCTTACTTGGCCAAAGCAAGACTTTGGCCTACATTCTCCACGCTGGCCAGACAGGTTGGAGAGGTGTCATTGATGTTTATAAGTTTTGTATAGCATGTATATCTTAGTCTTATTCTACGACATCCACGGGAGGGCTTGGAGCTTTGTATTTGATGGCAGATAGCAAAATGTTTCACATATAGACAGCATAAACATTTTGTTGAATTATGGCCCTGTCGCGCGTCTTGTAGTGTAGCTTTAATTTAGTCACCATTATTAAACTTTATGTTATGAAATATTATGTTGTTACTGTAGACAAAGCCTTACATGAAAACCGCATGGGTTATCACGAAATGGTTAACCTTACACGACATCAATCAAACTGAAGGCCAAAGCCTGTACATTCAGAGAAATGGTTACCAATAGGTACATTATTGATGCCCCTTCGTGTCAATTATGAATAAATTATACTTATATATCGTATCCTTCATGTTATGTATAGACGTACAAGTAATGTGGAGATGACTGAAACCCTGCATGCAACGTTAAACAACTTTAAACCTTAAAATTACTTTCTTACTTTTGTTTAAGACGAAATATCACTTTAGACCACCTCATTTTTGGACGAAATAATCTTTAGACCTATTATGACTGTATGCGATTTAGACAATGAGCGTTTTAGACCAGTTGCTACAAAGACTAGTTGCATTTAAGACCATTCGAGACTAACTCTTTTTTACATTCTTACTCTTTTTATTTGCCTGTAAGAGATTGCTTCGATGATAAGTTTGCCTCTTGTGCCTAATTATGTGTTGTGCTTATTTTATAAGTAGGTATTCTCAAATTATAAATGTCTAATGAAGCAATAAAGTCTTTGTAATATATTGAATTGTTTTGTATTGTGTTGCTTCTAGATGGTGATACGAGAGATAGTCCTATTGTTACGCAAAGATCTTTCACATCTTAACATGTATGGCAAGATAGCAAATAGAAAGATAGATAACTTTTTATCGAACACCTAAAGAAAAATACAACAAAAGGAAATACTTTTACATTAAATGAGTACAATGGACGTTCTAAGAACGTCGTTAAAGACCTCTTTCAAACAACCACTGGATGGAGAGGATTTTAAGAAAGTCAAAATCGGTGGTGCTACTAGCCAAGAAGAATATACTTACTTATAAGCATACATATATTTATTTAATATTTTTTCCTACTACAGCATCATACATCGAAACAGAGGGAGACCAAAGAAACGTGGGATCGAATGTGTAAAGTAGGATATAAGTAGGAACGGGGTGATGGACGGGTTGACTAGGATAAAACAAAGTGGAAGGAACTCCCATGCTGTGCCGACCCAACATAAATAGTGGGACAAGGATAAGGCAGAAGAAGGAGAAGAATTTTTCCTAATATCCGTATTGTGAACCATAGTTTCGAACACGTCAGGATTTGATTTTCATTGGAAATGTGATCAATACTTATCCGAGTATAGTAATTACTAACAACACCGAATCAGATTGAACTACGAATCAACCTCTAGCACAGAATACATAATAATACAAGTGCCTCCAGTACGTATCACGGTTTCACTTACGTAGCCTTACATCGTCCTTGTAATGATTGTCTAAACCTATCGAAACTAGGAAGTAGGCCTTTTCTGACTACGCTACGTAAACCATTTTAAATATTTCATACTAAATATCTTCATTACTGTAGAGTAAAATCCGAGGACGAGATATTATTCAACCGTTGTTTTGTTTCAAACAATTCGACTTGTAAAGTACAGGATATCCCTCTTGCCGTAAAGTTACCTGTCAAAAGGAGGATAAAAGAAAGTCTTGCGTTCCGTGATATTGGGGTCACATTGGAGCGCTCTCGAGTTTTGAACGAGACGCTGGCACAAAGTCGGAGGGTCTTTACACATCAAGGAGTTGAGAAAAGATGATATCTTTTGTTGTAAAGGTCCATCGGTCATTATTGTTTGATATTTTCTGTTTGAACTGTAAGTGAGTTAAGACAGAGATGACGTTACGAGTTAATTTAGACGTTATACTTAGTCTCCCTTTACTGAGATTCTTTGACCCTTAACTCCAAACATTTTTTCGTTCATTGTGCTCTTACTTTAGATTTTCTTCAATTGAAATCGAGTTCACCGGCTGGTTCTCTTCGCCGAAAAATAAAAGCCGATCGAGGGAATGGGCGAAAATGCGAATTTCATAGGCGATGTGACAACCCATCCCTATTTTTACCCCGGACAAAAAAGAGGAGTGTTAGAAGTTTGACGCTAATGCCTGTCTGCAGCATCGTAGCACTCGAACAGATAGACGAAGTTCGATGCAGTCTTAGCGTAAGAGCGAATTCTCTACCGGAGCTTCTTCTATTTGATGAAAATCGGTTTAGCCGATTTTCATCAAATAGAAGAAATGTTATTGTATTATTATAACGCTTGAAAGTCAGGGTTTTTGTAGTTTGTCTAGCAAATAATAGATGGCGCTTAGTGTATAGTTCTACTGGTTAGTTCCTCCGCTCATCAGTAGAAGGCTTACATATGTGTACGTTTGTGTCCGGAGATACCTAATTTTTTTTTTAAATCATTATGATTATGTCGAACATGGATAATATCCGTGTAAAGGTTACGGATTTGATTGGCTCATTATGTAGATTTTAGAAGTATGGTATATGTTTTTTTCTTTTCTCTGATTAGCAAATAATGAAGAAGATAAAGCGCATTTACATTTCGCGTGACGTCGCGATCAGGTAAAATTTTCACCAGAAGGTCAGATAAATCACCCCTAACCCAAACTCCGATGCGCTGTATCTTTGTGAATTTTTACTACTTTACTAAAAGAAAAATAAGGGTCTATCATCATCATCATCATCATCATAATCAGGTTCTTTAGTCTTCACTGCAGGAGCACGACCCTCTCTGTTCTACCAGAGCCATACTTGGCCAGAGCAGTCAGAGGACTTGGCCTACACTCTCCACACTGGCCAGACGGGTTGGAGAGGTAGAAGAGAGAAGGGTCTATCACTTTTGAAAAATCTAGTTGACGGACTAATTGAAATAATATATTTTTACCCGGTCCACATCCCTGTGTTTATTAAATGTTTTGTTTTTTTAATTTCTATTTGTCAATTTAGACCACACATGTTTGTGTTTGTCAGTTAATAGCGATGTTTGATCTTGTGATTTCAACCGAAAATAAGCCTTAGCTATGAAAATACGATAGCGTTTATTTGTAGGTCCCCGGGGTAACAAATTAATTAATTTTCTTATTCGAGCCAAGTAAATGTTTGGAGTTCTGTGTGAGAAATCGTATTTGTTTAACGTTATTGTTGGCAAATAAAGCTAAAATTACTGATGTTAGCTGCTCAGTATCAAGACTTTATTTGTGAAAAGTAGTTTCATTTTCGTCTAATAAAATGCGTTTTATCAGAAATATGGTATTTTGACTATAAAATATAAAATAATAAATTTATTAAAAAATAATACAATAGCATGTAAATAGCTTAGTCTGAAGGAAAATAAAACATAGAAAGTAACAGCTGATTATCTTACTACGCAGATAAAATAAAAGCCAGTCAAGGGAAAATCCCGAAAAATCATGTTAAGAGACGATTTTTCTAGCAATCACTATTATGATTTCCTTTTCCATCACTCTGGGTAATAATGCCTAAGCACTGTCTACTAAAGAAATAAAGACAAACTTTCATATTATCTTACTTATGTATAATGAGTAGTTATACCCTAAGACTTAGGGTACACTCTGTTATCATCCCTAAGTTTATTTAAGTACTTCGTATTTTAAAAAACTCAGCAATGATAATAATAGAGTGTAAAACAAAAATAGTGAAGTGACCTCTTTACACAGTCGGCTAACGAAACCGCGCCATTTTATGAGAACGCTCTACAGATTGCCTTTTTGTGGCGGATCTTTACTATGAATTATTCAGATAGCACCGACAGTGCTTCCAGTGTATCCCATTGTACGATTTCTACTTTCATCTGTTTTGGATTTAGACTGAAAGTCTACTGTTTCTTGCAAAAACCGTATTCCCTAGCCAGGTAGATAGCGCCTAGGGTAGAAATTCAAGAAGTTAAGGATACCTTATTACGATTTCTACTCTTATCTGTTTTGGATTTAAATAGTGTAATCTAAGAAGTTAAGGGTCTCCACTATGAATTATTTAGATAGCACCAACAGTGCTACGAGGTACAATTTCTACTTTCATCTGTTTTGGATTAAGACTCAGAGTCTATTGTTCCTTGTAAAAAAAAAACATATAACTCGTCATCTCTAACGGGGTAAACAGAGCCTGAGGCCTAAGACCCTAAGGTCATATATCTGTACTGCCAGTGAAAAGGGATCTAAGTCAACAAATGTGGTTTTGAGAAAATCGAGTTCAAAGTTTCAAAAAAATCCTGCACGTTCTATACATCAGCTAGAATTTTTTTGATTAGTGGTATTAATTTAAAATAAAAGAAGCCTCTATGACTAAAACAATTAAAAATAAACTGATTTCAGAAATAATCGAAAAAAATTACAAGTTATATCATTTGACACGAAAAAATATTCGTGTAAAATACTATAAAATGACATGCAACTATTTACACATTTTGTATTTCTTTGGTGTCAAATGATACATCAGCTTTATTATTAAAGTGTTTTGAAGTGTATAAGAAGATAATCAGGAAGTCCCAAAACAAAATTTACTTATTTCATGATCAGCTATTTTTACGTCAGTTTTATTTTGAACAAAAGCCATAAAACTATTACTTACATCAGTTTACACATTTTAGTATACCTTAATATTTTTGTGTATTGTGATATATATCAGATATTTAAGCGATCTAACTATGAAATGTTAAGGTGTATAATGATATAAGTATAAACATATTATTATGTAAAAGTAATGTCTGTGATACAGGGTCCAACCGACGTCTACCTTAAGGTATTCGAATCCCAAGCAAACCTCACCTATGTCTCTGGTGCATCCTGATAAGCAACATGGACGTGGTTCTGGAGATATCAACCCGCGCGCGGTGGGATCTGGTCGAAGTCTTTCCACTCTTGATTACTAAATTATTTGCAAACAATTGGCCAAGTGCGTTTCTATGGCTACGCGCAGTGTAGTGTTCCGTAGTTACGTATGATATTCACGCGACTAAAGTGTCAAAAAAACTAACTATCTATTGAATTTGTATACAATGTTCCTTTTTGAATACATTTATAAGTTGGTAACCTATAATTTTTTGATTTGTAAACCCTACTAAGCTTTCATTGAAGAAACACTTTTCAAGCTTTAATTTTACCACTTTTTCATACTCATGCCGAATTACAGCTTACTAGTACTTGTAGTCTCTGAGTAGAACCGCGGATTAGCAGACAGAATTTGTTTACTATGGAAGCCTAAAAAGTCCCTAAGTGCCCCTCCAGAATAGAGAAGGGACCAAGATGACCGGAAGTCAGAAGAGCTCAGAATTCTCGAGCAAAACTGCCTAATCGTCAATTGTCCACACCAGATTCCAATCTGCTAAATATATGAATTCATGACATTATAATGTGCATATGATAAGAATAGAAAAAAGACTTTGCAGAGATAGAAGATTTTTTGCGTTTAGCAGAAGTAAGCAAGACAGGGGAATAAACTGAGGGAAAAGAAGATAGTATATTTATTTTACTAGGAGAATACGGGAAAGACCCCTGTGACTCCGGGTTAGAACCACTCCACCTCTTCCTGTGGATGTTGTACTAGGCATCGTAATTCGTAATAGAACTAAAGAAAAAATAGCAATAAAAGCACGACCTTTGTAACACGAATTACAATAGCATTCTCAAGGAGTTGACGTTTGGCAAGCAGCTGGTTGTAAAATAAAGCAAAATCCATAAAAAATTAAAACAGACTCCACAGAATTAGAGCTGATGATGCAACTAGTAGGCTGAGATAAATGGAGTGAGAGGGAAAAAGGAAAATATGAGGTAGAATTTATCGTCGCTAATAAAAATTATAAAAAATATAACACAATTGAATTAATAGACTCGAAAAAGGATTGCAGTGTGTTAAATAATTACCAGACATAATAGTGATATAGGTAACCAACAATAACTAACCATCTTGTTAACAAAGCTAACTTACGATGATCATCAAAATACATGGATATCTATGAATGAATGTTGACTAATTTTAAACAAATTTAAAGGATCAAAGATATTAGATATACGAAAATAAAATAAGTATAAAAATGTCCATATCACGTGTTGCTTGTAACTTATTATAATCATGTTTTATACAAATAGCCTAGGTGATGATGATGATAATATGATGAATGTTAGTTTTTTCAATTTGTAAATATAGACACACCAGTTACAATGAAAACTGGAACAAATTCATACTGTTCTTATGGATTTGTATTGGTAGATAGATATATATAATTCATTATATTTTAAACATACTTTTTAATAAATACCTAATTGGTATATACTTATGATCTGTTTTTTTAAAATGTTTAAATGTCTTAATTTATTCACGTTACAATCATCAGCATTTTTAACTTCGCTGTCCGTAAATCTATATCTATATACATATAATAAAACAGTAAAAAAAGTGTGTCTGTACATTAAATATATTTCCAAAAAAAATATTGGGGGCGATGGAGACGTAGTAATAGAGTAAGAATTTAAAAAAAAAAATCTGTCTGTTTGTCTGTTTGTCTGTTTGTCTGTATGTCTGTTTGTCTGTTTGTACACGTTAATCTCCGGAAACACTGAACGGATTCGAATGAAACTTTTTTTGTTATATAGCTATTAAGCCTGGGCAACATATAGGGTATAAATGATTTTGGAAAATGGAACGCCTGATGCAGAACCATAATGGTCCAGCTAAACTATAAAAAATATAAATAATAGTCTAATGAGCATTTTCCAGAGACATAAAGTCCACGCGAACGAAGTCGCGGGCTTCGGCTAGTAAAGAATAATAGTAAAACCATAGATTTGTTCATATAGGTACCTATGACTGATGGAACATTTAGATTGTTAAAATCAATTTATATATAGGTATTACATTTCGAGCATTTTGAAGTTTATACATATAATAAAACAGTAAAAAAAGTATGTCTGTACATTAAAAAATTTTCCAAAAAAAATATATGGGGCAATGGAGACATAAAAATAGGTATATTATTACTCTGTGGTAATAGAGAAAGATTTAAAAAAAAAATGTCTGTCTGTCCGTGTGTCTGTTAGTACACGCTAATTTCCGGAAATACTGGACGGATTCGAATGTAACCCTTTTTTTGTTATATAGCTGTTAAGCCTGAGCAACATATAGGGTATAAATGATTTTGGAAAATGGAACACCTGATGTAGAACTATAATGGTCCAGCTAAACTATAAAAAATATAAATAATAGTCTAATGAGCATTTTCCAGAGATATAAAGTCCACTCGAACGAAATCGCGGACTTCGGCTAGTCAATATTAAAGATTTTGTTTGCATTATTTTCGTAAAATAATTTGTTTTGGTAAGAAATTAGATATATAGTACCTAGGCGACTGAGCTTTGCTCGGTTATTATTATTTATTGTAGTATTTCAAATAAATATACTCGTAAGTAGATAGATATTTATTTTTAACTAAACTGATGGTTAAACACTTACATATTTTCACTAACTTATATCATTATATACCATCTAGCAAATTTAGTAACTTTTGAACTTGTAATATGTTTTTGATTCAATTCAACTTATATCAATTTCCACAATAGTCAAAGCTGTTATTATGACAAGCGTCAATTGATTTATATAAAGTTGTATCACTAAACACCTATTTTGTCTTACTTATGTGGCAAGTTTAGTGTTTCTACTACAGATGAAGCGTTTTTCACCAAGGAATCCTACAAACATTTTACGTGTTTATAGAAATGAGCAAACTTAAATCAATATGTATGAATATCGACGTTTTAGTTTTCTGTTGTGTAAAGTGATAATTAAAGTTAAATTAATTTACACTTTTAAAACTGAAAAAATACTTCGGTTCATTTTGTTGTAAACGCATTTGTATTATAATACACGAAAATAAATTAACGAAACCCTGAAAATACTTACTTAGATTACTGTGCACCAACGCATTTTAAGCCGTAGGACTATGGGAATGAGACAGAAAAAAATTTGCTATTTTTCTTTCAGAATATGCAAAAATCTCAAAAGCGATCTAATTCGACTTAGATCCCTTTTCACTGGCAGTACAGATATAACGTAATGGTAGGCGTAGATCATAGCCTATTGATTTTATTTTAATTCTGATCAATAATTTGGATTGGCTTTTTTGATAGCGGCAGGAAAAGGAGAACCTGACTCTCTGAAACTCAAAATCGACCACCTTTTCTGCTACGTCTGCGTTTGTAAAATATATTACAGGACTAAATGATAAATAGGACATTATAACAAAAGCCCGTGCAGTTTAAAAAATAGGGCGGTATATAATAACAACTAATAAAATAATTAAATCGTCCGGGCATTATTTATAATTTTTATCAAATGTAGGGCACAACATTTAAAACAGTTTTACAGTCGACAGCCATTCTGTTGCAATCCGAGCCGATAAATCACTTTACAAACTGCATTATTGCAGTTACAAATTAAATTACTTTAGCAACAAAACGACCAATCGCGTGTATTTATTTAACCGTATTTTATTGGTTGGTTGTTTATTTTATTTATTTAACGTTGGTTGTTTATTTTATTTATTTAACTTTATTACAAAAATTGTAAGCGTTGGACTTAAGGCCCAGGGCCTTTTCTACCAGTCAACCTACAGGTATGACAAGGCATATTCTAATTTAATCTTAAAAATTGTACCGAAAACAAATCTATATCTATATACATATAATAAAACAGTAAAAAAAGTGTGTCTGTACATTAAATATATTTCCAAAAAAAATATTAGGGGCGATGGAGACGTAGTAATAGAGTAAGAATTTAAAAAAAAATGGCTGTCTGTTTGTCTGTATGTCTGTTTGTCTGTTTGTACACGCTAATCTCCGGAAATACTGGACGGATTCGAATGAAACTTTTTTTGTAATATAGCTATTAAGCCTGGGCAACATATAGGATATAAATGATTTTGGAAAATGGAACGCCTGATGAGCATTTTTCAGAGACATAAAGTCCACGCGAACGAAGTCGCGGGCTTCGGCTAGTGTAACTATAATTGTACTTATATATCTATATGTATTCATAAACATACATGTAAATAATACACAAATATGGCATAAAACATGCCTACTTAAAGTACATAAATATTTATAAAAGTCTATGTCAGTTGGTAAAGATAATGAGCGCGTACATCACTCTTAAACGTTTGCCGTCTTATTATAAAACGCAGACTATCTCTGTACTAGGTTTAAACCATTATCTGACCAAATCAAGTTGATTTGGTCGGATAATGGTTTAAACCTAATACCACAAATATATAGATATAATATATAGATAAATAGTAACAAAGTTAGTCTGCGTTTTATAATAAGACGGTTGGTAACTAGGGGCTTTGAGGATATCAACGGGAAGGGCGTTTCATAGCATCAAGGCTTGTTTGGTGAATGAATTATCAAAAAACTAACTCCGGCTACGAGGCACAACAAGAAAATTGTTGGAAGAACTTTAAGATGGGTATCACCCGCAGGAAAGTCAACTTGGTTGTTGAGAGGTTTTGTAAAATTATTAGTACCTTTATATTTTGTATTGGAAACTATGTATGTATAAAGTATTTCACGTTTCTAAGTCAATGTATGCAATCGACAGCCATTCTATTGCAATCCGAGCTAATAAATCGCTTTACAAACTGCATAATTGCAGTTCCAAGTTAAATTACGTTTGCAACAAAACGGCCAATCGGGTTATTTCACCTGTTTTATAGGTTGGCTGTTGATTAATCATTTACTCTACTATTTATTTTATTATTGTCAATTTTGTGTACCTACATATTTAATATCAGACTGTATATACATTAGAAGTGTATATTATGTCCTATAAATAGATCCCTCAAAAATTGCAGTGGTTAGGTAGTGTTTCAATTGAAATACTGACGTCATTGCTGATTATAACAGTTTTTCTAAGAAATTCTAATTCTTTCCGACAACGTTCATATTGTACTCGTACCATAACCATATGATCTACCATTTATATTTAACATCACTTGACCCCTTTTTAATTTACCGTCCCATTTATTTTAATTAATGTTATAATTGTGACTTGCTAAAAATATGTCCCATCACTGTGTATGTCGTGTCCACAAAGTCGCCAGAGGCACGACAAAACGATATTTTTCCTTAAAATACACCGGCCTGTTGTGTTGTTTCCTGACACTAATTAAGTGATGTTTTTTTGTGATTGTGTATCTTTGTTGGTATTTAATTAACCGTTTGGTGACCATACTTGTAACGTCATTAGACGATCAAATCAGTACCAAAGAATATACAGAAATCTACAGGTATTGATATAAGATCGTATTCTATTCTTTCGTCGTCGTGTGTAGCACTAGGCGACTAAATAAGAGTTAGATACATACATTAAGTAATGTAAGAGAACGGGCAGCAGTGTCCTCTGTAGAAAGACTTTATACCATTTTCTGCAATCACAAACTCGTCTGCCCAGCATTGTGTTAATTGGCTTATCCTACCTTTTGGCGTGGCCTTTAATATAGCAGCGGACTGAAAGTTAGTATTCTAGGGATTGCAATGCAGAAAAGTAGGATCCTGCAATCTAGCCGGATCCAGCATAGTAAAATAATACAACTTTTTTGCACCAAATGTCATTTATAATTTCATAATATATATAAAATAAGGACAACATATAATGAGCTACAAAAGTACATAAATAGTTTTTGGAAATTCGGGATCCCGCAATAACCTGCACTATGCAGTTAGAGAGTAGAGTTGAAGAGCGAATAACTACAGAGCAAATTATTTCAATTTATTTTAGAGAAACTGGTAAAGCAGGGCAGTTCACCACTAAATCATCAATCGAGGCAGAAAGAGACTTTCCAGCGACTTGTTGGGGAATAACACAGAACAGTATTGATGCTGTAATTATATATTATTATTCTTAATTTTCTACATTGGTTTTATTGATTATTTACTCAGATATTAAGATATTTAAAATTAGTCACTTAAATTAATATTATACTATTTCTAATTAAAGAAGACTGAGTTTATAATGACCTCACAAAATCATGAAGTAATATTTTTAGTTAGTTTACTGTACAAAGATTATAAAATTAACAAATAGTATTGATGTTTTCTATTGTTTTTGCACTTTTTATTAGACATAATATTAGACATAAGTAGACAAAAAATATTATAATTACACAAACTAATTCAGAGATAGATACATACCTAATAATTAATATACTACCTCAAAAACAGAATTTTCATTTTTAGTCATGGACAAAGAGACGTGTTATTTCAAAAAGTTGTCATTACAAATAGTATAATAAAGTAGGGTTGACTGTAAGAGATCCCTGACAGGGATAAGTCCGCCTTTGTACTGTTGTGTTTCATATATGTTTAACTTGTGTCAATTTATGTACAATAAAGAATTTACAATACAAAAAAAATACAAATATTTTGAAGATCTTTATAGGTACTTTTTCTTAAACTGTACCACCTTTACTTTTTAAATACTAAGCTCAGAACTTAATTTTAAATAAAATAAAACTCGAGTGTAGTTTATATTTACTGAGTTAATTTTGTCTTTAAGCCAGCAGTGCAGATACATTAACTCCTAAATTTCCTGCTGCAAGTTAAACGAAGATTAGTGAATTGGATTCAGCTGAGAATATTCCAGAAGCAAATACAAACAGTTTTAAACAGCAAACTCTTTGCATAAATCACGAGTATGCACACTGGAAGTTTGTTCATTAATTGCTGACAGAAATGTAACTGTGTTACCAACTGGGAGTAGCGCCCACCATTTCATATTCGATATTTCTTATTATAATCTGGTATGTCGCGTAACTTATAATTTAGTTAAGGGTCCTCCCCGCGCTAACGACCTTGAAAACACAAAAAAAATAATTTCTCTTTCTGTAAGTGAGATTATTAGAAACCCTCCTACAACTTTTTAGCTAGTATCCTGAAGTTTCATTAGAACCTCGAAAATCATTGAAATAAAATACCCTGAATTTTCCTTTGCAAAAAATACTAAAAACGGCCATTATTGACTTTTTTTGTAAAGGTTTCTAAACCGGATAGTATTTCAATGACTTTCGAGGTTCTAATGAAACTTCAGGATACTAGCTAAAAAGTTGTAGGAGGGTTTCTAATAATCTCACTTACAGAAAGAGAAATTAATTTTTTTGTGTTTTCAAGGTCGTTAGCGCAGGGAGGAGCCTTAACTGCTAATAGTTTATAAAACGTGAAAGGGATATACCCGTAATACACAGGCTATACTAGATAACTATATTATAATGATAATAGAATAACAGTCAACCAAACAAATAAACCACATTCCCATACAAATTGCCCGGGCGGCTGAACCCTTTGGTATGGAAATGCCGATTTTTTTTTAAGTTTTTGACTCTTATTTTACTATCATTAGAATATAGTGGTCTAGTATAGTCCGTTGTTCGATTTGTATCGTTGTATAATATACTTTCTTGCTTTGATTGAGAGTGATTATTATGTTGAAATTTATTTGGTTTTGTATGGTTAAAAATCACCGAGTAAATATTTTAATGATTCGAAGTTTATAACTTATTTATTTCCATGTTGATATTATGGGTTGAGAGAAAATTAAACTGAAGAAGTAAAGAATGGAACAAAAAGAGTAACGAATAAAGCAGACATTTGCCCTGTAGACGAAGCTTTGAGGTTTAATTAAGTTTCGAAATATGTACAGGTAGGTATTTTATTTTTATTTTCGTAGAGAATGATAAATGATAAATAATCTTATCCATAGACATATAATTTTCTGCTATATCCTAATATCACAATTTTTTTTTCAGCTCTGTCACTATTTTCTCTGTCTATTATTTTTAAGTCCTAGCACAAGCGATTGATAAAGATTTATAAGTCTGCAAAAGAGACATACATACGAGTACAAATACAATTTAATGTAATTTACTTATAACACGTAAATTATAATTTTAGATCTATCCTTGGTTCATGTTACCGTTTCGTTCCGTTAACGGATCAAAGTCTAGTGTGCAGATAATAGAGTGAATAGATACTTGCTTTAAATTAATTCCTCATCAAAACCATAACTGCCTACACAGCTTAGGGTAATTGGATAAGTGAAACGTAACGTCTTTTGAAGAGATGAGTCGCATTTGGGCGGACTACGGGTAACAGAACGGCCTCAGTTACACCGTACTGTACCATCTGTTTAAACGTAGAGCAAAATTACACGCAGGTTTTAAAAGTTCCAGTTTACATACATTGTTTTTTATTTGTGAATTATGTTTATACCTACTCATCCTGCTTGATCGTATCAAAAACAACTGTATCCGATACATATTTGGCTTGCGGAAGTACGACCATGTGTCGGCTTACCGGACTCAGTCAAAATGGTTACCTATAAGACAGCGGCGTAGTCTGCATATCCTCAATACTCTGTATTCCATACTTTTTGATTCTAAAACTCCGGCTTATCTTAAAACCAAATTTCCCTTTCTAGGTAATTCCCACGTCAGAACTCTCCGCTCTTCAAGCAATCTCCTCCTTGATATGCCACTTTCCCGGACTGCGTTCTATAATAATTCATTTGTCGTTAAAGCTTTGGCTTAGGCTTTGGAACGCTTTAACAGTCAGTATCCGGAAAGCTGAATCTCGTCTTGCGTTAAAGAGAGCAGTGCGTGCACATTATCTCCGAAAACTGTCACCGGCTATATAAGTAGTATTTATGTAGTTTATGTATGGTTTATTTTTGAATTATTATTTATGTATATTTATTTGTAGGTTTATCCACGATATATATTATACGACTAAATGTACTTACTTATAAGTTTACTCCTTTCTTTTTGTCTTTTTTAGTTAGTTGCTGTTGTAGGTACTTACCCCAAAAGATTACTTTCTCAGCATCACCTGTTGGTTGACTGGTAGAAAAGGCCCCTGGCCTTAAGTCATTTACATGTATATTGTAATTAAGTTTAATAAATAAAATAAACACCTGCCGTGCGCGTGCGTACGGATACACTGCGGATGTGATCGAAAAAATTCGTTTAGATTCCCAACTGCCTAAGTATTTTTAGATCTGTGGCTTAAAAAATATATGTATTATTACATTTTATTATAAATATAACACTGTATTATAAATATAGTTAGCTACCATGGGTATCTACGCATATTTATTATAGCACCTGTATTAGCATTGTACAGGTATAAACATTGTGTTGTAGACACGCAAGGTGTCGTTTCTGTCTTTATGTATTTTGTTCGTTTATATATATCCGTGTGCAAGGTACAAGACGCAGTGTCGCCTCCTTTACACCTAATAAAGGCACATTATAATTTTTTACACTAAATTAGAAGACTCTTACCCTCTTAGTCATAAAAAAATTATTTTTAAACAGCATTAGAATACTCGGACTATTATCAAATGTTTTTTAGTTGGATAAAATAGGTTTATCGAACATTTGATAATTTTCATAACCCATTCCTTAGTGAATACATGCTATACCTACCTAACATACATCCACCATAACAGCATACCATGTAAGTACGAATAAATGGTAGTAGAGGTAGATTCTTTTTTTCTTTTAGCTTATATAACCTCGCTATATTTTTCAAATCATTTATGGAAATTATGTCGTTATGTGTGTAACACCAATGAAATCCAAACTTTCAGTCTACCAAATACACTTTAGTAAAATTATGATTTGCATAATTGTATAGTATTTAAAAGTTGACTGTCGTGTGTACAACTTCATTATCATATTGAGTCATGTGTAAAAACTTTTTATTTACGTGATTTCGTGAAAAGCCCACAAAAGATTTAATTATGAGAACCTGAAATATACATTTTTTAAATACTACATTTAAGGCTGTATATAAGGTAAACTGACCATTTTTGTACACCTGTATCTCAAAGAAGTATGTTATATTACGGCAACGAAAAATATATGTTTAAATTTGAACTATCGTCTAATACTTTTACCAGGTTATTTACATAATTATGTTTACTTCACTCGATGAAAAAAAATCACAAACATACCTCTGACTAACACCTAAAACACTTTTATCTGGATATATACTATTATAATTCAATTTGCAAATAGTACGCACTATTGAGTAAGTCAAAACGCTTCAGTACGCAAGCTCAAAAATTTATTAGACCATCTTATTAATTTTTTACAATTATTTTACCAATATTGACCCCCACCAGCCGTTGTAACAAAGACCTACCTCGACGCCCCCGACCCCGCAGTGTCCGTCAGGACGTGTTCAAGGTTGGACCTGTGACACTCGATTTCCTGCAGATATTTCGCACAAAACATTGAGAGTGACTGAAAAGTCAAATATTTTAGAAACCAAGTGTCTAAAATATTTAAGTAGTGCTCAAGGAAGCCCACTTTTTTGATGAATACACTCATATTTTAAAAAATTACGCATAAATATGTATTTTTCAAAGTGATAATAACTTTTATGTTATCAAAAGGAACAATGACGTTGTCAACATAGCAGAACTAGTGATGTGACGCCTGAGATATATTCATTTGAAATGTTTTTGCAACTTTCCGAAAATATTCTCGAGAGTAGAAATTTGAGTAATATGTTTGTTTAGGTTTTATATTTTTTTTATATCTATTACGATGTATGTTTATATGAAAGTGTGTATGCACTTTGTATACGAGTCAGTAAGTTAGCGCGCTAGTTTGTATGCGTGTCAATGATATCTTAAATGCCGAATCAAACATACAGAATGATCTCTTACCATCAGCCAACATTTTGGAGCAAGTTGAATTTATGATACTGACCTACTCCTATATGTATAGCATAGAAAGTATTCTATGCTATACACATAGGAATAGGATATATATACGTGTTGAATATCAGTTGGGATGCATGGGAGAGAAGATAAATGACTAAATATTTTTAACTAGGTTTTCAGGTACTTATACCCGGGTCATCATCTGCTTCAAATTGGTACTTCGTCTAATTGACTTTTCATCCTTATTCCTAAAAATAAAGTTTTCTTTTGTATGGCAAAATGGGATTTCCGATGACGGTTTAACGTGTCGGCGATTCGGCAAGAGAGTAGTATACATACCAAATTTCATCCAAATGGATTTACTGGTTTAAGCGTATAAATTTAACCGACAGACAGACATAAAGGCACACAGTTGTTAGTACTAATAAGTAAAACAAGTGCAATTATAATAAATATCTTTTTTTTATTTCACTTCATCTATATACCTATATGTCGCAGTTGGATTGTATGATATATATAGGAAATTATGTCCTAGGTACCTCAGTGTGTATAGTAGTAGGACATTGTTTTTTTTTTCAAGAGATTTTGCATATCTCAGGTTTTTGTGGGTAATATCAACAGTGTTTAACAACAATATCGATTAGCGTAGTGACAAATGTGACAATACCATTTGATAGCTGTCAATGTCAATGTCAAACTTTTTCTTTTTTATTTTAAGTGCATTTGTATTGTTTCTTTTTCATTAGGTAGTTGTGTTGTGTATGTGATAAATGTTTTTTTTTTGTATAGTCATGCGAATGTCCGTGAAAGCACCCATTATGGCTGCAACGGAAGATCATCGCTGGGATTTCGCTAATGCAAATCCTAGCATATGCTGAGTTGGAGACCATTTTGGAGAACAAGGAACTTTATTTTTATTTGAATTTGTTGATGTAATTTTATTGTGTTGCTTTTGTCCTTCGAATAAATGTTATATCTATCTATCTATCTATGATCCGCTGTTCGACAAAAACTATATAATAGTATAAGTAGATGTGTATGTATATGTGTGTATTGTATATGTAAGTAAATATTCATTCTGATATGTTTATATAATAGGTTCTTAAATATTGTAATTTTATATTATATATTAATATTTTATAATGTAGGTATATTGTAGTGCTTTTTTGTTCCGCACAATTTTCTCTGATTATTCCTATGGTTGACTGGGAGAAAATGCTCTATGACTAGTTGTACTTGGGAACAATAAAGTTTGATAAAATAAAAACTCTAGCTGTTTGGCCCTTCAGCTTGGTTTTGTAAAACAGCTGAAAATCATTCAGCTAGATTGTCCAATGTGTTACGTTCACCAAAATAGCTGACGAAGGATTGTAGAATTTAGTTCGGAATTCTGCCAATAGTGGTTTGTAGTTGTCAGTGTCAAACCAACAAATATGGCCTCCGATAAGGTAAATTATTTACCGCGTTTCGAGAGTAAGACGTTTTCATCAAGAGACATCGGGGACATCGTTTGTGATTTCGGACCGCAAAAGGTTGAAAAGAATAGAGCAGAACTTTATGTTGGTTCCCATAGTGTTATGTCGACGCCCGCCTTCCGGCAAGATTAAAAATTCACGTGGATCAAAGAAGGCCGTAAGAAACCGCTACGCCATTAAGTTGATGAGTTTACAAAAATTCGATATCCAGTTGCATCGAGCTGATTATCATTCTTCATTGGTGTTTTATGTTGGATTAGATAGTAAAGAGTTGATTTGAGGTTTTATTTCCATGCCACGAGTAATAAAAAAATAATAAATAACAACTATTGCCCCCGCATATTCTATTTTGTTTGGTAACACAGTTTTATTTAATAATGGTAACCCTACATGTGATCTAAACGCTAGCTGTTTTTGTTGAAGGAAATTACCTACGTAATTCATGGACAATCCAGCTTAACGATTTTCAGCTGTTTTACAAAACCAAGCTGTATTGCCAAACAAGTAGAAGTTTTGTCAAAAAACGGATTATGCAATACAACTGCGACATATATATTATATACTAGCAGTCCATCCCGGCTTCGCCCGTGGTACATTCATAGCCTATGTCACTCAGGGATAACATACCTATCCAACAGTGAAAGAATTTTTAAAATCGATCCAGTAGTTTCGGAGCCTATTCAATACAATCAAACAAACAAACAAACAAATCTTTCCTCTTTATATTATTAGTGAAGATAACCCGCCAAGTGCGAATCGGATTCACGCACTATGGGTTCCGTACCATTATCTATAAAAAATCACGTTTTTTGTATGGGCCTCCCTTAAATATTTATTTTATTTTATTTTTTAGTATTTGTTGTTATAGCGGCAACAGAAATACATAAATTGTAAAATTTTTAACTGTCTAACTATCGCGGTTCTTGAGATACAGCCTGGTGACAGACAGATGGACAGACGGAGAGACAGCGAAGTCTTAGTAATAGAGTCCCGTTTTTATCCTATGGGTACGGAACCGTAAAAAGGAGAAGTTCCCACTGACTGACATATAACGCACGCACAGTCGTAACCGCTTATTATAGAAACGGGAAAATTGTAAAGTTGTTTTAATTCAAAATGTAGATGCACACTAAGAAGGGAGTTGAAAATTAACTTTAAAGGGGTGAAGTGGGGGGTTTAAAGTTTGTATGAAAGAATTAAATTTGCATCGATTTTAATAAAAATTAAAATTCATACTCTTAAAAACATTTCATTGAACACGGGTTTCATGGTTTATTAGAATTCCTCCCTGAAAGCCGCATAATAGGGGTTGAAAGTTTGTATGAAAAATCTTTAAATCTTTATTGATTTGGATAAAAAAGTGATTTAAATTTTTTTATTAAATACGTATTTCATGGTTTATTAGAATTAATTCAAAATGGAAATTGAAAGTATAAAACCTTCTCCAATTTCCTCCATTTTCCATGGAAAATATTTAAATTCTTTACTGATTTACTTGAAACTACTGTAACACCTAGGCCATACTGAAGGGATCCGTCGCTCTCTCTCTTGCTCTAGCAAATGACGGGAACGGAAACGAGATTTAAAAGACCGCGTCCGTTCAAGGAAAAAGAAGACATGACAACGTGAAAAGTAGTCATTTTTTATGACACTATGTCAGTTTGATTTTTTTTCTCTTTGAGCAGAGTCAAAAAGTCTGTATAAGTCTCTCTATAATTTTTTAAAACTAATAAAATGTATATGGAACCACCTGACAAAGTAACCTAGCCTTTTCAAAGAAAAAACGAATTTCCAAATCGGTCCAGGCGTCTTCAGATAACGGTGAACATACATAAAAAAGTTATCGGCGAATTGATAACCTCCTCCTTTTTTGAAGTGGGTTAAAAACCGACTTCAACGCCCGAACTATTCTACTGATTTTGATAAAATTTCTATAAGACCGCAAGTAAGCTCTTTGTTTACAGTTTAAACCTAAAAAAAAGAAGAAGAAGAATTTTTCACATATACACTCGAATTAACAACCGCCTTCTTTTTTAAAGTCGATCATAAAGTAAGCTGAACCTCCCAACAATTATTTTTTCTAGGACAGGAATGTGAAGAGTATGTGGCGCAGGTCTTTGCGTCCGCGGAAGTCGGCCGGCGCAAGCAAAATAAATTCAGATTATCATGTGCTAGGCCAATCCTTTATAGAAAATAATAATTTATAGACGCCATCAAAATTATAACTAGCTATAGGTTTCTTCATAAAATTATTGTGTGTCCTTATACACAATCGATTTGGTTCCGATTTTCTTTTCCGGTTTTCTTGATGATCAATATTTATAGTCGACACAACACTATTTGAAAGTGTCAAGATAATAAGAGACAGGCATATTATGCCATTGTATGGTGCTGTCTTGCTCATACATACTTCGAGCGCACGTTATATAGCCCCTTAATAACCACGTTGTATTAATAATTCTGACCAATTGTCTAAATGTGTCAATCTCGTTACATTTTGAACCGTATCCTATAATTCATACAGTTGAAAACAATGTCACGCCAGCGATTAAAAAAGAATACTTATTTATAAATAAGTAAATAAAACTTTTAATTTTTAATTTTTTTTACAAAAAACTGTTAAGTTGAAAAATGTATATTTAAAAAATATTTAAGTGCGGTGTGACAGCATGCCGTGTAGATTCATAGAAACGAGGCCGTGAGCCTCGTTTACCGTAGGTTTGCTGCGTTACCATTCACACGGTTCCCCTGTATACATATAGTAACTCATATCTACTGTGTCAAAACAGATTTTTTTTAGTTATAAAGGGTTCGCGTTCGGTGTGACAGAATGCCGTGTTGATTCATCGGAACGAGCCCCCGGAGCCTCGTTTACCGCAGAGCCGCTACGAGACCAATTCTGTGCCATTCACACAGTTTCGCAGTATAAGCAACATACTTACACTGTGACAAACAGACACATTAATTGTTTTTGTTCATAAACATAAAACATACCTACAAGTTCGTTTACTTTACTGAAGTCAGACTGAAGAGATGTTACGAGTCCAATTCTGTGCCATTCTTACATTTTCCCAGTATACAACGTGGAAGGAACATACCTACTTACCCTTAATAAATCAAGTCACGGGCTATAGTAGACCACTAATAGTATAATAATAATAAAATAGGAGTCAAAATCTTTGCATTTTTATACAAAAGTGTGCAGTCGCCCGGACAATTTGTATGGGAATGTCGATTTTTTTTTTGCTTTTTAACTGGTATTTTTTATCATTATACTATAGTGATCTAATATAACATGTATATCCCTTCTACGTTGTATGCCAACTAATAGGTACTATGACAAAAAAGATGCAAAATCTGCTAATATTCATAGTTTTTAATATTTAATTTGGATTTGATATGATATATATTATTATTAGTCAAAAGATAAATACTACCTAACACTCAGCCAAATTGCGAGAGATAACTAGTTTCATTTATGAATCATAATAATTTGATTGTAATCTGAAACGTTAAAAATTATACTGAAGTAAATTCCAGTGATTCACAAAATTATACGCTGAAACGTAATTATTTCAATTGGTCTGCAAAAATATGTTTATTTTTAGGACCCATTAAAATAATTGGTCTTTGCTTTGAACAGACAAAATTGTATCGCATCTATGTGAAGGTGTAGTCTTATAGTTATTGGCACTGTGTCCTTACTGAGGCTTGGGATTATTTAAAATATTTATTGTTCCACAAAATAAATACTTAATCTTTTTCTCAGTTAATCCTTGGACTGAAAATTTTCTATTAAGGCGTAAGACTGCACTAGATAAGTATATAGGTACTATAGATGCTCAGATAATTGTTTTCTTTTTGCAAACGACGGTGATCTTCACATTAAATTAAAGGTCGAATGTGGAGTTGCCCATCGGACTTGGAATTCAGGGATGACCCAGATAATCACACGCCCCACATACTGGGAAGTATGAAGTATCCATGGTCATAGTAGGTACTGTAGCTCTAAAAAGATTTTCTCGGGTGAGCTTAATTAATATTTGGTGACCCTACGTCAATTTGTTTTTCGAGCGTGTAAGAGACTGGTGTCAGATTTTTTTAAGCTACCTAAAGGCATATGACGTAGCTCGACGACTGCCATACAATAATGGACAACTGGGATCAACAGCTTTACGTACCTTCTAAAGCACGGAGGAACTCTAGAAAAAACTATTCGGCTTTCGGCCACCACCAAGTGCGGTTCATGCCCGTTGTCGCTAAACTTGCAAAAGCACTAGTAATGCATGTAGCTCCTCATGCTCCTATGTCAATGATCGTCTGCGTCGCACTAAACGAAGCATAGCAGCATTGTAAAAATACTATTAAGAGCCCACGTTGTTTTGTATAGTGGGTCAACTTTGAACGCGTAAGTGCTGCTTTATGACACCTTTACATGGTTAAGTTTTACTGCACCTTTTAAAACGCCCTGCAAAAGTGTAGTGAATTGAAAAGAAAAGTTTACGCAGTAAATAAAGTCCCGGTGCAGAGCCACAGTGGATTGCGGTTTGGAAGTTAAAGTGACGCTCTTAGCTTAGCGAGTTATGGAGTGAGCATGAGCATGAGCATATCTGGGCGGGTCGTAGTTAACGAGTTAAAACCTCAGGTTAAGCCTCAATGCAAAAATTCAGTCACTCTATCCATAGCATATAGGGAGAATCACAGAATAACGGAGAATCTTTGCTTTCAAGAACAAAAACACCTATGACAGACAAATATCTTAGATGGATACGGCCCGACTTAAGAGTCGTTACCCTAGACCAAACTACACTTTTTCATACAACGTAGTCTACGTTTTATTTCGAAATGACATGCCCGATTTCGGCTTAATTTTGTAATTTCAAAGATATTGCACATATCTAGGCATATTACTGGTTTTCACAGTAAAAATATGTACTTGAAAAACAATATAGTGTGTTATGTCATTTTTAACCATCAGTATTGGAAACTTCTACATCCTTATATTTTCTTTTCAGTTCATAATTTTACTGTAGGTACCTATTATAACCCTAGATAATCACAATTTCTTTAAAATTACAAAAATTTTACCGATATCTGACATGTGGTTTCAAAATAAAACGTAGACTACCTTTGTATGGAAAAGTCTATGGTATGTTAGGTATAGGGGAATGTTAACCTGTTGAGATCTAAGACTATCTGCTATACAAAGAAAGACATCAGTAATGATGTTTTCCACTATGTTTGATGCACTCTTATGTGGGTTAATTGTGAATAATGGAATTTCAAAGGAGAATCACTTTTGAAAACTTCTTATATTTTCGATTGCGATTCAATTAACCCAATCGTTACATTATGTCCCGCTCCAGTTTGCTCGATTTTGTTTTGTAGACAACCGACGACGCTGATGGACGAACACGCCACATTTATGTTTTGCTAAAAAAATACTATAGTGCACTTTAAAACAAAATTTCAAAATATTACTATGACATAATATACATAGGTATGTACTTACTCTGGATTAACCATCAATTCATGATTTAGAAATATAAGCTTACTGAAAAAATAACCAAATAGTTATACTTTTTTTAAATATATATATACAAATTAATAAATTTACAACGTGAAAGGGACATACCCGTAATAAATCAAACCACGGGCTTTACTAGATCACAATAGCATAATAAGATGAAAATAACAGTCAAAAAAACAAAAAAAAACGTCATTTCCATAGAAATTGCCCGGGCGGCTGCACACGTTATTAAGAAAATGCAAATTTTTTTTTTTGTTCTTTTTCCGTTATTTTAATTCCACACACTATAGTGATCTAGTAGACTGGGGTTCGATTTATTGCGGGTATATCCCTTCCACTTTATTGGATTTGGCCTTAGGTTCAATAGTGAAGTAGCATAAGCTGTCAAGAAGGTAAAGAATATCTATAAAACAGATTTTTTTTAGAAAACGTGTACCTATATTTAGGTAAGTATATCTATATATTACACTTACAGAAAAGTCTGTTTTGTTCAAAAACATCCTCGACCTGTTGAAAACTACGAAAACCTATCGGCAAAGAACTAGTAAGTAGATCACAATAATCCAACTTCGTAATTAGCTCCGTCAAAGAGGCTGGCGTGTACGGTCTGCAAAACAGGCGGGCTTTGTATTCGGCACACGTGCGTTTGCAGTTTGTACTAGTTCGGTTTGAAACTCTTAATACGGGGCCGACACAGACAAGTCGCTAATGATTGATCCTTAGACGAAGGTTCTTGGCGTAGGTAGATACGTAACACGTTGTGAAACCTTGTCAATTTGAAATAGAGGTTTAATTGGAATGTTAGGATACATCAAGCCGACGCCACATGGCTTTAGGAAATACAGCTTATAAATATCAATGAGACCTCTCCAATCCGTCTAACCACAACCAATAGAGTTCTGGCCAAGTCCTCTGACTGCTCTGGCTAAGTATGGCTCTGTAGTACAGAAAGGGTCGTGCTTCTGCAATAGAGACAAAAATCCTGATGACGATGATGATGATACATTTAAAGTTGCTCTTACAGATAAAGAAGGTGAACGTCGTGAACAGAGAAGTAAAACAGCTGGCGGACGACAAGAACAAATGGAAGAAAGTTCATACTCAACAAAAGCATAGTTCTTAATTAAGGTCGATGATAACGATGCTCTTGTATCGTGACAAGCATTAAAGAGTCAACATTTGATTCACCATGTACCTATTAAATATGAATTAGTACAAGGTGATCACGGTGATATGGAATACAAGCTAAACAAAGCTTATAATCATCAATGGGACCTCTCCAACCCATCTGGCCAGCGTGGACAGTGTAGGCCAAGACCTCTAGCAGCTCTGGCCAAGTTTGGCTCGGGTAGTACAGAGAGGGTCGTGCTCCTGCAGTGGAGACAAAAAGACCTGATAAAGATGAGGATGATGATCACGGTGACTACCGACAAGTATAGATGAAAACGAGAAATGTGACTTGGAAATGCAGCCACTGTTCTTGGTACTAGAGTATAAAAAAAGAGCAAATCATCCCGAACGATGTCCTGTACTGTTTATAGGTAAAATCTGTGAGTACCTATACATTACGACTGTTTATTTACATGATTTATACAACAAAGTTACACCACCTCGCGTCAATAATCTCCATTAGCCATAAAACTGCGGAAATATTAGAGTTGTCATCTACTTTTCAAATCGGAACAACAGTCAAGGCCACGCAGGGTTAACTACTGAACAACACGGAATATTCAACATAAACGTTGTCGTTACTGTATTATTAGGTACTTTCTTGGAAAGGTACAAAATAAGGGTTCTATAGAATGTACACACTTAATAAAAAGTGATATCTTGTACTCGACGTACAAGCTTTATTTATCATGTATGTAAAGTACTGGCCTCTAACATATAAGGAGCATATTGAGGTAAATTGACACTGACCGCCTAAAATAACTAACAGGGCTGTAACTGTAATGTTTTCATTTTAATAAAAACACGTGATGGCATGACGTAAAAAAACCGCATCGAAATCGGTTCATCGATCAGTCGAGCTACGATGCCGCGATGCCACAGATAGACACACAGATAGATTGAATGGGCTTTGCATGCTCAGTGTACTTGGAAAATTTGTCAAAGCTATGGGCGTTTTTTTTTTTATGGAAGAGGAATTTAAATTTAAAATAGCTATTGTGTAATTTTTTCTTCTTTTTTTAACAGATTTTTTTGTCTCCACTGCAGGAGCACGACACTCTGTACTACCAGACCCATACTTGTCCAGAGCAGCCAGAGGACTTGGCCTACACTCTTCTCCCTGGCGAGACGGGTTGGAGAGGTCTCACTGATGTTCATAAGCTTTGTTTAACTTGTATTTCCTAAGTCGCTTTCTACGACATCCACGGGAGGGTTGCATAATTAAAGAATTTATATTTTTTGGCGTATTAAGAACTTTTAAGCATATGGAGAACATAATCTGTCATATATTATTATGTATATAGTTCTACAGTTTTCCTGTTTTAGGCGGGTGGCAATTTGGCCTGAGTAAAGGCGTGGGCGAGGTGTTGGCGAAGTGAATTCAAGTTTAATGAGAGCGCACTGCGCCTCTTGCACATTGGCAAGCGCATGATCTGGTAATTGCATTAAATATACAGGACCAATACTGTTTGGAGGATCAGCTATGAGCCTTAATGTGCCCATTTGGGCGGATTGGCAATGCAATAAATGGGTAATGAGGCAATTGTGTTTGTGTTTAGATTTGAAAGGGTTTTAATGAGATAAATTGGGATCAAAATCTTTTTTCCTATTTTTTTTGCAGAGTGACTGCTTGATATTAAAAATACTAATGATATATTCAGTTTATCAATACGAAAATCGATCACTATGGTTCTATCACTGTATACATTTGTATTTAACATTGTATAGAATAGATTGTGAACGAAATCTAGATATAAATATTTATTAAAACATATACCAATTTTTAAGTTTGTGTGTCTCCTTTATGTTTTTTGCTGTATTAAACTATTGCAATTCTGAATGTTTTATACAATTATCAATATCTTTATTATATCTATATGTCGCAGTCGAATTGTATAATCCGTTGTTATTCAAAAACTCTAGCTGTTTGGCAATACAGCTCGGTTTTGTAAAACAGCTAAAAATAGTTCAGCTCGATTGTCAATGAGTGCGGGGTGAGGCAGGGCGGGGTGAGTTCTCCCACGCTCTTCAACTTGTACATGAATAAACTGATTGAAGAGCTTAGCAATACTGGCATAGGTTGTTATATAGATGGGGTCTGTATGAATAATATTAATTTCGCAGATGATATGATTTTGCTAAGTCCTTCCAGTGGAGCTTTAAAGAAGCTTTTAAGTATTTGTGAGTCGTACGCGGTGGCTCAAGGGCTTAAATATAATGTAGGTAAAAGTGAACTTATCATTTTTAGACCAGACAACAAGCGTTACACTAGTGTACCTGAGGTAACGCTTTATGGTAATCCATTGAAAACTGTTAAGAGTTTTAAATATTTGGGCCATTGGGTCACAGAAGACCTGAATGACAATCAGGATATCGAGAGGGAGCGGAGGTCGCTGTCTGTTCGCTGTAATATGTTGGCTCGCAGATTTGCAAGATGTACTGACGAAGCTAAAATTACGCTTTTCAAAGCCTATTGTCAGTCGTTTTATACCTGCAGTCTGTGGGTTAACTATACGCAGAGAGCATACAGCGATCTTCGCGTACAATATAATAACGCGTTCCGGGTGTTGATGGGGCTGCCGCGTTACTGCAGTGCCTCTGGCATGTTTGCTGAGGCTCACGTAGACGGGTTCGCTGCGATCATGCGCAAGCGTTGCGCTTCTCATCTTAGGCGCATGCGCGACAGCCCCAACACTATCCTTCGTGCGCTGGCAGACCGCTGGGACTCACCGATGCTGGCTCGATGGATACAACTGCATGCAGTTAAGTAGGCCGTCCTGCTAGCATCGCTGAGTTCTATGTATGTGTGTGCATGTCTATCTGTATTGTATTTATTGTTACTAACACCCTAGCTTTGTAAGATCAATTGTTACTAACCTTTTGTATGGATCTTGTTGTCCGAATTAAACGATTTATTATTATATTATTACGTTTAACAAAACAGCTAGCGTTGAGATGGTATACATACAGGGTTACCATTATTGAATAAAACTGTGTTACCAAACGAGATAATATATGAGGAGACAATAGTTGTTCTTTATTAATTTTATATTAATCGTGGAAATAAAACCTCAATTCAACTCCTTACTAAATAATTCAGTCTCCAACATCATAAAACACCAAGGAAGAATGATAATCAGCTCGATGCAATTGGATTAGAAATATAGAAATTTTGTAAACCCGACAACTCAATGGCGCAGCGATTTCTTACGGCCAATTGATCCACGTGAATTTTCCATCTTGCCGGAAGGCGGGCGTCGAAATAACAATATGGGATCCAAGCTAAAGGTCTGCTTTATTCTTTTCAATCTTTTGCACTCCGAAATCACAAACGATGCCCCCGTTGTCTCTCGATAAAAACAGATTAGTCCCGAAACGCGGCGAAGAATTTTCTTTAGGGGAGGCCATATTTGTTGTTATGACACTGACACTTCACAAGCCACAAGACCCACAAGTGGCAGAATTCCGAACTAATCGTTCTACAATCTTGCGTCAGCAAGTTTGTCAAACGTAACACATTGGACGATCTAGCTGAATGATTTTCAGCTATATTACAAAACCGAGCTGTAATGCCAAACAGCTAGAGTTTTTGAATAACAGCGGATAATACAATCCAACTGCGACATAGATACAAAAATATCTAAATTGCTATTTCTCTGAACTGAGATCCATTAATTTATTAAAGCAGCCGAATTAGGTAAAAATGTTTTTCCATTATTCCGTAAGTCACAGAAACTTGGTTTTGGCCAAATGTAACACAGCCAGGCTCGCAGCCCTCGGTGCCGTCTCGGGCGCGCAACATTTGAAATATGAGTTTAATTTTGTCTCTTGTGACGTAATTTCACGTGTACTGAGATCTGGCGAGAAAGTCTGGTGTCGTATAGCGGGATATTCACAAGTCATTAATCATTGTACATTTTCATGTTTCCTTTTTAGGGATCCATACTCTTAGGCTGCCAGACTCCGCTGTCTGCCCGTCCGTAGGGGTCGCCATACAAGAAATGAGTTTTTTTTTTCAGCGTTATTAATTCTATAACATTAACCAGACAATTGAAGTTGTTTGGGGTGAAGACGGATTTTAGTTTTGAAAGATTATAATATTATATTTTCCTTACTTCCGTCTATTGACGCACATGGACTCTACAAGATGTTGACGCTACAAGCTTATAACTAAAACTTCATAATTAGGAACGTCAAAATCAACCAAATTTCTAACAGACAATATTTTTGTTTCCGTTATTTTTAGTATTTACCCTATTTATTTTCGTGTCTGACCGACCCGCGTCTGTCTCCGCCTGCCACGTCCTCGATTGCCTTAGTCTAGACTAGACGCTATGATATTATCATTTTTTATCGCAAAAATAAACATGGCAGCCTCTGAACTGATACAATTTGCTAAGCTTTCGAATAAAATGTAAAATACGTTGTTTACAGCGGCGATAGCTTTCGGGAAAATGGATTTAACTCACGATAGAAAACGTTCGACAGCTCTAGCTTTAGCTTTCATTCAGTATAGGTAATAGATATATTATGTTTACTTATATTCAAATAACACAAATTCAGAACATACTTACATAGGCATAGGTACATAGTGATGGGATGTTTTCTAGACGCATCGCCTATTAAGACGATTCTCATTTTAGCCCAATCATACATCAAGGTACATTATATTTTATTTTTTCTCATTTTTTTTACCAGTATGGAAGAATTCAGCACTCGATCATTATCATCAGTTGCATCCTCAGCAGTAATGCTTCAGAGCCCGGGGTCTGCTACTTAGCCAAGGAGATTTTACGAGGTTAAGGTTTTTACACAGAGCGACTGCCGTTTGACCTCCGCAACCCAAAGAGTAAACCAAAACCAATTCTTGGGAAGTTTGATGATCAAACGCTAAATGGTGTTAGTTCAGCACATAGATATTTAGGTAATATTAAAAACAAAAGAAGCGACAGTTGCCTAAATATGATAAGTAAATCCATATACGATACCTACTTATTTAAATGTAGTTAGAGTTTAAGTATGTGGTTAATGTTTCATCACACTAATAATAAAAAGGTGAAAGTTTATGAGTGTGTGTATGTTTGTTACTTCTTTACGCGTAAACGGATAGACCAATTTCGATAAAATTTGGCATGCAGGAAGGCACCATGGATTGACACATAGGCTACTTTTTCCACGAGTAACAGCGGGTCGCAGCTAGTAATACCTACATTAGATTAACTTGCGGTCGTACACCTAACTACATAAATATATGTTATAATGATGGGTCACGTAGCACTGCAGTGTTAATATTGCATCTGAGGACACCTGCAGCTGCCCGGCGGTGTACGTGGACGGAATCGCTTTACGACGGTCACAGAAAGTTGTAAGTGGAGTTCCTGCCACCATTATAAATGCCATTTGCATGATGGGACCTAATAATTAAATTATGCGGGTGAAGGTACAAGTTGTATAACTCGATTTTTAATCTACTTTGTCCCACTGCTGGGCAAAGGTCTCCCCATCTCCTTCCACTTATCCCTGCATAATGCAACCTGCGACTAATTGTTTTTAAAATGTTTTAAATCTTCACTCCAATGCATCCTCTTAGCTCTTCGAATCTACCCTGTAGCCAGATTAAAAATAAAAATGTAATTTACTATGCTTCAAATAAAACTATTACAACGATGTATTTCTAAGATTTCGCTCACTCTTCTTCTTCTTCTTCAGCCTTTATTCACCCATTGTTGGGTATAGGCCTCTTCATGGTGTTTCCACTCGTTTTCGCTCACTCTATATGGGTGAAATTACACGTTCTATGCTGTAGAGCCTACGATTCTCCATCGTAGCTCGTAGCGCGTTCTACGGCGTAGACTCCATCCGCGTTGTGCTTAGGTTAGGGCACAACGAGTTTTTATTACCCGTTGTGGAGCAAAATAGTTTTATCTCACTTTTATTGTGTTCGAAAGCTAAATCGCAATAACACAACTTAACCATACCCTTATTCTATTCAAAACGTACATGAAATTATTTCTGTTTAGGCCCAACGCAGACGACAGCGCAAAAAGTCCGGCGCGCGTCGTGTGCGTTACTGCATGTGATTCCATGGGTTCTATTTTCACAGACTAAAAAGTGCGTCACGGATTAGTCTGTAGTCTGCGTTGGGCCTTATCGTCGGTTATCAACATTCTTTCGGTGAATTCCTGTACACCAGTAATTTATCAGAAATATAACAGCCTATTTCTCATATAAATATGAAGATTTAAACATCAGTGAATGAAAAAATACAGCACGCAGTAGGGAAATAAAGATACTCTTAATTCGGTGACTCAGTGATTTTACGTGAATGCACCAAGCAAAACTCAAAATTGCAAAAACCAATACGTTATCTGTTCTGTGCCCTCACAATCCGTTGCGAGCACGGACGTTTTACGTGAGGTCACATCCTCTGCAAGTTTAAATAGGTCAAGGCATTTGATCCCGCAATCCTGGCTGCTGAATAAAAATGGAAGCCCTGAGTGAAAATATTAATATTATAGAAGGATAGTTCACGTACCTCATACACTTCCTATTTATCAGCATTTTAATGTTCATCTTTATCATAATTGTCTTAGTCCTTCTTCCACCCACTTTTGAGCCTGGGCTTCTCTTCCCTATGTCCATGTTTTATTAAGTAAGTTTAATTTAATATTAGACAAGCAAATGTTATGCGGATTTAGAGCCCCGCGACTGGTTTAACCCAAGGCTTCGATCTCGAAAGAATATTTTTTAAACAAAAACTTGACGAATGTTAGAAGACACCAAGATTGTTATTCAGAAAGAAAGAAAGAAAATATGTTTATTTGGTAGAAATAAAAATAACAAAACTCATCAGACCAAAATAGTTTCCGCTCAGCATATGTTGTAGCTTGAGCTATGACGCTGGTCTTCCGCGGACACCATTTTTTAAATTAAAGTAAAATTATCTATATCTATATCTATATCTATACATATAATAAAACAGTAAAAAAAGTATGTCTGTACATTAAATATATTTCCAAAAAAAATATTGGGGGCGATGGAGACGTAGTAATAGAGTAAGAATTTTAAAAATAACTAGCTTTTCGGGCGCTGCGCGGGCTGCAAGTAGCCTGCGGTCTTTCGTGCGGCTGTTGAGGTAGGGTAAGACATGTTTCCAGTTCAGAAAAAGGGTAAAAACTGCAGTCAATATGGGAAACATCAAAATATGTGTGGGGGCGGCCATCTTGGATCTAAAATTTGATTCCAGTTCCGATTACCGCGGGGTGCTTTCCCCCCACATGCAAAATTTCAGGTCCCTACAAAGTCCCAGTGAGACGTTATAAACGAAATAAGTTTAATTTTCTAAAATCCAGACGCCATCTTGGATTCCAAAAAAAATATTGAATTTAGGTTTTTGGGGTCAAATTACATATAGATATCGATTTTCAGCCAAATCGCAAGCTGTTGACTTTCGGCGGCAATATTGGATTTCCAAAAAAAAAAACAAAACGCTGCACTTTGTGATAGTGGCTCGGGCTTCGCCCTCGCCCGCAGCTCGCCCTTCGGGCTCGCATCTCTCGGCCTGCGGCCTCGTGAAAATTACTTATAGGGGGGGGGGTCAAAGGGGGGGGGGGAGGGGGAGCTCGGGCTTCGCCCTCGCTCCTCAGCTCGGCCTGCGGCCTCGCGGGGACGCTTCGCCTTCGGCCTTCGGCCTCAGGCTGCGCCAAGTTACTTGGGAGGCCGTTTGTACGAAATTTGTATGGAGGGGAATTGTCCATGTATGGCGGCCATCTTGGATTTAGAAAAAAAACAAAAAACAAATGACGCTCGTCAAATTGCTTATAATCTTCTACATTATGGAAAAAAAATGACGCCCCTAACCCCAACCGTTTTTGCAGGCCGTACCCCTTCCACATCAGGTTTCTGCAAATCCTCAAATGTCAGATTTTTCTGGTACTCACTGGAGCACCCTCTATACGACCACACATCAACCTAAACCCCACCAACCCGGCAACAGGGCAAACAACTCTGTCAGTGAGTGAGTGAGTCAGTGGTAATGTAGGTTTATATATTATAAAATGTCTGTCTGTTTGTCTTTATGTCTGTTTGTCTGTTTGTCTGTTTGTACACGCTAATCTCCGGAAATACTGGACGGATTCGAATGAAACTTTTTTTGTTATATAGCTATTAAGCCTGGGCAACATATAGGGTATAAATGATTTTGGAAAATGGAACGCCTGATGCAGAACCCTAATGGTCCAGCTAAACTATAAGAGATATAAAAATGCCGCCTTAGTAAAAGTTGTTCAGCCTGATGAGCATTTTCCAGAGACATAAAGTCCACGCGAACGAAGTCGCGGGCTTCGGCTAGTTATAAAATAAAATAGTAAAAAAATTAACAAATTATTTACGTAGTTTTCTTTGTTGACGCTTCGGATAGTACTAAGGAATGCAAATTTTCTGTTTAATACTCCTGACGACGCCGTCAGAGAAGCTCAATATTAGTCTGATAGAACATAGAAAACAAATAAACAAATTATCGACACGCAAAGAAGAAGAATAGCAATCCATAACATAGTTTTTTAAGGAACTACGTCTATACGACCAAAGTTGATATCTGTATAAAATGCTTTGTCTTAACTCTGTATTATTCTCACTTTTCGTACCAGTTCCGACTCGTTGACAATTTATAGCAAACTCATTTTGCCCAAAGATTGCTAACTAAATTGTAACTAAGATGTAAACATGGGTTGCCCTCTTTATACACTTTGTTGACCACATACTTTATCGTGTATGAAGTCAAGGTAAAGGAAAATGTCGAGGTAATCTAAAATTCACACACACACTTCCTGGCTTTTCTAGGATCGCCACACTTTATGCTAAACTGGGAATTGTAACATTTATTGAAAGAAAAAAAAATAAGTCTATGTTTGACACAAAATTAATTTCTCGACTTTAGGCTTTGTAGTTTTATAGGCAATTTTTACGTAGGGACTCCTAAGTACCCCTGGCAAAACATCCATTGGTAGGTACGGAATAAAACCGTTAATCATATCCGACGTTCGAAAAACCACACCTGGTTTATAATATTGTAATAAACATATTAAAATCCTTTTCTAACAAAATAAAATAAATATCCACCGTGGGCCACTAACTAGTTTACAATCCTGAACGTTCTCACTACGACCTTTCATTCCAATCATGCTCTTGATTATGTAAGTCACGCTTACACTGTTATCAAAAGCATAACTCGCTCAATATTGAATAGCATTAGCGCTGCAACCGATCTAAATAGCGGCCCAGAAAGCCGCAGCACAGAATTTCCTGAGGCGAGTATTTTGTACAGTAAACCACTAACTACGCGGAAAATTCACTCCTTTAGCGTCCCGGCGTTTTCACGGTGCGCTCCTTTTGACACCGTAGAGATTTCAAGATTTTAACTTATTGCCTGTTAAATCTTGGCTTCATGAAAGAAATAATGGTTTTGTTTAAGTTCATAGGATGCTACCGAACCTCAGTGTTACTGTAGCGTCAGAAAGTCCTTTCCACTGAATTTTCCTGGTTTTTTTTTTATCTTTATTAATAGGTAGGTACTTATATTTTTCTGAAGTATAAAAATATCTTTGTTGTCCAATCGTTTTGTATTTTGACCAAGAATGTCTCCAAATCCTTAAAATAAATAAAGATTTTTAAAATGTCCACCTCATTCATATGTCTACCGAAATAAGTGATTAAATAACTGTCATTTTTTGTTCTATTCTTACTAGCAGGTCTTATTCATTATCAAAAGAAGTCGGTAGAAATTCGCAACAGAATACTATACTAAGTATATAAACGTCTTGATATAAAGTAATAAGTAATGTCTACCCCTCATTCATAAAAAATTGCAAATATTTGCTTAACCCTTTTTAATTAAAATATGTTTTGTCTGGTTCTTTCAATTTCAAATATTCAAAAGAGAGATAAGGACAAAACATGTTTTAACCTATATAGGTTTATCAAACGGTAGTTAATTTTTATGAATATGAGGGTATGACTTTCTTGGAAGTAGCCAAAACGAATAGTACCAATTGGAACCCATCGTTTGCACTACCATCGGCTTCCGGCGCCCGCCGCGCACTTTGTACGGCTTTACCAACATAAAAGTTCTAATGACCGTATTCAAATTTATACAATGGCATGCAATTACGAAAAATAGGCCAGAAACACAGGCCCGAATGTATTGAAAAGAGTTTTCTTGTCTCTATACAGGATACTTTTTTAATGTGCCTACTTTAACGGTAAGTCCCATGGTATATATACGTACTGATGCAATCTAGCGAAAAATATCAGGAATCACGAAAAAAAACCTTTGATCAGCTGATTAAATAGGTACTTAGGTACATTACATCTAATACGAATGATTGAAAAATTTTCATTATAGGTATTTTGGCTTATATTTTACTAGAGTAGGTGTAATCAGTATCGTGGACTAAACTTGCTGTCAGATAATAAAAAATTGCTTGTTGTAATAAATTTATGCATTAGCATTAAGTCGACCTTTCGTACATTAAAACAAAGATTTAATAAATAAATAAAGAAAATTGAAGCACTGGCAAAAAGTCTTTCTTAAAATTGGTACCTTCCTTATATATTATAGATGAATTTGCATCCTGTGGTACCTACGGCTTTGGAGCTAGCTCAGTCTTCGTGATTTTTCTATTTTTTTACCTGTGAAGCTATTTAGAAAATATAGGTCGTAGCACATTTTGTTACATTTTACGAAAATGATGTCAAATGTATATAGACAGGAATCTATTTTGCTAAGAAGGTGGACTTATACACTTCAAGAATATATAATTACTGAGCTTTGGAAGTCAGCGAAAGGGTCTAATTTTATTTGAAGCCGCTCTTGAACTGAAATTAGCCTACGTTTCATTTTATTTTCTTCCGCCTTTAATGAATTTCTTTGAGGGATCTATATTATATATTATATACAAATATTAATATTTGTATCGACAAAGCTTTACGTCATGGAAAATTTCCATAAGAGGACCTACGAGTACGTACTTAAAATGTACCTTGACCTGTTTTTAAAAAAACAAGAAGGTAGATTTTGTAAACTATATTGGAATCGGTATCGAAATGGTTCCAATATAGTTTCTATTTCATCTAAGCACGAAATATTAAAATAGTATTACTTTGTAAGGAAGAGATTTGCTACGTTTATCTACTCTTCCTACTCCAACCTTATGCTTGGTAAACAAAACACTATTCAAGTGTTTTTTTGTATGGGTATCTACTTTTACTGTGGAGGTTTTTATACCGGACCGCTTTCAAATACCTACGTATTAATTCATCATCTTCAACCAAACTATTTATAAGTTAGAACAAGAACTAGTCTGAACCTCACAATGAGCCAATTTAGTAAGCACAAGTGTAACAGTCATTTACATTCCGGATTAAAACTTTGATTAAAACTGAGAAGTTGACGCTGCACTGGTTTGCTTTATTTAAATTCACAGTTATCGTCAATATCGCTATTCCCTCCCTTGCTCGCCGGGTTATTCTACTAAAATGTTTTCACTTTCACTTTTTTGATTGCATGTTTTTTTCAAGTAAAATCTTGCAACAGCATTTTGAAATAGTTACTCTCAATCGATTGGAAAAAATTACAAAGAAAATTACAATTTATTTATATTTTCATCATTTAAATTTTTAAATGCAGTTATCATGTCATAAAACTCGCTTGCCGTTTCACTTCTTGGTTGCGATACCCGACAGGGTTCATAGTGTACCTAATTAAAGACAGTGACTTTTAGTAGTTAGTACTGATGTACATTATGCAATGCATTAAATAATTTGAATTAAATTGAATTAGAATGTAATGTTTTGCAAACACGAGTAAAACGGATGAGATTAAAATGGTGTTGTAGAGTTGTTCTGATGATTCTAGAGCTGAAGAAGAAATCATTTGCGATTATGGAATTTAAATAGTATCTAATGATTTGGCACTTTTTACATCTAGCAACAATTGGTCAGTCGATTGATTAGTCCATTTGATAACACATCATTTGGATTATAAAATATTTGGTATTTTAAATATTGCTATTTAATTAGTGTTTTCTAGACAGCTACAATGTGCTACGATCTAACTACGATGCTACGAGAGAGTTACGGTATTAGAGACTTTGCGTTGCGATATCTATATCTATATATATCGGATATTTATATTTAATTGTATCGATATACAAAATACATAAAATTATTAATTACACTGAAAACTAAATCATCATCATATCAGCCACAAGAACTCCACTGCTGCACTGGGCTTACCCCAAGGATTTAAACTAAATAACCTACCTAAATTAAAATAAAATTATAAACTAAAGTAATCCAATTAAAAATAAAACATTAATTTGTTGTTCTTTTGAAATTTGTTTGATCAAGTTTTAATTTTCTAACTATGCAATTATAAGCTTAGTAATAAAACAATTAAAACTTATCGTATTTATGCTTCGATGTCTTGACTAGATTTTTCTATAACACTAGTGGATCTATGAGCTGTAGACCCATAAGTAAAAATCTAGTACTTAGATTTAAAAAAATTAAAGTATCAATAAAAATAATGAAACAAGATGACAGGTGTAAATACAATGTATATTTTATGCAGAGTAGGTCGTGGCTTCAGACACAATTGCACTAGTTAAATAATTATACCACATAATGTATAACGGCTCGTTGCCAGTTTGCTAAATGCATAGACGAAGTTTTGATAAATTTGACTGAGGAGTCATGTGGAATAACCCCTGTTGCCGTTTAGACTTCATGAATAATTCAAGTGGAATACAACCAACACCTCTGCTGTACCCACGACTGCAAGACGGAAAATGACCGCTATATCGCGAAACTATAAAGTTCCGAATACCTAGATAGGTACTTATTTATATTTCATGTTATCAGTAATTACGGTTAGGACAAAATACTAGATAATGTAACATATGAGCAAATTCATAGTCATATCACAGACATTTATCATTATGACACGTTGCATGGCAATGTTATTGCTCGTTTGACTTATCGAAAGGGGAATTACTTTGTTTTAGATACATTATACTAATATTACTATTCGATACCCTTGACTTGAATGACGATAAGTTAGGTATGCACTTATCAGAGTTCATCGAGTGAGTAACCTCAGCCTCATCAAGTAGGTGTTGGTAAACTTAGAAAGGGTTTGACTGTTTGAAAGTCGAGCAACTTTGGCAATTTGCTTGCAAAATTAAGGGCCATTTGCAATTTTGACTTTATTATTCGAGGTGCGGATGATTATTAAAGTTTATGTTGTTTTGTTTACATTATTTCTTAGACCATATTTGAATCGTAAATAAAAAACATTCATAGGTAAGTAAAAATTCTTAGTCGGTATAAATAATAAATAAATATATAGGGACAAATTACACTAATTGTACTAGGCCCCAAAGTAAGTTCGAGACTTGTGTTATTGGATACTAACTCAACGATACTATATTTTATAACAAATACATAAATAGATTAACGTCCAAGATTTCCAACTTGCCCTGCGATTTATTTTTATCCGAAAATAATCCTTATGACAAGTTTAGTGTCTGTTCTAGTAAGTTACTATTAGTTACTAAATCCAATCAACTTAATTAGATATGTACAGTACTAAAATAACACTTTACAGTAGTTATGTTCTCAAATATAGTCTTATCGTACCCACTTCACACTTAATACTAAATTATGTAATCTTTACAACAGCAAAGAGAAAAATATCCTATCCTACTAATTTTATTAATGCAAAAGTGAGTTTCTATATTTGTTTGTTTGTTTGATATCACTTCACGCTTCAACCACTGAACCTATTTAGATAAAATTTTATATGGATATAGTTTGATACCCAGGGAAGGACAGGATACTTTTTATTGAAATTCCCACGGGTTCAGCTAGTGTTTATATAAAAAGGGAACGTTGATCGTGGCGTTTTGTCACGTCGTAGCCCTTGTGGTGCCTCCATTTAGAAATTAGGATATTACGGCGTCGTCTAAAGTGAGTCGGTGATGGACGCAAGTCAAATGGGTTGGTAGGGAACAAGGGTGGTGGGCGATACGGTGGCGACGTGAAGTACTCAGAACCGTATGGCCGAATTTCCCTTGCATTTCGTCGGTTGTTTCCAAGACGAGCGATGTCTTGACTTCCACTTGACGAAGAAAGAATTTCAGTGCATTTAACGTTGGACGTGTCCACACTACGCACAGTCCTTGTTTTATCCAGCTTTGTATCACCGACTTTCAACATAGAGTTATCATTAGACAGCGTCTGATGGCTGTCTCCTTCGTAAAACCGTAGTGTTTTGCCGTCTATTGATCTCGAACTCCTCACTAATGTTGGTATCCTCGGAGGTGAATGTGTGCGATGTTCAACTCGCCTGCACGATGAGCCCATAATGATGAATGCTCCCAATACAAATAGAAGTCGCAACATCTTGAGAGTAGGCGTGAAACTATTAGTTGCATTCTTATGTTAGCGACTTTATTAAGGACTAGCTGAAGCCCGCGACTTCGTTCGCGTGGACTTAATGTCTCTGGAAAATGCTCATCAGGCTGAACAACTTTTACTAAGGCGGCATTTTTATATCTCTTATAGTTTAGCTGGACCATTATGGTTCCGCATCAGGCGTTCCATTTTCCAAAATCATTTATACCCTATGTGTTGCCCAGGCTTAATAGCTATATAACAAAAAAAGTTTCATTCGAATCCGTCCAGTATTTCCGGAGATTAGCGTGTACAAACAGACAAACAGACATACAGACAAACAGACAAACAGACAAACAGACAAACAGACAGAATTTTTTTTTTAAATTCTTACTCTATTACTACGTCTCCATCGCCCCCAATATTTTTTTTGGAAATATATTTAATGTACAGACACACTTTTTTTACTGTTTTATTATATGTATAGATTACAAGGAAAATAAGTGCTTTGAATGAAGCTGACCACTATGTTCTGACTGTGGTAATTACCGAGAGGTAATACCGATTTGTAAGACTGGGATTACCTGTCTCAATATTTGTATAGGTGCTTTACTACACGTAATCCTACTGACTTAATAATTACCTAATAACGGGAAAGCTTGCGAATTTGGACGTTTGATGTGAAAAGGATATACCGACTTTCCCTTAGAAAATGCCCGGACGGCTTCACACTTTTGTATAGAAGTGCCGAATTAATTTTTTGGAACGAAGTTCCTTATCGCCCGTTGCGAAAGGGGGCTAGACGGAAAAAATTAAGACCAAATGTTTTAACGACACTTTTTGCTGTAGTTGTAAGCCGTGCGGGGTGCGCGTGTTTTTCTGTCTGTCTCTTCCTCTCTCTCGAACTTCGTTCCAACCGGGTGTCCCTTGACACCTCTCAAGTTTTTTTTGGTTTTTTGACTGTTATTCTTATTTCTTTTTACTATAGTAACCTAGTGTAGACCGTTGTTTGATTTACTACGGGGATGTCCCTACCACGATGTATACTCAATCCTACCTAAGTAGTGTTGCCTTTATTATTACACATGACAGACTTTTTATACAGCGAGGTTCTCATGAAATTGTAAATAATAAGAACTATACTCACGCTTCGGCCTTGCTGGCCAAGTCGTAGGTAACAGTAGCAGACATCAGTATCAGCACAGCAGTTATTGTCAATGCTAACCTATTTGACGGAGAAGAATAGATACCTACCGAAGTTCTAAGACTGAGTTTTATTTACCTATTGAAACTTGGACTACATCTAGAAGAAAAAATATAATCGGTAAGATTTATGGGTAGAGTCTTGGTTAAGTCCTTATATAATTTAGATCAGGTAAGTATTAAGATTTTCTCCTGAGCAAATAGTTAGGAATAGGAAGTAAGTTAAAGTTAGGTAGGTACAAGATTGTAAGAATCGAATTTTATTTGGGTACATTTTTTATTATACAGTAAAACAATAGATATATATATTACCTACTGTTCATAACTTTCCACGAAATAATGCTATACATTGCGTCGACTCCTCTTCACGCCTCCAAGGTATTGCCATGGCTTAGTATTAACGTGGGGATTCCAGTTCGGTATAATAACATCACGGTGTGAGGGCTTCTTCATACCAGGAAACTGGATATCACGAACAACTCTAGCAGGAGCGAATGGCAGAGGATCTGTCAACACGCGTTCTGCAGTTCTTAATGACGTCAAATGTTCATGGGGCCTTACTTCTCTTGCGTTTCTGCGGTTGTGTCCAGGATGTGTAGCTCCAGTGTCCCGACTGCCACTTGACGTGGAATGACTTCCACCACCGCGCTTAGCACTGGGCGAGTCTAAACTACGAGCGTACCTTCTGTTCGGATCTAGTTTTACGTCATCAATAATACTTGGCAAGAAAGGGTGATCCGCAGTCGACGGCGCTCGGTCTATGTTAGCTCCTTTGTACAACCACAGAGGTTGGTCGTCGGCAGCTCGTACCGTGCGAATTATAACCGGCTTCCTTGGAGGCGGTCTATAGGTCGGCAGGATAAACCGCTGACAAGTCGACTCCGCGATTAAGAATACCCCCAATACAAACAAAAGTTTCAACATCTTGATAATGATCGAGTAACCACTTCCAATGTACTGTAGAGCTGACAAGTATCAGTGAGAGTTTTATACAAAGAAACAAGGAAAACGAGGTACTTTACCGCAGAGCTGTTGAACTTGCCGGATAACGGGAATAACCTCAGGTCATCACAGCGCTTTTGTTTGACATGCATTATGGAGAGATAAGTCTGTATATGTACCTAGTTAAGATACAGACGCATTTCTAAATTTAACGTATTTATTTTTGTAATCGTAAACGTTTTTATTTATAAGTATGGATGGATGTTTGTTACTCTCACGTAAAAACTACTAAATGGATTTCAATTAACCTTACAATAATATAGCTTATACAGTAGAATAACACATAGGGTACAATTAATAAAGATATTGTATGATAATCCTGCGCAGACGAAGTCGCGGGCACCAGCTAGTAAAGAATATTGCTGATATCATATATTAATGGGAACTTAACTAGTAAGGCAATCCTTAGCACAAATTACTACTGAATTATTATGGACTAATTATGTACTTAGGTATAGGTAAGTAACGTTATTATAACTCCATAACTATATATCCATACTCCATAACCATATATAGCTCCTTATGAGTAGGTACATAGGTACTCATAACGTTAACTTAATATAGGTTAGTGAGTAAAAGGTCTTGGGTAAGTAGAATAGATAGGTTTCTTCCTAGGAAGTAGGTGTTTTTAGGGTTCCGTACACAAAGAGTAAAAAAGGGACCCTATTACTAAGACTTCGCTGTCTATCCGTCTGTCCGTCTGTCTGTCACCAGGCTGTATCTCAAGAACCGCGATAGCTAGACAGTTAAAATTTTCACAAATTATGTATTTCTGATGCCGAACAACAAATACTAAAAACAAAATAAAATAAATATTTAAGAGGGGCTCCCATACAACAAACGCGATTTTGTATAGATAGTGGTACGGAACCCTTAGTGCGCGAAGTCGTGAACGAATATAGATAAGTGTAAGTAGGTACTTAATGATTTATTTTGAAACTATTCATTATAATCAATACCTACGTAAGTACATAACAAACAATATTAATTATGTATATACAGCTTTATTAACTCAGAGCTACGAGATAAACTAAACGTAAAATAAGGTTAAATAAACCAAGTCGAGAAAGGTAGGGAAGCGTACCTACGTAGGTACTTATTCAAATAAATAGGTAAGTAACTATAGGTACTCCATTTGTTTAGGTATTTAAATAAATGTAAATCATGGCAATACCTTTGCAAATTACAAAGTAATTATGTAATTTATAATTTTTAACATAATTACTTTGTAATCAGCAAAATTATTGATTTGTAAGGTGTATATTTAAATTAAAAGACATGTCAAGATTGTAAACATTTAAGTATTTAAATAGGTACCTAACCAAATGGAGTATAGGTAGTTAATCATTGAAAATGAATATCAATATTATCCCTAAGAGAAGATAGTTTAATTGCTGTTTGTATTACAAACAAGTATAGTAGTTCCTTATTGATATACCTAATCAATTTTTTTACGATTTTAAATAATATATATTTTACCATTGAAAACATAATCTACATTTTTAGAAGTAGGGTTACAAATAGATAAATCCTTTTGCCTTCTAAAAGTAATTATGACAGTGTCAGTTCATTCCAATGATTCAAATTGCGCATGTCACTGTCATGTCAATATCTGTCAGTACCTACACAATAAAGAAATTCTGACTTTTGACTGCAGAAAATTGATGCAAAAATCAAAATTATTTTAATTTGTGTAAACATAATTTGATGCAATATTGAGCTTATTATCGGTTGCAGTTAGTAGCTATGAAAATGCGGGTATTATAAGCCAAGTTTTACGAGTGACTGCAGACTGTTACTATAATTTTTGTTGAAGATGGGTGATGGTCAAAATGGTTTCGGTTTGTAATTTATTATTTTTGTTTTATTGTTATGTTCAGTCATCTTCAGGTGCACAAATTTTGTTAACCCTTAAAACTTCGAATTTCCTCTGATTTTAGATGATTTTGAGATGCTCAAAGCTCTCTATGACTTCGAGGCTACGTTGGCGAAAACCCTGAGTTTCTGTGAGGGCGAGTTTTTCTTCCTTCAGCAAAACAACAGCAAGCAAAGGAACTGGTGGCATGTCGTCAATAAGAATGGTCAGGTTGGGTTTGTTCCCTCCAATTACGTTGCCTCAGTCAAGGTAAGCTATGATTATTATATGACCTCCAATTTGAATTGACTGAATGGATGAATGAGTATAATTGGTGGACTGAACAATTCAAAATAGTACTGTGTATGAGCAGGCATTCATTCTTGAATCCTAGATAGCAAATAGACAATGTCTGTTTTGACATTCTAGCAACAGTAAGTAATTTGCTAATCTCAGTGAAAAAGGTAACAATATAAATTCATAACAATAATAAATCTATCAAAGGACTGCTCTAATTTTCGAATATTTTATAATTTAATACCTACTTAGCCCTTCGTCTATCAGCGTATACTAAAACATCGTAATTATAAAAACATTATGTTTTGATATAAGTTTTTGAACTCTGGTTTTTATTAGTTTAATCCAATTTTTTTATAAAAAGGTATCAAAGTTATTTCGCTTTATTTTTAGGTCAAATGTGAAGCTAGTACAGAAAGTAACTAACAGATATTACTATAAAATATATTGGTAACTATTTTTAGCCAGCCAATACTAGGATCAGCCACGCTTTGGACAACATACTCACTCTTAGTTACTTATTTCAATTGAGGCACCATTTGACCTCTATTTGGTCTACAATAAAAGCCATTGAATAGAATGATTTCATTAATTAACCCCCGCAACCTTTAAACCATCGGCAGTCATGTCTTAATTTAGTCTACATTTAGATATTCTTTCTGTGTAATGTAGATTTCTTTGTAAATAATTTAGTATTATTTCTGAATAGCACATTGTTTTTTAGGTTGAACCAGACTTCTTTCTGGTGTTCCTCAATGAGTGCATCAAAAACTTGAACGAAAGCAATGCTGTATCAACGCAGAAACAAGAACTATTAGCTAGATTGATTGAAAAGAAGAAGCAGATCCAGATGTCCATGAAGCCTCAGAGCAAAAAGCCGCCGGCGCCGAAGCCTCCGCCACGGTTGGACGACTGCACGCCTCCGAACGGAGTGTCCCCGTCGTTTGATTTAAGGCCTGTTGTATCGCAGCAACAGATGTCTGAAGAAAGAGAGTCGTCACAGTCACCACCAAAGTCCCAGAATAATAGCTCTTCAAAAGGTATTTCAATTTTTTTACTTGCATATAATTTGTTTGTTTTTTGGTCTTGGAAAGGAAACCTATGTCTATTAAACTATTTCACATTGAATTTTCTTGTTTTTGTTTACTTTCCATACAAACATCAATTTTAGTAAGAAAAAAAATCGCATTTTACATTATAAATCAAAAGGCTTTCTTTATTAGTGCCTGTAGTTTGTATACATTTTTACACCACCCCCTGGCCAGAAAGCAGCTTGACATAAAACTTATTTGACATATTCTTAGCAAAATTATTGGTACCTAATGTTACATAAAATATGGCAGTAAAATTAATTTTAAGAATATTGCAGATCCTGATGAAATAAAGAAGAAATCAGTGGCGAAAACATCTTCGAATCAGCTGTCATCAGATACTGACAATCAGGATGACAGCCAGGACAGTAGCGAGAGTATCAAGCCTAATGCTATCTATGAGATAGTGCAGTCGGTGCGAAAGGAGACCCAACTCAGCCATGAAATGTCCAAAGTGGCCGTGGAGACTGTTCTCATCTCCCTGAGGGTAAGTTTTTTCTAGAGACAACTGTGAAAAACAGCAAAGAAAGTTATCTAGTCTATGTATGTAATTTTTGCATTACATACTTTGTATGCTAAGTCCATTCGGTCAATCGGTTAGCACGTCGTCGGTTGGCGTGCTGATAAAGTAACATCAGCTTTTATAAAGGCGCGGCCTATGCAGAGGGTTGCCGACGGCGTGCACATCAATATAACAAATGACCTATAAGTATGACCATCTAGTTAGGATTATTCAGATTGTATTCTTATTGAGTCGAAATGGTTTCAGTGTAGCTTCAATTTCAAATCATCTTTGACCACGGCAATCCCTCTGTCATTAGCCTCATTAAAGCCCTCTATGATACATGACATAGGGCATCTTGGACACGACAGAAGGTGGTGTATTAGTTGAATGGCTTTATATGTATATGGAAGGATTATGCTTATTGTTTGGTTATACTCAGTCCCAACTTCCCAACCAAATATTAAACAATATTTTTTTTAAGCCGTTTGGTTGACTAGTAGATAAGGCCTTAGGCTTTAAGTCCGCCATTACACTTGTATTTGTATGAAGTTATATAAATAAATAATAAGCCAACCAAAGCCAAACATTAATTCTCTATGGTTAGATTTTTGACAAAAAGTACTCCCAAGCATTAGATATGAATAATTATTATAAGGATGACTTTTTTTTGGATAGTACATGAAAATTTATCTATCTATTATTTTATAGGAATTCCTCCCCGGCGGTGCAGCGAGATCCATAATCGATGCTCTTCTCCGAGAGGCCAATAGCAACATCACGTGTCCCAAAAACGCCATCGACGCCGCCCCCGACGCCCTTCGCATGATGACAGCACTGAACTCGCTGTCTAAAGCAGCCAACGACGCTCAGCAGAGAGGCTGGGCCTTGCATGATGATGCGCACGACATACAAACTCAGCTGCTTGAGCTTATCTCAGTGATGGTAATGTTTTTGTTTATTTTTAGATGACTTCAAAAAAGGCGGAGGTTATCATCATCATTTTTTTTTATTTTATGGTATCGCATACCCTAAAAAACAAAAAAAAATCTTCACCACTTGTGAACCGATTTTGATGAATCTTTTATTATTTGAAAGCCTTTAGTACCTAGTTTGCCCCATATTTATTTAGTGAAGATATAATAAAGAACTTTGGAGGTATGGAAGAAACTCCAAAAAAAAGTCCAGAAGTGTAAAAAATTTTGTTTAAGTGTAAAAAATGGTGGTCAGCTCTTAACTATTGTGGTTAAAAATTTTATTTTAAGATCATTTTTTGCACTTGAATATGCTATATTCGATATTATTTTATTTGCTGGGTTCGATTCCCAGTGACGAAAATGCTTTTGTACTAGTTAATCTCTTTTAAATATAATGTTTTGTTACAGTCAAATGCCGACGTGAACATATCCCAACACGTGCTTAGCAGCCACAAATACGCATATGTGTCCACGCTCGTGCAATACTACCAGATGGAAACCCGGTGGCCGCTAAGACAGCTTTTGCTCCAGGTAATAATAGATAGAACATTCATTTATTTATTAGTGTGATCATCAGAAGCTTTGTTTAGCTTGCCTAAGTCGCCTTCTGCGACATCCACAGGAAGACTTCGAGTGTAAGTAATGCTTAACCTGGGTTTCGGAGAGTTTTCTTTATGAACTTTTAAAATCATGGAAATGACAATAGGCGTGACAACAAACAATGCCTCTTTTTCATTAAAACCCCTTTTTCTCTCTCTTTAACCGAAAATGGAACTGAGTTGTGTTCTAGGGGATTACTCCGTAAGTGGCGACTAAAAAGAACTGATGATGAAAATGTGAGAGGGAGCTGGTGACCCAGCATACAGGCGTCGGCTTAGTTCGGAGTCTCCAGTGCTACCACAACTTCTAAATTTAAGTTAATTTTGCATATTTATGTTGTGCCTAATATTTGTTTTTGTATTTGTATTTATATTTATTCAGGCATTCGGTGTAATGTGTGGTCTGGAGCGTACGGCGCTGGCAACCCTGGCGCTGTCGGCGCTGCCGGCGGAGATCGCGCGCGACATGCGCGACAACCCGCGCGCGGTCAGTCGCCTGTCGCACTCCGCGCTGCTGCTGTCTATGGTGTTGTCTATGGGCGACAAGCTGCCAATCACGCACTTTGGTGAGACCATTCATAGAGCCATAGATTATTGTCATCATCATCATCATAAAAAAGATGTAAAAAGTACCCGTAAACGAAGGGCATGTATGAAGACATTGATGAGTTTGGATGAAGCAAAAGAGGTTTGTCAGGATCGTAGCAAGGGGAGGTCCATATCTCTGCACAACCTTGTGGGAAACAGGCGTGATATTATGTATGTGTGTATCATATCATCATCAGGTCTTTTAGACTCCACTGCAGGAGCACGACCCTCTCGGCACTACTAGAGAAATACTTGGCCAGAGCAGCCAGAGGCTTTGGCCTACTTTCTTCACGCCGGCCACACGGGTTGGAGAGGTCTCATTGATGCTTATAAGCTTTGTTTAGCTTGTATTTCCTAAGTCGCCTTCTACGACATGGGAGGCCTTGGAGTGGCCCTATTCTACTCCTCCGGAAACTACACGGCAATATATTAGTATTGTATCAAAGAGCATTTTTTCGAGGTCCTATGCTGCCAGTATTTGAAATAAATAATGTGAAAGGATACTGCTACGGGATAAGCCCGAGCAAGAAAAAAAAATGAAATAAAATAAACTACAAGGAAAAAGGACAATAAAAAAAACAAAATAAATTAAAATAAACAACTATATTGTCCTTTCTACAATATATATAACAATAAAACACACAAAACTAATAATCTAGGGACAGACGCGGGTCCAGCGAAAAAAAATAGGTAGTCTCGTACAGATGATGCGTTTACAAATACAAAATTAAAACAGAACGGTGGTCAGTGGTTCTCGGGCGGAACTTATCTGGGTGAGGGACGAATATGCACTCGGGGCAAGACAAAATGGCGGCCGGTTTGACTCGAAGTCACGACGTGTAGACGCACCAGGGTCGTCTTTCACCTGGGGTAACGAAGTTTTCTCCAGGGGTAACGAAGTTTTCTCCAGGGGTAACGAAGTTTTTTCTCCAAGGGTAACGTAGTTTTCTCCAGGGGTAATGTAGTTTTCTCCAGGGGTAATGTAGTTTTCTCCAGGGGTAATGTAGTTCCTGGAAAATGCCCATATGCATCCGCTGTAGTTAAACGTAATTATTGGACGTCCCAGGGGATCACCGATCGACAAATAATTACAAGGTCCCTAAGGTCGGCGATCCTTTACAAACAAAAACTAAATTTAATTTTAAAATAAAAATTGACAGGAGTCAATAATATCAAATAATAATTAAGTTATTGATAATTAAAAGAAAGGAAAAAACAAAAACAACCTATTGACTGTTACTTATAAATTTACATCATCACGTCTTTTTCCGACGGGACAGACAGAGCCTCGGGACACAAAGATAGTTAAATATCAATCTTTAAAAAGAAAATCTTGGAGCAAATTACAAATTATAAAGCTAAAGTAAAAAAATAAAATAAATCTGGTTAGTATCATTTGAAATGTCATTCACGCAGCCAACCGACAAATCATCACTGATGACTCATTTCATTTGAAAAATTATGGTTACCGTTAAAAGATAACCGCTTAGATGTGATTGCCAGCTTGGTACGTGAATGAATTTAAACACATTAAAAAAATAATCATGTAATAGCTAGAAATCGGAGAACATAACATTTATACTAAAATTACTAAAATATGAAAATTACAAGAGAAATCCGATCCATGCTAATTACAGTCATGTCGAAAACATACAAACATAACATGTTTAATGTTAATTGGTGTGAAAGAAATATAAATCATGGACAAAATATATTTGTGCCATGACATTAGGTACAAGTACTAAGATAGGAAAATACAATTAATCTGTATCCCAGCTAAATCATTATGACGATTTCGTTTAGGTTATAAACGAATTATCGCATACAACAAAAGTATATCTTAAAATTATGACCAATCATTAAACCAGTAAAATTTGAAATTTGGTTACGAAACATAATTGGTATTTTCTAAAACCCCCTTTTCTTAGGAATACACACACAAAATACAGCCAGACAACTTACCCTATATAACAGGGAACTCGTACACAATAAAAAATATTTTTTAAAAAGAATAAAAAAATAGCTGACGGACAACTTAGCCGTACAAATTAATCAAAATTAAGCTAGTTCGTAGTCGAAGCGAGCCACAATTGTAATGATCGATCACTGAGGTTTTTCGATCTACATCCAACAAGATGTAGGTAGATCGATAAAAATATCAACTCTGTGATACCCGAAACCCACTCAATAATTAACTTTTGTCTATTATCGAAGGTTCTAGAAAATGGGAGATAATATAAAAATAAAAATGTTTATAAGAGTTTATTAGTTTATTATGGATTCTTTATAAATAAAATGAATGATTTTAAATAATCAACATTATATTGAGTTATTTTTTAAAACTGGGAATGACTATGACGTTAACCACCTGTCAATGTCATCTTAAGTCATTCAGTTAGAATAAACTACCAAAAACAAACAATGTACAGAACCAACCTATTTGTATGAGTTTATTTCTGAAAATTATAATTACTTGTTATTTAAAATGTGATGGAATACATACTTTTGAAAAAGAATTTAGCAATATCTATAGAAAACAAAAAATGAGCAATTGGTGAGTGATATTGTTAACATTACATTGTTACAATACAGAGATATCATTTAAAATTTTGTCTTAACCAAGCCCTAGATGACCCTTCAAACTATTTTCTGAACTACTGTTTTTTACAGTTTAAAATGAGAATGTGAAGCTTTTCTTCGCACATTTGTCAAAAGTGGCAGTTTCGCAAATGAGCAAAGAAAGATTTACGTTCTCACTTTAAACTGTAAACAGTAGTTCATAAAATAGTTTGCAGAGTTATCTAGCGCTTGATATCTCCTTATCCTTTCAAAAATTTTTTTTTCAAATGGTGGCACCACTGGACCCTGAAAAATTAATGTATATATGAATACACAATATGACTGATTTTGGAACGACGATCTTTGTTTAAATATGATGGTTAGTCACTATCGTTGGAAAAAGTAAATAATTAAGCAAAATATTCCTTTATTTCAGAACAACTTGGCGTTGAATTTGCGCAGTTCCTCCTAGAACTGATCGAAGATCCACCAGAGACCGACGTGGACGAACAGATTCCGGACCTGTTCCTCACCCTGCTACTGGCCTACAACCTGCAGTTTGAGAACCTGGCTGATAATATGCTGCTCAACGCTTTGGAGACAAGGGAAAATGCAAAGACCTTCTGTGAAAAGATACTTTTGCTGCTGAACCGGGAAGGTAGGTGAAATTATCGATAAGGTATATCCTTAGTATGAGTATTTCAAAACTGTGACTGATACAGTGTTATAGTGACAGCAAATACGTAAAAAAGAGAGCCTTGAAATAATTATAATAAAATAAACCTATAAACAAATTAAATGATAAAAATATGTCATCTAAGTAAACAAGATGACATATTTTGTCTAGTCATTTTGGTTTAGAAACCGAATTACGAAACTGATTTTGAAAAAAATTTAATGGGAACCATCTGTCAATCGGCAAATTTGCTACTTTGCACACTGATTTTAAATTTTCGGTTCATCGGTTAGATTAATAAAAAATATTGTACACGTATTTTTGCTTTTCACTGAGAAACAAAGTTAAAGCGCATTTAAATCTTGCATGACGTCACGGCATGGTACTATTTTTACATAGCGGTAACTTCGCATACTCTGGAACTTTGATACTCCGTATCTTTGTAAATTTTTACTTTTTTGGTAAACTGAAGCTTGTAAACATTGGTAACAACAGTTGGTAAACATGGGTAAACAAACCGCGCGTGCTTCACTGCTCACTGCTAGTTAGCGAGTCGTCCCACTGAATTTCCCCCTTTGAAGCGGTCGCAATGCGTAGGTATATTCTCGATAATTACACGCGTAGTGAGACAGGGCTGCCACGGGCTGTAATACAAAACATCAAAAAAAAATCAACATTCCCACACAAATTGCTCGGGTGGTTGCACACTTTATTGTGGAAATGCCAAAATTGTTTTTTACTGTTATTTTAATTCCATTATACTATAGTGATCTAGTATAGCCCGTAGTTCGATTTATAACGGGGATGTCCCTTCCATGTGTATCACTTACTACCTTTCTACTATCAATAGGGGTGACGACAGGGTCAGAAAAGTGTGATTGTAATTAGCCCTTTAAATGTCGGACGCCCGGAGCGGGCGTCTAATGTATTGTTTTACTATTGTGTCTGCTATGTCGACAGTCGAAGGGTTAGTCTTTTCGATTATCAAAAATGGACCTATATTTCAGGTTATTAAAAAATGTGTTTTCGTAATTCACAGAAGACCCAGTGCACATCTTCGACCACGAGCCGGCGCCGGCGCACTCGGTGCTGAAGCTGGTGGTGGACCTGTTCGGCCGCAGGAAGACCGCCGCGCACTTCTACACCAACGACGTCAACGTCGCCATTGACATCATCGTGCGCCAGCTGGCCGACCTCTCGCCTGGCGACACGGTGAGCACGTTAACTGCATACTTGTACTCGACGACAACATCCTTAAGAATCCCCTTACCCTAGACCAAAATATAATTTTCCATCCAAACGTAGTCTTCGTTTTAATTCGAAACGACATGCCCGATTTCGGCAAATTTTGTAATTTCAAAGATATTGCAATTATCTAGGGTAATAACTGGTTTCCTACAGTAAAAATATGAACTTAAAATAGAATATAGTGTGTTACATCATTTATAACCATCAGTATGGGAAACTTCTAAATCGTTATATTTGCTTTCCAGTATTCCAGTTCATAATTTTACTGTAGAAAACCAGTTATTACCCTAGATAATTAAAACTTCTTTAAAATTACCAATTTTTACCGAAATCTGACATGTGGTTTCAAAATAAAACGTAGACTATGTTTGTATGGAGAAGTCTAAAGTAAGAGGATTCTTAAGGAGCTATGTCATTGTTGCAAGTGGCTAGCAGCAATGAAATGGGGCTCTAAAAGAGGAGGCTCGTCTGCAAGAGCCCTAACGGCCGCCTTCGGCGCATTTTTTAGTTTCCGTATTTGTAAATGGTGATTTCCAAATACCGACCTGTCGCCTGGCGTCACGGTGAGCACGTTAACTGCCTACTTGTACTCAACGACAACATCCTTATCTATTTCATTGTCGATTTGAAATGGGGCTCTAAAAGAGGAGGCTCGTCTGCAAGAGCCCTAACGGCCGCCTTTGTCGCATTTTTTAGTTTCCGTATTTGTAAATGGTGATTTCCAAATACCGACCTGTCGCCTGGCGACAAGGTGAGCACGTTAACTGTCTACTTGTACTCAACGACAACATCCTTATTTCATTGTCCATTTGAAATGGGGCTCTAAAAGAGGAGGCTCGTCTGGAAGAGCCCTAAAGGCCGCCTTTGACGCATTTTTTAGTTTCCGTATATGTAAATGGTGATTTACAAATACCGACCTGTCGCCTGGCGACACGAGGACGTTAACTGTCTACTGTAATCAACGACAACATCCTTAGGGCGCTATTTCATTGTCCATTTGAAATAAGGCACTAAAAGAGGAGGCCAATTTTGTAATTTCAAAGATATTGCAATTATCTAGGGTAATAACTGGTTTCCTACAGTAAAAATATGAACTTAAAATAGAATATAGTGTGTTACATCATTTATAACCATCAGTATGGGAAACTTCTAAATCGTTATATTTGCTTTCCAGTATTCCAGTTCATAATTTTACTGTAGAAAACCAGTTATTACCCTAGATAATTAAAACTTCTTTAAAATTACCAATTTTTACCGAAATCTGACATGTGGTTTCAAAATAAAACGTAGACTATGTTTGTATGGAGAAGTCTAAAGTAAGAGGATTCTTAAGGAGCTATGTCATTGTTGCAAGTGGCTAGCAGCAATGAAATGGGGCTCTAAAAGAGGAGGCTCGTCTGCAAGAGCCCTAACGGCCGCCTTCGGCGCATTTTTTAGTTTCCGTATTTGTAAATGGTGATTTCCAAATACCGACCTGTCGCCTGGCGTCACGGTGAGCACGTTAACTGCCTACTTGTACTCAACGACAACATCCTTATCTATTTCATTGTCGATTTGAAATGGGGCTCTAAAAGAGGAGGCTCGTCTGCAAGAGCCCTAACGGCCGCCTTTGTCGCATTTTTTAGTTTCCGTATTTGTAAATGGTGATTTCCAAATACCGACCTGTCGCCTGGCGACAAGGTGAGCACGTTAACTGTCTACTTGTACTCAACGACAACATCCTTATTTCATTGTCCATTTGAAATGGGGCTCTAAAAGAGGAGGCTCGTCTGGAAGAGCCCTAAAGGCCGCCTTTGACGCATTTTTTAGTTTCCGTATATGTAAATGGTGATTTACAAATACCGACCTGTCGCCTGGCGACACGAGGACGTTAACTGTCTACTGTAATCAACGACAACATCCTTAGGGCGCTATTTCATTGTCCATTTGAAATAAGGCACTAAAAGAGGAGGCTAGTCTGTAAGAGCCCTAAAGGCCGTCTTTGACGCATTTTTAGTTTCCGTATCTGCTTGTGCCCGGTTGTCTCAGCTGCTTCAAAGCGCAGATTTTGGGAGACTTGCTTAACAGTCAGAAAGGCCTGGCTTCGATCTATTTAGACGATCATCTTCAGATCGAGTGTAAGGAGCGGCGATCCTACAGCTTCGCCCGTTCTGCACTGCTGCCCGCACTATAGAGCGGGCAGCGACGATATAAAATAAATCACCTACTTATATACACATTTTTGTAACTTTGCAGCGCCGTCTTCAATACCTCAAGATCCTCCAAGGCATCATCAGGAACACGGATTACGGGGCCCACCTCCACCGCCGACAAGACCTGCTTCGCTGCTTCGCTCGCATCTTCTGCGAAGAAGCAGAAGCGAGCCGCGAGGACCAGGCCCTCGTGCGAGCGATCTCCAACGAGTTCCCACAGTACTTCAAGGCCTAAGGTTTGAACGCCGACTGTGCTCTGGTATTTAGGCTGGCGCTGCGTCGAACGAAACGCAGATATTTCTATCTCTATCACACGTATTGTGTACGACTGCAACAGAATAATGCGTGTCACGCGAACAACCCACCGACGACTTAACTATTCCTGACGCAAAAGCGGATTATCCGCGCGCGTTTTTCGGTCAACGCAGCTTCGGCCCTTAGATGGTTTCGCTGTCCTTAAAAGCGGTAACGAGGTTACATGCATCTGTTTGACATACGGCGGGTGGAATACAGAACTAGAAGAATGTGTAATCTTGTGTTGGTAAGTACTGATAATTACCTTAAGTTCTAGAACGTGGCAGTTGATATGGCTAGTTCATGAATTATTATAAAATGTTAATGTTATCGATATTTCCCGAAAGCATTGGTACTTACGTATTTTGGAAACTTCGGCATAAAGTGGTATTTCTAGTTCGTAAGATTGGAATTTAGAAACAATTTTCTAATAAATTGCCTATAAAAGGGTCTCAAAGCCCGCCGTCTGTAAAACTATTGCTTCTAATTGGCTGTGTTAACACCGACATACCTCGCGTACTATGTTCGGTATTGTGCATGTGGATTGTAGGGTATGTGTATTTGTAAAGATCTCGGGTTATACGATATACGTAAATGTATGTGTATATATGCATGTCATGTTCTACAATGAATCTATTAGAATATTTCGATTTTAAAGAGATTTAAATAGAGCGGTTATACAATGAAAATCTTAGCTAATACTCATTCCTCGCGGGTAATAAATCGCTTTTAATTTTAGACAGTATTTACGAGTTTTACGACAGATGAAATGCAAAATACTATATTTAAATCTCTTTGATTTACTAAGATAATGTTTTGCGCTATGTGGATTAAACATATGTTTTCATGTCAGTAAGGTGTTGAATTATTAATTTGATAGTAATATAAAATCCAAATGTAACGTATCTACATTACATTGGTTCTTCACAAAGCCGCACAATGCATTGGGACATGCATTTATTCTGTATCATTTTTAATTATTAAGGTTATTAGTAAATAATTGTGTCATTCTCTCATGTTTGACGGCTTAAGCAGCTTTATTTTATATACTTAAACAGGTTTATTTTATTACCGTTACTTATACTATCTAGTTATACTATTTTTGTTTTTATTGCAGCTAAGTTCATCATAAAATTATTGATATATAGGTCTAACAAAATATACTGAAACTATTTTAAGGGTGAATTCAGTCCGTGGTCCTGAACAGCTTTTCCCAGGGAACATAGGTCGAAATATGAAAAATATTTTTTGGCTTTCCATCCAGCTGATCGGCCAACTTTTATGGAAGGCCAAAAATTACTTATATAATCTGTTCCTTGGGGGTAAGTTGTTCAGTATTACGGACTGAACTCACCCTTAAAATAGTTACAGTATATTTTGTTAGACCTTTAAGTTAATTTATAAGTTCCATCACTTATTTGTGTGCCATGACTCCCACGCCAAAGATATCGTATATATGTTCCATACATTCGTATCAACCGTCAATTAGGCATGCTTTAAATGTGTCCGTTCATAATCATACAAGTATACGCCTCTCAAATATAGTTTTACATAGCTCACGATAGAGAATATTTTCGGCCTAAATGTGTTTTTATATGTTGTTTAACATTTTTAATTAATCATGTCTCAGTAGATTACTAGATGTTCAAAGATTTGCATGTTGACTTCTCGATTTAACAGTGTCTACAAACTGTTGCAACTCCACGTTCGCAAATGTGTCATGTACGTAAATTAATACTATGAATGAATCTTTGAATTAACACTAAGAACAATTAATTTTACACAAAATTCTATCTGTCTATTACTGCATATTCAAGAAAATTGTATGTAGTGTGATGAGGGTTTTTAAAAATATGGGACAATAGATAGCACAGTGAAGTCGGGTCTATTTGGACCCGTTAGCCGATAGCTGCTGTTATTGGACACATTTGACAGAGCAAAAGAACCTATCAACTAATAGTCCAATTACAACAATTAGAAAGCAAAGCTATAGCTATAGGTGTATAAAGGTATACTTTTTAAATTTTTTACCTTCCTAAGAAACAAACGCAAGAAACTGTAAAAACACAAGAAACGCCATCAGTATTTATTAATCTTCCTTATAAATAGAACTATTTTAATCTGCGTTGGCTGAAAATCAAACTCAATCGCCTAGTAACATTAGTTTGACATTTTGTCATTTTTTCAATATTGTGCATCCAGGCAAAGTATTTAGCCTGATAAAGACTACCTTTTAGAGGTTATTTTAATGTCAAACAATTTTTCATAAAATGTAGGAAATAAGGACAATCATATCATATAGTTTTTTCAAACCAAAATCAATAAGGTGCTGCTTTAAAACCCAAAACCCCGAAATGGTTTTCAATATAGCACACTGTTCAAAATTTTTTGCATACCTAACTAATTGAACCTGACGGCACTGTGTTGCCACCACGTGGTGTCATATATTTATGAAAACCCTCATTGGATTTATTTGATTAATGCATGCAAAGTTATTATGAAATTTCCTACGTTATATAAATCGATATAAAATTATACTAATTTAAGTACGTGAAACTAGATTTGAGCCTAAATAGTTTACTCATGTTACACAAAGTATGTACTTAACATACACTAATACACAGAGGTAATATTTTTGCAAGTCGACTTACTAATCTCACGAAATTGATTTAGTCAAAAATAGTCATTTTATTATTAAGTAGATTACTTTAATGTTTATTGTATATCTTTACTGGTATCTTATATTTATCTACATACGTAATTTTTATATAAATTATGTCAATTTATTACACATTTTCATTAATTAGAATAATTCTGAACGGTATTGGGTTTAAAAGTATTCCGTTATACCAGCTGTTTTGTCAAAGAATACTGTCACTCGACAGGTATACATCTATCTCTTTCGATGCATCAATCAACAATTTAGTGATATCCTGACCTAAAGGGCCAACCACACACAATAATCAGCAGTACTGTAGTGCAGTAATTAAAAAGTGCAGATTTCTCCTTAATACCGTTCGAATTACTTGTCAAAACTAAACTGTCACGAGTATATGGTGTAACGAGAAGCTTTTATAGGGTTCTACTAAACAAGGAACCCTCATAGTTTCGCAATGTCTTCTGTGTGTCCGCTATTCTATTCAGATACTATAAATAAATAAAAATCGTTATGTTGTATCTACGAGCATAAAGTCGAACAAACTTAACAAAAGTAATATCCAATGCAATGCTCGAAAGTTATTTATTGACCAAAGTTGCAGGGTGAATGTATGTATAGATTAAACAAAAATACCTATTTACTTCTTATCGATTAACTAGATATTTATTTCCTGTCTTTCCTAAGAGCTTACTGTTTACTTAAGTACCTATTTAATTTAAATGGAGTTTTCTCGCTTTTTGCTCCTACGCTGTAAATGGAAAAGAGAATGGAATATACATTTATTTTAAAAAAAACTTGAGAGGTGTCCAGGGACACCCGGATGGAACGAAGTTCCTTTTGATTAATTAGGAGAGAGAGAGACAGACGGAGAAACATGCGCACGCCGCACGGCTGACAACTATAGCAAAAGTGTCGTTACAACTTTTGGTCTTAATTTTTTCCGTCTATTCTCCTTTCGCAACGCGCGATAAGGAACTTCGTTCCAAAAACTTTACGGTCTACTCCATACCAATTAAATCTATTTTACTATAATGATATCGTTCTTTGTTAAAATATCAAATCACTCAATGTAGATATTAATAATGTTATTAAAATTTGTCATCAAATTTACATCTTTAATATTTGAAAGTTATTTATGAAATACATAATTAGATTATTTACACACTGTTGCGCCTCATCGGATTTACAGGCTAGCAACTAAATTAGTGGACCTGAAATGATGGAGCGAACGTTTTTTAATCTGTCTTGATTCCATTAGATTAAGAGGGGGCCGTATGCAACCCTACCCCATCGAGTAGCAAAATGTGACATATATACTATATATGTCACATTTTTCCCAATTTGTATTACGTAACTATATATTATATAGTGACGTAATACAAATTTGGCCCAAAGTTCAGCTATCAGGCGGCTATGATTTTTATAGTCAGTACTACTAATGGTTATGATTTGTTAGTATGGCATGAAACCTGTGGGGTTATTTCACAACTTTTTAAAATAATCACTTGTTTGCTGACTGTACAAAATGCTCCAGGTTATGCCCAGGCAACCCTGTACATTAAGACATATCTTTTTAATATGCAACACCCTACATATGTCTCATTTTACTCGATAAGGTAGTGTTGCATATGGCCCCCTCTTAGTCTACATGTTAAATTTAGTTTTCCGCAATATAGCGCGGCCCACTAATTTATTTGTTAACCTTTACTAAGTGTCGAAATTTTGATTTATTTTTAACGGTGCTCAATATTGTCGCCAAATCTTTGTAGTGTGACATTTTAGTGTTAATTGTGCAGTTATGATGTGACATCAGGAGTTTTTAGCATGACGTCAACTTTTTACTGCTCATATGTTTATTAAATTAGACAAAATGTCATAGTTAGTATTTGGAATCTGTAGTGCACAGTATATTAATTAATTCTTATATATTTGTCAAGCTTAAAATATTTGTGACGTTATGCGTTTTAAGGCTTACATCATTTCCAAGTTGCCTCTGAAGTAGTGGAACTTTGTCGAAAGGCTTTCTTGGTCTCCTCGTCTCATCTCACCTCAGCGTATTCCCAGTTGCATACGCGTATCTTGGTCACCTTCAGCATGTATATTCCAGTTTGGATTTTAATTTAGTTTAAAATCCCAGTATTTTGTAAATTAGTACCTAACGATGAAACTAATCCTCTATTTTTACTTATCACCTACTTGCATAAATAGTTACTTAGTCGTTCCATTTATGACTTTGAGCAGCAATAACAACTCAAGCGTGTAGTGATACATGAAGTTAGAGGGTAAACTCTTTGTATGTAGTGATAGGCCAGGTCAGACGTTAAACTGGATTAAACAACTGTATATTCTTGATGCCTCATAGCTATTCAACCCAGGCCAATGTGGCCAGGAAGAACCCGCCAACTTGCCAGGGTGGCGTTATAAGGCTATTTCCTCTTCGTCAAGATGGGTGGTGTCGACGAAGAGAGGCCTATGCTCAGCAGTGGGCGAAAGAAGAGCTGGGATGATGATGATGAATGCTAAAAATGCTCGAAGCCAACGCTTATGCTCTTTTTAACACATCAAGCACATGGGGTGATGCAAACCTTCTCCTGATTCTGAATTTTGTGTAACTAAGTATATTTATCGTTAGCTTTTCTTGCGCAAAGTTTTACGATCTCGTAATTAATCTACACTTAGATTGAGGGTTGTTAATTATACTCGTACATAATGAAATAAAATGTTATGTCGCTAACTACAGCCTATTATTTGAATTCCACGACTAAGAAATAATGACTGAAAAATTCAGTTTCAGGTACCTACTTACCATAAGCTTTACACCTGCTTGCAAGTCAGGCAGCTGAGAGGTTAGCTATTTGTTAGGTATTATATACCTGAAAGTGTAGTTTCATTGAGAACAAGACTAGTACTTTCTGAAAAGGTTTCACATGCATTTGCAGCATATACTTTCGCGGGTTCTTGTTTATGAGAACTGTTTCCATCATTAGTTAAAATAAGTCGCATCTATTATAGTTTTTTTTTAATAGAATTAAATACTTTACATCAAGGCGGTGGGCTCGAACCGCCGAACGCTTCAACGAAAGATATTAATAAAACAACGCATATATTAATACAAGTATTTTAATGTACCATATGAATGCCGTATAAATATTTCAAAAGTTAAAACAGTGATAAAATTCATATTAACCAATATAACTGCAGTCAACTCAACTCGAAATTATATTTCATTGACACTAATATAGCAAATATTTCAAAGTAACTACAACTTGAAATCTCGAAGGTCTTCTGTACGAATGCAACTAAGCAAAAATTAATAACTATCAAATATTACATCAATAAGCAGGTACCGTTTTATTAAATCTCTGGGTGCGTTTTCAAAATATAGCAGGTCGATCTATTTATGGGAATTTATTTATTCAGACTTTGTAAAAAGCAAAGACGATACACCAGCTTTACAAAAGAGCACCACTTCTATGCCATTGTTCCTTTTATTTCTGGGTGGCATAATTTTGTCTCTTCCTTTTTACTAAGTCTAGTCTGATTTAAGGTACTCACTAATAAAACCTTGCATTAAAAAATCACCACAGCGGTACAAACCGGGGATCTATAATAATATAAAAAGTTGGCCCCATTTCATCAAAGGGATCCACAAAAACTGGAATATTTAAAATTTGTAAATACTCTTTCGCAAAAATCATAGCAAATCCTGTATTTTGATACAAAAGGACCTACTTATGAATGCAGTCTTACGGATTGTATATTTTCAAAATAATCATCGAATGCTTTCTTGGAATGCAATTTTCAAATTGATCTTTTCGTAGAATCTAATTAATAGAAAACGTTCTCCATTCACTACACAAGGGAAAAGGTATATATGTAACCCTCTTACAAAAAAACACCTTGAGCATTATCCTATAAGTATTGATAAACATGCTACATGTATTTATGTATCTATGTATGTATTAATACACAGTAATAATTGATTACAATAAACGTTATGACGACTTTACATCGAATTTGGCAACTTGGATGAACACTTGTGTCATATAAACTATATTACTCAAATACATCTAAATAGACATCGCATGGAACCTGTACATTCTCGAAGAAGCTTGTATAGAAACGGTGGATATTCTTTACAGCGGCAGCGTGTTTCAAAATAGGCTTGACGAATGTACACAAGCACCATAGATGTAGAGTATAATACAAAGAAAATATTAGTTATTTCAGAAAAATTGATGTTATAATAACTTACAAGTGTCATATTTTAAAAATCATTTTGTTGCCAGGAGTCTCGCTCGCCGCTTATTTCTGTCTCGTATTCCTTACTGATCAATAAATATTATGTATTCGCTACAATCCATCACATTCTACGTCTATCGAACACACTCACATTACATTAATTAGATTAAAAATTATATACAAGTTATCCCCTAAATATCTTAACTATTATCCTACGTTAGATTGATACCAAAATTAGATATCTAAACTTGTATGGCCTCTGATGTATTCGTTTGTGAATGATTTGGAAAGGAAGTCTATTCATTCCAGGTTCTTAGTCTCCGACCTTCTCAGGCAAACGCCGTCTGCATACTTACTTATCTTACTTACACAACGAATTACCTGCTCTAAAACTATTTCTAACTAATTTACCACAGAACAGCGAGCACAATGGAGTTGAAATGGAAATGAATGTCTGCTTCGATGAAAAATGTTTAAAAAAACAATTTTATTTCTAAAATTGTACCTTCATCTCCAATTCAATCAATAGCATCGGTTATTTACGCTTCTACTAGCTTACATTAGCTTAAAATTGTTTTGGAAATAATTGCAAGTAAACTCTAGTTTTATATCAGTCGAATCAATTTTGACTAATGGCCGCTCTCAAAAACCTAATCGAATAGGTTGATGAAACAAGGGTAAGACGGAATTAACTCACAATGTCTAAGAATCTGTTCCTCAACACATTCAAAATGGAACAACCCACAACCGCGAGAACAATTAATAGACTTGCAATATAAAATTTGTATAAATAAAATTTTACAAATTGAGCTAAACGACCTCACAATTAAAATTTTGCTATGATTAAAACTCCAAAATAAGAAACATCAACTTGACGTTATTTCCTTTACCTTATTACATGAAATTACTTACAAAGGAAAGTGGAAGATACTTATTCGAGTTTATGCTTATGATATACTACGCTCATAGTCATGGTGTTCTCACGATAAGGTCAAGCATAAAATCAAACGTAGAAACACTCATTACAAAATGTAAAAAAATGAATACAAAACGCTATTATCTTATTATATTTTTGATCAAAATCGTTATTATTGATATTAACAAAAATTGAAGGATTTGTTAATTTCAATTGAATTATAAATTATCTTCTCACGACCGGTACGTGGACTTTGCATGATCTTATTGTCAACGGTCCCTATAAATTAATTACACAATTAACAAATAATTACAACGATGAAAGATCGGTTAGTAATTTTCACTCTGGAAAATATTAAGATCAGTATAACTTGAAAAAACTATTTTTGACAGCGTTTTGCATTCAAGTGGCGTGTTATTGCTATGGCGCAGTCGGTAGTATCGTTGTGAGTTTAGCTCGGGTGCTGGGCAGCCACTTTGCGAATGCGGTAGCCTCCAGTGCCGCGAACGGTGTAAAGCACCACGATGACGACGGCCACCACGGACATCCCAATGGCGTTGGTCACGATGGACTCTTCGTCGAGTTTCTCGTACTTTTCTTTCCTGCACACCGCATGCCCCATGTTAGTATGGCATTAAAGCAATCAAACAGTGTATATAGTTTAAGATCATGAAGGCGTTTGACAACCGGCTGGTATTAAAAAGAATAATTAAATTATATACAAACTTATCTACATAAGTTATCAGGTGATATTATAAGGGCACAAAATAAACAACTTTCCCGATCTATGAGATTAAATCTGATTTTGTTATCTCGATTACAAGATCTTACTCATGCAATCTAGAAAGTGATTAGTTTTGATATTTTTTATCTTTATCGTTATCAGAAAAATGTAATAGGTACATCAAAGTAAAATTATTTTCAGTAAATTATGGAATTTATGGATCTCATTTCCAAAAACTTTACTAAAAGCTACGTCTATTGCCAGTCGCATTAAATAGAAATCATGGTACAATATTACACAATATATATATCATTAGTGCAAGTGCATAACCAAGAACCATGCAAGGTGTAAACTTAACATGCAATCTATGCGCACAAAAATAAATTAATTTGAAAAATATTACTTAAGTTAATCTATACTGTTTATTAAAGGCGAATAGTAGTGTCAATAAATAAGGATAAAACTGACTATCGACCATCCATATTTACATAGTGTTGGTTAATGAATTTAATAAAAGTAGGCACCTTCATATCGAAACTTTACAAGCATGTTTTTCAAAATTAAACTCGAATATACCACATAAATATTTATTTTTAATTTCAACAAATAATAGCACTTGTCTTTTGTTACTAGAAATAAAATGTTTAGAGCTACTCTATGATATAAAATTACAATAAAATATAATCTTAAAGTAGAAATTATAAAGTTTAAAGTCTATATTGGTCTGATACAGACCATGAATGTAACGATTATAGCCTCTTCGATGAGGGTTATTGAATTCATAAAATAGGTACACGTTTTTATGTGCTTTTGCGCTTAGTTGCAGGAACGCATTTTGATCTCTGAAGAAGTCATTTGTATTTGCCTTAAATCTTTTTTATTTACAAAGATAAATAATGGCAGGAATATATGTAAGGATGTTATTTAAAAAAATTGTTAAGCATGCGTTCCTGAGACTTAGGCAACTAGACACCCATTTAAGTTATTCACTTAAATTCAGTCAATTAGCACACTCGCAATCCATGGCTTCATTATTACTTATTCCCTAGGTTCGTAATACAATTACCATAATACGAAAGGTAAATGTACTCGTACTTATGTTTTCTTGTTATTATACCTATTTACTTTTTATTCAGTATAAATGGCCCCTTTTGTGTAATCCTTTATTAAATGTGTAACTTATTTAAATCACTCAAACATGTCTGTTTTTTTAAATTAGTTTCTACGTTTACTAACTCACTTTTAATATTGTACCTTTTGTGAGGCTTTTTACCAAAACATACTTAAAATATTCGGAATGTCACTAAATTTTATATTTAACCATTGATTTGAATGTTCTTCTTATAAGTATTTAATTTTATATAAAGCCTTTACAATTAAAATAAAAATAACTAATTACATACTTAAGTTTGCTAACCTGTTTTAGAAATGTTATTTATAAAAATCTTTTTTAAATATTCAGTTTTAGCAGTTCTTTTTTAAATAAGCTTACGGACATAGTCATAAAACAGTCAAAAAATTTTAAATTCGAAGATTAGAATTTTTATCTAAACAATTTTTTAGGCTACATATTATGTAACTCGAGTCATTTCTAAAACAAGCTCTAACAATGACTACTAAGCGTGGATCTAGAGATCAACTGAAGCTCTTATGTGTTCGCGCGTCTGCTTGCGAAACTCGTCCCTCGACAGGATGTACATGACCACTCCCAGAATCGCGATGATGACCACGCCGATGGTGTTGACGATCACTGCCTCGTCCACCAACGTGCTGTACCTCTCCGCGCTGTGGATACGTACACATTCAAGCAAACAAAAGCTACACGGATTCATGCGTGCACACGTGCTACATTCTAAATGTGATTGGAGAAATTGTACCTTTATTATTAATGTACGAGTAGATATTTCTTTTGCATTTGAGCAAAGCTGTACCGGAGTTTCAACCTCTTATAGGTGCTTATTAACATCCGTTTTTATATTCGATTATAATTTTTACACAGATTTAAAATAACCCTTGTTACGTTGTACTTAATATGAATTCTGTTCACAATCGTAAATATACCTGTATGATGATCGGGCATTGTTTTATTATCTTTTAACACACCAATTGAAAACAATAGAAAATATAATATATGATTTGATTATTTGTGGAATGGATTTACAAGGAGGTAGGTACTTATAATTCCTTTTTGTTGCATAAAACATTCATTTTATTGTGTTTAACAATTTTAATCTAACGTCAATAGAATATGTTTATATTGACGTTTAAATGCTTAGATACGTTTAAGCATTTAACTTCATTACAATATCTCCAATCACATGAATGTGAAAATTAAGGAACAAAAAACTATGAAGGACAAACTACTAAAATCTGAATTTAAAACTGTTTGAAAATTTAAATACATACCCGATGTGGAAGATTGCCTTCTCGGTCAAGCCGGTGAGGCAAGCAGCAGCGCCAAGGACAAAGGTCAGGATACCGAATGCGGCGTGGACAGGCACCAGCGAGGCACGGAAGCCAGCCGTGGCCTTACTGCAGATCATCAACAACAGGAAGCTGAAGAAGCCGACTGCGTACTGAAATGGTATGTTTTGGAAAATTAGTACCCGCAATACGAATGTGGACTAAAACTTTTTTTGGTTCACTAGTTTTTATCTTTTCTCTGATTAGCAAATTTAATAATGAAGAAGAGTTAAATTTCGCGTGACGTCACGATCAGTAACGATTTTTAACCGAAGGTGCCGTAAATGACCACTCCGAAGCGCATCTGTAACTGTATCTTTGTGAATTTTTACTACTTTGATAAACGAAAAAATAATGGGTCCTTTGTGATAATCTAGTTGACGGACTAAATAAAATAATATATATTTTTACCCAGTCCACATCCCTTATTATATAAGTAAAAGAGGCTTTATTTTTTATTGCTCAAGAACTTGAACTTAGTGTTAAGATAGTACCTACGTATGTACTTAGCAATTGACTAAAACTAAACGAAAAATCGAGCTAACTATTTATGGCATTTCATTTTGCTTACCATAGGATATTTGGGTAGAATCCTATGATTCTTATGAACATTTAATTTTTATTTTATTTTAAATTAGACTTGTATCTACAGCCAATCAGTAATGAATTACTTACGTAGCTGACGCAGCTGTTTAAATACATGTTAGTTATTTCATTATTACAATGTTAGCTGTCCATAAATACTATAGCATTTCCGAGAAGAAATGAGTGAGCAACCCAGTTGATTAGAATGTAGGACAAATTTTGTTATGTTTCATACTAATTTATAAGGTTTATGAATCAGACTTGTTTGATTTTCTTGTATTAGAATTCAGTTAATACTTATACCTACACAAGTATAAAGTAAATAGGTATCTAACTAGCAGTGACCCTCTAATACATGAAGATTTAAATGAAAGTTAATATTTTAGATGTATCTAAAAAATAAACTATTGCCTAGCGTAAGTACATAAGTTTTATGCTTTTATGGTGACACTACCTGAAGACCTTAGCAGAAGGATTAGCGAGATGATTCAAAATCAGAAACGCCAGAGCGTGGAAGACGTCTTACAGTATCATGGCTTTAAAGTAAAAATGTTTGAGAAGAAAGGAGTGTTTACCTGAATTCCAAACAGTCCCATAGCCACAAGGCCGATCCAGCTGTGGAGCGAGTAGAAGTTGTTGATGCCAGTCTTGTTGTGGTAGTCGAACACGGCCAGGAAACCGATGACGATGCACGGGAACGCCAGGGCATGGAAGATGGCATGCAACAGCTTCACGTAAATGCGCCTGAAGCACCGGCAGATGCGGTACAGCAGCACAGCTGGAAATCATAGAAATAATATGTCAAAATGCAGTTCCATCACATTCCGAAGAATCTGAAGTTGCCGTGTGGTTTCCGGCAGAGTAGAATAGGGCCATTCCAAGTCCTCCTGTGGATGTCGTAGTAGGCGACTTAGGAACTATAAGCTCAACAAAGCTTATAAACATCAATAAGATCTCTCCAACCCATCTAGCCAGTAAAAAAAAGTGTAGGGTCAAAGTCCTCTCGCTGCTCTGGCCAAGTATGGCTCTGGTAGTACAGAGAAGGTCGTGCTCTTGCAGTGGAGACAAAAAGACCTGATGATGAAATGCATCTGACCATCGGCTTGAGGCGTTAAAATACTTAAGTAGTGAAAAAGTACTGCAATCAAAGATGTCACATGGATTGTTTAGTCATGGGTTTTATCTTTCCTTGTGCCAAACAATCAGCGTTTATAAAATTTATTGGAACCAGTTTGGCAAAGTGGTTATTACATAATCTACTGAAGGTTAAGGTTAGGATACAAGGTAAACCCACCTTCTTAGGAGGTGTCGTATCATTTTTGTTAGGTGCCAATTGCAATTATTATCTGGAACGTAGGTCTACTTAAGCGTAGGTGACGTAACACCATCAATAAGATTTTTTCAATATGTGAGGCTGAATTGATCCTCCGTCATAGTCGTGGTGATACCTACATTTAGAAGAAACTGAACGAGTGACTTACAGAATCCACTGAAGGTGATGAATCCGGCGACCATCAGCGTTGGGTGCAGGTTGAATTGCTTCTCTGGCGCGCCATCGGACCAAGCGTAGCCGTCGTGGTAGTAGAACACCCAGAAGATGGTCAGCGCCGATACCCCGATGAGGAGGATCGTCGCGAGCGTGATGACCAGGGCGTACTCGCACCACTGGCACGCCCCTCGAGACTGGTCATCCGACTCGTACGAGCGGGTGCGTTGACTGCAAAAGAAAGTAGAATTGTTAGATCAGTCATCAGGGTTGTGAAACTCGCGAAGGCGTTTATTTATTTACAAAATTCATGTATACTTATAAAAGACAATCACAGAAACAATCAGAGTAAGAAAATTGAGTAAAAAGGGTTTGCCAATTTCACATTAAGTACTTAGGTACTTTTTTAACCGACATCAAAAAAAGGTATGTTCACCGATTCCGATTATTCGAAGACGCCTGTACCGATTGAAAAATTCTCATTTAGTTTGAAAGGGTATACTTCCGAGGTGGTCCCATAGACATTTTATCACAGTGATCGATTGTGTAGTAAGGGCACAGGTATGGCACTTCATACAAACGGAGCAGCATATATACCTAGTACTACTACAAACGAAACAATCCGTCCGTGCACACGTCAAATGTGTGAGTTAAACAATCAGGGTCGCCACCACAGAATTTGTTGCTTTGCTTACCTGTTTTCGTCACTCGGATATCCATAAAATTTTCGTTATTTTTTGTTTTCCGTGGATAAACAATGATAATGTGCGCAGTTTCTCACCATTATAATTCAATAATCCTAAGTAACTCGCGTAATGTCAACGTGCGACTACCAATAACCCTGTTTAACTGGCGCTTACACCTCACAATAACGGGGGAAGGGTTGCGGGGACACCAGATTGCGGGGGACGGTGCGAGTTTCCGTTCTGTATGTAATACTATTATTAATTCTGTGGTAAGGGGTAAAATCTGTTATTAATTATAAAAAATTATTAACAGAAATCATCTCTGCCTTGCCTACAACAACAAAAACAAAAGTGATATCTCAAACAAACATTCCTCCTTGTCAGTATGATAATGCCAGAAATTTTTTCGTTGTATCATATAACACGATTTTACCCAACAGCCTCGTCGAGCCTAACATCTATGTCTGTGAGCCTAACTAAGCATATTTTGTAGTAAGAAAGATGTGGGGCAGAAGTTCAGAGGTTTGAGGTCGTACTGTCAATGTCGAACTATGCTTGCATGTTTAAAACAAAACAGCGACCTATTGACTTGTGATTACATGACTCCCTGATATTTTAAGTAGAAAGCTTAAATTATTACGTACTTTAAGAGTCCGTTATAGTAATAGATTTAGCTAGAATTTTTCTTCTGGTTATGTATAGTTGTACCTACTAGCTAATCTAGGTATATATTTTGGATACCTAAACGGAAAGTTTTTGTTTTTCTTTCTTAACGTTAATAATTAAGTACGCTAATAATATTACAATCTAGCCTAAACTCAGGCTAATAAGTAATTAAACATTGACCTTTTTTTAAACGTTCGATTCCTAAACGGAAAGTGACCAGTCCTGCTTTAGGTTACTAGGTAGGTATAAACCAAGAGCAAGTATGTACATAAGTACTTAATATACCTATGTTATTTAACTGTAAACAGCTTGTCTTACAAAACAATTTAGCTGCACTAATGACGCTCTCATTTGGCTCCGCCCGGCTCTCGTATTTAGAGTAGAATAGTCAAGATCCACCACTAATTGTTACTAGCGTGTTCGTTGTGCAACAAACAATGTCTATTATTGTTTAATTAACTACTGAATAAGACCGGGATTCAAAAATTGAGAATATGATAACATTTTCTGCATTGCATCTTCTTCAACTTAGTTAATTGTTTGCGCATAAACTTTATGGAAATACTGACTGCTTATCGCTCATTTAACGGTAGAAACTAGCAAGATTTTAATAACCCCTTGACAGTCCACGACCTTAAGAGGTAAATAAAATAACAGACTTCCAAAAAAGTAGGAGATTATCAATTTGTCGCAATCTTTTATTTTATGTATGTACATCGTCGGTTATTCGAAGACGCATGGGCCGATTTGGAAAATCCTATTTTGTTTGAAAATATAGGTATACTTGTCAGGCAGTCCTATACGACTAGGAATTTTATCAAAATCGGTTGTGTAGTTTGGGAGCAAAGTCGGTTTTTAGTTTTGAAAAAATATGCTTCTTTAAATTAAAATAACTTTATGTCGGAAAGCAAACATTATAGGTACTGTTTGAGCAAAATAATTTGAATTAAAAGTAGGTAAATAACATTCGATCAAAAGCCAATATCATTACCAATGTAAGTATAAAAGAAATCCACAGAAGCAATCAGCTATCGCAAACCCACCCTCGAAGCCGAGTTGATTTATCAAAAGCAAGTGGTATGTTTACGATTGCGGAAACCACAGCCACAGGCTTGCTTGTACCTGTGTACGACGTACATAACCATACACACAACATCTATGGGACAGAAAGCCAGCTTTATTATCCACTGGCTAGAACTTTAAGCAGAAAATTAAGTCTTATTACGTAACGTACAAGTCAAATCATCATCATCGTCAGGTCTTTTTGTCTCCACAGCAGGAGCACGGCCCTCTCTGTACTACCCGAGCCATAATTGGCCAGAGCAGTCAGAGGACTTTGGCCTACACTCTCCTCGCTGGCCAGACGGGTTGGAGAAGCCTTATTGATGTTTAGTACCTGGGTGACCGAGCTTAGCTCGGTCGGTTACATCTCAAACATTATCTACATTTTTTTAAACTTGTCTAAAAACAGTACAAAATAAAAAATTATATATAAACTTGAACATTAAAAAAAACAAAAGTAAGTCACCGAGTGGGATTCGAACCCGTAACACTCCTTTTAGCGGTCAGCATCCTTAACCACTGAGCTAACCGGATGGCGGCCGGCGCGAGGAAATTAGCAACCATATTCTGCGTGGAAAGAAAAACGAATGAAAACTCGAAAACACGCGTTTTCCCAAACATAAGACTAAATCTAGATCGATTGTTTACCCCCAAAAACCGCCATATACCAATTTTCAGCAAAATCGTTAGAGCCGTTTTCGAGATATAATATAATATATAGATAAATAAATATACAAGAATTGCTCGTTTAAAGGTATAAGATAAGCTTTGTTTAGCTTGTATTTCCTAAGTCGCCTTCTACGACATTTACGGGAGGACTTAGAGTGGCCCAATTCTACTCTGCCAAAAAACCACACGGTATGAACAACTCAAATACGGCTCGTAAAACTTTAATATAACAATACATACAAGCGAAGTAAACAGTGAGTAATTTAAAAAATACTTTTAGTAGCAAATACTGCTGTAGCATAAAAATAATGCACTAGGACATTTCATTTTTTATTAATTTGTCCATTGTAGCTTGCCTTCTGTACCATCTTAGTTTATATCATACCACGTATTATGTGAGCAATAAGACTGAACGAGGGTGTCGGGTAGCGTGAGATCATTGAGTCATCCGGCGGCACAGGGGAGTCAGCAGGTGGAACGTCAGATAACTTGGGAAGACTCATTGTAGAGCTAATTAAAAAAAAATTACGGGTTGTCACGAAGACGGTAAAAAGCATAGTTGGGAATATTGAATTTAGAATTGATATTTAAAACGACAAACCTCCAAAAACTCTAGTCATTTTGAGAGCTGGAATAAAGATAAATAGTGGTAGTAGTTGCTTATTTGTCACTATTTTGAAATTTAGTAAATCCTGTATGTATAGTCGAAAGATTTGTGTACCTATGTCGTTAAGTTTTCTGTACAGATCTGTTTACAAAATCTGTGATGCATGTTCTGAATATAAGAAGAATAGGTACATAAGTAGATCAACGAAGACTATGAGGAGATAGGATACATTACAGATGATCTCTGCCTAAATGATTTAAATAATGATTTGCAAGCATGTTTCGTCCCTGCTACTGATGCTAACTACATTATTTACATACAACCTCCCCATGATATTAATGTAAAAATTCACACATGTGATAATTTGTCAAACATGAACTGCCATGCTGGTCTGGGAGAAATAAAAAAACTTAGAATGTACCAGCTGCTTCTCTTCCCACGCAGACCGTAAAAGCCGATCGAGGGAATGGGCAAAAATGCAAATCATGTTAACAGGCGATGCGGCTAGCAACCCATCACTGTATTGATTGCTTTTCCATCTTCTCGCCCACCATGACGCTAAAAGTGGCTTTTGGGTCTTGCGGCCCTGGGCTCTGCGTAGAACCGCAAGACCCAAAATGCTCTGTCTGCCCCATTAGGGATAAAGACGTGATAGTACCTATGTATGTATGTATGTATGTGAAGAAACATATGACGATATACGAAAAACAAATTTATACTATGTGATCGCCGGAAATTTAGGTTGGACATTTTTTTTTAATTTTCTCAATTCGCAAATATGTTTCTGAGAAATGAACGTTATATACGTTCATTTCTCAGAAAGCCTATTTGCGAATTAAAACTATACTTGCGTAATTTTTTGCATATTGCACATTGCATGTTTTGCAAAATATAAAATCTTGTTTGATGATCTTCATAAACCGGTCGTTCTCAATATACTTGGTATTAGAGAATTGGTATACAAGTAAGTACTTACAAGCTCTCTAATGGCAATAAACAATGGTGTGATCATGTGATGTATGTCACTTGTAAGGTGAAAGTCGGTTTGCGGACGCATCAACTACATAACTGATGGTCAACCAACTTATTACATTTACTACTTACTGGATAGGTACTTAAGCAGGTGTCTAATGGTAGAAGCACAGACGTAATCTATACATATAATAAAACAGTAAAATAAGTAAGTCTATACATTAAATAAATGTCCAAAAAAATATTTGGGACGATATGGAGACAGTACTTAATAGAGTAAGAATTTAAAAAAAATGTCTTTCTGTTTGTCTGTATGTCTGTTTGTCTATTTGAACACGCTAATCTCCGGAGTTAGTGGACGTAAGTTTAAGTGCTTCTCAGAGGAATTAGACGAGCTCAAGCTCGATGTGGTTGCGTCGTGTCATTACTGAGTACCCTATGGCGACCTTCCGGCTCCATCAGCAGATCCTCCATGTCGTCATGATATTGCTTTGTCACGCGATATAAATACGTATACTTGCAAAATTTCAATCAATCGGAAACCGGAAAGTAGTTCAAAATTAACTTGCAAGATTTGCTTACAAACAGATACACAGACAGACAACCCCGATAAAACTAAATAAAAAGCTTGTGATAATAAAAAGTCGCGAGTCTCATTGAAAGAACATTAACGCTACAGATAGGTATTTAACGTACAAATCTAGAGATAATTCTAAGAGACAAACTGTTGCATAGTATACAAATTCCTTGTGCATTCTTGGCAAATTGCATGGTTTGTATGCAAGATACCTGCAATTTGCACGGACACCGGCTGAAATGACCAGGGCTCGTGATAGGTCACGCGAGAAAGTCGAAGCTTAGAACTCGGCATCAGAAGTACTGTCGACCCCACATGAAATTAAACAGGCACGTATTTTATTACGTTGGAGTAGAGTATCTACGTAATACAAATGTGACGGTTGATGTTGACGACTATAATTATCTAAAAGCATCGTCACAAACTGTATAAACATTTGTGTTTTTTTATAGGTATACAATGACCTTTTTTATTAAGTACAAATATTTTAAGGGGTTATTCAGACCATCATTTTGATCAACCTTTCCCAATAAATGTATATCGAAATACGAAAAAAAATTTTTAGGTTTTCATAGAAATCGAAGTAGTCACGTGATATCATTACTATGGAAAATGAAAATTATTTTGTCGTATTTCGATATACATTTATTGGGAAAAGTTGTTCGAAATGATGGACTAAATCACCCCTTAAAATATTTGTACTTAATAAAAAAGGACATTGAATATAGTAATTTGGTGGCGGTCGACATGGTAATAACTGTTTGTCTGTTTGTACACGCTAGACTCCGGAAATACGGCTACAGCTAGTATGCACATAACATATAAAGTTATAACGCAGCGCAAAAGTTTTCTTTTGATAGCAAACATCGAAAGTACGTCGCTCTTTTCAAAGAGCAATTACATTACAGAAAGATAAACGTAAACACTGATTTAAATAAATGAACACTATGTATAAAAACCCAGAATCAACCTAAGTTTAGTTATAATTTTGCTGAAATGAATGCTTATTCCGCAAAACATTACTGAAATGGTGATAAATATTAAAAGTTCAAAGAGGTTGAAACTTCCCTCGCCGCTTTCCATTAACTTAAGTACGTGTAATAAAATAACTTTTAGTAATAAGTATACAATTTCCTTTAGAAATACCAGTTTTGTTTCAGAGACAATGGCTTGATTATACGTAAGAAAGTTCTTTTCGTTTGGAATGTACTTACTCTCTCCTTAATTGCTATTATGTAGGTATTTTTGAAACCAACCTTTATAATATTACACGTATGTACTAACGACTTTATTTTTGTCTTTTTGAGTGGCCAATACTAGTGTCAGACATTTCAAGCTGCCTAAAGACATCTGACATAGCTTGAAGACTGCCATTCTATGATAACAGCCGAGACCAACGGCTTATACGTGCCTTCCGAAGCACTGAGGAGTACGATAAATTTTTATGCCATATGCGTAATCACCGCCACTAGCACCATAGTTGGCCAGAGGAGCCAGAGGATTTAGACTAAACACTCTACGATTCCAGACGGGTTGGAGAGGTTTCATTGATGTTTATAAGCTTTGTTTAGCTTGTATTCCTAAGTCGCCTTCTACGACATCCACGGTAAGACTTACTTGCAGTGGTCCTATTCTACCTACTCACGAATAATCGATCTGGTCTCAATACGACCGTGGTCTTCCAACTGAGCTGACATGTTCAGATCACCGACACGTCTGTCTTGCTTTTCCTTTAATACCTACGCATCTTGCATTTTGCGTTTCATTATTTAGATTGAGTAGGTACTTTACTGTATTTTGCCAATAAACCCATTAAATATAGTTATAGTTGGGTAGATCTTTGACGTTTCGATTTCTCCCTCTGAACGATCGTGACTGATGAAGACATCTAAAGCGCTTAAATGTCGATAAGCAAGTTAAATTAAAAGGAAATGGGCAATAAGCCGGCGACGTCACCGAAGACCCGTTGAGCAATCTTTGAGATAACTCGATTAACCTCGAACACGATCAGTGACCGCTAAAAGGCGTAACCACCGCTATTGAGATTGAACCGGAGGATTATCGTGACATTTAGTTCGTACGTAGGTACTCTATAAAAATGGGAATTATTACGTTGGAGTAGAGTATCTACGTTGACGACCTCCGTGGCGTAGTGGTCACCATGCTGGTCCGCCACCCAGAGGTCCCGGGTTCGATCCCCGGTCAGGGCAAGTTGGAGAATGGCCTTTTTCAAATTGTCCTGGGTCTGTGATGTTTATGTATATTTGTATAATATGACATATGTGTATTTGTTATAAAATATAGTATCGTTGAGTTAGTATCCCATATGATAACACAAGTCTCGAACTTACTTTGGGGCAAGCTCAATCAGTTTAATTTGTCCCTATATATTTATTTATTTACGTTATACAAATGTGGGGTTGATGTTGACACTATAATTATCTAACAGCATGGTCACCCTTCACTTTCACCGTGTGGGGGTGAAGGTGTGATTTTATTTTTTAATATTCTGTGGCTGTTTTTAATAGTAGATGAGCTCATGAGCAATAAAAAATAATTTGTTACAATGTTCTACAGAGACTTTAACACATTTTTGAAAATCGGCCGTTTTGCGAAGCTCTTAGCTAGGTAGCGATTGGAGATATAATTTTTAATCAGCTTTTGTAATGTAGTAAATACAACACAATTTCGTATAAATCAAAATAGTGGTGGGTTGCTAGTAGCACCGAATATACGGATATGATTCATATTCTCACCCATACCTTCGATCGGCTTTTACATGACATAAGTACCTAGTTTCATTGAATATCAGGATCTTAATTGTAGGTACCTACTACATGAAAACTACAACAAAAGGTTTTTTTAAAAAGGGCCAAAAGACTGAGCATCGTGGATCACTCGGTTGGAATGGAATAAAGTTACAAAAATTGAAGCGTCTAAAAAACACCCAAAAAAGTCCAGATAAAGTTCGTGACGGAAAAATATTACGCTTTTTTCGCCAAGCCTGTACCGTCCGAAAGGAACTTCGTTTCAAAAGGTTCTTGCGCAGTTTCGATAGTAACCTATAAGATACTTATGCCTTAATTTGTTTTGGATGAATACTTAAGCTTTTAAATTATTAAAAAAGTAGATACCTATACAAAAGAAAGTAGGTACCTACTTATGAAGAAGACTAGCCTAGTGCTTTGAAAGTGCTCCATAGAAAAGTTTTCTCGTACAAAAAGCGGTGAAACAAGTCGTGTTTGGTCTAGCGAGACTCACTGGTAATTCGTGCAACCGTCGGAGAGGAGAAATGTAGTAATGCAGGGTCCACAGGGGAGGGAGAGGGGCGAAGGGCGTGGGAGGGACGGACGGTCATCGACCTCTCCGACCATGGTACTCCTGGCCTACATGGGATGATAGCGCGCATTCAGATCCACGTCTTTTTGCTTCACAAAGCCAAGAATCGAAACGGTTAGCAAGACCTAAAATTAATATTGGGCATTGGGCAAGGTACATTTCGCGTTGCCTCTATTCATTATAGTGTTGTATTAGATTAAAAATAAAATAAACTCTGCTTCACTCGTTTGCCTCCGTGAAGTTAGAGAGTTTTAAGGGAAGCTTTAGCTTCATGTTTGCCTCCTTGCAAGAGACAGTGACATCGCAAAAATTGAAAAAAAATTAAAAACCTTGTATCGTGTATTTTTAGATTTTCCAAACATTTTTTAATTTATTTTCGGCTGTAAGGCGCAAAGCCGTGGGCTGTGGCTCACACCTCCCACGCCATACGCCGCCTCTGCTTAGCAAATTGATGAGCGTAACAATATGTGAAAAATAGAAATGGCTAACCATTTTTTGTTCACACACATTCTTTTGATCCACTATTGCGGTTTACACTGCGAGAGAAAAGCTGCCATAGGTACCTAACTACCAGTAAGTAAGTACATGCTACCTACGTTTTTTTGCGCCAATTAAAGAAGAACTCTACTTAAGGCCATACCCAAATTTTCCGGGGTCCAGTGGCGCCGCCATTTAAAATCTTATACCTTTAAACGAGCAATTCTTGTATGTATGTATATATATATATATATATATTTATTTATTTATAAATTTCTGTGATCTCGAAAACGGCTCTAACGATTTAGCTGAAAATTTGTATATGGGGGTTTTCGGGGGTAAACAATCGATCTAGATTAGTTTTATGTTTGGGAAAACGCGTGTTATCGAGTTTTCATGCGTTTTTCTTTCCACGCAGAATACGGTCGCTAATTTCGTCGCGCCGCGACCGCCTTGATTTAGCTTAGCGATAGCGACCGCTAGAAAGAGTGTTACGGGTTTGAATCCCACTCGGTGACTTACTTTTGTTTTTTTTTATATTTTTATTTTTATTTTGCATTGTTTTTAGACAAGTTTAAAAAAAATTGTTAATGTTTGAGATGTAACCGAGCAAAGCTCGGTCGCCCAGGTACTAAATCATTTAAAAGGAAACGGAGATATCATTTAAAATTGTGTCTTGGTCAAGTTCTAGATACCCATTTAAAGTATTTTTTAAACTACTTTTTGTAGTTTAAAGTTTGAACGTGAAGCTTTTCGACGCACATTTGCGAAAAACGGCCACTTTTGGCTAATGTGCGTAGAAAAGCTTCACGTTCTCACTTTAAACTATAAACAGTAGTTCAGAAAATAGTTTTAAGGGTTATCTAGGGCTTGATCAAGACACAATTTTAAACGATATCTCCGTTTCCTTTCAAATGATTTATTTCAAATGGCGGCACCACTGGACCCCGGAAAATTTGGGTATGGCCTTAAGTGCTTACATCAAACAACATGGTACAAAAGACGGACTTAATGCTAATATTTTCTACCACTCAACCTTCGGGATAAACAGAAATCCATGACATTATTATTTTTAAGTATAGTAAACGCTAAAACACATTAAGAGAGTATGTATGTAATGTATAGTTACCAAGTATCTAAAGTTGTAGACTTTTTTTGCAATATGGCAACAAGTAATTGAACTTTCGAGCCAAATCTCTTCGCAAGTTGATTTTCATAATCCCAAACAAATGTTTTCCAGATTGCGTAACAATCTTCAGAAGAACCGTTAAATTAACCACATTCATTCGGAAACTTCTTAGAAGTTGGCCTTTTAGTCTCGAGTGTCCCTATCCAGTCGTAATTATTGTGTCGGTACAAAGAACATCCTATGTTTGGAAAGAGGCATGAACATTTGAACTTTGTCTTTAAGGTCTTAAGGATTATATCCGCCTGAAGAAACAATGATCTGTATCAATTAAGAAAGTATGTAATAAGAACAGACTGGCAGAAAAGGTACAAGCAAAAGTTTCTTAGATAGCATTAAGTGAAAGATCTTAAGAAGCAAGCTACAGGAAAACAGATGTAAACACATAGGAAGCAGCCTCTAATACCTACTATTTTTATATACGTTTTCTTAGAACTGCTTATCTTTTCTTTCACAGTTGCATTATGAAATACTAACAATCCAATGCAGCAATGCTTTGAACTGAGATCTTTATCGGTGTTATATAAGAAAATTGCGTTTAATGAAATACCATTTTTAAAACTTTTTATAGAAAAGGCGTGTTCCATAAAAATGTTGTGTTTATTGAACATTTTTACTGAATAAAACAAACCTGTGGTGTCGTGTAAGTTTGTCCTCCTTTGACAAATTATGCACTATACTAATATACTTCACGTACTTACTTCACACATTGTTGTTAAGTTGTAAATAGATACTTGCATTTTACAGCTATTTTTTTTGAAACGAGTAAATGCCTTATTGGTCAACGCTCTACTTTTTTTAATCTGTGGCATTAGTCCTATTTTTGAAACTTGGATTTACCAATCAAACTGTATTTTCTTCCACACGGGAAATTCATTGGACCACTTTTTTGAATATACTTCGAAATGGCCTTATGGGAAATAAATAGACAATAAGGTAACATAATTTTATTTTCAGTGTGTGGTATTTTCATACATACATACATACTATCACGTCTGTATCCCTAATGGGGCAGACAGAGCATTTTGGGTCTTGCGGCTCTATGCAGAGCCTAGGGCCGCAAGACTCAAAAGCCACTTTTAGCGTCATGGTGGGCGAGAAGATGGAAAAGCAATCAATACAGTGACGGGTTGCTAGCCGCATCGCCTGTTAAAATGATTCGCATTTTTGCCTATGCCCTCGATCGGCTTTTACGATCTGCGCGGGAAGAGAAGCAGCTGGTACATTCTAAGTTTTTTCGTTTCTCCCAGACCAGCATGGGAGAGGTATTTTCAGTAACAAAAATTATGTTACAATCGCAAATAGCTAACCGTTAATTTAATAAAATACGTTCAACGTTCGTCATGTTGACTTATAGTTTGATTTTAATGTATAGTTGTAGGTATCAATGCAGTTAAAAAACATGATAATAAACGTTCGTATATATCTACAGAAGAAAATTGTGACGCCCTAATGCTATTTCAGTTATAGGCGTCGAAATGATGAGATTTTAACCCACATAAGGCAAGAACGATTCTATTTGGTGCCATTACATAAAGATAAAAAAAAGCAACTCTCTCACACACAATAAGTATTATGTTACAAATCAGTACAGCATCATTGTCCTCAAAAGGGCTCATGTTTTGTTCTATAACGCAGTCGTGTGTAACTTGCTTTGATAAAGAAACTATAATAGATGTAGCATCAAAAGTATTTTGACATACAAGTGCATGTAAATGGGCAATATTACTTGATGTTTCAAAGCGCGTCTCTAGAAATTAGTGCTTAAATGTTCAAAACCGCTAAATGTGATCAGGGCTACATACTAACACTACAAAATATTGTCGTCTTTTCTACATGTATGCCAGCTGAATTTAAATATAATAAATAATAGATAAAAAATTAATTTAAAAATAAAACATTTTTTTATGCAATCTTTTATTTTAAGGCCAAAGTACTTATTACAAATTAAATAAGCCCAGGAGTTTCTTCGTCTCATTACTGAGTTTCATCGACCACCATCTGTCTCCGTGATCAGGGCATCGTCTAAAATAAAGTGCTCATCAAGACAAATCAAACGAGTCCTAATCAATGTGGTTGTTTTATAACTAAGTTCCGTCGAATATCTTCCGGCTATTGAGCCGGGAGTTCTAATGATTGCATTAGAACAGCTTATTGACATCATAATATTATTAATATTATATTGTCATCCCACTTACACAGGTCTACAAAATTTCAGATCATTTGAGTTGCAAGATTTGACCTAAACAAACATTCATACAAGTACAAGATACATTGCAAGTAAAACAAAAGATTTGTCTGGTTATTTCTTTAAAAAAATGGACTATTGAAAGTAAAAAGCATCAGCGACACTTTCTGAATAGATTTTAAATGTGATAGGACATCTTGAGGAAATATAACATCATTGGTAGTGGTGGTCTCGTGTGACATTGGTGGTTGTGGTGATTTTGGTCATTGCGGTCAACGCGGGCTGACCAGCGGTCATCCGTGCTTTTGTCACGGCTCCTTTTGTTTGTCATCCGTGTCGGACAGCATTACGGTGAGAAAAATGATGCTATTTGTTTAAAAGAAATTAAGTAATTTATGTTGTACTTACATACAGAAAGAGAACACTAATTACACGAAAAATAAGTTTCAAACACCTTACGGATGATGAAAAAGTATCAAATAGGGTTGTTATCTTAGATATTTTCCTATCTTTTACCTAGACAAATAAAAAAACTAACCTGTGGATTGTTTATTTTATGCTACAAAACTGTTGTTACACTTTAGATGAAGCAGCAGTTTAATTGAAGATATTTTTTACAAGTAGATATCACTGGCAAGATTCTCACTCCATTGTCTCTACCAAAATTCATCATTGTGTATCTTTTCAAATAATGACAGCGAAGAGCTTGACTTAAAAATAGAAGAAACTAGAATCAAAACAATAATACTCGTACAATACTGATAAAAATTGCATGCATCGTGCTCTTTCTGCTAAAGCGCTGGATCTGTTTACAATTACCGGTTCCACTTCTTACCGTTTTGGCGATATGGTTTTCAAGACTCGATTTTCTAGTTTTACTGCATAGCAAATCAGCAGTTATGAAAACGGGCGTGCCGCCAGCTTTTTGATTATCTTCATGCATAAATTCATTTAGGGTAGATACGTTATCTTTTGCCACTCGTGAGCCATTTAATGAATATAGAATATGAATATCGCATAAGCAAATATCTAAACTTAATTTGTGACGTCTATATGCCTAGTTAGCTTCAATTCTTTTTTCGTAGATTTTATTTATCCAACTCTATCGGACTTAATCACCTTTCGACATACATTTAATTACTATATAAGCTTTGACATATTAAATGACGGAAAAAGTGAGTACTTCGAGCCCTGGGCTGGTCTGGTCCCTATAAGCTGTAGCCATCAAGTAATAAACACAGATTTTTGGTTTTAATGTTATTGTTTACCCATTAAGGATAAAGCCATTTTGTATCTCATCATAACTAAATAGATATCATTAAGTTAACACTTGTTGTTAAATAGAAAGTGATAATGTACGAAAACGTGACATAAACGTGGTCACACCTAAATTACTGTAACCAAAATAATCTTTAATGATATGGTTTCTAGATTGCTAGCCATTTAACACTTTCTACGGTTTTTTGCTCAGTAAATATTCAAGCAGGTATGTGGCTAATGTGTTTTCATTGGCGGGGTTTGAAAGCATGGTCGTTTGGAAATGTCGTCGGTACACTCGCCTTTTGAAGGTAGAAAGCTGGTTTCCCACTGTGAAGATATGAAGATAGCACTAATTGCATCTGGAAAAATGAGATCCTACTCGATGTGTCGTGGAAAGTGCTTTAGGTAGCAATGTTTTGCAGATCAATTCTGATACCCGAGATAATGCAGTCACGAAGTCTTATTACACTTTCTTCTATTTCCTTTGTCTTTATTTTTTTGCATTTTGAAATCAAGCTGTGTACAAGTAGCTGTAGACTAGTTGGTATGACACTATTTCAAAATGCTTTAAACTTAGGTAGGCATGTAACTAATATTATTATTTTAAAACTAGATATCGTAAAAATATATCTTAGTTTTATAATGTGCTACTGCTAACAGATAAATAAATGTCGATTTTGACTTGACCACTCAAATAGATCACTTAGTGGCTCTGAATGTCAAAATCATAAATATTAATCTGTGGTCGAAATGAAGGTATCTGATACGATCGCAATTTCTTAAATATAATCGTACCTACTCTACTCAGTCAATCAAAGTTTAAAGGTCATGTCTTTTCTCTTCGACGAGTTTTATTCAATAAAGTACTGCAACAGTTACCTTCTTAAGTTTAATAAATAAGGAAGACGCAGCAATATTATCTGTCCGCTGCATCAAGTCGGTAGAAGGGATACCTGAGATAATTGTAAATGACCTATTTGGGCTTTTTGAGGCCTTTCCAAAAATGAATGTTGTCGCCTCGGGATCGCCACAGACACTGCTGAACAAATAAACAATACCTAGGAAAACGCCCTTTGTTTTCCCTCCCGCCAGAGTTACAAGAGCAAAACTACTCGTAGAGCCGCTAGCGGAGCGGCACGGGGTAGGGCGTGGTTAGATGACTACCTAGGGGCGCCAGATATAAGGGGGCAGTATGCTGGGACTACCGATGACTTCTGAGATTTCGAAATTAAGAACGTGATGGTAGTGCGATGATATGGAATGGAAAAAATTAAAGGTGACCTTTGCCAAGTACACAATGGGAATAAAATGTATATAAGTATGATAAATGTGCGTACAACGTACAGACCTAAATATGATGGTGATAATGATGATACTATATTGTCATCATCATCACCATCATGATCCAGTATTGTCCTTGGTTCGATTTATTACGGGCATGTCCCATCCACGTTGTAAAAGCACCTACAGAGTGTATTATGGAGAGGAAACGTTTTTTCTTTCAAAAAAAGAAACTAGTATGGTAATGTCACCTAAATCGTGCCCAAGGGCAGCGGGAGTGCTAAATCCGTCACTGTACAGAGCGTTATTAATGAGGAAGTGCTCTAGAAAAAGTACTCTACAATTATCATTACGAAACCACTGTGCGTTCTTGTGCGTAGAATCATAGATGAACGCTTTAACCATAGTGTAATCTCCCTCTCTCTCATATTTGAATAAATGTTGTAGCAATGATGGTGAAAGAAAAGTTTAATTATCTTATTGTCATTGTCAATCTACTATAAAGTCGCGTACATATTCTTTATTGTTACACAGCGTATTAATACATCAGTTATTTCGATCCTATTAAACCTGTATCTCATTCAAATTAGGAAAAGGTAAAAGCATTTTTCTTATCCTTTCCTACGCATTATTGTATTTTTATTTCTTTCCAACCATTCAGCCACAGAGATGAATAAGAAATCTATTTCATTATCTTGTATTTCAGAATAAATCTTTTTCAACAATAGTCTGTTACATACAAAAGTACCTATAGGTAGGTCAATGAAAGCATTTCCATTCAGCCGCTTATCAGTTTGAATAAAAACTTCAACAGCACCGCCGATATAAGAACATCGGGACAAGTGTCTGCTGTGCTGTATCTATAATGATGAGACAATAAACAATATTAATTGCAGATCACACGCGAGGGCGGCAACCGTTAAATTGATGTGGTAACGGAGCTTGCACACTAGCAGTAGACTACAGTCTGGCTAATGTCTAGAAACTGAACTTTTACTTAAATTATGGCAATAGCGTGACGTCTATGGTGGAGCAACAACCCAATACTCTCTTTTACACTGAAATCATGAATCTACGTATGTTGACATTAATGTTTATTTGAACTTCGAATAACACTGCTAGGAATATGAACTATGTTACTCTAGCGTAATATAACCTCATCACATTTAAATTTGAAAGAAAAAAAATTATTCGGCGAACTGTTGGTAATTTCAGGTGTTCGATTACGCTAGAGTTAATATTTAAATAAAATTAATATTTCTAGTGTTTTTCGCCTCTAACTGAAGAAACTCAAACTAACAAGTAAGTGAATATCATAGACATGGAATTTAAATCTATGGTGAATATAATGTTAACAGCCTTAGGTACTAATGGCATCCTGAAGCATGAAGGTTTGTTGTGAAAAAAATGTCTTTTTTTCACAAAAATTATTGCCATTGCGCATACCGATAATCATATATGCCAGTACCATTGTAATCATTTGGAACCTCCTTGCTAAATTGACTTTAAAAATAGGTTTAATTCAAACAGTGTGAACGCTTCCTATTTACAAAGCTCATGCTCATCCCACGCTCCGCCGGGCGAGTAAAGACACATTGCATTACATTCACTTACAAACGAACGTAAATGCATATTAAATTGTCACTATTGCAGTTTTGTAACTTCCCTTTTGGACGGCGTTGAGCAATCGACTCAATGATTTAAAAGTACTTATGTAACACAAGTACTTGTAAAATTTATTTTTAGATATTACAGATTACTGGAAATACGTAAACAAAAATAAAAACACGTTTATTAAAGTTGAAATCTATCATTTTGGATAACAATTGTTACGGGAGTTGTGTGATTCATACATACCTACTATCACGTCTATATCCCTAGGGGCAGACACAGAATTTTGGGTCTTGCGACTCTTGCGGCTCTAAGCAGATAGAACCACAAGGCTCAAAGGTCACGTTTAGCATGATGGTGGGCGAAAAGGTGTAAAAATGAATAAATATAATGACTAGGTTGGACATAAAGTCTAATGGTGGGATACACCAAATAAGTATTTTCTACTAAGCGTGGATTTTACAAAACCAATTAGTAAATCTAAAATGCTGCGCATTACTAGCGCTTTCGCACCGGCATCGGGCGTGGTCCGCACTTGGATGGGTGACCACAAGTGGTATAAAACAATCCTGAGCTCCTCCAGGCTTCGCAAGGCATTATAAGCCGTTGGTCCTAGCTGTCATTATTATATGGCAGTCATGGGCTATGTCAGATGCCTATATGCAGCTTATATTCTAATCTAACAGCAGTGTTGGCCACTTACACACACGAAAAAACAAAAAAAAACAAAGTAAAATAAGGAACAAAACTTGGTGTAAACTACGTAAACGCGCCGCATCATTGAAGTAAACACTGTAACGTTTAGAATGCATCTATCGTGTTCCCGCATAATGATGACCGTGAGAAAAATATTTTTTTTACGATTTATCGTTCACGACTGCCTGAGGTCAGAATTATTACTTGTAAGGTTGATACTCCGAGTCTATTAAACGTAAATCAAATTATAATGAATGCCACGGAGATCATAATGTCAAAAGCTATGCAGGAATATATTTATTAAAAAAATACTTCGTTATCCACTTTACACGTTACACTTACAGATTCAAATGATATTCAAGAACACATTGGCTTCTAAACAAATCAGCTTAGCTTAGCAAGTATTACCTACTACATTTATATAAAATTTAGTTTTTTGATAAGTCTTTTTAGTCTGAATTAAATACGTATATTTATCATGGTACATATACTCATCATCATCATCGTCATTATCGGGTCTTTTCAGTCTCCACTGCAGGAGCATGGCCCTCTATGTACTACCAGAGCCATACTTAGCCAGAGCAGTCAAAGGGATTTTCCTACACTCTCCACGCTGGCCAGACGGGTTGGAGAGGTGTCATGATGTTTATAAGCTTTGTTTAGCTTGTATTTCCTAAGTCGCCTTCTACGACATCCACAGGATGACTTGGTACATATACTATCGACACAAAAATAAAATAACGAAGTACCTACGTTAGGCTACGTACCTTCTTCGTGCTTTTGCCATTCTTGCTATTACAACTTTGCACAGTATGTGGCCATGCCGACTGCCCTGCATTTACCGCGAAAAGAACTTCTATGAACTTAATTCGTGTTTTGAATCAAATTGACCATAACCGAACATGACAGTGGGGCAAGCATGCCATCAGTCCACTGGTGCGCCCAATAAGTCGTAAAAAGTGGCCCACTCGCTCATGTAACGGTTCAGAAGACCGCTTAGATTTCACTATCAGTTTTTGTGGACACCACTGAAGCCTCCGGCGTAATCGATTTGTAAATCCCAGGTGTTGAGGATATATACACATTATACCTGTAGTTTAACTAGATTGAATTGATTTGTTTTAGATAGATTTTGCTAAATGCATCGTTCAAATTTATTAGGGGAAGCAGATGAAATAAATACATAATTTAGTAAATTAGAGGTGATCACTATTAAGTTAACTCGAAGAGATTCCTATTCAGGATAAATCTACCAGTGAATGTTTACTTTTCTGATTTGTATCTGTGTTCTTATGTACAACGAATCTTTATAAACCAACAAAAACAAAGGATATAAACATATATAAGTACTTAGTCTGCAAGTGGCACGAAATATACCGAAGAAATCGAAAAGAATTTTTGTATAATAATAACTTATTTTTACTTGCAATTATACATAGTGAGCTGAGTAAAATAACATACAGGCATTATCAAAATATTTCACCGACATGACATCTCTACAAAACGTATCAAACATCAAAAATAAAATTTAATAGATAATAATTCATTATTGCAGTCATTTATTTCAGGCACGAAACAAAACACATAATAACGTCAGTTACTCAAACTCCAAATACATACAAAATATACTATACAAACATAGGTACACTTAAAATTTTTCCTAAATCATAGATAAAACTTTAAAAGTAGATACTTTCTTAAATCAGAGGTACTTTAGACTAACAAATTAATGAAGCGCAAGTAGATTATTGACTGTTGCCATTACGCTGTAGGGAATTATGTAATTTAATACTAATAAGCTCAAACATTCCGCGTCACATACTTCAAATGCTTCCAATGAAGCTGAACAATCAATGTGCATAGAATTTACACCTGCTACGTATGTCATACTATCGTATATCGAATTACAATCACTTGCGGTCGCGTGTACTGTACAGGTAACCCACTTGGATTCTATTATTATTGAAATAGAATTCAAAATTCAATGTGGTAAGCCAATTAACCCGTCAGCGCCCGACGATATTGATTGACAAGCAAGATCATTGTATTTTTTGTAATATGATGTTGCAATTTATTATTGGTAATGATTTGCATCTTTGTTACGTGAAGCTAGTCATTGGAGCTTTGACTTTGAATTATAGATTCATACACTTTCTAATAAAAATGACAAATGAAAATCCTTAGCATTCTTTAATGGGATAGAACCAATAATATCTACAAGCAATGACAATTTTTTAACGAACAGAAGCTTGGTTTGCCATTGCTTGCAATTGCTTTCTTTAAATACTCAACAAACTACTTATGTGTCGGTTTCCTCAAAACGTTTTTCTTCAGCACAGACTAAGAGTTAAATTAGTAGTCAGATATTATCAAAGATTTTTTATATATTATCTCTATATCTCCAACGAGAACTATATCGCCTCCTAATCCGTGATTTTAATTTTATTTTCCATCAAAAAAACGAATAATGAGGATACTTACTTTAGTTGCAGACTCAGTCTGAAAGAGTTCCAATAACAATAGAGTTTCATTATAATCCCGCCACTTGTACGTTTTTTTAAACTGCGCAAAATACTAAAATAAGTTTCAATAATAGGTGATGTTATTTCGAGCAAAGCTGTAGGTTCTATCACCTACGTTGCTAAGCAGTAAGCATAGTAAACATGTATTACAGCTAATGTCCAAAACATTTAAATATGGATTAAATAATGACTCTATACACACAAGGTCAATTCAACTTGCACTTGACATGCACACTAATTGTCGACTTTGACCTGAATCATCTTCATATGAATATAATGTATTGCAAAATCCAAATAAGTCATTATTTATTTAGATCTCTACATCTAATACATTATATCTTTGGGGGACAAAAGCCGAAAAACTTTCCTTATCCCTATGGAGGTAAAGCCAGTATGTAAAAATATTAGTTGCAGGCTCACCAATCTAAGTGCATACTACTCCAAACGATGCTTTATAAATCGCACGTGTACAGCACAGCCATCAGGCTCCGAAGACCCTTCCTCTCTCTCTTTCTCTCTCTCTCTTTCTCTCTCTCTCTTTCTCTCTCTCTCTCTATTAACTATTAAGACTGAAGAGATGTCTCATGGGCAGATAGAAACCTATGTTAATTTTATGGAAATGATCTGTCGTTTTAAAGAAATTAATAATACATTTTTGGCTCAAGATTGCATCTAACAATGTTCTATATTATAATACCATGAACGGTAAAAGGTTTCAAACCCACCTCTCTCTAACGGTAATGATTAGCAAGTAAGCGAAAATTAGCCGACATACAAACACCGTAGGTACTGTTTTCCTAACAGAATCAATACATTCACGCACAATCGACTAAACGCTGAGACCCCTACAATGAAAATTGGCTTTTTCAAGTGATAGTCTTTTTTTCTTGTGTAAGTACTATTTACTAGTTGGTCTTAGTTACGAACAATTTACAAACAAATGTGTCATATTTCAAGCTACCAACAATTTCCTTAACATAAAAATTATTGCTAAGTATTTGTTATATCATAAGTCATAACAATCTAGTGACAATAAGTACATAGTATTTTTTTGCAGGCAAATGACCTAACCTTACTCGTATTTATAACATAAAGCCTAAAACACAACGTACTTACATAAAACATTATTTATGTGTATTTTTACGAGTAGATTTAAAACATTTGTGTTAAATCAATATTCTTACATTATAATTTATCATGTGCACTGGATAAGCAAATTGGAAGAGACTTATAAACTGATTTAACTTGACAAAGAGGGATGAGAAAAGAAAGAAGATTAATTAATTGTAGGAGTCTACCATAGCAATTTAAATATAACGGAGGAAATGCAACTTTTGTTTTACATTTCAAAATAACCAAGCTAAGAAGTTTTTATAAAAGTATGTTCAACTTGTGGGGCATCGGTATTAATTGGCTTGTCAAGTAATTTTCAAAAAGATCTGATTCGCAGTCCGTTTCGAGGAATAGCCTCTAGGAGAAGCTTTCTCAAATCAGATTTTAAAATAAGGTCTTACTTATTTAGATATTTGCAAAAAACCCATTGACCTTTATTTTCAAGCAAGGTCAACCTTATTTGAGGAAGTGATGTCACGATGAAGATTTTTTGAGTAAAGTTGGCAATTTCCACTTTCAGTACTGTACTGAAGTGACATTTTTGAAACGCGATGTCACCTAAATTACTGGTTTTTCCATACAAAAACCGTTCGTTTAGTGACTCCACGTTTCAAAAATGGCATCCCTGTATTATATGTCACTGTCACTGTCATATACCAACACAACAATTTGACAACAACCAACATACAGACGGTAATTTAAACAGTAGACATTGACAGTTGACAGATGTCATTGTTTTATTAGCGCTAAATTTAAACTTCGATTGCAGTGTGTCGTCACTTCCGGTGTTTTGTTTCAAATTATATAAAAAAAAACCTGATAAAACGTAGAATTTTTATAATCAAATTACTTTCTTAAAATTGTCTATATTTTCGATTAAAGGCACTTTTAACACTTTCATATTTCTTAGTTGACAAGCTAATTATTACAAACTTTTATTTTTTACCATGCTGGTCTGGGAGAAAATAAAAAACATATGTACCAGCTGCTTTTCTTTCCGTGCAGATCGTAAAAGCCGATCAAGGGAATGGGCGAGACTTGAATCATGTTAATAGGCGATGCGGCTAGCAACCCATCACTATTTTTATTCCTTTTCCATCTTAATGCCCACCATCATGCTAGGCGTGGCCTTTTTGTCTTACGGCCCTGGGCTCTGTCTGCCCCGTCAGGGATAAAGACGTGAAAATGTATGTAAACTTTTATTTAGTTTCAACTGTGCCGTTGCCTGTCTGTCTGTAATCAAATCTTAATGGAAATTAAATTTGACCCACTTCCCGGTTTCCGATTTTGCACGCATACGTATATCGTATGACAATGCAATATTATTTTGACAGGAAGCTGATCTGATGATGGATGTCGGTAATAAAACAACTAACCCCACCGAGTTTGGGCTTGATTGATTTATCTTGAGTGCTCCACTTTAAGGTCATTGTTAGAGATAAAAGCTTATTTTTTATCTAAATTACTTGATTTCTTTTTCTAAGAAGGCACTGAGTAACCGCGGGACTTTTTCACTCATATTTGCCTTTAATATATAAAATCTAAGTAGATATTACATACATTTTCCTAATTAAATTCTTGACAGGTACTTACTGTAACTTATGCAAATAAACAATACGTTTATTTAGCATTTAGGTACCTAACATATGTTGGCTGTCCAATAGTAGGGTCCGCTTTGTATTCCTAACGTACGCGACACACTGGCAGTAAAGACATTTTCACGGCTCCACACGTGTTCGTATTCGACATAGGGAATTCTTCTGACAGCATAACAAATTACTGTCCTACTTGACGATCGCAAGTAAAGTAGAGCCGATAAATCGACTTGACAGTTGGGGTAGCGGAAACTGTGAAATCGTGTAGCGACGAAACTGCTTTTTATTATTATAGACTGTTAGTGATAAGGTTTAAATGTACCTACACCAAAGAAAGAAAGAAAGTGTGTATTTTTAAAAGAAAACATATCAGATAGTTACTACGACATGTATATCATATTCCACCAAAATGGTCTCCGCTCAACTTTGTTTGCTTTGCGAGCTACGACACTGCTGGTCTTCCACGGACACTATTTATAAAATGACAAAATATAAAAAATATTAAAATGACTTTTATTGTAATTTTATAAAAAAGTTAAAAAGAACAATACATCGTATGGATTAATTTACTTTGGCTTCAAAAGAGGCGTTGTACAATGAGAGGTTCCATGACATATACCTACTTTCTTTTAAACGTTGTGGAAGTAATCTTTATTTTGAAAAGTGCTTCTAAGCATTCAAAAACTAAATTGATTTTTACAAAAATAACTAAGTAAATAGGTATATTGTGTAAGTAACTAAGTACATAGTATTTTGTCCATGGTATAATTAACTGTAATGTGCGTATATTTTGTCCATCCGGAAGTCGGCCATTGTCAACCAACAAAAACTCCAATCCAAGGTAACCATTCAGTACATCTACCCAATGCAGATTTCTATTATTTGAGACTTATCAGTTTTGTGATCCATCAAAATAGCTAGAATATAAAAATTCCATGGTTAAGATAAGGCGTTGTGTAACATAAGTTTTAAGGCTCAAGGATGCTGATAACCAATTTGAGATGACAATGATTGCTTATCTCGGCCTCGACCGCGTGATAAGAGATCTTCAAAGTAGTTTGTTTGCTGTTCTGATTTCTACTGATACAATTGCAATTATCTACCGTTTCACCTACCAATAAAGCCTGCGTAATAAAAATGTCATGTCATTATATAATTTTCAAAATGTAAATTTTAAAGTTGAATTTCAGCTTTTCAAAGAAAATGATCAGTACCTAACCGCACAACAATGACCTAGATGTACTTATATCTAGGTCTGTGCCGCACAAGAAGATACCACCAAAGTCGAAATACCTGTATTTGTTAGGTAGGTATTTTGACACAACTTGAAAAAAAATTTTTTTTTTCATGAAAGTATTGTAAATTGTATTAATTTAAGGAGTGCAGCCTTTAAAAGAATTTGACAAAAATATCCTAAAATCAATAGCATAGCATTGTACTGCATTTGATTTTTAATGAATATAAATAACCGTAACGTAATACTGAATATAATTTATCTATCTGTACTTTGGCTCTACTCTATTTCCTCTTTAAGTAAATTTACATTTACGTAAAACAAGTGTAGCAGATTGAAACACAGGACAAGATAACTTTACACACTAAGTCAATAAATCTAAATACCGCATTGCTATCATAGTATACAGAAATGTAGGTTGATTAAAAAAATAAAATTGTGTTATTTCGTTTTTCCTCCACGGTCAACATTTTTTCTTTGACCTTTGCGACACTTCACGCAAGAGAAAATTATAGTTTCCTTTACTACTCTAAAATTAGAAAAACTATAATTTTTTTTAACTGCATCATTTGTAATGGTAGTGGATTGGATACAATATTTTTGTAAAAAAATAAAGGTAAGTTTGTTAGTTTTCCCTGTGTGTTTCTGGTATCAGATTTGTCAAGCTGCATAAGGTAAAAAATATATCCAACCCACACTCAAGCAAGGGAATGGATTCAAAATCCAGGCTCCCTCGTCTTTATCCTGTTTACATAGACGTTGGGTAACTCCGGACAAACGTTACAACTCAGCTACAGTTGTGAAGCTTGAAATATTATAACCAAAAATTGACAAACTACCATACAACCACAACTTTTCACTCATACATGGATGCGTGTGTAAGATACACACGTGTGAATGAAACGTAGGGCTATCGCAAAATAACTGTCATTATTGCAAGCAGTTGGCAATCTACGTTAGATTTTCCGTTCGAGGGAGAGGGAATGTTTCCGTTCTGTCCGTCAGTACCTTATATTCTGTGAACCAACCTAGATTATGAAGCGTGTAGTGCGCTCGGTTGCATGTGGCCGCAGATTGTGGATAAGATCACATCAGCGCACAGCACGTAAACATCATTGTGGATGCGCATACATCACCGATTCGCGCCAGATGTCCGGATTGCGACACAGCACGGACAGCAGAAAAAGCAAAGCATTGCACGAAACAGTATTTTTCTTGCGTATCAGCGACCAATATAGTAATAAATTTGCTAGTCCAGTAGACCTTCTCGTACTAAGGTAGTCCTGCCACTTTAGTGTTTAATAATAGTAAATTGATATTATGACTTCCTGTACACTGACGAAGCCAGTGATACCAGTAGTACCTACTTTTACTATTTCCTTTGTATTTAAAATATTTACTTACTTTACCTTATATTTCCTACCTTCAAAAAAGGAGGTGGCTATAAATTATTAACGATTTTTTAAAAGTAGTTTACCGATTATTCGAAGACGTCTGGACCGATTGGATTTTTTTAAAACCCTATACTTTCTTTTTTCAAGATGGTCGCATAGAAATTTTATCAAAATCGGGTGAAGTTGGTTTTTAGTTTTCAAAGATTTTATTTTTACGTTCGAAAAATAAAATATTTAAAAAAACTTATGTTTAGACCGGGATAGGTATAAACCTATCCTGGCCTAAACAAGAGCTGACCAAGAAAGGTTCAATTTAAAACGTATTTTGCGAACCGTACTTGCGTTGCAACATTGAATTCGAGCATTGTTTGCAATTGTGGGCGCTCACCACCTTCTCCGAGACAAGTGTGTCGATAAAGAATTTATATTGTGCCTACTGCGCCGCCTACACGCTAGATAAGCTCAGAGCATACATAAACAAGTATGTATGTATACACAATGCTGATAAACGATAACTTGCTCGCTGTACTCTTTTTATACGGACTTATTTAATTAGTGCAAAGTTGACGATGAAGTCGATATATGAAACTATTTTATCTGATATCTGAAATCTGTATTGTACTCGTTTGAATAAACGACATGCATCATTTTAGCAAAATGATGTAACGTGAGAATGTGAATGCATCGTGATTGCTGATTGTTCGCATCATTAGAAAACAAATGCCAATCAAACTCATTACTGTTGCAAAAGCAAGTGTTTAATTATTTAAAACTTACGACTGGTGAGTCTTAGAATAATAGAACCATTATATAAATAAATTGTTACATCATGTAATTAACAAATTGCTCTTTCACCCTGTTGGAATGTAATGTCTGTAATGGGGAGTTAGATAAAGAAGAGCCATAAACTTATTCTTCTCGCATTTCTCATACCTGAGCTGCGAGTCGTGACTACCATAATTTAAACCAGCTATAATATTGTTCTGGAGTATTGTCGACCGATCCGCCACCAAGCGACCAACTAACATGTTTGAGGTACCAAATGCTTAAAATTGGGTAAGCTTAAAACTTTTTTTTTCTTTAATTAATTTATTATAACTAAAAAAAAAAATTTACTGCAAAACTATAATTTATATTGATTTAATTGTAACAATAATTATTTGTAGATATTGTATGTAATTTATATTATAACTATTAAAATTATTATAACTAATTGTAATTTATTATAATTAATTGCGATAGACAAGTAGGCTTCTGTCAAAAAACTCCTAGTCATCTAAAAGACATATCATCCCGACCCGATTGTCTTTTGGTTCTTACAAGTAGCTTGGAACCATTAAAATACTATAAGTATTCTTTCAATTATTTCATTGAATCATAAAAAGCAGTTAAGGACTGTTGTTCCATAACTGATTAGAAATGTCGGAAACACAATATTTGGAGTGTAACAGGCCGTTAGCCGATAAATCAATTACATAACATGAAAGAACTTCGATAACTTACTGGGGAACTAAATTAGATGGGGAACCGCGGCTTCTGCTTTAAGTTCAATCGATTATTTTTATTAATTAATAATTATTTTTAACAAACAGGTGAAACCTGTCGGTTATTTTTTGAGAGAATCTATTTATTTGCATGACAATTTCAATGAAAGTTCATTGTTTCGTAGAACGTTTGTTTTTAAGAATATGTTATAAAACAGGGTAGAGAGACCAATACTCGTACCTTTACGTGTCACAGTACTTAGTTGATAATAAAGTATGGATCAATGGCCTTATTCCATTTTCTTAAAATCTTATTTTCACTGCCTTTGCACTTGCACTGTCTGACCTTTCACTTGAACCCTTAGGGATCATGCGCAGAAACAAATTGATCTTAGACCACATCCGAATAGAAATGCTAAGTTAAAAACACACAACCCAGGTTGCAGGAAGGTGTAGGACGCAGGCCGCTTCCGATTGGTCGTTTTGAAAATCGTTGGGGGAGGCCTATGTCCAGCAGTGGACTTCCTGTGGCTGACATGATAATTATGATGAACCAAGTATAATAATACTCATAGTCACTTTTAGCAGCAAATAAATAGCTTTGAATCTTCAAAAGCTTAATTCATTATGATATTGCATAAGCTTCGATCGGACAGTAAAGTCATAAGCTCCAATGCCACTTTAATGCATATTGGTAGAACCATAGACCTAGAATTTTTTTACGACAGAACCTAGGCAATTCAAGAGCTTTCATAACACTTTTATAAGATAGGTTCGTCATATTAGACTAGATACTCTTTAAAGCGAATATTACCAATACTTACTCGTAATCGGATAAGGTAGGGTTATGCATATTTTATATCCCATTTACTGTCGGCCATAAAGTGTTAGGTATGCCTGCGTTGTAAGTGTGACTTAGATAACATTTTGCCTGACTGCACCTGGCAAAACTTGTTTCGATAAATTCCATTTATGAAGAAGGCCGTATATCCCCATTGTAACCATTACTTGGGGCGATTGGAAAGTGAAACTCAGGGGTTTATGATATCTACAGCAAATTGCGTTATTATGGAGCGCACAGGCCGTGGCCGCCGTCACCATGGCAACGCTCTGTTAAAGCTCTTGAAAGTGAAACCGAGGACGATGACCTGCCATAAGGAGCTATATAGTATCTATTGAATTCCATACTATTTTATCTAGAAATACAATGAAAGTAGTGTGGTTTTTTGATAGGTACAAGTTCTGCGAATCAGTGTATACACTACACACCTAATATTGACACTTCACGTAAGGTCACCCTTAGCTTTTTGGTAGGCCTATTCAGTATAAAAGAAAAACAGGGATCAGAAATGTGACAGGTTTCTGGCTCACCGCCATAGAAACCAATATTCAGGTTGACGCATGACGTTCAATGGGGCATTCAGTTTATCGGCCTCTTTATTTCTTTATTTCTTTATTTATGGCTTACATGCACTCATACAGAACTTCTACTTTTTATTGTTATGTTATGATTATTATTTCTTGTTTTTTTTTATTTTTATCTCTCTTTTTTACGTTAAACAGGAAGGTTTGCACGGGCCATAGCCAAGTGTTAAAAACTGATCTAACTATTGTAAGAATTTATATATAATGAGATATGTCAGGTTCTAAAATTGACATTCTCCTGTAACATGTAAATTATGTAAGAAGGAATGCCTATAGGTATGTGTAAGCTTGTGTGGAGTACAGAGTTTGAGTTTGGGTTTTGAGTTTGAGTTTGATTAGAGCCGTTCTGTGTCAGCTGGGCAAAGGCCTCGCTCCATTTTTTATTAGGTCCTATCTTGTGTTAATGTTATTTAATCTAATGTACCTGTATAAAAACTTTGACGACTCTTGGAGTTTTGATCTCGATCTTCTCTTCAAGATGATACCTACTTCCTGAGAGAATATACATACGAAAGCTTATATAATATTAATTCTACTTACAAACACACAACTCCAAAGACAGCAATAAACCAAACAACTGAGGTGAATAGAAAACAGAAAGTTACAAAATGTCTGAGAGAAGCAAGTGTGTGATTTACGATATTCAAGTACCGCTGAGTCATTTCGCATCTTTCATTTATAAAACTCTCACTAGATACAATAACTAGTTGTTAACTCTGGTTGATAATGTAGTAAGCGTAAGTAGTTTTGAAGAATTGCAGTAAGTATCTATTTAAAAATTTTATTATATCATCAAGAGAAAAGCTTTTTAATATACTTACTAAAATCGTTTTCAAAAAAAAATTGGGAAACTGTAATGATAATTACTTAAAGGAAACCCAAACATAATAAATATAGACGAGGCCATCTAATTAGAAAATGAAAACTTCAACAAAGCTCTCATTCCAATACAAAACTAGAAAGAGGACAATATCCTAAATATGTAAATGACCAATACAAACACACCACAATGATGGCGTAATTTTGCAGAATCGCCGCGTGAAATTATTCCCCCTCGGGCCTTCTTACACTGTATTATTCATGGAAACTGAAGTCATGCAATTTAGATAAGCCACGGCCTTTGACACCCAGAAGAAATTAAATTTGCACTTTTAACCTACATTTCTGAGTCTGGTGTAAGTAATTCACAATTTTCCCCTAAAACAAAGCCTCGAAGTGCAAGACCTTCGTAACAATGTTAGAAGATTTTTGCGCGTTTTCAACAGCTTAATTGGGCATTACTTTCCTGTAATTTCAACGTCATGTCATGAGAATCTAGTGAGGGTTTTTTAAGTAATAAAGTGTTTTTTTACATTAGTTTTTTAAAATTAATTAAGACCACGATAAAATAACTATATACCTTTTTTTTTTGTTTAAACATGAACGTATTAAATGCCTACAAGTATTAAAAATTCCCTCTCCTTGAGTAAATAAATTTAGGTATGTGAAAGGAGATGGGGGAGACCTTTGCCCAGCAGTGGGAAAGAATAGGTTAATAAAAAAAACTATGTGAAACCCATGCAGACGACTTTAGTCTTACACTGGTGAATTTTGTATAAGAAACTATATAGTATAGGTCTTACTATGAACGATTATTTAAATGCAAAAGGATACATGAATGCAATCAATATAGTTAGCACAGGGACATGACCAGTTGCCAGCTCAAGGGATCAAGGGTCAGTCATAATTGAGTTCGTTGAAATGTACTGTCAAGACTGTGTCATATATCCAGCCATATTATGTACCTACATTAGATATTAGTTACTCACGTGCCTTTTAAAATATTTAATGGTCAAAGTCCAGTTAAAAAACTTTATTACAGTAATAGATTATGGAATATATACTTTATTCAAACGCTTATTTAATCAGAATATCATTTTACATTACGTATCTTTATGTTATGGTTGTTTCCTATAAACTTACTGCAGCATTTGATGAGCGATAAGATAGGCGACCGTAAAATAACGATTCTCGTAGTTCTTTGAAATGTAAGATTAGGAAGTAACAATCTTAACTTTGCCGACTCGGTGGCCGTCTGGTCTTCGAACTTTACAATTTAAATTCACATTGAAAGTTGCAAAGTTTTACTAATGGCAGAAACTTGGTCTGAAGGAGGTTTAACTGAGTTTTTAGGTTTTACCGACAAAGTTCTAGGCTCAGGTTTCACTTTAAATCGGATTTAGTTCATTGTTTCGAAAATAAACTTTAACTTTTTTACTATTTTCCTTTTGTTTTTTCTCATAGAGGAATCTAAAAACGATGTTTTGTAGGATCTACATTTTGTAAGATATTTGAAATGAAGGTTTCACTTTGTTTCATTATTTCAGTGATAAAGATCTTATTTTTTTGGACATTCTTTTTATGGTGCCTCTCCCAGCAGTGAAGGATGGTGACCAGCTTGGCGAAGTCCTCTTTGTTTTTAGTTTGGCCAAATAGCTCAGCGGAGCTTTCTATCTCAGTTCTCTCTCGGCAAGTTTCGTAGCAACTTTTTATTTCTCCTTCCATCTTTTCTTTTTTTGGAACGAAGTTCCTTTTCAAACGTTACGGATTTCGCTAATGAGCGCTAAGATAAAAAGTGTAAGATTTTTTCGTCACGAACTTGGCTGTAATGTTTTGGGGTTATTTTTAGGGGCTTAAATTTTTTAATTTTATTTCCAACCGAATATTTCACGAAACTCAGTTTTTTTTGGTGTAACACTCGTATCAGATTATTTCCAGCTTTTGGGCAGTTTAGTAAATCTTACATCACAACTAAAGACAACATTTTAATATCAAAAGGTAAAAAGATATACAGGATATATACAGCTTCACAGATCACACATTAAATGACGCGTATATTTCAATTGGTTAAACAATTTAACGCGGCTACAATTGGAAAAGCCTTGAACAACACCAACACTGATGGTTTCGTGATAAATACATTATGGAGGATGGTTTATTCCGTTTTGTGACCTGCACGACCTGAGATTTGCAACTAAGTATAGATATACTCGTATGTTCAATCTTAATAAATTTTCAGCAAAAGCCATGTCAGAGTTTTACCAATTTTAACCGTGGTAAACATGACGTTCATACTTGGTGTGGATTTGTAATAACCAAGTTTATTCACCTCAATACATCTGGCTAGAATACCTAATAATAATATTTATTTAGAAATAGTAGTTATTGGAATATGATTTAGGCTAATACTTTACATTCCATCTAGCGAGTGTAATTGGTGAACAATGTAATCACATTATTCATCATTACTGGGTTTCTGAGCTTTATCTAGACCCCTAATACCTGCATTCTTATACTAAGAGCTTTTGTCAAAATTTCTATCTACTTTCTCCCTAAATCTTAAATACGCACAATAAAAAAAAATTATTTCAAAGTTTACGTATTTTCAGGCAATAGACTTCGAAATTCATAATTTATGTCCTAAGATAACTTGTTTATGTCTTATGATTTAATATTATTAATCATTATAATGTTAGTATTCTTAAGCTATTATTAACTTTAGGAAAATAAGCCATAATGCCAGTGGGTGCAGCTTCCAATGATTTACTACGTATTTATTACGCCGTGCGTCTTAACGTCTGCAAATATTGCATAAACCATCGGCGATTGTAAAGGCCTTTGACCTTTCAGTTCGTCCAGGAGTTGGCCAATACAATAACCACGCCTTGAGAACTTGAGGCTGAAACTAATTTCAATTTAGACTACTGTTTGGGACCCAAAAGATGTATTTAGAAAGATTTGATATTTATCACTGAATCTAAGTTTTAGATCATAAGTTGCATCAAAGATAAAATCTCTTTGCGAAGGAATGTCTTGTCTTTCGCTTCTAGATTTTATCTCTGATTGACCTAAGTATTTTATTTAATTTAGAGTCAGGAATTTAAATTCTTCAAAATGTTTATTAAAAGTATTATTTTATGAAATATGTACGTAATTCAACTTTATCTATAGTATGTTTTGATAACGATATTAAAAGTTACAAATTTAGTTTTGTAACTTTTGTATCTTATTTTGTAGGTATGAGTTGATTACATTCACAAGCTATGTCAGTTGTCTTTAGGAAAATCTCAAGGCAATGTTAGTAAAATAATCCAAAAATGAACAACTTGTATTCTAACAAATTGTATACAACTTGACAATACCATCAATAATCTTTGTAAATTCCAATCTAAAAAAGCAATGGTAGGCAAATTTCGTTGCCAATAAAAACTCAGTGCATCAAGTCTGCGATGCAAGTGGCCAGCTGCATTCTTCCTGCACCGGACCACCTTGAGAGCGATTGTCTGCAAATTCTCGGATGCCAGTTGCCAAATGATCAACATCGATGTTGTCGGAATTTGTTTCGAAAGAACTGGGCTCTGATGTATAGCAGCGTCTACTTTTTGTACGCCTAGCATTATTTTCCTTTGTGGTTTGACCATCTTTTTCAAGCCTTTTTTACAATATTATTATTTTGGTTTGAACTTTACTATAAATTAGATTCTGAACAACCAACTACTATAGTGTTATTATACCTTATGTTATGGCACTAATAATATTTACTCCACAAATCATTTATGATTCCAAAATGAAGCTATGAGATAGCGAAAGGATATTTGGTCTTCGATATTGCAACATGAATATTATTTTGAGTATTTTAAAAAAAATACACCTGTTACCTTTACTTCTATAGCATCTAGTTTGTTTACCATTAAACATTAATGGGAAATGAAATCTAACAAAAAACAAAACGCAATACTATTACGCAAAGACGCGAAACCATTCTGCGTAAAGTGTAACAATTTATTCAAATCTTGAATACCGTATCGCAGTGAGGAAATGGTAAAGTAATATGTAAGGTAATGTTATTTATTACAATGACGTAATTTATTGCATACTAACTTGTTGAGTCTAGTTCCTTAGAAGTTATGGACGGTAAAGATTTTATAGCTATTTTCTTGTCTGACGCTCTCCACTCGCATGTCATTGTTGTTTGAAATAGGGCTTTAAAACGCAAAGATCGTAAACTTTGCAGGAATATGAGGATAGCTTTATACGTTGTGACCTTTAAGGTCAGGCGAGTGTCAGCGATGTGTCCTTTCAACACAAATGCTTAAGATATATTAACAATAGTGTTTACAGTTCATTTTGTTTGTATTGACATTTACAATTTTATTGCATGGTTGGTTTAGTATGTTTCTTTCTTTTCTTGAAAGCCAGTATCGGCCCACTGCTGGACTAAAGATCCAATAAAGGGAGGATAACACAATGCTGGACAAACTGGTGATCTCTGTAGGTAAATGGTATTCCTAGTTTTTGTACAATGGTCGCTGCTGCCCGTTCAGGTAAATATTCTACATGCGAGCAGTTTGTTACAATGTACGTAATTCATGTAAGCCTAACCCTTTTTGTGGATTTAATTAACAATTCAGCCGTCCGGCCCTTTCTATTACACACAAGGGCTCGACCAAAAGAGGGTTAAAACAACAGGTATATAAAGCGCTGTACAAATGTGTCCCATTTTGTCCCAACTACGACCCGGATAGTCTTAGAATTTTATTAGCCTCTCTTTAAGGTGAAACATTATGTGACGGTGGTATTAAGGTAATAATTTTACGACTTATTTTTACTAATTCTTTACATGCTAGTCCTCATCTATTTTTATTTATTACTAGCTGAAGCCCGCGACTTCGTTCGCGTGGACTTTATGTCTCTGGAAAATGCTCATCAGGCTGAACAATTTTTACTAAGGCGATATTTTTATATCTTTTATAGTTTAGCTGGACCATTACGGTTCTGCATCAGGCGTTCTATTTTTCAAAATCATTTAAACCCTATATGTTGCCCAGGCTTAATAGCTATATAACAAAAAAAGTTTCATTTGAATCCGTCCAGTATTTCCGGAGATTAGCGTGTACAAACAGACAGACATTTTTTTAAAATTCTTACCATATTACTATGCCTCCATCGCCTCCAATATTTTTTTTGGAAATATATTTAATGTACAGACTTTTTTTACTGTTTTATTATATGTATGATATGATTATTTTGATATTTCTAAAATACAAGTATTCATCTTTGGGAGAGGCCTATGTCCAGCAGTGGACGTTGTGCGGCTGAAATGATGATCGGAAAATGCAATAATATGACCTATACGAGTAACTAACATTATTTCCAATATACCTATAAATAATAATGAATAATGTCAATCTTTATGTGCTGCTCGTTATAACAGGTCAGCTGCAAAAACCACAGATTATTTTTTTGCCTAATTTAAACCGTTACTGTTCCTCACATACGAGGTAGGCTGTGCTCTCGTACCCAAAACCCGCGGTCGTGTGGCGGTATGTAACGTTCTTGAATAAATTACACGCTTACTGAAAGTGACCACTGACTGACATTGAAACTATTAACTATTACAGTTTTTATGTCCATTAAAATTTATTTTAATTTGGCCTATTTATTATTGCATTAGGAGTTTTGTTTATAAGTATAGTGATCTAATGACCACAAACACCTTCAAAGGAGACAGAGTTATTTATTAGTTGTTTTTTTATCAATATTAAAGTAGTAATGACTTATGTAACGATTACTATGAAAATGCTAAATGATAATCTCTATCTATCACAGCAAGTCTTTTGTTAGGATTGAAATCCTGTTTTTCATCAACTTTCGTTGCTGTTCAATACGAGTTTAGAAATAAAGTATTCGTGCCACCATAACACTGCGTGAAGCATTGCCCGAGTTTTGACCATAACATACCGCGCTCTATTCCGTTTTGTACCAATAACTCGATGTTGCAAAATTATTACAAAGCTCATGTTTTCTCTGCAAAGGCTAGTACGAAAATTGGATTACTGATTCTCGAGCAAGATATTGAAAAATGATTGGAGATATGCAAACTTTGCAATAAAGGCAAATGCAATTCTGGAACAGAATGTACTCTAACTAATAAATCTGTGTGCCATCTTCAAAAGCAATAGTGGAGTGATAAAATCGCGACATGTTTTTCTATGCAAATAATCAAATATAAAGTAGAGTTTCTATTTATTCATGTTTTCTTCTCTATTATTTTTGATGTAATACATATTAAAAAAGGTTTTACTTGACAAATCTCTTTCAATTATCTAATCTTTAAATCTTGACCAGACAAAAGTGGCGACATTCAATTCCGATATTTGCTCAATGGATCTTTTGAGCCAAACCAAAAGCAATTGGCACAAGTGGTGCAATGTTTAGTAATTACGACCAGTCTCTCTTGTCGAAACATTCGCCTTTCACGAAAATTTCACGAGTGTCGGGGTATTGGGAACCTGTTACTCTGATTCTATTGTTTTTGTCAAGAATTCGTGGGCGGCGTAAGAACTTGATCAAAACGTCTAATTCGAAGTGAATTATCCACTTTCTTTTTTTTATTGTAGTTCAAGGGCATTGAATTGATCTGGACCTAATTACATTAAAGATTTCGTGCACAATAAAGAAATGGCTGTAAATAACTAAATAGTGTAGTTTGTTTTGAAACGAAGCTCTCTCTTTGGTCCAACGCATCACGCATCGCTAATTATAATGATAGGAAAGGTATAATCTCATTGTTGTACCTATCTTACGAAAATTGCCAGTCTTCAAAGGAAGGCGATAGTCGTATAATAACACGACAGTCTTCAAATGGAGTTTGGATCAAACGGTTCCTGTCGATATCAGGACTGCAGACTACAGCTATTGATAGAGTTTCAAGACTACCATTATTCTGCCCTTATCATATTAGCACGTTTCCAATTCAATCCTCAGTTTGTGCTTCTTCCAAAACTAGCAAGCTTTTTCCGATAGTTTCTTCTTCAAAGATGCATGTCAATGGTCATCTAATTAATTAAAAGACCATGTGAAAAATAATAAATACTATAAATATAAGTTCCAGCCAACTCTTACATTGAGAAAAAAATAATGGTTTTGCTAGCAGCAAAAAGTTTTGCTACTCGTTATCAAAATCGAGTGACTGCCGAACTCAGGGCTACTAAAATTAAAATATGTACATCATTCTGCTAACTAGAACATAAGTTTGGTATTTACTAACCAAATTGCAAGTAACTAAACTGGTTCAGCTATTTCTTTTTCTCAGTGATGTTCTATATACTTAATTCAAAAATATCCTATAAATATAACAATTCTCGATCCACATTTTGTCATACTACTAATAAACGGCTATGGATAGCCCATGTTTATTCACTGTCAAATTTCAGGATCTGTCTCAGGGTCTGTCTTGTAACTTCTCGCAGCTTTTTTAACAATTACCATGTTTGTTTTTATCTCCCTTTTTAATACTTAGTTCCTCGGGATTTTCTCGTAGTCTTAAAGCCCTTTCATCTTTATAACTTCAACTGGAGGATTAGAAGTTCCGATCGGATTATGATTGTTTAATGCTTAAAGAATAAATATTTCTTCTCATCTAATTACTTCACTAACACAGACTTGTTAGATTTATTTATTAGCGGCACTACCTGTGACCTTTTTATATTAGTAGTATACTTCGATTACTTCCTAATTACTGCCTAATAGTTATTGTAACCAATTACGAATACGGATACAAATCTGTAATGTAAAACTATTATGAAACCTTTTAAAGTTTTTTTCTTTAATGTTAGCACATAATCACGGTTTCATTGCAATTTAATCCGCGTAGCATTAAAGTGGTGCACCATATAGATGGCTGCAGAACAGGCTTGCAAATAGCCGACAAGGGGCCTTTTACTTGCCCATTGGCTCAATCCATTCAGTTCAGACCCTATTCCGCATTCCTAAGCGAGGTGAGCTGTACACGGAACGCCTACTCTTCCTTACTATAGCTACATCGGTCCATAAACCTACAGACGGTTTATTATGGAAAGAATGGTACCGATGACATTTTGAAACAACTCTTTTTTAAAATAATTTAGCTTTTAACTTGCTTGATGCAATTTCTTTGTATTTTACAGGCTAAGCATGGAACGTCGAAGGCCAGGGTGAGAATTACGGTGATAAATATTTTATGAGACTTTTTTTTTCAAGTCCTGATATACTTATTCAATAAGTTTTTTCCCTAGCTTCGTATTCAAGGGTAGTAGCTTTAAAATTGCATTCTTCGGGCCGGGAAGTCGTAAAATATATTCCATACTGAGATAGTAAAAAGATCTTAGATGAAACGAATCAGCCTCATGTCAATGTTTGAATCACGATTGCGAAATCATGTTTTTACCATAACTGGCGGAAAATTTTGTGAATTGCTTTTATAAACCATTTAATCTGTTACACAATAAAGTTACACTTTTGCCCTTTTCGTGCAAAGAAATAATGAACACGAAACAATACGTAATAAAGTAGGTAGGTAACTATTTCGCAAATCGATATAGCGCTGACACATTCTTAAGATTGAACAATATAGAATATTCGTAATCTAATATTGAAACAAGCAATTGGATGTATAACAAGTATAATTACTTTAAAAAATATTTTTAAATTACCTGAAGAATCTCCTCAAACCGAATCAAACGAGCCCAAACTCGATGGAATTGCGTCGTTTCATTGCAGTGTTCCTATGGCCATCCACCGGCTCCATCATCAAATCAGCTTTATGATATTGTCACGCGACATACATCAGCGTGCAAAATTTCAGCTCAGTGGGTCAAATTAAACTCGCAAGATTTGATTACAGACAGAATAACAAACGAGTAATTCAATAATTCGTCCCATGTACCTACGGCCCATTTGGGACGAAACGCAGAAAATCAAAATTAATTAAAATTTCATTCTGCAATTCGTCCCATGTTTAAAAATGTAACAATTCTAACGAAATATACATTTATCTTAATTCTTGTCTCACTGACTGTACCAAGCGTTAATAAGGTTTAAATTTCCATACAAAAAAAGAATGGGACGAATTGCAGAATGAAATTTTGATTAAATTTGATTTTCTGCGTTTCGTCCCAAATGGGCCGTAGGTACATGGGACGAATTACTGAATTACTCTAACAAACAACGGGACAGGTGGAACTAAATTAAAGCTTGTAAAAGTAGGTACGAGGACGGAGATTCTACTAAATTTTTACATTTTCTAAGTATTTTTTATTTGCATTTCCTCGTGCTAGACGTATGATGTTGGTTCTATTGATCATAAATCTGCATTGAAGACATTAAACATTGTTCTAAAAATATGAGAAAGATTTGTTAATTTTTGTCGGTGTTATAAATTTGATGCTACAGAATTTGCGTCTTTCCAGCAAACTACATTCACTTGTTATTTATTTAAAGAGTAAATTGTTTGTTTTTATACCAGAAACGATATCCTTGGCCATATCTGAGTTTCCTGCAATGGAGGAAACTATAATAAGGAGAGTTGTAAGCAGGATACAATGTTACCTCATTAACTACATAAAGCAGGATACGCGTAATAAAAGCCAGTTATAATAGTTTTAAGTGAGAGAAATCTTGAGTGTAGCATACCCTCATAATTGTAATGAATGAACCAATTTACTTAGTATTAAACACCTAAATTAAATAATTAACTAATTACCGCAGAATAATATAATTATCAAAGGATGTAATAATTTTCGTCAGAAATTTGAATTTCTGAATGATCCGCAATTAGATACATAATTTTATTATTAAATTCTATAAAAGAGATGTTACCAAATTCGAACTTAAAAAATGCTGGACCTTTAAACGTAGAACCGATGGCCGATGGGGCAGAAGGGTTCTCAAATCGCGGCCACGTACCAGCAAGTGCAGCGTTGTACACCCACTAACTAGGTGGTCGGACCACCTTAGCAAGGTTGCAAGACAATGCTGGATGCAGACCGCTTCCAATCCGTCGTTTTGGAAAACCTTGGGGGAGGCCTATGTCCAGCAGAAGACTTCCAGCAGCTGATAAGATAATGATGATGTAATTTTGATTATAGACAGAATTTAAAGCGATTTGATTTAGTGACCGAGTAGTAGATTAAGGGTCCTCCCCGCGCTAACGACCTTGAAAACACAAAAAAATTAATTTCTCTTTCTGTAAGTAAGATTATTAGAAACCCTCCTACAACTTTTTAGCTAGTATCCTTAAGTTTCATTAGAACCTCGAAAATTATTAAAATAAAATACCCTGAATTTTCCTTTGCAAAAAATACGAAAAACGGCCATTTTTGACTTTTTTTGTAAAGGTTTCTAAACCGGATAGTATTTCAATGACTTTCGAGGTTCTAATGAAACTTCAGGATACTAGCTAAAAAGTTGTAGGAGGGTTTCTAATAATCTCACTTACAGAAAGAGAAATTATTTTTTTTTGTGTTTTCAAGGTCGTTAGCGCAGGGAGGAGCCTTAAATATTCTGGTTTAACGCAAAGATAACTGGTTTGGGTCAGGGTAGCAGCACCAACTCCTTACTGTCAATCTCTTTTACTGCAGTTCATGTATGTCAAAACACAATTAATTTCGTACCGTGTGCATAAATATCCATCAGACAAACTAGATCGTCAACATGAATATCAACAGGACAATTAAGGTCACTTTATATCTAAACTATTATACCTAGGTTATAAATGGTATATTTTTAGACTTGTCGCCTGATCTTATGACGAAAAGAAGTGCTGTAAAAATTGATAACTTAATATAATTGTTAGTGGGCTGGTAAAGAAAACAATATTTTTGTTCTAAATTGTATGAATAGTTCTTTATCAACATTTTAGAACAGTTTTTTTATTTGTTTCCTTTGTCAGTAAGGACTCAGACAGATGAGACCAAATAGTATCTTAACTTTTTCTTTAGTTCTAATTGTTGAAAGGGTTACTTACATTATATACATATTTTTGAACTTTTTTTTTAAATTTTGTTACCTAACCTCCAATTATGACTCCAATCATGACTTTTAAATGTAAATACGCAGCTGTACTTCTCCAAACAATGATTACAGCCAGTAAGTGTTAACAACCTCATTTCTACAACCATTAGGGACATGAAATCGTAAAGTCAATGGTTTACGGGCAATAAATCGACTAGTGGAGTCCTGTTGCTGGTATTTCCTAATCGATTGACGGCTATCGATTTTGAGTTTTGCAATTCGCTAGTTTTCATCAAGTCAAATCAGATTCTAATTACAAACTTGTCTTTTGTCTCTTAGGATCCGTATGGAATAGCACGTCGTGACGTCATAATTTCTTAGCATTACTATTATCAATTTTTCTGCATTGATAAATCGGAAATCAATCTTTCAAAATCGATCTTTTAAAATCGATAAGATCAATGACAAGTGACATAATTTTGTGACGATGTATTATCTTATCACTACAAAATAATTTAATTTTGACCCTACCCTATTAAATAAGATGTGAAAGTACTTAGCCTTATTTAATACTGATCACGTGTTTCGATGACTTACCTGAAAAGAAAATTAAATATTAATTAAGCAGACATATTTTTGAATACCTTTTATCAATAATTACTTAGTATAAATGTACCTACTTAGTATTAGTACTATGTTAAGTAGTTTTGATTTAAGTAATATAATTATAGCTGAGTCAATACATTGAAGCAATTACAATAATTATATATTATAAGATAATTCTGCAAAACTCTCCTTTAGGGTAGAGGTGGAAGAGCCGAATATTTAATTAATTGAACAAGAAAATGGTTAAATATATATAGTCTAAAAATATAAGTAAGTACCCATAAAAATATATAAGTAAATATAGAATACTAGCTGGTGCCCGCGACTTCGTCTGCGCAGGATTATCACACAATATCTAGCCTATGTGTTATTCTGATGTATAAACTATATGTAAAGTTTCATTAAAACCCATTTAGTGGTTTTAACGTAAAAGAGTAACAAACATCCATCCATCCATACTTATAAACTTTTGCGTTAATACGATTAGTAGGATTAATAGGATAGTAGGACTGTAGGATAGGATATACTTTAGCGCATACTCTAACAAATTGTTTCTGTTATAGCTATGAAAGAGCAGCTCGCAACAATCGTGTTTTGAGCGCCCGGCCAACATTTCCGGCAAACAAAGTTTCCCGTTGCAAAATACCTCCACAGAATGTCTAAGCAGAGTTACATCAACACGGGCACAGCAGTTAATGTTTTATGCACATATTTTATGTACAGAACCTAAGTGACTATTTTATGTGGCTTGCAAACCACTGTACAACAACTTTGATGACGTAATATCTGTGTTCCGATATTGGCCAGTTCTTCTTCTTATCAAAGTTTAACTTGAAACAAAATGGGAGAATTTCTAGATTATAAGTTTTTGTATAGCGTTTTCGGCAGATATCTCTAAAGATTACCTAAAACATATTGACATAACTTTTCAAGCAGATTAACTTAAATAAAGGTGAACACAAATTTTCATAGTAAGCGTATAAATTTCAGTAGAAGCATGAACCAAAATAAAGAGTGAAAACTCAAAAGAGAGTAATTTTATTATTTATAATTACCAAAATAATCACACATATGATATTATATGTCTCTGTAAAAGGAGGTGAAAATACACATTATTTATCACCTAATACCCTTGCGGCGAATCCACACAACCATAAAAACCTAATAGGCCTACCCTAAAACACGATGCGTTTCGGAGGCACGCGAAGAATGCCATTGTCTCACGAGTATACAACACATTCGTTGAATACGAACATTACCGACTCGTTGGCTTTCCAACCATTGTCTTCGAAGGGAAATAAAGATGATCACAATACGTGAACTTATCTGTAGTAAGATCACGTAAAACAACTTGGGCATTAGGTCGTTGGTTATCATTATCAGCGGTAGTATAATAATAACTTATGTAGTATTATGTAGTAGCAATATACCATATTATCAGTATGCTCTTTGGCTTAAGAAACCTTTAAAATAGAACGCAGTGGGTGTACCTAGTACTCAGTAAACCTTATTTTGCGTCAATTTGTATCGTTAAACATATATAATTAAGTGCATCAGACGCCTTGCTTTTGGTCCTCAAAGCAACAAAACCTAAAAGTATATTACAATATAAACTTTTAGGTTCCCTGCATCTGAAAAAATTGCCTGATGTGATCGAGAGTGGATAATCAAGTTTTAAATCCAGCCTGTTCCTTGGGCTGATTTCAGGTGCAATATTAAAGTATATGTAAAACAGTTTCACAATTATTTTAATCAAATAATTAAGTACATAATATAATAATATCACTAAACTAGAGAAGTATTACAATTTCAGTTTGTATAACTATGTTACAGTATAGAATATGTAATTCCTAGGGATGTAACTATATAACAGTTTAATCTATTTTACTGCTATATATATTTAAAACGCAATATAAGGTTGCTCTACCTATGATAACAGACTATTTTGCAAACGCAAAATTCAAAGAGGAACGAGATCACTCGTGGCTTCTATCCAGTGAACTGACTATCACTAACTAGAGTTAAAAACACATACAAGCGATGTCAATAAGCGTATGAATAAGACAGAATTATGATACAAAGGCGGACTTATCTCATTAAAATCTCTTCCATCAACCTTTGGGTGAAGGAGAAGTGATAGGATATACTTTGACTATACTACATAAAAGGCTGGTACGTACACTTTCTGTTTCAGCTGATATCTTTGACGCATGGCGGCGGCACAACACAACTAGATTGTACACTGCGAGATCACAGCAACATGGGTTAATCACTTAACCGCACAGGACGCGCGCTGCAATAGTGTCATGAGCGCCGCGGATGCGCGCAACGCGAGTAGACTACTTCAAACTTTAGAAAATAAGTAATCGGCTGTAAAAGTGTTAAACTGTCAGTTAATTGCGACAGGCGAGGATGTAATTAAGCATTGCGGTGTACGTGTATCAGTTATTCGGTTGCGCGCGCGACTGCGGGCGCGCCGGCCGCGCACCTCCCGCCGCAGAGGCTTGCAATCAATTTATGCAAATTGTCGGGACGGAACGTCCAATTGACTATTAAAATATACCGGGAATCCTCCCGGTCAGGCGTCAGAATCGTGGACAGACAAATGAAAGTGAGATTCGAATTGATAGCCCGTGACTCTAAGCGATCTCACCTCTATTTGAAACGTTTCTTAGAAACTAACATCAGTATCGTACCTTCTTGGAACTACCATTATAATATATTCTACGAATAATTCGATTAAACACAGAGATTTGACTTACTAATTCATGTCTGAACATTTTTTATTATCGAGTATGGTAAACTAACACCAGAGTCAAATTTATCTCTTATTAGATACACAAAAATGCAATAAATAGAAAAACCGCTTCCATTACAGACTCAACAGTACTGAATACAATAATTATAAATCATTAACACAGTCGAAAATTCCTACTTATCAAACCGAGTAATTGATTCTAAATGTAATAAATCAGCTGGACTGAAACCGGTAATTTACTTTGTAGCAGTATCTATCTTATTTGGCAACGGTTCTGCATCGTCAACTTTAAATGCACTACATTGCCTCTTTCGGGTATAGATATTCGTCCAAACTTATTGCTAAAAAAACGAAGAGGAACGCAGGCAAACCTGTATGGAGGTATTTATGGACGCACTGCCGAAGTAAACAAGTTTAGTTACATACATATAACGCTGATTTACTTATAGATCGATTGGTATTCAGGACACACGCTAAGGTTTCCAAATACTGCATGTAAGATACTCTCCAGACTACCAAATATTTGATCAAAGATTTGATTAAATGAGAATTTACAGATAAACATACCCGACTCAAATCTTAATATAATAATATATCTTTATGATAGTCCTTGTAATGAAATTTTTTGACCAACTATAAGATGGGCTAGTCAGAAATTCATCTAGGGAACAGAGAATCTTAAATTATTAAAGGTTCATAGAGATATCACTTCATATTAATTGTTCAAGAATAAAATTATAACAAACCGTATTACATTAAGGTCAAGCTTAAAATAATAGCATCTAACAATGGGAGTTTTAAAATTATGCAGTATTTCAACTTGCCTCAGACTAAATTTAAATGAAGCTTTTGGAAAACTAGGCTTTAAGACAGAAACAGTAAAGACTGTTATAGCATTCTCAGAAAATGTTTGGCGCAATCTAATTGTCGCAAATTTTCAGTGATTAGATTACTCAGCAGGTGACTAACACAATATCTGTATAAGACAAGGTAAATATTTCGTCATGGCTCCTACCGCAATTCATCATAATATAGATGACACTTTGCTAAAACTAACATAGCAGATATCACTCAAAATATCTTATGATTTTATTTTTAAACTATCCACAAAAACCTTTTACGAGAAAATTCACAACACCACATGGTAAACCCATTTAGAAGAACTAACTAGCATGATTAAAAGATATAGGTACCTCCTAAACAATCTGACTATTCAAAGCTGTACCTAACCAACAAAAAAATCAATAACTCTTTCAGAGTAGATACTTTGTAAACTAATCCATCCACAGACACAAACGAGAGGCAGCATAAATTAAAACCAGTTCAATCAAAGGGCGCTCAAATTCAAATGAATTTCCTGCCGCTGACAATGCAAACATGCCTAAACAAGGTCGCGAGATAATTGATACCTACATGAACGGTGACAGAGATAACTATACAAACAGTGACAAACTCAAACAAGTAAACACGGTACATCGCAACTCTCAGCTACAGAATTAATATATGTACTAACATACAGAACTAAAGCTCACCCCCTCTCACGATATTATAGATAATGAAATTAGGTTTATCACTTTACATCTCATAGCTTGACAACTGCCAAACAATGATGACACCTTGTCGGGTACAATTGGTCGACCTACAGCTTTTACCCTCTAACTTCATGATCTACAGTAGCCCTAGTCTTTACTCGCTCACAGAAATATGTGTACGATCTTTGTTGCCATTTTTACTCAGTAGGAGTTTCATCAGTTGTGTGACGTACACCACAGCAATGAACAAAAACAACAAGATGGAAACGGAACGACCGCAGAGAGAAAGGTGACAATGAAAGCGTTTTGGAACGGTCTCTAGACCTCAGGGAGAATCGTCACGCGATATTTCTACTACTTTTGTCACGATTTTCTTAAGGCTCTGTTAGCAATGATGATTCTGAAATAAATGTTTTAGCTTTTTTTATTAACCTATACTGTCCTACTGCTAGGTAAAAGTCTTATCTTATTTATATAAAAAATAAATCGTTGGAAAACAGGATAAGTCCAAAACTTCCACTGAGGAAATCATTATTTTCGATTATTCGGACAAATAAACCTTTAAAACCTATTGATTTTACGAAATATTTAACAACTTTATTAGTGCAAGTACTTCATTTGTTTTGTTAAATATAGAGACCTCATCCATATTCCGAAGTGAAAAGCCTCGCGGTCTTCGCCTTAACATTTCACGTGAAAATGTTTAAAACGTCAGGTGCAGTACCTTATAATCAGCACTGTTACTTTCAAATGCATATTCGTAGTATGAAAGTCAAAACGTGAGATAGTAAGTAAAAACATATCTGTAATGCATTTTTCTTTAAAATATAAAGTATTCACATATCGCAAGAGCTGTTACAGCCATTAGTTGAGTTGTACCAGCAAGTTTTATGTCCCTAACGATGGTTGCGAGGTCATTGGCTTCTGCAAATGCATAGAAATATTGCACTGAGCTTAACGCTAATATCGTAACTGGATACGAGATATGAAATGAAGTTAACATATTCATCGCATACGCCGCCTCAATTAGCAAATGGTTGGCAAGACTATTTTTGTGCGATGAATTCAGACAATCATTCTAATTTCAATTTGCGACAAGAAATATACAGTGATTAATAACAACTTTAAAATAAGTATATGGGGCCACTAGTATCTATTCCACTAGACTGAAATGGTCCACATGGATATACCCCTATCTAAGATAATTTTTCATTAATTTGGGCTGATGCTTTAGCTAATATGTGGAGTTGGATAATACTTTTCCGAATATTTATGTACCTGTCTCAACTTAGCACTTATGGCCGATTATACTCTAGAGACAATGCTTTTTATAGAAATTCCAAATAATATTGCTCTAATTTCAAAGTATCTCTAGTATGTTTTGAGCATTTCTTTACAATGTGTAAATTATTAGAATTTTCTCACTTTCATGTTTATAAATCAGCTATAAAAATGTCAGAATTATCAACTTGTATTTGATGGCGTTGGATAGGGTGACTATTTCCGTCATGCTATATACAATTGTCAGTCATCACGCCAACACAATACCAATAAAATACTAACTTAGTAAATAAGAAACTGTTGTTATACCTTCCCTAAAAAACACATACTGCCTACACTTGTGAATTGTTTCTGAGAGTTACACGCGAATAAAATGTGGCAAAATAAAATAAAAAACGATCTACCAATACATACTAAAATAAAAGGTTCTACGTTCAAAGGTAGTTTTTAGAAGGGGCCGATTCGATTATTAAATATTCATGCTCAAAGTAAAAATCCGTCTTATCTAAGATTAAATAAACATCTAAAAAGGCTTTACGGCCAGCACTGAAGCTGAAGCGATCCTTCACGTTTTGAAATAAGGAGACGAAACTTCCATTTTCTATCCGCGTCCTCGACCGTTGCAGAAACGAGTGCGAGTTTATAGACTAAGAGACAAACACTTTGTTTTATTATCATTTATTTCAGCTGCAGTAAGTCCACTGCTGGATATGTCCCGCAAGAATTTCTATTGGAAGCGGCTTGCAATCAGCGTTTTTTTTTTGAAACCTTATAGAAATCGTCTCACCATCTAGCACTTATGTGTCCTACGCTGCGGATGCGTGGTCATTAAAAATAAATAATGCTTCTCCCATACATTTATTTTTGTAAACCATTCATTTGAGTCAAAACCAGTGTCAAAGTCAAAGTTAAAAATCATTTATTTATCTTTGGTTATACATATTTGTATCACTTGATAATTGTCTCAAAATAATTTACATAGGTATTTATCTTTGGATATATTTGTGTCACTTGCTAATTGTCTCTTTGATTGTGTCACAATGGTAAATATCTCGACTCTACAATCATATCTTATTGTTTTTTGAAACTTGCAATATAAGTATTGGCTTAGCTTTAGTTAATGCAAATCATTTTTCGTAGAATATGATTTTTCTAGTGTAGACTTTACATTCTAACTGTCTACCTCAATAAAACCTGTGTTCAAATGCTCATGCAAATTTGCGAGAGCTATGATAAAATCTAAAGACAGGTGTAAACGCAGGTGTTAACATTCTGTTTATATTGTATAACCAAGTAGTCAAAAATTATACTACCCTTACGGCATCCACATATGCTTTAAACATAAAAATTAGCTCATTGTCAATAATTACTAATATCATTATATTGATGATGAAATATATTTAATGATATGGTTATCATTAAACGTATTATTTGCATCAAACTGAGTTTTAGTAAGATAAATATTATGTAAAACATTTTCAAGCTCAATAAGCAGTAAATATATTAGATTACTGCCTTCCGTACATTCAAAGCGCAAATAATCTTTATTAATGAGAATAATTGGTAACCAGTCTATCAAGTTACGTGAAATTTTAAACAGGATTAAGACTGACTGCAGGTTTAACCTAGACTACTTTAATTAAAACATGGGATTAAAAATATCTTTGGCTTTTTTTTAGTTTTATTCTTTGACCAATAAGACCATTTTTAAATACCACAGGTAGTTGGAATGATACAACTTTATATATATAATCGAGTACTAAACGAGCAAAAATTGAGATAGCTCTAGGACTACAAGATTTGAATATGGAATATCGTAATATTCTCCCGACAGCAGTCGCTCCAGTTTTATTTTCACGAGACAAGACTCTTTTGTCCCGCCTGTGTCGTAATTTCATGGCTACCCTCCAAAGGATACGGAACAAAAGGTTTGATGGATCATCTTTTTTGTTTTAAAACGCATTGTCCTCGTAGGCGCCGTACATATTTTACGATTGTCCCTTGTTTACTGCTCAACTGATTTTTGCGCAATTTTTTCTGACCATTTGAGTATTTCAGATTACCCTCAATAAATAAATATTAGACAAGGCATACCCTCGTGAAACTATTAGAGATTTACTTCTCTACCCCTATGATAGATAAGTATTTAGGTTATATAGTTATATAGCCAATCCGAGTGCTTTAGATAACTTTAGATAACTCATCATCCGTTTAGGAACAGAAGACATTAAACCCAATAATTTTAAATATTCTGATAGTTACAACTTGTAATTGAACGAACTTAAATTTACTTTATTGGCTTTCAAAACCCGTATATTCACATTTAGAGCAAGTGCTCTTATCCTTCACATAACTACATAATCATAAAACAGTATATAACTATGTAGGTGTAGATAAATATTTATAAGAGAGGATACAATAGGTTAGGCCAAGGTCTGGTGCAGCGACAGATGTCTGTCTTAATATAAATAAGTGGTTGGGAGGCCCCGGGTCATCGCTATGCGGATGTCCAGAAATATAGTTTTTCCGTTGACAAACATGCGCGAATCCTGTGTGGTCTATATAGTTTGTATGGCAGATCTTGTGTCTAACTCTACTCGAGGGATTTGAAAAGAAATAAAAGTCAATTTATAAATAGTACTGCTTGATGTAAATATCATCCATAACTCACAAAATTTTGATCTTCAGCACAAAATATGCGAGCATTGCGACGAATATATAAACTTTTAATTGCTAATAAAAAATATAATTATAAAGAGCCCCTGTTAGTATAGACGAAAATGTCGGCGTAAATGATATACCTTAATCCTCTTATTTTATAAAATTAAAAGTAAATTACTTTCATGGGATAGTTGCAAATTGCAAATATGAAGATAAGCGAAATGTTTTTCTTTTTTTTAACGCAAAAAATAGTAAGTAAGTAAGTAGTATGGAAATTGTTAAATGTAAAATTACTTAATCTTACTTTTAACGTCTTTTAATACATATTGTTCAGGCCATACATTTAAAAAGAAAAAAGTTCTATGTCTATGGTTCAGGCTGACAATGTTTTGTCCTAAATTATCTAGTGTGCTACAAAGATCATAGAAACCGCATGCAACGTAACACGTGTGTGACGTAATGACGTGATTCAAAAGAAAATTACTCTTCATTGTAATAAAAAGCTGTTGCCCCAAAAACCATTACATGAAAAGGTTTTCAAAGCATCGGTAATGAATGCTTGATAATATCAGGGGTGGTGATAATTTGACGCTGGAATATTGAACTCGTCTGATCATCCCTACGTGAAAACAGAGACGGATCGAGTTTTTTTTTTTTGTTTTTAAGATTTGTAAACAGCTCATTTACTGTTAGTGCTTCCTAAAACATGCCTATCTGTTGCATAATACCTACATAAATTAGTCTATATACCTTAACATTATATCATCATATATCCCTTTATGATTATAATGACCGCATAATTTTATTGTTAATATAATTAATTTCATGCTCTTTTTTATATCCGTCAATAAGACAGACTTCGTCGACAGCGGCTGCGCACCAGATGTTGTACGAACAGGTTTTTGTTTGAGATGGTCAAGTACCTCGGAAGCCTTAGGGAAAGCGCATAATGTCAAAAGTAGTAACAAGTTTGCTAGCTCTGCAAAAATCTCAATAAATTGTTCGCAAAAAATAGAAATAAAGTAAAAGTAATCTCACCAAAAGTCCGTATTAATAATATACTTGATTTGTTAAACATTTTAGTAAGGTTTCATTTCAATTTTATTTATCTTCTGGAAATTCTCCTCTTTAATCTCTTTGTAAATAAAAACTCCGTAGGTACATATTTCTGATATGAACTTATATTTCTACAAAAAGCAAAAATAAAAGCTTAACTAAAAGTTTAGATTCGTTCCAAATTGGCAATTTTTAGCGGAATGTTTTAATTTATTTAGTAATCAACTACAGCGAGATTTTACATCAGATACCTAATAAAACTTTAAACAAGTGAAAGAATAATAAAGTGCAAGAACTGATATTTTATCTTTTATCTATCATGTGTATGTGTACTAATAATGAATTAATTAGTTCATATCATAACGAAAAAAATATAAATTCATAAAAACGAAAGTAAAGATAAATACAAACTCATATTTTCAAATTAAAAAGGCCAGATATTTATTTACATTGAGGCAACGTGCCCAGAAGGCTAGCAGCATTGCCACGTTGTATATACAATGCTTATTTTCTGACCTAGATCTACGGCAGCCTTTTGGTCACAGGAAACTTCAATAAGTTTACTTGAGATGGCGCTGTATAATTTTTAATTAATGTATAAAAAGCCCCGCGTAGTATAAAAAATCTACGCCTTCAATACGTCTCTGCATTTTCGACCTCCATTGCATATAAAAGGCGGGTAAAGGTACTAAAGTGAACATTTTACCCCCGCCAACAATCTATCGTCTAAAAACAGGTCATTTCCCAGTTATCTCCTTTGATGTCATTCATTGTCCCCAAAAATCTTTAAGACCCCTCCAAGTCACTTGAGTGTTGAAACTCCACTTCAGTCATGAATACAATAAAGATGCTCACTTTACTCGCGATTTAGTAATATAATAATTCACCATACTGCTGCAATTTAGTAAAACAATAGTGTATAATTTCCCAGGTTTTTGGGAAACAATAAGATACGTAATATTTTCGACGAAAGTAAACTGTATTTTTATCCATTCTAAAAGTTGGAACATACACTTATGTACATACTTTTTACTCCATAAATATATGTTCTTGCTGCTACACTATTAACTACTGCCACAAATCACTTTTAATTAGCTACTTACCTACTTCTATTTATATTTTTACCCTATGCTGTTCCACTATAGGGCAAATGCCTGCTGTCTTCCAACTCTAGTGGTCAAGGGTTCTTGAGGTCCAGTCTTTATAAAAAGTGTCAATGTCCTTAAGATCATAAATTTAATTAGAGTAATTTGCGAAGATATTTTATAAAAAAAGCCTAAGTAGCATTAGTTAATAATGCTAGTCAATTTACTGTAAAGATTTTTTTCTTACATAAATAAATATACTTTCTTTGTCTATTTGTCTGGTCATCAACATGATTATTCATGCACCCTTTTTTTACCCTTCTCACAAATATATTTACTTTTCCAAGTGTCATAAACATACATTAGGGAGAGGTAAAGTCGATGAAACATCGAGTACTGATTGACAATCGATTATAAATAAACAAGAGCTTGAATTCAACGACAATTTTTTTTAGCGTTGTACCTTCTTCGGTAGGTATTATCTTCACAACGCGTAAGAGCATACCCGAAATAAATCGAACCACAGGCTAGATCACTATAGTATAATGAAACTAAAATAAATAGTCAAAAAAACAAAAAAAACGGCGTTTGTATACAAAAGTGTCCAGCCGCCCGATCAATTTGTATGGGAATGTTTTTATATTTTGGCTGTTATTTTAAAATTATGCTAAAGTGATGATGAGTATATAGCCATTGGTTCAATTTGGTGGTGAAATGAAATGTCCCTTCCACGTTGTATACGTACTACGAGTACGGTGTACTGTACAAAAAGAGAGATGTTCTTAGTAAATACATATTATAAGAGTTGTACGTATGTACTATAAAACGTCAAAAAAGAAAACTGACTTTTATATTAGGCCTGATATATGATTATGTAGCATTTTCTAGGGAGGAGTAAGTATAAAGAAGCTCATAAAATATATTGGCGTAACGTATAGTGTATAGTCGCCAAGCTAAAAAATTAAAAACAAAATTAAAAAAATTACTAAAAATACAAATAGGTTTTATTTCAAAGACCCACTTTCTTAAGTAAATTTTTAATCACACTAATATTATAAAGGCGAAAGTTTGTGAGTGTGTGTGTGTGTACGTTTGTTACTCCTTCACGCGCAAACGGCAGGACCAATTTTAATAAAATTTGGTATGCAGAGCTGACACCCTGGATTAACACATAGGCTATTTTTTCCGCGGGTAACCCGACCCCAACACGCAGCTAGTTTTGAATAAAATAACTTTACCGAAATCATCGGGTAAAACAAAATGTGATAAAATTCTTACACATGTATCCCTTGTTTCTTCCGTATGATATGAAGCTATAAACGAAATAACCTCACGTCTGGGGTAGTATGTGGTTTAAGCAATAAATCAGCGAAGTGTGCTGCCTTGAGGATCTTCGTCCGCCCAGTTAGTGCCTGTTTTGGACCAAGTAATGAGGTGGAGCGGCGTTTTACATTTTTATGGCTCTGGTGCTTTTTGTTCGTCCGTTTATTGCCTGCGTGTATGGCAGTTAGCTTGTGTGTCTTGTCTTGTGAAACAGCTAATTTAAAATGGGTAAGATAATTGGGTGCATATGAGGGGTATAGTTCCACAATTTTTTTTTGTTCTTGCATTTATTGATGTAGCATTGGTATTGGTAGCATCACGTTTCACAGCTAACTGTGAAACTTTAGAGCTCAGGGTCAATTTTACAGATTTTTCTTCTTTACTTTGCAGGGGCAAACATCCTTTGTTTCTATCAATTACATAGTTATATGCGGAATATATTATTTTTTTATATTTCAGGATAATAAAAAGAAGAGCGGAAAGTAAAAAAAATTACATGCTCCTTCAGCTCCGAATAAAAAGAAACATATTTATTGTGCAAAATGTGTCATGTATCTACATTTACAAATTTTTCGCTACATCTACCAGAACTGGTAATGGTAAGGCATTGGCAGGAAAACCGATTATTTCCATTCGGCCGCCTACAAAACGAAAACTCTTTGAACCTAACAGAGCGATTGTCACTTCATTTTCATAATTTTAACGAGCGTGAGAAATTATCGCGAAATATTGGGTAACCGCCTATTCTCATCACTTGAGGCTGTGAGATCGTCATGCACGTTTCTCAGTACGTCCACGTCCCTCATGCCACGGATAAAAAGCCAATTGGCAACCGCAGCTTTCATCGAGCCGTCGAAGTATAAACATGGAGAGAGTAAAGTTTATGCTGCAATTTCAACGCTATTTGACGGTTGGATCTTTGCTTATTTTAGTTTTATTTCTGTATTAAATTAAAAAAAAAATTGTCAAACTTTTTTGAGAACCCCATGGAATATTAAACGAAAAATATATTTTTTTTTGGTTCTTATACAAGAATCAGAACAAGTTAACAAATCAAGCTTCATACTTGGACCTTAAGAAAGTTATTTAGGAGTATTATTATGATCTGAATTTACTCTGAGTTAATACCTGTATTTTGGTATTCATATTATAGCGAAAAGTTATTTTGGCTATATTTCATGATTATATCACTTTTAATATTAATATTGTTTGAAATGACTATTATAAATACTAAATAAGAGGCAATGATGTTGCCAAGATTAATCATCTAGTGATACAAATATCCAAAGATAAATAAATGATTTTTGACTTTTTATAATGATTGACTTTTCAAAACAAAATTGTTTTCTTAGAATTATTTAATGCATCATCATGCCATATTTAATATTAAATAATTATTAAATAAAACATGAGTTCGCTGATGCGTACATCTGTAATTACATAAATTATTATGAATATTTTATTAAAAGGATACACATTTTTATTAAAATATTTATAATGATGATGATTTATAATGATAATAAGAATGAGATTTTAAATAATGAAGCAACCGTATATTGTTATCATTACAGTGTTAGTACCGGCAAACCCGTTTTGTAATTATTTTGTCAAATAAAATAAAGTACCTGGGCGACCGAGCTTTGCTCGGTTACATCTCAAACATTAACTATTTTTTTTAAACTTGTCTAAAAACAATGCAAAAAAAAAAATATATAAACTTAAACATAAAAAAAAAACAAAAGTAAGTCACCGAGTGGGATTCGAACCCGTAACACTCTTTCTAGCAGTCGCTATCCTTAACCACTGAGCTAAATCAAGGCGGTCGCGGCGCGACGAAATTAGCGACCATATTCTGCGTGGAAAGAAAAACGCATGAAAACTCGAAAACACGCGTTTTCCCAAACATAAAACTAATCTAGATCGATTGTTTACCCCTGAAAACCCCCATATACAAATTTTCTGCGAAATCGTTAGAGCCGTTTTCGAGATCACAGAAATTTATAAATAAATATATATACATACATACAAGAATTGCTTGTTTAAAGGATAAGATAATTTATAATGTAACGTCTCTCAATCTCTCTATTTATTTGGTCTGAGCTCTCTAAAATAAAAATAGTAAGTAACTAACAAAGGTCTATGTAAAGTTAAAAGTAATAAGGTTATAAACTTACTTATACCTAAACATAAATATATACTTTCAGCAAAATTCATGTCATTTTACAGATTTAGAAATGTATACCGTACCAAATGTGTGTTTAAAGACGACTATTCAAGAGCGCGTTGGGTATGGTGCCATTATTCAAATTATTTAGCTTATTATAAATACGAAAATACACATTTACATTACAATACAGAAGTGTTCTTGAAAACGCCCTAAAACATACGTAACAGTAGTCATTATCGTCGAATATTTCTGTTTTGTAGAGAAAAACTCATGAAAATTTTCATTGGTAACAAATTTTAACATTAGTTTTGTAAACAGCATTATGATTATATATGGTCTAACAAAATATACTGAAACTATATATATATATTTTAAGTGTGCATTTAGTCCGTGATAGTGAACAACTTTTCCCGAGGAACATATCTCGAAATATGAAATAAAAATAAAATATTTTAGGCTTTGCATACAAACTCGGATCAGCTGATCGGTCAACTTTTATGGTAGTCGAAAAACTATTTTTATATTTGGATATATGTTCCTTAGGAAAATTTGTTTAGTATTATGGACTGAATTCACTCTTAAAATAGTTTCAGTATATTTTGTTACACCTTATACAGGTATAAAGGATGTCTATGATTTTTTAATAACTGCTCTGAACTAGAACTGTGTTACCAGCACCAGCACACGGTCTCGTGCGCCTGCGCATCATAGACAGTAACAAATAGCGACAATTTGGTCCCATTTCCTGAGCGCCCGCTCCCTCCGCCGCGACCCACTCGGCGAATTATTAGGCTTAATAAAATAACACTGGCTGGTACATCAGACGCAGACAGTATGCCCGTATGTGGCATTCACTTGAAATGATATTGGATTGGTATGTGGGGACTGATTTTGATCTTTTATTCTGCAGTGAAGAATGTGTGGACTGACTTACCCTTATATTACTTTATTTATACCACGTAGAAGGGACATACTAATAATTAATCGAACCACGGGCTGTACTAGATCACTTTAGTATAATAAAATCAAAATAACAGTCAAAATACCAAAATCGACATTCCCATACAAATTACCCAGAAAAGCGAAATTGCCAGTTTTGTTAAATGTATAGAATAAAATTACAATTTCCAGAACATTTCTGTACTCGATATAAAGAATTTTTTAAATGTTTTACAATTTCCTTTTTTTAGTTTCACGCACACATCACGCTAAACTCTGCCTTCGTTTCTGACGTCCCCAGGCTCTGTCTACCCCATCAGGGATAAAGACGTAAGAATGAATCTGAATTTAACTTAAATTTAATTCATCGCCAGGCATGATCCTGTCGATTAAACTAAACCAACAAAAATGGACACCGACCTCCTTTGAGATTTCTCGTATGATGAGAAGTTACGAAACGTTAAAAGACTGTAGTCTACATTTTATAATAATATTATATTGCCTTAAGTTTATGGTCAATCTCTATTCATTTCCATGTCGTGTTAGGGTTAGGAATAAAAAAGTGGAAAAATAAAGAAGGGCTCTAAAGGAATAATCCTTTCTAGCTACTAGTACCCAGAGCCGTAAATTAATTTAAAAAAATATATAACATTTTTAATCAAATCCGTATAGCGGTTATAGAGGCCACTTTCAATTAACCTATTGTTTAGTTAGGTAGACGCTTCTTCGTAATTATTAAGCAACAAGATTATGACAGGCGACGCAATGCAATGATAAACTATTTCATAGAACCCATACAATTTGATACCGAGATCGGGAACGCAATAACTCAGATAGGTCTTGTCGAATAACTAACAATTATCGCATGACGCAAACAGCAAAACTGTCGCAATCATGACAAAAAATGCACTATAATCATATATTTTTTTACGAACCATAAAAAAGATTAGCTAGGTAAATTAGGCAGATTTTTTTGCTTGTTTTTCGCATTTGTTTTCTCCTTGCCTTGTTTTTAATACACATAAAAATACCTACTGACTGCATGAAACTCTTACTTTCTTCTTGACAGTCCCATTGTGTAGGTATAAAAGATGTTATAAAATTAAATTTAAAGAAAAACCTAAAGCATTAGTTTTTTTTTAACTCGATCTATTTATGAAAAAATAATAAAATAAAAAATACTTAAATAATAATAATCGTAGATGAAGTGAAAGAGATCTGTCACGATTTAAACGTCAGCAAATATACAAAAGGAACGGTTCGCGTAAATTCCTAAGTACAAAATTTTAATAAGTACAGCTATGGTTACCATTGCCACGCTGAGATGAAGAAGTCAGATAACAACTACTGACATTTTTGAGTATTGAGTGTCGCGTTCGCTCGGTAAATCAGCATCAATTTGCGAAGAACTGTCGCTCATTTAATTCAATCTGCAATCGAGGTTGAGGCTCGTGGGTGTACTAAATAAAGTATATCCGATGTGACAAATGTCAATCATATTTGAGAAGAAGATGGAGCAAAAGCTAGTCAAAAATACATGTGATTATTTGTTCTTTCATAATTCACTACGTATAATTTTTCAAATCTAAAAACCGCCTTCACTTACAAACTACTGATTTTAATAAAATTTCTTTGGGACGTCACAAGTAAACCCTAAAGAATTTGTCAAATCAGTCTAAGCGTCTTCGAATAATCGAAAGAAATAACATAACCAAAAAAAAAAGGTAAATGATTTATTGAAAATATTTATCTATGAATACACTATACACATCATATATGTGACATATTAACTACCTATTTATGAAAAGTATGTACTTGGGTTTTTTTTTATTCTTTTTCTCGTGTGTGTTAGTGACTAACACTAGTGTCAGAGGTTTTAAACCGCCTTTTTTTATTAAGGCTAAACTAGATTTTTTAACTACGTTTTTAAAGTAAAAATTGCTTTTTCTTTTTTATACTAACCTGTTCTCAATGGTTAAACCCGGGATAATCCATGCAGATGCCATAAATCTTCTTAGCTTACTGCACAACACGTATCACGTGAACATATTAACTAGGATAGAAAAGCGTTGCATATTTAGTGGCATTTTTTCTTGATTTTTAGAAAACATACCGTACACTTTTTGACTCATTGGTACTTATGAATCTCTGTCTATAACTCTAGCTCTCGCTTATAGCTAAAGGAACGATTTATAATAAACTTACTGCATAAAATGCTTATTAACTGGGCTTACTTCTTTTTGTTAAAGTGACTCTACATTTTAAAACAAAGAGACAAAATATGAGGCAAATGTCTTTCATAACACATCTCATAGACACATGTACTAGGATCACAGAAAAACGTCAGAGCAACTCCCACACTCTTAGTAATAATTACTAGCAATTGAGACATAATAACGCAACCCTGGTTTAAACATGTAAACAGAAGTAGTATACTAGATTCGCATAAAAAGGTACAATGGTAAAAAGGAAGCTAGATTTTCTATATAAAGCTTCTAAAACATATCTAGCAATGAAAGTATAGTAAAATGAAGGACGCTTTTCCAAAAAAACCTGTCGCTATAGTACCTACTCGTTCTACTGATTTTATACTTATTATCCAATGTCCCCTGGGTGGATAAAAGCGAATAATATATATTATCATCATTTCAGCTGCATACCGTCCATTGCTGGACATAGGCCTCTCCCAAAGTTTTCCAAAATTATATACTAACTAAATAAGGCTTACAGTCACGTGACTCTACATTTTACAAGTGAAAAAAATAATAAATTATTTTTCTTTTCGAAAAAAATAAAAGATAAATAAAAAAAATCACAAAACCAAACCTCCTAGCCACACATTTACTAGGCTCACAGAAAAACGCCAGAGTAACTCCCACACCCATAGTAATCGAGACATAATAATGTAACCTTACACACGTAAATAGAGGGGCATGAATTACGAGCTTCCTGCGTCCAGGTTGTTGCTACCTACTCCCATAGCTGCCACCATGGTAATTATCGTCCGACATACTAGTAAATTGATGTTCTTTGCTTTGGGAATTTACTGTTAAAGCCTGGTTTTAGTAATAATGGACTGTACCCGTTACCGTACAATATTTGTGTAGTTGCGGCCAAAATATGTATGTACTTAATGTTCAAAACTTTAAAAGAACAAAAATTTTATGGATGGAGACTTCTTTTAAACTTGAATTAATAAATATTTTCGATTTTTTAAGGAAAAACATGACTAAAATAAATACGTACTCGTAAGTAAATACTTACATTTTAGAAAGTAGTAAGTTCGACAAGTTACCGTCAAAGATCGCACCGTATTTTTATCCTTTCTTGTAATGATATTAGTAACATCTGTGTATTTAACAGTAAGAAGTTATTACCTTTTTAAGTCATTTTTTTTACTTTAATTGAATACTTAAAAGATTAAAGTACACGATCCTTAGTAAAACCTATTTAAAAATTATTATTCATGAGACAAACTCGATTCATAATCACATCAGCGTGAAAAACGAATATAAATACTCCCTCAAAAATTATAATAAGTAGCTATTAAAATAAACATACGTCTGACTCTTTCCTCGTGCCATTTTCTTCCAAGTAGTTAATAACACAAAAAATAAACACTGCCCGAAACAGTTCAAAATAATTCAATCACAAAAACCACAAAACACACTGGTCGGTCGAAAAATAAAAAGTTCGAAATTTAAAAAATATTTGGCGGCAATCAGTCACATGAGCACGGTTCTTGCGAGGTCCGTGTTACCACTCTCCGAGATCTCAACTCGATCCGGACGCGGCAAGCGCCCTACTTCGGTCAACCAGTTGATCAAGAAAGACAGAGATAACAAATTCACTTTGCGTATGCGTGGAACGAGACAGCATAACAAGTCATTAGAAAACTATGACAATCAAAAAATTTTCGAAAAATTTTGCAACAGTCATTTACTGTAATAGGTTTTGCAACAGGTACGTATTTAGGCAGATACTTATGTACAATTTGATTCGAGTCAAAAAAACTATTGATGTTGCTTATAGCGCCATCTACTGTCGTGCAGTTGTATTTACGATAAAATTCAGTCGTACAGTAAGCAGCGCATACTGCTATTCAATACACAAAGTGTATATCAAACAGTTTACTAGATGCCACTAGCTAACATTCAATAGTTTCGTTTACTCGATTGAACTAGCATACAAAAGTTTATTTTGTATTGAGTACCTACGATAAATAGTGCAAACGAATATACCTCTTAATTTTTTTTCTTGTACATACTTGTAGTAAATAAATACCACAAATTTGTATGAAGTAATATGCAATAGACTTGCAACTCGAGCTAAATGAATACCACAAAGTTTTATTATGTACCTAAATTAAGTTTAATAAATCACAGTTATTTTAGTTTATTCTATGCAGGGATAATTATGCGTGTCTTGACGAATGACATAGAGTTGTATCAAAAAGGAATACTAATTTAATAACTACGCATCATTAGAATAGTGTCATCATTAATTTTAGTCTAAATATATGCACTCAGTTACTTCTGGTTTTTAATTATTTCAATGTCTGGGTCTCACTAATGTGGTAATGGTAACTCTTGTAAGATATGTCACCTATATTATTTTTAATATGTTTTGCAGCTGTCGCTACGTATGTTAGCTCGATTAAAACTAGCTAACTACATTTTAGATAAAATGCTTTTTAGTCTACGTAGTTTCAAGAAGTGTGAACGTATCATTGAAAGCAAAATGATGTCTTTAATTATCTCTTTTTCTACATTGCTTTCAAATTATATTATAGTATACGCACATTTATTTTCTTATCACTTTATATAGGTACCAAAATTTCAACTCTTAGTTCGGCCCACAAAAATATGGTCTGGGCACGTTTTGTGCGTCGTCGACTTTTTGTACGACTTTTTATCTTAAAAAATAGAGTAAAATTGTACTTACACTTTAATTTTCTTTCCTTCTGTATTCCCAGAGATGGTGGCAGGAGGCGGAGGGAGGTCATCCATTGGGACCTCCTCATTCGGCGGCGAGGGGGGCGACTTGTCGAATTCGGCTATTGGGGCTAACTCTGGCATCGGAGACACCGAATTACTGTCCATAGCCGACAACTTTATGGGAGACACTTTGGCTATTTTGGCGGCTTGCTGGCACCCCCGGTAGACCGGAGGATGGGATCACAGATAAGTTGTGGAACGTATCAACACAGATCACTTCACGACTGTTTTGCACAGTTGCGATTCACACAAGAGTTCGCAAATGGATGCAGAGTTTTCCGCGCAGGGTATCTTCAGCTCGAATTCAGCCTAAAAAAGAAACAAATTTGATTTTAACACCCACTGTTTTTGGAAAAGCATACAAGGTATTAAAAAAACGATACAATTTTAAAAGAGCATGCTCAACAACTTTCCCAAGTGAACAATAAGCATGGTAAAGCATATAAAAAAGTCTTTTCATACGAGTATTAATTCAAACACCATATGATTTTTCTCTATTTACTTATTGTTTGTTCCCATGAGAAATTTGATCAGCATACTTGTTAAGGATTTATACGTCTTTCTGTGAGACACTTAATACATGAATAAGAAAAAAGTGCCCGTTCCAAAAACCAATATAAATTTAAAATATAGTCTCAATGTATCGACGCTTTTATTTTTATTACGGAGTCTTTGACCGAACACGGGCTCAGAAAGGTATAAAATTGAAGTGTTCATTCAGTATATTAATATCGAAGTCCATGTATCAGAATGGATGTAAAATACATAATTTAAATCACGTTCTATATAAATTATAAATTAATATATTTTTACTTTCATTTTCTATTTATATCGTAAAAGTAAAACATTTTATTATTGATTAGAACGCCTACCTGATACGGTTTCTAATTCTATGCAAATGGATTAGCATTTATTTTTATAATTTTTTTCTACAAATATCCCTGTTTTGAGGCTGGTCTAGGTTACTTAGGACAAAATGTCTAATCTATAACTATACATTTTTAGCAGCAGAATTATAAATAGGTAAAGTAAAGGTAAGTAGTAAAAAATACACATTAGTATGTCCAGGAAAAATGTTTACTCTTTTCCTTGTTTGATTTTTCTATGTCAAAAGAAGTAGAAATCCATACCAGAAGACTCTCATTATATCAAAAATATTCTAATCTCAATTCTTATGATATAAGCCAGGCTGAAGATCAAAACAGATAAACCTATTTTATCATATTAGCCAGAGGAAGTGCGCTGCTAGACTTGAAAAGCCACTTACTAAACAGAAATCATGGGGAATACCAACAAACGGTTTAAAATACATGTTAAAGTAATACCAGTATGCCACACGGAAGGACAACGTCCTGCACCCTACCTATTATTATTGGACATTTGCCTGACAAGTCTGCGGAAGGGACATGGACGTAACTCCCCAACATGTGATGTTCCATTCGCAGTAGCGGTCCTAGGTTGTGACTGGGTTGGGCACACGCCCAGAGACGCCGGGAGCTTGGAGCGCAGGGACATAGGTCAGGCGTGGAACGGTTTGTGGGACAACCGTAGTACAATCAACATGGACTTTAAGAAAATCGTTCCTACTTTATACCTCTTAGATCAATTATTAAGTAGTGCGGCCCACAGCACATCAAGTTACCCAAATTATTGCAAGATTAGCATTCTTCTGTTACGTAGGGATTATTTTTCTTCTTTTTTGTTCGTTCTTCTGATTGTCCTGGGTCTTAGGTGTTTCAAAAAATATATTTATTCGTATCGTTGAGTTAGTCCTAGATAAGATGAATACTTAGAGACTAGACTAGATTTTGATTAGATTAGTATCGTTTAGTTAGTTTAAAAACTTACTTTGGGGAAAGCTCAAACAGTGTGATTTGGCCGTGTCTTTGCGCATTGTTGTAAACAAACAGATTTTCTCTCATCATCAACATCAGCTTACAATGACCTGCTGATAAGCATAAGCTTCATGTTTTTACTCATGAGTTTTTAATTAACATTGAAAAATCCTCTTTTTTGAACACTAAATACAAATTGAAAATTACAATAGGCGAACCATGACCCAGATATTATTTTAACCCGTTAAACAGCAGATAGAGCGCAAGGAGCAACTGTTACCTCATCCCGGGCTTCCAATATTGCTAAAACCTACACCGTCAATTCGTTTTGTTCCCAACATGTTTCTAACTATAAACACGCTGACCACAAGTTGAAGGGCCGAAAATAGAATAGGTGATAGGATGTTGATGTTTAAGAGATGCTTAGATATGATCTGACGGGACGTGATGTGAAAAGAAAGGATCTTTCGACAAAGCTATGATAGCTATTGTGAACTAAAGGGATTGAGTACCTACCTACGATTAACAACTCTTATATTTTATATGTGTAGGTTACTTACATAAAAATAGATGAAAAAATGTACTATAAAAAATTGTATGAACTATGTATGTTTGTGCTAATATTATAAATGCGAATGCTATTTTAAATTAGCTCAATTTTTCAATAAGCTGTTTCACCTTTTTTGCTGAGTCATGTCATGGGGTCATTGTGTTTTTCCGGCACCGGTCACATTCTGTCCGGTTCAAAGTTGTAATTATCGTGTCACGTGTGCTATCGATATTTAAAACGAGCACAAAATTGTTTCTGTGAAAATTTATTTCCGTGGTCTTTTTTTTTACTCAACGAAACAGGTATTTTTTGTCATTTCAAGATTCAATTTAATAATTAAGTAATTTCATTACGTATTTAAATTTAATTCAACTATTTAAGTCAGTAAAAAGGGTACTGAGTTTTTAATAATAAACTAAGTAAGGATTTAAGAGATATTTTTATTTATAATATATGTTTAGTGTATTTATTTTTAGTATTTAAGTTTAAAATATAATTCGTTTTAGTTTAGTTAATATTTATTATAACATTGTTACTTGATGTTGTTTGTTTAGTATAAATCTTATACCTTTAAACGAGCAATTCTTGTATGTATATATATATATATTTATTTATAAATTTCTGTGATCTCGAAAACGGCTCTAACGATTTCGCTGAAAATTTGTATATGGGGGTTTTCGGGGGTAAACAATCGATCTAGATTAGTTTTATGTTTGGGAAAACGCGTGTTTTCGAGTTTTCATGCGTTTTTCTTTCCACGCAGATTATGGTCGCTAATTTCGTCGCGTCGCGACCGCCTTGATTTAGCTCAGTGGTTAAGGATAGCAACCGCTAGAAAGAGTGTTACGGGTTCGAATCCCACTCGGTGACTTACTTTTGTTTTTTTTTTATGTTTAAGTTTATATATTTTTTTAAATTTTGCATTGTTTTTAGACAAGTTTAAAAAAAATAGTTAATGTTTGAGATGTAACCGAGCAAAGCTCGGTCGCCCAGGTACTTATAAATAAAAATGTCAAAAAAGAAGTAAAAATAACTTTTTAATTTAAGAAGTACCTTTATAATTTTCAAGGTTATACTTTCAAATACTTAAAATCTAGACGGTACTTTCGCTGGTGAGAATACATTGGACGCTTTATTGTTTTATACGTGAATGGAAAATTGAAAGGCACTATAATTACTAGGGTTATCACTAGTTATCTAAATGTTATAATAATTGCAGGTGATTTAATTAAATCAAATTCTTATTTTAAGTAAAAAATATCAAAAGTGCAATATAGGCAGGATAACATTTTTTAAAGAATAAGAAACAACTTTTTATCCAAATTAAGACATTTTAAATAAAAAATATGAAGACTCAATGTCCAATTAGAGTCTTGAGTCCGAATTTCAAGACCCTAACCGAAGTCCGAATCGAAAGTCCCTACACCATTTGCTCGATATCTCACCCTCTATCTAGCCTGACGGCAACCTTACGTGAAGTAGACAGACAGCAGGTAGCGCAAGCATTACCGGTGTTTGCGGCACTACACCTTTCTTGTTGCGTAACAAATAGTATGCTATTTACTCATGTCACAGAATTAATAATAGTATTACATACAGAACGGAAACTCGCACCGTCCCCCGCAATCTGGTGTCCCCGCAACCCTTCCCCCGTTATTGTAAGGTGTAAGTGGCAGTAAAACAGGGTTATTGGTAGTTGCACGTTGACATTATGCGAGTCACTTAGGATTATTGAATTGTAATGGTGAGAAACTGCGCTCATTATCATTGTTTATCGACGGAAAACAATAAATAACGAAAATTTTATAGATTTCCGAGTGATGAAAACAGGTAAGCAAAGCAACAAAGTCTGTAGTGGCAACCTTGATTGTTTAACTCACACATTTGACGTGTGCACGGACGGATTGTTTCGTTTGTAGTAGTACTAGGTATATATGCCGCTCCGTTTGTATGAAGAGCCATACCTGTGCTCATGTCACAAATTTGATGTAAAACGTTAGAAGCGTTGCATAAAATATGTTAGTCAAGTCTTAACTTTTATTTTTTTCAATCTTCTTGCCCACCTTCACGCTAAAGTGGCCTTCGAGTCTTGCGGCCCCGGAATCTGTGTGCTAAGAGCCGTAGGACCCAAAATGCTCTGTTTGTTCCATTAGGAATGTGGAATTGTGGATTGATTTATTTTCATTTATATTATTTATTTATTAAAACTTTATTGTTCCATACTTAACAGTTGTTTAGAATTGGAACCGACAAACAGACAGCGGAGTCTTAGTAATGGGGTCCCGATTTTACCCTTTGGATAAGAAACCCTAAAGACGTGGTCATGTTGAAAGTGCAGGGTTGAACAACCAGCTACATTCATTTCTCAACAGTACACCAAGTTCAGCCTAGTTAATTTTATTTACACTAGCATCCATGTAAGTAACATTAAACGCATGTAGAACAACAATAAATTACGCTGCTAACTCCTAGATACACGAAGGCCAGTAACAGGACCCCCATTTGTTTTCATTTTTCCCAGAGGAACGAAGGGTCGAAGCATGCAGACGGAAAGAATAGCGTATAAATACTTTAATTACGACTTTGCGTCTACGAGTTATAATATAAGTTTATTTACCAGGCAAAGCCGCTAGATGACAACTAGTCAAATCAAACACTTTTTTCTAAACGTCCAAACAAACAATAAGTATCTATGAAATTTGTATGAAATAATAAAGTAAAGATTTTCAAGACAAATAGCGCACTTAATATCAGTTTTTCTGTAAATAATAAATACCTTTAAATTCATTTTGTATAAATGGATATAATCAAAGAAAAGTGCCACCACTATTTATGGACGTTTTCTTTTACAAACTGTACCGAATAATTTATATTTGACCCAGTTTTCTACTTTTTATTATAATAATGTCGCCTAAGCGTGATTGCGAACAAGTATCATTCAAAAGTTAACAACTACATATATAGATTCATTAACCTCCTACAAAAAAAATGAGTGTTATATATAGTTTGACATGTCTGTCTTTGGCATCGTAGTGCCTGAACGAATAGGCCGATATTGATGATTCTTTTTTGATTTGAAAGTCTTTAGTACTTTGTTGTTTCCATATTTACTTGGTGAAGATATGATGAATTTTAGAGATATGGAAGAAACTACTAAAAGAAAATGAAGTCATTTTTTTTTTGTTAAAATGTTATTTTTTATTTACAGATAGGTATTTGTCACCGAAGAATAACATAGGCTACAATTTACTCCGAGATAGCCACCGAAAACCCAAAGCTCTCTAGAAAGCTTGAACAAAACAGAAGCACAAAATAAACCAAATGTGAAATAAATTAAAAAGTGCATATGGTAGTCCCAGGACTTGTCAGATAATGCTGAGTGCACACGGACGTGAGGAGGACCGAGTGCAGGCTCAAGGAGCGCCGGGAATGAGGACAGCACTCTACACAGATATAACGATGGTATGTAGCTGAGAACACACATTTTATGAAGTCGGTAAAAATGCACATATTTCGTACAGTTTCTTTCAAGTGCGGATGTTTATTTGATAACTAAACAGTGCAGTTAAGTGCAGTGTCAAGCAATTAGGTCAGACGTAATTAACCCTTTAGTTCATTTCCGTAGATATATGTATTTAAGTATTTGAAAGTTGCTAAAATAGTGGACAAGTTGAAACGCCATCGACTCACGTGGTAGGGCTATGCCATGAGGAGGGATGCCGAACATCATGTTCGGCATCCCTCCTCATGGCATATGGCGTTTCAACTTGTCCACTATTTTAGCATCTGGCTAAGAGGATGGTCCATTTGGATGTGAAGGGCTGCAGAGGGATAGGAAGACCGATGAAGACGTGAATACAATACAGATACAGATACAGATACGAAGGAACGAGGTGCTAGTTTAAATATGTGATGTGTATTAATAGGTGAATGACAGAGAGAAGTGGAAACAGTTGACATACAGAGCCGACCAGAAATAGGGAAATGCCGAGGAGAGTCATGATGATCATGATTTATTTATTTTATTTTAACTTTATTTACCAAAACATCATGGTACAAAAGGCGGACTTAATGCTTATAGCATTCGCTACCAGTCAAGCTGGTAAATATAATACCTACATTCACAAGAAATACTTTTAAAAGTAACCCGACTACTAAAAGCTTCTTGCTAAAAAAATACGTTTATCCTGTAAATGCAAGCACAGCAGGGAGAAACAGCTAGTTAATGTATACATTTTCAAAATGTGCTAAATGAACCCTTTCATTTGATACCCTACACGGTATGGTTCAATTAATTTTAATTATTTAGTTCATTACTTTATTTATACATATTATCACGTCTTTATCCCTAATGGGTAACGGGGGCAACGACTTTGTGTTGTTGTCCTAGTTTGGTTAGGACATTGCAGGCTGATCACCTGATTGTCTGATAAGTAAGACGATCCGTGCTTCGGAGGGCACGTTAAGCCGTCGGTCCCGGTCACTGTCTTTGACATTGGTCGTTACCTAAAACCATGTCAGAGGCCTTTAAGGCGGTTTAAAAACTCTGACACTAGTGTTAGTCACTAACACACACGATAAGAAGATCCCTAATGGGGATGGGAATAGACAGAGGATATTGTATCTTGCGGCTCCGAGCGGACAGAGCCCAGTCTATTACTTTATAGTCTTTAAATTATGTATAAAAGGCGCCTCGGTGAATTTACAGCGGACAGCCGAGACGCTTCCGAAGATACCTCATTTGTCAAAATGTAATAATAAAGATACGAGGGAAGAGATGAACATACATGTCGACGAAACACATAATCCTCCTTTTGGCTTTGCTATAGTCAGGTAATTAATTATAATCCTACTATCCTACTAATATTATAATTGCGAAAGTGAGTTTGTATGTTTGTTTGTTTGTTACCTCTTCACGCCTCAACTACTGAACTGATTTGGATAAAATTTGGTATGGATATACTTTGATAACCAAGGAAGGATATAGAATAGTTTTTATCCCGAAATTCCCACGGGGAGCGAAGCCCACGGGCACAGCTAGTTAACTATAATAATAAATTAAAGGTATGCAATTTAATTAGGTACGTAAAAGAACATTCTCGATAACAGGTGTATAGTAAAATCACATGATAATTATTTAATAATAAATAAACCTCTAAAGTAAGTTCGAGTCTTGTAAACTCTTGTGTTAACTCATGAGATACTAACATCAATCATAACATCCTTTTATAAACATCCAAGACTCAAGTCAATCTGAAAAAGCTTTTTTTTCTATCTTTAACTGACCGAGGATCGAACTCTGGACCTCCGGTATGACTACCTGGCATGATGATGGCTGACTAAGCCACAGAGGTCGTCAAATTTATAGTGGTTATATGATTGAAACACAATAACTTGACACCAATTTATAATTACTATTACTTCCTCGAATAGACGAAACTATCAAGAACTTATCTATCAATTATGTGCGTCCTAGTACGAAACTAGGTGAATATTGTCAGGTGTTAGAAACCACGTGTAAATAGACCAAGGTCTAGTCATGATTGAATAAAATAAGCTTTTTCAAATGCCACCGGGCCGATGAACTAAATAACCCGCGAAAAGGCTGTAAGAAATTAGGAAGTAAGATATGGAGTACTATGGAGTTACTCGCATTTATTATTTATGCTTGCTCTTTCACGTAGGTATTAATAAGGTTATCAAATTTATTGAACCTGTACCTTTTAGACTTTTTGGCGAAGGATGTTAATGAAAGTATCGATGTTGGTGATAGATAAAGATATAAAAAAGATTGCCCTTTAACAAGGTATATTGCTTAATTATTTATATCCACAAAAGTTTTCAATTTAAAATTAAACTTTGCACGAGTTACGTAATTGATTTTTATAAAAATAGATTCCAGGCTTAGATAAAAGCCACGGTTCCATTCAATAACATCTGACCTTTCGCAGGCTTTAATTAGAAAAACCATTTATTCAATAAATAAATGATAATAACACCCTTCCTACAAGGGCACATTAATGAGTTCTACGAACGACATAATGACGATATTCGGGGCGAACAATAATGTCTACCGCTGCCTTATACGAAATTTATTATTTACAACCCCCAGCCCCCACCCAAGGTCCGGAATTACTCAGCAAATAAAACTCATTTCAGTAACATCGCGAATGTACCATTCATTCATCAAAGTCAATAATTTCGCGATTTTTAGTATTACATCACTAAAAACAGTTGCAATCCGTCATCCTGGTCTCTTTATAGCTGTTCCCGTTCCCGGGGCGTGTCTTCATGGCATTAGGTGGCTTATGATGAAGAGAATAAGAGAAATTATCGGTCGGTAGGTGTGCGAGGAAGCAAGCAATTGGAGCTGGCCTCAAATCACTCCGTTGGGGAAGGCTCTCCTACGCAGATGAGATCCGTCCCACCTTGGTGCTTTGCAATTTATTTGTGCACTATTATCAATGATACTCTCATTTAAATGGTTAGCAAATCCGAATAATTTAAATTCTTAACGAATATCTATTTTATAATGTAGATTTCAATATAGTTTCCCCAGGCTAGACTAAAGAACTAAAAACTTATAACAAGTTTTTAATAGATAAACTTATTGGAAGACAAATATGTACCTCTTTAGATAGCATAGCAAGCGTCATAAATCTTAATGTTATAGGTATTATTTCCGTCCTTTCTCCTGAAATCCAATCTTCCACTCAAATTCACTGGATCCTTATCTTTTTCCGAGCGAATTCACTGATTCAGTAATTGCCCTACAAAAAAAATGATGCATTTATAGATATACACAAATAGTTCGAGTTTGATGACATAACAAACAATTGTAGTTTTCTTTTACTATTGGAGCAACAATGAACTTGTTGGATCGAGTTGGAGAGACTCCAAGACACGGAAAACATGATAAGCAATAAACAAGATTGCTCTAATGCACTGTTGTGTGCGCTTTTATTGCTAACCTGAGTTAGTGCTTAGATAAGGATTTACGGTCGTGACTAAGCTGTATACCTAAGAATTTTATTGTCTTCTTCAGACACTTAGGTAGGTGTGTAATCTGTGGAAGTAACCTATATAACAAAACAGAGTAGAGATCTCTACTCTTTTTGTCGTAGCTAACCCTGGTCTCAGGTTCTTCTCAGGACATTGTAAAGCGCTTGTCTTTAAAAATAAATTTTAATATACACTAACACGTAATTTAAGTAAATTACACTTATTGACGAGTAAAAGTGCCTGTAAAGGTCTAATTACTAAATAAACATTTGAATCCTTGATTTTTTGAGCTTGCTAAAGGCATTTGAAGTAACTTAATGATTATCTTTTAGTGACAACAGACATTACAGTTTCTTTCTTCTTTCGCGCATATTATACACATTAGGTAATAAAAATAGCTGAGACCTAGACGATCAAAGAGATGATTACATTAGCTAAACATTTGAATCTTGCACCCCTTGACTCTGTATACCCTATACCCCGTATTTAGGGGTTTACCTTAAATACGGGTAGGTAATATCAAGGTAAATGAGTACAATGGCCTGTTCGATATTTTTAATCTGGTTTACAATAATTACCTACTACTTTTTATATATTATGCATCATTTACTTAGGTGATTACAATAACGATATGTTGTTCCTATTGTAGGCCAGTAAGTACTAATAATAGCAGCCCAATTTGCTTTCCTTGACAATCAATCAACTTATTTCATATTCAGTACAACATTAAAACCCAACTGGTTGGTCACGTTATCAACTTATCTAACAACAAGCACAGTCAACAGAGCATGAAGCTCTCCAAAATTTGATTTCGCCTCTATTACCGCTGTACAAAGGAGCGTGAAAGATAACTAACTTGCTGTTGACTGTACATTAATAAATAGATCGAAACATAAGTAGTCGAGCTCAAATTGAATTCGCGTTTGAAACGACAAGGACAATCGATGCTTAAGTTTCCTTGAAAACATATATTAGAAAGTTTACGAAAGACGATCATTTTCTTTATTTATGAGCCGTGACTTTTCCCTACGAATTGCTTTTTCGCATATTTTAGAGACACGCAAACTAGGATCTAAGGACGTATATGTCTTTTATAGGTCGTTGAAAAATTGTACGTATATCTAACACGTAAAAATAAAATAAATAGACAGCCTTCTAAGATTTTCAAAGTTATGTGTTTGTAAGCACCTAGCTTATTTCTTAATTTAGGTTCCTACCGAAAGGTTTGCGCTTGGACTTTGTAAACCACTTTACAACCAAATTATTATTATAACTAAAGTAAGATGACATAATAACTATGTAAAACGGTCTACTCACGCAGTGTAGTCGAAAAAGGCCGACTAGTTTTGACCAGTTTAGATGACCATCCTCAGGGCGAGTGTTAGGAAGAGCGGCGACCCGATGGTTAAATCTGGAATCTTTTTTGACTACACTACGTAATTGAGTAAAACCGTGTCAGATAGTTGCCACTTTACAACCTTTTGAGCAGTAATTACACGGTTCGTCGACTAAACTCGTTACATAAAACACATCGTAAACAAAAGTGACCCCAAATCTCGGCCTCCCCGCGGTGACATAAAAATGTTTTTACGGAAGTGGCGTCAGGATGTTCATTAGTAATGTCGTGACGGTAGTGGCGGCAGTAAAGAAGGGCGTGGTTTGACGACTGCCCATGGGCACTAAGCTCATAGGGGCGCTTGGCTTGAGACAACAGGCACTCAAAACGCGCAAAACGTTTAGATAATACATAATTTATACAGAAAGGACATTTTTAAATTAAATTTCTTCTTTTTCTTCTTTTTCCTCATCTTATCCTAATCTACGTGGGATCAGAACAGCGTGTAAGTCTTTTCCATTTACCTCTACTAGGTCATTGCATATAAATAGAAATAGTGTAAAAATGTATTTAAAAGGATATCCTTTTTTACGCACTCCATTCTTCTTTTCCTTGGTCTTCATCTGTTCTGTACCCAGTAACTTTTATATTATATAGGTACTCTCTTTTAGTAACATGGTTCTTCTCCCTCCTCTTCACATCGCATATACCTATCACATCATCCTTCTTATTTTTAATACCTATAAAAATAAGAAGGATGTCATCCTTCACCCTAATCTATTATTTTTCAACTTTTCTAACATACTCATTTTCCTGTCTATTCTTGTCACTCCACTCATCCATATTACACGTAACATTCTCATCTGCTGCATGCATTCGTTTTTTATTCGTTTCTTTGGTAACCAAGCATTCAGAACCATATAAACAACCGGTCTTATCTGCTTTTGTTAATTTTTAGTTTAAGTATGAGGGGCATTCACACATTTTAAAAGTAAATATGCAATAGCAAAAAGAGAAAAAAATACAGTTTTTTTAAGTGTGCGATATTTAGTAAGTCGCCTTTAAAATTGAATTAGGTAAACCGATCTTTTTCAACATGTTTTGCTTGCATTTGCACATGTAGACGGTAAGAGCACCACAGCTATTTTGCCCAGGGGCACCAGTAAATCTAGTACCAGTACTGTTGATGGGACACTCCTGTGAATGCTGTCATAGCATGACACCGTGACACTTAGGCCCGACACCCGGGACGTCCACAGTGGAAACGACACGTCATTTCACTAATTAATAGCGGAATTCATTTAATTACCGCCTCGTTAACTTTTCATTAATATAATGTTTCGTGTGTCAGATTTCGCATAATTTTTATTTACTTATTTATACAGGAAAAGTATTTTAGTGCGCAAATGACTTAAAAAATTCAGACCTAATGCTAAATCATAGAAATCTCAAAATAGCGTACGATATATATTCAAACTTTTCTAACCGCCTATTCAGTATTTCTCTAAAGTTGATCAGAAGTCGATACAAAGCCTTTTAAAACGAGGTAATGTGCGGCAAACTTGAAAATGGCCCGCAAAGGACTCCCCAAGTATTCTCTTGATTACAAGCCACTGTAAGCATAGTAGCACTTAGCTCTTAGACTTGCGTTCAAGGCTCACACATGCAACGCCAAAACGAATCTTATGACTGTGTATCAAAGTTCGTTTTTCAATAACATCTTAGAGTGAAATGGATTGAAATAATCTGCCCTTTGACTTGCACTATTCGACTTCGAAGTTTATTTCACAGTGCATTAATTTTGGTAATAACAACTCAGTATTCGTGAGATTAAGGTGAGTTATATGAAAATAAAATATTTTTGCAAATGGTTTATAAATATTATGTCGACTTGCCAGTCATGCGACATGTTTTTTTCTTATTTTCTTGGTTTGTGGAAGACAACTTTTAGTGACCGAACAAAATTATTTTTGCAAACATATTCCGATAAATCTTTGCGCAACAATGGGACAAAAAAGGTTAAAAAAAAAACCGATAAATCCTCATAGCAAAGTTCTACGACGAGCTCCGAATTTTGGCTTTCGTAGAACTTGCTACGTGTTTACGTAGCGCTAGCGCCCAAGGCCATATAGACTAAATGAGGCGTTATTTTTAATTTGTCTTTTGTCTTTGCAATATGCTGTATTGCGTGAGTAGTACGATGCAGACCGCAGATAAAAAAGATTAAATTCGCAAAGAAAATATCCACACTTCAAATTCCGTAGTGCGGAGTGAGCCTTATTTGCCGGTATTGTACTGCCTTTTATTCAAAAGTGGGTCGGTTGAAATTAACTTCATATTGGTGTTGACGCATAATAGGGTAATTTTATGACTATAAATTTAATTTTTAAATAATAAGAAAAAAAGTTTTTGATAGCTGATGATGATGATGAAGTAAAAAAACATATTTGGTATTTAATTCATTTACTTTGCCCATTTATCTACCATACAGTTCCTATTCAAAAAGCCTTAATATAAAATACCAATTCAAATTGTACATAACTGGAGACCATTTTCTATTCATCTTAGTGAATCTCGACAACAGTCTTAGCAATCTAAGAAACTTACTGTGAAAAAGAAACCGACAGTCATCTGATAGTACCTACGATACCTGACGAACTCCGTGGAATAGTGGACCCATGCTAGTCCACCACCCAAAAGTTCCGGGTCGCGTATATCCAAAATCTGTGATGGTTCAACACCGCCCGGTGTTGACAGTTCACATATATTGTGCATAACTGCGCGCTGAAATCTCATACAAAATCTGTTTCGGATCAACACTGCCACTTATTTTAACCGACTTGCAAGAAAGTTGGTTTTGTTATTCATTCCATTACATATTCTTCCACCTACACGCATTCAGTATAGAAATAACCAAAGGTTTGTAGACTGATATAATAAGTAATGTTCGTAATAAGTATTTTAGTAGATGCATCATTAGTCAAAATATTGTCAAGTTGTAGTGGTGTTTATATGTTTACATATTAATAGGTACAAAAATATTACTATACAAACAACTCCGAAAGATATCAGTTATGTAAGCTATTGAATTGTGTCCATTTTAATTTTCGGAAAAGAGTCATTACGTGACATATTTTGTTGAATCTTCCAAGCAATCGTAAATGCAAAATATGTGCGCATTCAACGCGATTTAGGTATTACGAGCAGAGCCGCAACATACTTTGTAGGTGAAAATCAAAAAACTAGGAATAAATGACCTGTGCTGAATTTCGCTCGCTTTAGAATGAGATAGACGTATTGCGCAATACTAATGCTTTTTCATCTTTGTGCTGCGACTGCTGCGAGTGCGGTGTGACAAATTGCTTGCATAGGGAACTGTGACCTTGACGCGTGCTATTGTTTACAAATTAAAACTCGTAATAGTTAATTAATTATCTTATATCTTCTATAGCGGCGAAGCACAATACTCCCTTGAGATGACGTTTCTACATTTTACATTAGTAGTAGATATCTTTTTCACACCTAATTACCTATACAATATACTTTTTACTAAGTACAAATAATTTAAGGGTTTAAGTACAAATATTTAATCCTTTCAGTCTATCATTTCGAAAAACTTTTCCCAATAAATGCATTTCAAAATACGAAATAATTGCATTTTCGTAGTAACGATATCACGTGACTATACATCGATTTGCATGAGAACCCAGAGAATTTTTGGTATTGCAATATATTGGGAAAAGTTGTTCAAAACGATAGACTGAATCACTCCTTAAAATATTTGTACGTAATAAAAAAGGAAAATTGTAATAAACGATAAGGAATAGATACTGGAGTTTGGCTGAAGTTAAACCGTAACAGATATTGTACGCTCAAAATAAATAAATGCTCATACAATGAGTCTAGAACATGTTGCGGCTCAACTCTTACAGCGTTGGCTCGTAACAGATTCTGGATATACGCTTCCGGGTCCGATCCCCGGTCAGGGCAATCTATAAATCATAATACTATTGTTTGTTTGTCGTTTTGAGTTAGTATCCCATAGCACAAGTTTAAAACTTACTTTTTTTTTCAATCTGTGCGATTTGCCCCTATATATTTATTTGGTACCATCCTATTATAACGCCAACCCAAACAGGATACGTAGCTACGTGTCGATATCATGCCGCTCAGGGTAAGCTACCGTCAGATTTGACACTAATACGCCGAATCTACGTCGGAGATTTGGCGCTCGTAGCTCGTGGAACTTGCTACGAGCTTTCGTAGCGCCCAGACCGTACAATGAGGCTGTTTCATTATGGGCTTTATTCAGCTATTATACAGCCTTTTGTGGCCGCCGCCATGCTTTGTTCTCACAATAAAAATCTTCTCATGTACAACATCCGTAAGTACAGCAAGGAAAAGAGAGCAAATTATTCCTCGATGCGCTCTGGATTTTACTTAAAAATGTCGCAAAATACGTCGAACGCGTTTTTTGAACTTACGAAGTTCCAATTCAGCCAAAACGCATCGGTAGTTCGGCATAGTGTGTTGCAAATCACATTGCAGGCGTAATTTTGCCAAAGTTTATCCGTGAATCTTTGGCATAGAATGTTTAGTTAGACACTTACGGGGACTTACCAATCCACAACATTTTACTGAGTTCATAAAGAACCTATACAAATATAACTCAAGTATTAGACCACACCGGACGCTCACTTGGCTGGTAAATGTTTACGTCTTCATTTGATGTTGATGGGTGGCTCTTCCTACGACGATATTAAAATTATGAGTGTTACAGTAACAGTTAATTCTTTATAGTTGGGAACGGTAGTAAGACATAATGTCAACAAAACACACACTATTTTAAATAGAGAAATACCTATAAAAATAAGAATTGCTTTTTGCTAGAAAGGTGGAACAGGCTGATCGCTTCAACAACATTTTATGTTTCGCCAAATGTTCTTTGGGGATAGGTACTTAGTATTATAAATCTGATAAATAAAATTCATTATCTCCTCCATCAAATTCTTTTAACCATAACCCTTCATAACTTTCTGAAAAAAATCTGTATCCATGATTCGCCATGTGGTTTCTGGGAGAGTAGAAAAGGACCACTCCAAGTTTTCGCATGGATGTCGAAGAAGGCATTTAGAAAATGCAAGCTGAACAAAGTTAACGAACATCAGCAAGACCTCTCTAACCCGTGTGGCCAGCGTGGCAATGTAAGTTAAGTCCTCTAGCTGCTCTGGCCAAGTATGGCTCTAGTAGTATAGAGAGGGTCATACTCCTGCTGTGGAGACTAAAAAGACCAGAGTATGATGATGAACCATGATCCACTAAATCTAAAAACCTAAGTATGACTCATAGATACTCCATAAATCTACGAATAATAAGTATACCCACTTTGTTACACTTTCTGCACTGAAAACTGCAGGTAGGTAAAACATCGTTGAGATAATGATGGCGTCTGCGGCTGACAGAAACAAAAGAACAACACAAACAACTACCGCCAACATAGGCAACACAATGTAAAAACAGTGACAGATGAAGCAAATGTTCTGTAAACCGTTTAAAAAAATTGTTATTGTCTTTAAATTGTCATTATCAATTACGAGACATTAAAATTCTGTCCACCGCCGATAATCATAAGATTAAAGAAGTTGCGACGAGTTGACATAAGTCGGTCGATGATATAGGCAAAATGTTTATAGAGTCAGTATCATGTCAGTATAGCATTAGGCGCTACAATTAGTTTAGAAAAGTATCTAGGTCTATGGGCGGAGCGATGGTTATATTGGTGCGATTCCCTTACTTGTAGAGACAATGCCTTGGATATGTTCTACAAAAGAGATGTCCTAAAAATAATTCGAAAAGGAAACAATCACAATGATGAATTGCATCTGTCTTATAGGTATCATTCTACTTAATATAATAAATGCGAAAGTGAGTTTGTATATTTGTTTATTTGTTACACTTCACGCTTCACCACTGAACACATGTACCTATCGAAATTCCTACGTCTGTTATGGCAGAATATGTTTGCTCTTATGATATTTTGTTAACACCTTTTGTTACCACCACCATATTCGGAGGAATAAATGACTATTCTATTCTATTCTGAACCTGTTTAGATTAAATTTGATATGGATAAGTATATATAGTTTGCTCTCCAAGGAAGGACAAAGAATAGTTTTTATCCCGAAATTCCCACGGGGAGCGAAGTCCACGGGCACAATTAGTTTCTTATAAAATCCAGTAATATATTTTAAAAGGATATTTCTAGTACTTAATATATATTTTTTATTTATTTTTATTCATTTGTATCTAGTTTAACATCTGTGCTCTCTCCTGTTTGTAACTACCGCGAACACAGGAAATATCCGAGCTCGGAAAGTAATCTACTGTTTGTGAGAACAAAAGTGTCTCCTCCGTGACATGGAATCAATGAATTCTATTACACGCATTCGATGTTTTTACAAATTGAATAGTGATTGATAATGGTGTTACTCGTATATAGTTACTGTAATGGGCATGTACCTAATAAAACTATAGGAGGACCTTTCTCAATAACCAAAGTGTTACTTATAGTAAAAACTGCTTGTGATACAGGTAAGGTATCTCAGGTAACATATTGATGGTGAAATGTGCTAATGACCTGATCAAAATTAGTATGTCTTTTTGACTATGAGTCTGAAATTGCTATCATTTTTTGCACTCATATGGTCACCGGTTTGCACAAACCTCGTAAACCGGTGACCATATGAGAAGATAGTGATGATTTTAGATGAAGCTAAAATATTTGTCAGGATCATAGCAAGGCGGTCTATAGATACATTAGTAAACAGGCGTGATATTGTGTGCCTATGTATATTAGTATAAAAGGAGCAGTATAAGATTAGTTGTTGTATGTGTGAGTTGATTGTAATTTCTCATCAATGAGTGTACTACCGTCATGTGAACACTTGCAACACAAAGCTATACACAAAGCATCTGTTGTGCTCAATCGCGAACGTGGCGGATCCGCGTGGGAAATCCAGGACTCACCACAAAAATCTCTAACTCGCGATTTTTTTGATGTATACTATTTAACCTTATCCGTTTTTATGACCTTATCGCTCTATTCTTTCATACTGGTCTGAAAGAGAAAATAAAACACGCGCACGTCGCTCGGGAAAGATGTGATAGTTTATCATCCGCTTCAAATAAAAATTGATCAATAGCCATACAACAATTTATTTAAAAAAATATATCTAAAAGCTGACTTCAACGCCCTACACACTCATCATCGTTATCAGGTTTCTTAGTCTCCACTGATGTAGGAGCACGAACCTCTCTGCACTACCAGAGCCATACTTGGCTATAGCAGCCAGAGGATTTGGGTTACACTCTCCTCGCTGGCCAGAGGAATAGGAGAGGTTTCATTGATGTTTATAAGTATTCCCTAAGTCGCCTTCTACGACATCCACAGGAGGACTTGGAGTAACCCTATTCTATACTGCCGGAAACCACATGGCAATTGCACACCCAACTACACACCCATTTTTCATAAAATTTATATGAGACCAGTTCGCAAGTATGTTTCAAAGGAAAAAGTATTTTGGTCCTGTGAGACAAATACACTTACGAAAGTGTAGTTGTTTCACGTAATATCCTAAAAATGTGAACTTCCTTTAAACGCACACGGCTGGCATAGATAAAATAAATTCAAAGAGCGTTGGATCCGGTCCAATTTATATACAAATAAGTATACATTTCAACAGAACTTGAATCTCCTTGCAGAAGCGCTTCAGAATACAAATGGCATGGAGAAAACCGAAATATCAATCGCAGCAAATGCAAGCAGCAATACATAACGTGCCTAATAGATCGTCTAATTTAATTGTGCTCGTCCCTCTCCTCGGTTTACGTTTACAAACAAATTAGGTGTTTGTCGTCAATTCTCAATACATACAATTTCTTTTTCGTCGTTGGTCATTAATTGGATATTGGAAAATAAATTGAATATCCCTATAACTCAGTGTTAACCAATGCCACAGAATATATACTAGTCAACGCATAAATGACACGAACACGCGGCAGAGCACGAAATATTTTGATTAAAGAAATTAGCATCTAGAACGTAGACTTGAAAATTTCATTATTTACTATCAACGTGCGTGCATGTCAATCTCTTAAAAATCTGTCACCAGAGATTGCCTCTCACACACACGAACAAATAAACAGCAAGGAAAGTTAAAAGTGACTAACTACAGTTAAATACTTCCACAATTACTTATTTATTGAATGAATGAATGAAAAACTCTTTGTTGCACCAATACAACAAAAAATATAATAAGTATGCAAAAAAAAAATATTTTTTGTATACTTATTATATTACTTAAAAAAATAACACGAGCTGGGAGCGGTCATAATCATGCTAAAAAGCTGTCTAGCTAGTCTAGACATCGTTGTACAAAAGTGCTAGGCAAAATGTCAGTCGCTAACACCAACACAAATAACAAACCAAATGAATAGTTAGGTTTTTTTTAGCTAAATACTTGAATAGGTTAAATTATTACTTTGGAGACTTGTATGTAGAGGTATTCCAAGCTTAAAACTTAGAAATGCTGAGATATCAGATATGGAGGTGACAAATTCACTAGTGACGTCAAAGCGTGGGCAGGTGTTATCAGAATTTCCTGTTTCTCGATTAACATAAACAAGTTGTGAATGTGTAAACCTTGCTACTGCTGAAAAACTATCGTTAGGCTTATAATACTATACAGTAAAATTATCAAAAACAAATAGGTAGGTAGTTATAAATACCAATGCGAAATATTTGCAAAGTGCATTCGAAACGCGTACGCCGCCGTGAAAGTGTTACGTGGTGGGAATTTTGCATTTTATGTATTTAATTTCCAGTGTTGACTCAACACTGAACACTGTCTAAGATCCAAATCATTTGGGGAAAGTCAATTAAACTTTGTTTTCGATGAGGAAAAAATTGTTGTGATGTTCAGAACCGAATATTATCTTTGGTAAATAAAAATATTAGACAAAAAAGTTTCAAGTTTGCCGGTACTAACTCTCGATAGACACAATTCAGTGTTTTGTTTGTTTGGAATAGCAATAAAAAAGTTTTATGACATTATCATTGTTTCCTACGACAAAGTATTTCCAGATAACTTCATATTTGCAAAGTTTTGTATGACGTAAGACAGTAGAGTTTGTGTCATTATTGAATTTATGGGACATTCAAGCCAGGAAGAACTCTACCGACTCTAGCAGTAAGGTCGCACGGGTGCTCTTAACTGGTTCACTTTCTTGTCCTTCCTTGAACCTTGTAGTTTTTGAGACAAGTAATATCTACTTGTCCAAGGTTTTCCAAAATGATCAATTGGAAGCGGCCTCCATCCAGCTTTTTCCTGCAACATTGCTAAGGTCGTCCGACCACCTAGTTCTTAAGTGTATCCTACACTGCACTTGTACGTGACCGCCGCCGTTCGAGAATCCCTGTGCCCCATCGGCCATGGATTCTCGTTTCATAAAACCATCGGTTCAGTTTTTTAAAACCTTTCTATGGCTGATTTTATGATAATGATAAGTATCAAATTATCAAAATAAAGTACCTAGGTCGGTCATGGATTATTTATTCTCTAAATTTCATTATGTATGATTTACCTATAAGGAAGAATAGAAAATGTAAGCCATTATCAAATATATATGTGTCTCACGTTTTGGGAAGCACAGACATCCCTAACTTAACCTTGATGAGGAATCAAGGTTTAGTGGTAGATAATAACCAAGAAACGCATAAAAACTTTACGCAAGAATTCAAACGAAACATACTTAGTACGTGTAATTTCAACAAATATGCACATTTACCAAAAACAAAGCAGAGAACAAAAGCACGGTTCCTACAGGAAACACATGGAACGCTTGATATCTACAATTACTACGTGTAATTCCTATACTACAAATAAGTATGAACAGCACAGAAACTAGAGCAGCTATAATAAAAGTCAAAATCAATGTAAGTATGTGTCCCAATTATGTGCCTTTTCGGTGAACTGAGATCCCTAAACCTCGGTTGCTCCAAGAAATGTATAAAACAATCTAATATTGTCAGGTACATGTAATTCCAAGAACTAAGTATACAATGAAACATAGAGCAAATAACAAAAGCCAAAAGCAACGTATGTGTCCAAATAACGTTCCTTTTCGGGTAAAACTGTGATCCCTTACTAAACCTCGAATGCTTTAGGAAAAGTATAAAACAATCAAGCATAGGCAGGTACGTCTAATTCCAAAAACTAAGTACGCACAGAAACAGAGCAGATAATGAAAGCCAAAAGCAACTTATGTGTCCCTATTACGTTTCAATCCGGGTAGAACTGTGATCCCTAACTAAACCTCGATTGCCCCAGAAAAAGTATAAAAGAATGTAACATATTTCGGTACAAGTATTTCCAAGAACTAAGTATGCACAGAAACACAGGGCAGACAATAAAAGCCAAAAGCAACGTTTGTAACCGAATTACGTTTCTTTTCGGAGAACTGAGATCTCTAAACCTCGGTTACTCCAGGAAAAGTATAAAACAATCTAACATAGGCAGGTACGTGTAATTTCAAGAACTAAGTATGCACAAGAACATACCGCAGATAATTGAAGCCGAAAGCAACGTATGTGTCCCAATTACGTTCCTTTTCGGGTAGAACTGTGATCCCTAACTAAACCTTGGTTGCTCCGGGAAGCGGCTAATTAGGTTACCTACGCTAGAACACTCACGTGCAGGGCTACGAGCGATCTGATTCGTAAGTGAGCATGTGTTTATATGGTCTTGCAAATTGTAGCCCAGTTTTGTACATAGAAGTAGGTAAGTAAAGAAAATGTTATTATACGATTAACGAATACTTCGACGATAAGGAAAATAGATAAATATATGAATATTTTTAGCAAGTGCCTGTTATAAGAGTAGCTTAAAGATTTTTTCAGTTAGTTTAAATTGTTAGAAATATAATAATCACATTAAGTGTAAATGTAGTACTAATTTTTATTAAATGTAGCGCCCTACCAGGGTCTCATGTGCACTTTGTAAACTAAATTTAAGATTTACAATTGTATGTGCATGAAAACATGAAATAAATAAATGAATGAATAAATGCTTTTCTTTGTCTTTTTGTTGTTTAAATAAACATCTGGTTTGGTTCTTCGTTTGTTAGTTGTCAGGAATAATTTAACCTATTAGGTAACCAGATAAGCATTGATATGTGTAGTGTGTACCCATGGCCTGTAACCATCTAATTTAAAATAAAAATCTAATATTTTAAAATAGATAATAAAATATGTTAATTTGAAGTAGAATATGATTTTAAATCTAGTGTAAACCCATATCAATTAATATGATTCATATTGAAATAAACTCCAAATGTTAAAACCCGGAATAATGTTAACCCTATTCAGGCTACATAACTCGTGAGGTAACCAAGTTCGTACGGGTTATGCCTAATTAGGCTACGCTGTATTCAGTATCTACTTCAAAGACAGCACAACTCGCACTGAGAACTTTTACACCGTACTGTAATGCTGCTTTCATGTGTCGCGAAACTGTGTACCGTATGCATACGCCATGTATGTATAAATATTTACTGTTAACCAGTAACCTTAGCACGAATGTTTGCTTCAAATTCGCATCGCGATCTTAAAACATTAACTAAGATCGCCAAAGTCTACTTTTTGTATGCAAAAATGAACTCTATCTACACAATCGTACGTTAAACGAATATTCATTTTTGCATGCAAATCGTAGACGAAGGCGATACGAAAGCCTTAACGCCAATATTCGTGCCGCATGAGGGTACACCTTTCAATGACTTGTTACGCGACCCCGACAATAAATTCGAATCTTTTTAAAAAAAAAATGCTGCTTTCTTATTAAAAACAACAACCCTTCAATGTCAATCAATTTGAAAATGAGACGGCAAAGTTGGGTAGCGACATCAGAGCAAAGATTGATATAAGCTTAGGTGAAAGCGAATTCATGATATTGTCCTTTTAATGTTGTCCAGAAGCCTTCATGTTTTACTGTATAGGCAAGGGAGACCTTGATGTTATTCAATTTAAAAACTTTTTTACAAATAGATAATTATCTAATCATAAATGTTGGGAATTTTCTATCAGAAGATTAGTTTTTGCAAGTTTGTTTAGTTTCTTGGAAAAACTGTTATATCGTCAGTGGCACTAGATGGCAATGGCAAAAAAAAAAGGAAAAGTATTAAAAATATTTTATTTCAAGTATTTGGGTTTGCTGATACCTAAGTATGTTTAATTTAGAGTATAATTTAGATTTTAATTTAGTTTTTAATTTACGATAGACTGAGTTTGTAAATAAGGAATAATCGAGTAAATGAAATTCCGAAAAATTTCTATGGGAATTGTATCAAGTATATATCTTATTAAAACAATTAAAATAGGCAAAAACTCCACAGTATGTTTTGATTATAATGTTAATAGTTTTACATAGTACTTTCAATCGGTGTAATGCTCGCTTACAGCAACGCATGTGGACAAACCAGTTATTATTTATGCTTCGTTACTCTTGTTACGTCTGAAGTAAAACGCGTTTTTAATTGTTATTGAAAACATTCAGTAACAGAGATATGTTTTGCTTAAGCACCCGCCCAGCTTCACACGAGTATAGCATCCAAGTAGGTATTTGTTTGCAACAAAGATTTATGGACTCACGTGCGACAAAACCGATTTTCTCAAAATAGTGAAGCAATAAAAATAACAATGGCTTTTCATATATTTAAGTGTTCCGGAAAGGATTAAATGCCGTGATTTTCTACTGATTTAAATCCTATATAGCAGGTACCTACCGTACCTACATATAATCGTAGTCGCTTTATTACGTTATGACAATTTTGTAAAATTTTGACTGCCTCTATGGTCCTGTAGTCAAGGCGTTTGCCTTGTGATCCAGACGTCATGGGTTCAAATCCCACTGGGAAGCATACTTTGTGAAAGTTGTTTCCAGTCTGGTTTGGATATTGCAGGCTTGAATCACCTGATTATCCGAAAAGAAAAGTAATTTCATGTTTTGGAAGGCATACGTATAAATTGTGGGTCCTGAACGCCATCTAGCGTTTTCTCAAACTTATCCCAGGATTAGATTCGGACTACCCTTTGGGTTGCAGAGGTCAGACGGCAGTCGCTTTGTGTAAAAACCAGTAGCCCTCGTCAAATCACCTAGGTTAGGTAGCGGACCCCGGGCTCTGAAGCGTTACCGCTGAGGATGCAAACGGGAATACGCTGGGATAATGATCATGACCGTTGTCAGATTTTGAATGTGCTTGAAGGCATCTGACGTTGCTTCTCTACTATCATCTGAAGACAGAGACAAGAACAACCGAGACCAATAAAAAACCATAAAAAGAACAACGACATCAATCCAAAAGCGTTCATAGGAAAATTGCAAAACAAAAAAAAAATACCGCCATACTAAAGAACTCTACCTAGGTTTCTGTATGTCTTTTTGTATTATCAGAGGTAGAATATAACAAGTACTTATAATGAAGTTACGAGTCCTGTTCTGTTTGTCTTGTAAGAAAAAGGAAATGGCGGGAAAGTTAGCGAATCAGAATCCCCATTAAGGAAAACTTTGAAGATACGGTGTGCTCTGGATTCGATCAGGGTGTGGCATTATCCTGAGATAAAAATGAGGAATATCAGTATCAACCATGACGTTGCGGTATTGTTTGAATCTTCTTTCAGTTCAAATTACTCGTACAAGTACGCGTCAGTGATCGTCGATTCGCTTCCTGTTATATGAAACATCTCGGTTCACATTGTGAATCCCGAATAAACAGTTTCCTATACCTACGGAACATTAAAATATATTAACTAGTATATTCGTAGTAAATTTTATATGATAGAAGGTATTAGGTACTGGTCCTGACGATCAACTGCTACCCCATTATTGAACTGAATTGTTTACTTCTAAAACCGTTTATTTTGATTTGTAGATAAAGAGGTATTTCCGGCAACATAATAGCGAGAAGCCGACAGGGCCATTCAAAACGCAGGCCCGTCCGTTGATACGCGTCGGATACATAGAACATGGCGATAGGATGCTGCGCGGTACAGCCTCCACGGGCGTAGTACCGAACAAAGCGGCCCGCCCTGCGCGCTTCCGGCCTCCCGGGCGGAAAACTCCTTCGCAACACTACATCATGTATGAAACTCACACTAGAAATGGAATTAAAAAATTGGAACGGGCACTTTAGTGATGGGAAATAGGTTTTATCGAACGTACAGTTGAGGCGATGAGGCGAAGAGCGTAGTGAAGCCGACGTGTGGCGTCGGTAGCGCGGTTCGCGGGATACTGCCGTGCCAGCTTCCGAGCGCGCGCGGGGCTGCGCGGGCCTCGGTTTTCATTAACGGAGCCCCGCCGTAGCCACGGTCGCCGCCCGGACCACAAAGCTTCAGCCCTACGGGATCTGAAACGATCGAGCGGCGTACGTGATGCAAGCCTATATCAATGAGGAAACTCCCGAGGGATTCCTTTTGTATAGAAATTTACTAGTTTTACTTTACAATATTCTGAATAGGTTTTTAGTTAGATAGGGAGATGCAACTATATAATGTTACGGCGAAATATTCCTTTTAGAGTACAGTTAGAACACCTTGTCCCAGAAACTTATTTCAAAATTTCCTTTTTGTTTCTCATAGAAATTCTATTGCTTACCTATTCATAAAGTAATTATATTTTAATAGGTATCTTTCCGTGCTTCAGAAAGCACGTTGAGCCATATCCCTACCTACATATGAATAGCCAAAGGGCCCAAATGTATTCTGTGCCAAAGGTATAGAGGTAGGTCCCGATGATCATCATGAAATACTGTGTTATTTTCAATAAATTGCCAGCCATTTTATGACAATGAAATTACTCTTGTTTAAATGTTTTTATACTGTAAAAAAGACTACTTACCTAAAAGAAAATTTCACAAAAATTTTATTATTATTTTATTTTAATATTGATACTAAATTGTTTATTTTATTACTAGATTTTATTTTATAAATTTGACTGTAAAATGTTCCTGAAAATTTGACACATCCATTAAGGGCATCGATCACAGAAGCACAGTGGTATCTTGTATATATGTTTTAAGATTCCTCGTAACCTGTGTTCCACAATAAAGATGGTATGATTTGTGTCTGTTAAATATAGGCAGGTTGGGAAAATCTGACTCTGTTTAGCTGTGACCACTGAAGTGCCTAATTACCTTTAAACGGGAAAAATTAAAAAGAAAAGGAAATGTGTGAAGTATGTATGTAGGTATGCTGATGAATGCGACTGTGAAAAAAAGAAAAGAAGAAAAACTGACGTTCTTTCCCTACAACGACACCGACAATAACTTCGCTCTTAATAAATTTACCTAGTCCTACACCTAAGTGTTTGTACTTATTTTACCAAATACTAGGTACCACTCGTATTAACTTCTATACCGAAGTGGTTAACAATTTTTTATGAAAATCAATAGGAAGTTAAAACTGCTTAAAGTTACTACGTACCACAGAGTAATAATATACTACGTACAACTACCTACTAAATATTTCTACTTACGTAAGTAGATATACCAAAACCTGATTACTGCGATCGCTGCGAATTAGAAGATAATATGAATTTTAATGTTTTCACCGACGAGAATGATTTACGAGGTTTACCCATCCCAGATAAAGACATGGGCGGATCTATAACTTTTCACCGAGCGATTATGCTCACGCTAGTGGTTTTACGTTCGTTTTTGTTTTCATCTTATTTCAAGATACAAATACGAGTAAGGTACATAGATGCTTAGATAAAATATAAATGTACTTAAGTAAATATTTTACGGCCAAGTTGAGCCAATAATACTGAAAATTATTTAAAATATTTGCAAGTAGGTAAGTTACGTACTTATTTAATTCAAAATTAATTAAACCTTTCACCGCGAGACTTTATATCAGTTGTCGTGCCCCCAGCGCGAGACATGGTAAATCTAACATACCTATCTACAACCAAAAACGGATATGGATACGTAAGTTATGTGCCATAAGACCATTTTTTTGTCGCAAATATGCAACCTTCGCGGAATGGGCCCGACAATGTTTGTCACATATATGCGACGCTCGCGGTTAAAGGGTTAAAGGTACCTACCTTACTTAGGTATACAAATCCATCTACTCAAACAAAACTGACGACTTGTTTGCCGCAGTTGGATGAAGAGGGTTCATAAATACCTAATTAAAATATTAACATTTCAAAAGTACCTAGATACTTATTCCAAATACTGTTTTGTTTGTTTTTCTAACGTGTAAGTGGCCAACACGTTACTGATGTCTTAATTGTTATCTAACAATGTAGCTTGACGACTACTCTTCAATGAAGACAGTCCATGCTTTCCGAGGTACGAGGAGGAGCTCGACAAATTATTATGCCACTTGTGGTCATCCATTGCGCCCAAGTGAAACGCCACGCGGTCGCACCAGCGGCGGAGGTCCCGGGTTCGATCCCCGGTCAGGTTAAGATGGAAAATGATCTTTTTCAGATTGACCTAGGTCTTGGATGTTTATCTATACATATATTTGTTAAAAATATAGTATCGTTGAGTTAGTACCCCATGTAACACAAGTCAAAAACTTACTTTGGGGCTACAATCTGTATGATCGTCCGTAGGTATGGGTAATTGGGTATGTAACGCGTTCTTCCACCAAATATCATTCTCATAATAATAGATAACAGAAGTAAATAAATACTTACGAGTAGGTACCTAAATTATAAAAATATGTAAATTACATAAACCCGAGCGTCTCGTAGATACTTTATAATACGTATCTACATAAAAAGTAGTCTAAGATCTCATCGTATAGGTATTTTTTAATTTGATCAATACTACCTGATTCAGTTAATATTTTTTGGAATGAAGAACCGCGGCTTTCCGTAGGAGTTCACAAGAAGAAAATATAATGTAACGGCGTAGCGACGCTTTTCCGGCGTAGCCGGGTTTCTAGTCTCTTCTTGACGTTAATTTGACGTAAAAAGGCGTAAAGAACTTTGTTTCTGGCGGAGTCCTTACACTGAACTACTTACCTTCATACCCACAAAGGGAAAGAAATGTTAGATACTTGTATACAACACAAAGAGCAGGTAGGTCCCTATTAACTAACTATTAAGTAAGTATGTATACGTAAAAAGGCGAAAATATATCCATTACTATGAACAATACCTACCTACTCACAATAAAAAGCCTATTTAACAAAATAAGTTCAAGTGCAACATTAACTAATTAAAAAAGTAAGTTGAAGTGAACCATGTTAAATAACCAAAAGATGATTCTTCAAAATATAAGGTGAACATACACAAAATGTAGTAAGCCCTTAGACTAAAAGCTCGGTGTAATCTCACCACGCGGGTATATTGTGACGCGACAAACGGCTCTCCACAATATTCTGTTTACTTCTCTACATAATATCTATATAGATTATATCTCTATATAAATTTATGTACTTGCTTTGAATCAGACTTTCCAAAGCGAAGAAGCGAACATGCCGCGATATCGCATCGTCTTAGCTACATTTAATTTTTCAAAATTAAAAGCTGACTACACCCCCACACCATAGGTGATGTTTCATGAAATTGTGCTTTCTATAATGTGTGCATATAAAATTCTAAGAGTTACCATGATTTCTCCAAGATCCCATCGTCAGATCCTGAATTTACCTTGATGACTATGGGACCACCTTGAAAGTATACCTTTTGAAACAAATAAATAATTTTCCAAATCGGTCCTCGCGTGTTAGAATAATCAGTGAACTGAACATACATAAAAATGTCGGGCCACGCTCAGTGTAGGGTTCCGTAGTTGCGAATGCCAACTTTGAGTTCATGCCACAAAAAAACGTCTTAAAGCTAATTTTCTATTGAATTTGTATGAAATTTTAATTTACCGAGTACATTTTATAAGTTGATCGCCTATAACTTTTTAATTTGTATACCCTACTCAGCCCTTGTTTTCCTTTTAATTTCGTTAAAATAAAATAAACAAGAATACACACAATAGGTTAGTGAAGAAAAATAAATTGACTCTCATCTCACTTTACTTGTATGAGAGCTAACGTAGAAAAAAAATTCAAGGTTTTATATCACTTTCTTGCCATAGTCATTAATTAATTAATAATTATACAAAAAAAATACGTTTTTTGTATTGAAACTCCATTGTTTTTTTTTGTTGTTATTTCTTTTTTCTCAATAAACATTTAGAACCCCATTTAAATTATGTTTTTTATTGTTTTTAGTATTTGTTATAAAATACATCATCTGTGAAATTTTCCTGTCTAGCTATCACAGTTCATGAGATACAGACAGACGGACAGCGGAGTCTTAGTAATAGGGTCCCGTTTTTACCCTTTAGTATGTAATACTATTATTAATTCTGTGCCTTTAGGTACTAAACCCTAAAAACCCCCCGACGACACCATCTAGGGATAAGAGGCGGAACTACGCAATATTCTAACCGATGTGTTCCGATGTTACGTGGAACTGATATCCGTAGCGCCATCTATTTGCCAGGTAAATTACAAAACGCAACTTCGAAGCCTGTACGTAAAGGTGCACCGAATGAATCGAATGACACCAAAATTGCCTCATTTTGTTATAAAATTTAGGAGGGTGGAAACGTTATCGCCCGAAACAATATTTCAGAAGGAAAAAATATGCAATAGCCTCTTAGGACAACACTCTATCTCACAATACGGGTCGGGAGGTAGAGCGGCGTGATAATTTTTGCAAATACCTACTCAAGACGCGTATCGGCACTGATTATTGGATGTTAAGAGGATTGTGTAGTGCCGATTACTTTCAAACGAATAAACCGATTTTCATCAAATTGCTAAGACCCACCGCAAGAGAAATTGCTTTTAAGTGAAAAAACCGAATTGAAATTGGTGCATCCGTTCGAGCGCTACGATGCCATAAACAGACAGACAGAGATTAGCGTCAAACTTACAAAAAAGGAGACCATTCAGGCGCCATACATTTTTGGGTCCACATGTCAAACTCTGGCTATGGAGGCGGCCAAGATTTCTATTGTTAGTACTACTAATGGCGATCATTTGTTAGTATGGCATGAAACCTGTGGGGTTATTCCACAACTTTTTATTTCCAATTAAAGATTTATTTCTTTCATACTTTTTTTCCAAGTGCCGGCCAGTCTCCGGCGATGCACTAGGTTGTTAGCACTAAAGACGGTGAGCAATTATTACTATGGCATTAAAAGTGTAGGGTTATTCCACAACGATTTATGGGCTTTTGAAAAGTGAACTTTTCACACATTTAAAAAAAAAGTGCCGGCCAGAAGGCGGCCACAATTCCAATTGTTAGCATTACTAATGGCGATCATTTGTTAGTATGGCATGAAACCTGTGGGGTTATTCCACAACTTTTTATTTCCATTTAAAGATTTATTTCTTTCATACTTTTTTCCCAAGTGCCGGCCAGATTCCGGCAATGCACTAGGTTGTTAGCATTAGTGACGGTGAGCAATTATTACTATGACATTAAAAGTGTAGGGTTATTCCACAACGATTTATGGGCTTTTGAAAAGTGAACTTTTCATACATTTAAAAAAAAAGTGCCGGCCAAAAGGCGGCCACAATTTCAATTGTGAGCATTACTAATGGCGATCATTTGTTAGTATGGCATGAAACCTGTGGGGTTATTCCACAACTTTTTATTTCCATTTAAAGATTTATTTCTTTCATACTTTTTTCCCAAGTGCCGGCCAGATTCTGGCGATGCACTAGGTTGTTAGCACTATTGATGGTGAGCAATTATTTCTATGGCATTAAAAGTGTAGGGTTATTCCACAACGATTTATGGGCTTATGAAAAGTGAACTTTTCACACATTTAAAAAAAAAGTGCCGGCCAGAAGGCGGCCACAATTCCAATTGTTAGCATTACTTATGGCGATCATTTGTTAGTATGGCATGAAACCTGTGGGGTTATTCCACAACTTTTTATTTCCATTTAAAGATTTATTTCTTTCATACTTTTTTCCCAAGTGCTGGCCAGATTTCAGCGATGCACTAGGTTGTTAGCATTAGTGACGGTGAGCAATTATTACTACGGCATTAAAAGTGTAGGGTCATTCCACAACGATTTATGGGCTTTTGAATAGTGAACTTTTCATACATTAAAAAAAAAAGTGCCGGTCAGAAGGCAGCCACAATTCCAATTGTATCGTAGGGCACCCAACTACAAGGTAGTAAGACGACCTATGCAAGGTTCCAGGAAAACGCTGAACTGAATGTAGTATGTAATGCATCGCCGGAATCTGGCCGGCACTTGGGAAAAAAGTATGAAAGAAATAAATCTTTAAATGGAAATAAAAAGTTGTGGAATAACCCCACAGGTTTCATGCCATACTAACAAATGATCGCCATTAGTAATGCTAACAATTGGAATTGTGGCCGCCTTCTGGCCGGCACTTTTTTTTAAATGTGTGAAAAGTTCACTTTTCAAAAGCCCATAAATCGTTGTGGAATAACCCTACACTTTTAATGCCATAGTAATAATTGCTCACCGTCACTAGTGCTAACAACCTAGTGCATCGCCGGAATCTGGCCGGCACTTGGGAAAAAAGTATGAAAGAAATAAATCTTTAAATGAAAATAAAAAGTTGTGGAACAACCCCACAGGTTTCATGCCATACTAACAAATGGTCGCCATTAGTAATGCTAACAATTGGAATTGTGGCCGCTTTCTGGCCGGCACTTTTTTTTTAAATGTGTGAAAAGTTCACTTTTCAAAAGCCCATAAATCGTTGTGGAATAACCCTACACTTTTAATGCCATAGTAATAATTGCTCACCGTCACTAGTGCTAACAACCTAGTGCATCGCCGGAATCTGGCCGGCACTTGGGAAAAAAGTATGAAAGAAATAAATCTTTAAATCGAAATAAAAAGTTGTGGAATAACCCCACAGGTTTCATGCCATACTAACAAATGATCGCCATTAGTAATGCTAACAATTGGAATTGTGGCCGCCTTCTGGCCGGCACTTTTTTTTTAAATGTGTGAAAAGTTCACTTTTCAAAAGCCCATAAATCGTTGTGGAATAACCCTACACTTTTAATGCCATAGTAATAATTGCTCACCGTCACTAGTGCTAACAACCTAGTGCATCGCCGGAATCTGGCCGGCACTTGGGAAAAAAGTATGAAAGAAATAAATCTTTAAATGGATATAAAAAGTTGTGGAATAACCCCACAGGTTTCATGCCATACTAACAAATGATCGCCATTAGTAATGCTAACAATTGGAATTGTGGCCGCCTTCTGGCCGGCACTTTTTTTTTAAATGTGTGAAAAGTTCACTTTTCAAAAGCCCATAAATCGTTGTGGAATAACCCTACACTTTTAATGCCATAGTAATAATTGCTCACCGTCACTAGTGCTAACAACCTAGTGCATCGCCGGAATCTGGCCGGCACTTGGGAAAAAAGTATGAAAGAAATAAATCTTTAAATGGATATAAAAAGTTGTGGAATAACCCCACAGGTTTCATGCCATACTAACAAATGATCGCCATTAGTAGTACTAACTATTGACTTCATGGCCGCCTGACAGCTCGAACTTTGACTTTGGGCCCAATTTGAATTTTCTCCTTTAGCAATTTTTACTCTTCCAAAGTACATACGATACCATAAATGGCTAAAACTAAAAGTACAATAGGTATCATTGTACAATGTACAATAAAAAACAAAATTAAAAATATCAATTTATATTATTCCTAATAATAACATTATTTCATAGGTCATTTCTTAAACTTCTTCCCCATACCTTGAGGTTTCATCTGTGGTTTCAACGCACCCTTTTCTTTCAACTTCCCTATTTTTTTCTGCTCCTTCTTCATTTTATTCTTCAATTTTTTTGCTGCCGCTATTTCTAAGCTTTGTGGTATTTTCGTCTCACTATTATTCGGAATGGGGAGGACCTTAACACCTACGCCTGAGGGTTTGTTTTTGTTTCTATTTTTCTTTTTCTTATTCTTACCTGGGCTAGGACTTGTGGTGTTATCTAATTTTTGACTTACTTTCGGTGTTTCTGTATTACCTTGTGTATTTCCAACCTTTTGGTTAGCGATGGCGTTGGAAGTTTTATTCTTCTTTTTCTTGCCAGTTTTGTCTTCACTGGTATTAGTTTCTACTTTGTTACCTTCATCGTTATTTTGTTTAAGATTTTCATTGCTTGGCCCAGGTGGTTTATTTTTTTTATTCTTTTTTTGCTTTTTCTTTTTACCCTGGTTTGACTGTGGCGACTGAACAGTGTTGGGAATAGCACTGAAACAAAGATGAAGGGACAACTTTTAAATAAACAGTCAAGTATAAATAGACATATATGAAAAAAAAATACATTAATATGATTGTTAGTTTTAATACACTCTGTAAATCAACTGAGAGTCTGTTATCAAAATCAAAATCACTCCAGTAGTTTTGATATTGGGCTTCATAGAGGCAACAGAATTCTTACATTTTACATTGACTGCAAACTAAAAACATGAACTCGCTGTGTGTTTTTGTTTTCGTTAAACACACATGGCGTGTTTTAGCAGTCAATGAGTTTAACATACTACATATTAGTTTTTAATTACTTTTTCTGTCCGTCAGGTTTATTCTTCTTTTTCTGTGGGCCAGATTCACTGGGCTGCGCCGATCTTTTAGGGGCAGTGTTTTTCTTAACTTCAGTTTCTGTCTGGTCATCTGTTGATTCTGCGTCACCGTTCTGTTTGCCTTCAGGGACTGTCTTATTTTCTTCTTCCTCATCTTCCTCGTCTTTCACTGGTTCAGGCTATAAAGAGATACATATTTGTAAAACTTATGTAATAAAATTGTAAATTGACACTACTCTGTATATTTTCAAAGTGAAATAAATTATTAATAAAAGCACAGCAGAAACAGTGCAAGTAGAGAGTAAAGAATATGGAGTCGTGGGGCCTTCCATAATAATGGTCTGGGAGGTGAGACAAAACTAAGAATGTACCAGCTGCTTCTCTTCCCGTGCAGATCGTAAAAGCCGATTGAGGGAATGGGCGTAAATGTGAATCATGTTAATCGGCGATGCGGCTAGCAACCTATCACTATACTGATTGTTTTCCATCTTCTCGCCCACCATCACGCTAAAAGTGACTGTTGAGTCTTGCAGCGCTGTTCTCTGACTGCTTAGAGCCGCAAGATACAAAATGCTCTGTCTGCTCCATTAGAGATAAAGATGTGATAGTATGTGTGTATTAGTGTTGCAAGCAATAGTTTAAAATATCGATACTATCGTGACCTCGGAAAACAGTAACAATATCGACAGGACTATCGTATCGATACTATCGATAAAAATTAACCACCAATAAGAATACAATATTCAAAATAATACTTACTATTACATTGGAGAATTTCTTAAGTTTCGCTACAAAGAATCCATCCATGTTATGGGTGTGAGGGTAAAATCTTCTAGTTAGTTTCAGTGAAGGGTGGAACCTATGGTGTCTGTATTTTACAAATCCCTCAGTTCCAAAGTCAAGGCCAGTTGGTACCAATTTGACATTTCTGCGCTTCAAGGCATAGTTCACCACCCATTCATTTTCTTCTGGTAATATTGAGCAAGTGGAGTACACGATGTATCCCCCGGTGCTAGACTTAGCATTACAACAATCTATGGCCGCAAGCAACAGTTGCCTTTGAAGGTTGAAACACCTCTGGATGTCCTTCTGGTCTTTAGTTGTTTTCACACTTGGGTCTTTAGCAATGACTCCTGTGCCTGTACACGGAGCATCTAGTAGCACTCTATCAAACCCTTTGATGACATTGGGGAATTCACGACCATCATAATTACAAATTACGGCATTGACTACTCCTAATCTGTGAAAATTCCCCACTATGGCCTTTGTCCTTTCTTTGTTTGCATCATTGGCAAATAACGCTCCAGTATTTTTCATAATAGCAGCAATATGAGATGCTTTTCCACCAGGTGCTGCACACATATCGAGAATCCTTTCATTTTCTTGAGGAGCCAATGCCATTACAGGCAAGTAACTTGACGCGCCTTGAAGAATGTAATGGCCAGCCAAATATTCCGGCGTAGCACCAATAGGCACTGTAGAACTGTACACAACCAATCCTACTTTGCTCCATTTGCCAACAGGATCAAGATTGACACCTCTGTTGATCAATGCCTGAGCCAGATCTCTCCTTCGAGTCTTTAAACTGTTTGTCCTGATAGTTACAGGCCTTGCTGTCTCGCTGGCTTCTAGGAACTCAACTAATTCCTGCACAGGAAATATTTGCATTAAAACTTCCATTAGGAACTCATTGTAACTGTAATATATGCAAAGGTCTTTGAGTAATAAGTCAGTGTACTCGCATCGAGACCGCCCCTCTTGTTTAAGGCGACTGAAGTCAGTAAGAACTGACACTACATCTTTGATCCTCTGATGTACATCTTGTAAGCTGGTTGGGTTTTGTAATTCCTCTTCTGTGGGGAAGGCAAACACATCTTGTTTGGAGATATTTAATTGCATTTCTTCATCTGCCAGTTTATTATCCAGTTTCTTTTTCCTTTTGAGTTTCAGATTAGCCTTTTCTATGGGCAGCATGTCATCATCATCATCATCGTCACCTGCACTCTTTGTTTCCTCATCAGAGTCAGAGTTGTACTCCAGTTTGCCAGAACTCTCTGCTCCTTCGTCTTCTGAAGCTGCATCCTCATTTTCATTGTCTGAATCTTGGAACAGATCATCTAATGTCCCAACCTAAATAAACAGAAATAAATTGTTAACAAATGTTTGATTTTTCATACAATACTTCACAAAATAAGTTTGACCTGACTGAAAATGCATCTAGCATGTGTAAAGTGTTACACATACATACATACATACTATCACGTCTTTATCCCTAATGGGGCAGACAGAGTATTTTTGGTCTTGCGGTTCTATGCAGAGCCCAGGGCCGCAAGACTCAAAAGCCACTTTTAGCGTCATGGTGGGCGAGAAGATGGAAAAGCAATCAATACAGTGACGGGTTGCTAGCCGCATCGCCTGTTAAAATGATTCGCATTTTTGCCCATTCCCTCGATCGGCTTTTACGATCTGCGCGGGAAGAGAAGCAGCTGGTACATTCTAAGTTTTTTCGTTTCTCCCAGACCAGCATGGGATACACATGCTAGATGCATTTTCAGCCATCGCCATTTCGTCTGCAAAAACTTCTCCAATGATACATTTTCTATGAAGTCCAGAATAAAATAAATTTAAAAAAAAGGTTAGTTATCTATCTAATCCATCTATCTATAATACCTAAGAAAACATATTTTCAGTTGAAAACGCAAAAGAAGCTTTAGGCTAGTATTTATTCTGTGACTTTGTCTTGTTTTCAAAAGAAAACGAAAATGATATACACATTAAAAATGTAAGTTTTAAAAGAAATAAAAATAAAAATAAAAATCTATTGAAGATACAAATTTTTATACATAAAAAATTTTTATACAAATTCACAAATTTCAGATTTTTACTGAGCAAAATCATGATTTTTTGTCTAAAAGAGACATATCGGTCTCTAGGTTCAGGAGCCAAAAGAAATTAATATACACATAGGAAAAATTAATTTTTATTTTTTTATTTTATTACTATAATATGACAAAAATGAGGGTTTTATTAGAAAGATGAAACAGACTACCTACATCTGTTGCATTGCAGTTGGTCAAAGTGTCATACCAACCTTATACTTTTCTCCAGGGCCTGGCTTGCTTGTTTCCTCTTCACTGTCCTCTTCCGTATCACCTCCTGAACCCTCGTCATGTCCACTGTCGCTATCCCCTTCCTCAGACATTTCAGCCTGCTTGCCTTTGACTTTTTGCTTTGGCTTAAGCCATTCTTTGTTATCATCAGTAAATCCTGGGAATATTACATTTTTTGCATAACTGGTGGTACAGAGACTGTTGCATTGGAAAGTATAAAGAAGTAACCACATTCAATTTTTTATAGCAATCATAAGTATGGGTATGAGGAGGGTAAATTGTGACTATAACACTAGTGTGTTTTTTGTTTGTGTAGGTACCACTGACTGGTGTCCGATTATACAAGCTGCCTAAAGGCAACTGACACAGCTTGACTGCCTCCAATAATAACAGCTGGGGCCAATGGATGCATATAAAATTATAACCTCTATAATATTTTTGCAATAACAAATAATCCCAAAACATGTGTTTTAAACAGCAAATCCTACGATCAAATTAACGAAAACAAGTAAATATCTAACAATAATAGTACTGTATCTACATACCCTGCACATTCTCATCACTGGAATCATTGTCATCATCAGAGTTTTCCTTAACCACTGTTTCAGTCTGCTTGGCAACATTCTTCTTTGCCTGTTTGAGAGCTTTCTTCTTTTCAACTAACTCAGTCTTCTTCTTCAACCGCCTTGCTGCACGCTGCTTTTGTCTGTGACTTAGTTTCTTAGGTTCTTCATCGTCTTCTACTGTTGAAATATAAGATATATGCTTCAATTGCATTTTACGTTATTATAGCAAATCTGAGCACACACTAACGGCATGAAACATGTTCTATAAGGCAAAGAAAAATATACAAAATATGAATCTATAAACCGGGCAACGTGCTACTTACATAGTTCCTTGCGAAAGACCGGATCTCCCTGTTTTCTAGCTTTTCTACCAGGACCTTTCTTCACTTTTTTTGTTTCATCAAATTTTGCTTTACGTCCCATTGTTTAAACTTGTATAGTTATTACAGATACAATCATAAAACCAAAATTCAACAGCAACCACAAAATCTCCAGCAGCCTTTGCCAAAACCACATGTCTCATGAACTGACATTGACAATGACATATGTCATGGTAGGACTTACCTAATTTTTTAGTGGTACTTTTATGACATGCTGGAGACGTATTTTTGAAATCACTTGTCACATCACATTACGAAGGGTTTGCACGAGCGTTTCCAAACTGGCGCATTTTTGATTGGTAGTTTGCGAAGGATTTGCAACGAGTGGTCTTGACCACTCGTAATTTTGACATTTGTAGCGTAGATATGTCATCAAAACCAATCATGGGAAATCCGTTCCATTTCACGTAGCTTTTTTATTCATGTTCGAATTTTTTGAAAAAGCATATACAAATTATCGATGTTTTCTGCGTAAAACAATATCATTTTTCTCTGACACGACGGTTTCAAAAATACGATCAATCTGTATTTTACGCAAACGGTGAGTTAGAAAACTACACGTTTTGTGTTTCGCTGAGTCCCTCAATGAAAAATAGCGCGATCATAGTTTTAGAAACGAACAGAGGTGCTATTTTTCAAACGCGGAGTCACTATGTACACGAACGGTTTTATGCATGGAAAAACCATTCGTTTAGATGTTTCCGCGTTTCAAAAATGGCACTTCAGGAGTGCTATTTTTCATTGAGGGACTCAGCGAAACACAAAACGTGTAGTTTTCCAACTCACCGATCGTATTTTTGAAACCGTCGTGTCAGCGAAAAACAGTATTGTTTTACGCAGAAAACATCTATAATTAGTACAAAATAATTGGCCAAGTGCGTGTCGGGCCACGCGCAGTGTAGGGTTCCGTAGTTGCGAATGCCAACTTTGAGTTCTTGCCACTAAAAACGTCTAAAAACTAATATCTATTGAATTTGTATGAATTTTTTTTCAAGTACATTTTATAAGTTTATCGCCTGTAAGTTTTTAATTTGTATACCCTACTTGGCTCTGATAGTTTTTGCCATAATTAATATACATATCCATGCCAAATTACAGCTTTCTAGTACTTATAGTTTCTCTGTAGGACCGTGGACAGACAGACAGACAGACAGACAGACATGGCGAAACTATAAGGGTTCCTTGTTTACTACGGAACCCTAAAAAGCAGTAAAAAAAAGCAACGTGAAATGGAACGGATTTCCCATGATTGGTTTCGATGACATATCTACGCTACAAATGTCAAAATTACGAGTGATCAAGACCACTCGTTGCAAATCCTTCGCAGACTATCGATCCAAAAATGCGCCCGTTTGGTCAGTTTGGAAGCGCTCGCGCAAACCCTTCGTAATGTGACAAGTGATTTAAAAAATACGTCTCCTGTGGTGCTATTTTTCAAACGCGGAGTCACTAAACGAACGTTTTTTTGAATGGAAAAACCATTCGTTTAGGTGACTTCGCGTTTCAAAAATAGTACTTCTGTTCGTTTTGTGACGCGGTTTCTTCAAAATACAAATGAAACGCGGTGTCACTTAAATTAATGGTTTTTTCATACATAAAACCGTTTGTTTAAAAACTCTGCGTTTGAAAAATGGCACCACAAACGTTAATAGTTGGAAAACTACTAAAACTGTTACACTTACAGCCCGTGGTTCCTGCCAGGGTAATATTTTTCTTTGCCGTGGTTTGATTTATTACGGGTACATTATATTATGTCCCTTCCACATTGTTTAGGCACCACCATGGGTATGCACTTACATACAATACGAGTACATACATCCACCCTGGATCGCAGTTTCAGACTTTCAAGCGAAAAAAATGTAAAGATTTTTTTTCAGCGAACTCCATTTGGCGAAAAATAGAGATAGCAAGACCCCAATGCGCGAAATACGAAAAATAACGAAAAACTAGTTAGCCAAAACAATCGTTAGCGAAAGCTTTGACAACCACGAAAAAGAAATCTACGAAAGCTAAAAGCCACTTCAAAAAAAGTTTTTTTAGCAAAAAGTTCAGCAAATACAATTCTAACGACGACGGCTCCGCTGCCTCCATTCACAAGAGAACGTCTCCGGGTGGTCGTTGGGGTCTCGTGTTATGCGGAGTACGCCCATGCATTTGTTTGGTGGGGGGCAATGCTGAAGGAAGACGGACAGTTTGGCACACCCACCAACGGCCCTAACTTCCGCTTGACGGTAGTCAGCAGCATCAAGCCCTCGCCTTGTATTAGCCATCTTATGGTCGGTATCTGAATTTGATTCATTAGAAACCTACTTAATTCCTTACCAATAGCCTGACCTAGGACATAGCCACCATGATAACTGCATGTGAAACCGTGAAAGCAAGTTCTCTTGCATGCAGTAGTTCTTAGCTATGTTTATGAGTTCCGTGGAGTTTCAAAGCGTTCTTTTAGGTTAGGTCCTCGAACCAATGGCCGATGGGGCAGAAAGGTTCTCAAATGGCGACCACGTACAGGCAAGCGAAGCGTAGGACACCCATAAGGTGGTCTGACGACCTAACCAAGGTCGCTGGAAGGCGCTGGATGCAAGCCGTTCTAAAACGGACATTTTGGAAATCTTTGGGAGAGGCCTATGTCCAGCAGTGGACGTTATGCGGCTGAAATGATGATGATGATGATGATTTTGTCTTTGTCATTTTGCGCTCAAATGTCTATTCGCGTTAACAGAATTCGCAGACAGTGTTTTTCTGCGATAACTATGTCACAAATTTTTTTCGCGCTGATATTTCTTATGCTGACCATGTTTTTCGCTAATATTGTTTCGCTATCGCGGCATTCTCTTAAAAAAATCGTGTGAGTGTACCGCATCCCTAGTTAGCCAATTTTTTAATTTGACATTGACATTATTTAACAAACCAACCATCAGTCAGCCAGCTGTTTGTGTGAATGTGCGAAATTATTATTTTTGATATGTTGAACGTATTTATGTAATTTATTCTAGGAAAGTATGAAAAATGAAACTATTAAATTAAAACAAACAAAATATAAATAATTTATAATATTACATTAAAAAGTATATAAAGAAAATAAAAAGGCGAAATGAGTCTAACAAAAAATTATTCTGTAATTCCAAGAATTCTACTCTCAAAATCTGGATTACTAAGGTAATTACTAATTAAATCATTCATAATTCAATATATTATTACAGTAGAAAGTAATAAAAGTTTGTAAATTTTAGGAGACCTTGAAATGATTCTTCCTGTAGTTTTCAGGGTCATTACGTAAATAGAAATACAGAAGACAGTCATGTTCATTGCCACGCCTTTGACCAGCAAAGGCGGAATTTCATCACCTTTGCAAAACCTTCCCGAACTAGAAAATATTCTGGCAGGCAGTTGGTGGGGTAAGTTATAAATATTGTTTTCACAAAGGCACGAAATTATTACTTACGAATCAGAAATGAGGAAATTCGTAGAACAAAAGTCACTGACGTAGCCCAGCGGATTAGGTCGTTGAAGCGGCAGTGGGCGGGAAACATAGCGCGACGCGACGAACCAATGGCCTATGTGCCATAAAGTTTTTCGCATTGTTACTGAGAACTGGCAAGCGAAGCATAGGACACCCAACCACAAGGTGGTCTGATGACCTGACAAAGGTAGATGGAAAGCGCTGGATACAGGCCGCTTTAGATCGGTCATTTTGGAAATCCTATTTCCAGCAGTGGACGTTATGCATCTGAAATTATGAGACCTGAGTACAAAATACATCTTTTTCACAAAACAAAGTTATTACTTTAAATATTTTGCTTGTAAACATATACTGACCATAGAGGACTATATATTACTGATATAAAAACTGCCTTTTTTAGCATTTCAATAGCTATATTTATTTTTATGTCATTTTGACACAAGTAAGATACCTATGTAAGGAATTGGAACTTTCCTTTTGCATTAGCATAATTGCTCATAATTTTCCGAACAAGGTTCAATGATTTGGAAGTAATGTGACAAGTTGTCAACAGATGAGAGAGGCTCCAAATATATATGTTTAGTCAGCTATAGTATGTTTTGACCTATGAATAGAATAAATTCGAAAATGCAAATATTTCGTTTCATTACCTGTACCACTGTCTTTGACATTAGTTGTTACCTAAAACCATGTCAGAGGCCTTTAAGGCGGCTTAAAAACTCTGACACTAGTGATAGTCACTAACACACACGATAAGAAGAAAATCTGTAGTATATTTATGTTTTAAAAATCTGTACCCCTTTGCTCTTATGGTCATGCATGCATGACCCATGTCAGCTATAGTATGTATTGAGTGGTTAATATATTTTCTCTTATATTCTTTGCAGCTACACCATGGAGCAGATGTTTGAAGTAGTATCTGATGTAGGAAATTATTACCAGTTCGTACCCTGGTGTAAAAAGTCAGTAGTGCGAAAGAGTACACCTGGATTTCTCCAAGCAGATTTAATTGTCGGATTTCCACCAATCAATGAAAGTTATACCTCGAATGTGACACTAGTCAAGCCCCATTTGGTAAGAGCAGAGTGCATGGATGGAAAACTATTCGACCATATGATGACTCTATGGAGATTCAGCCCTGGGTTAAAAAGAGAGCAACGATCTTGTGTAGTTGATTTTCAAATCACCTTCAGATTCAAATCTGCTTTTCATTCTCATTTATCGAATTTATTTTTTGATCAAGTTGCTAGGCAAATGGAAGGTGCATTCATAGAAGAAGTTGGCAAGCGTAACGGACCTGCAACTATGGAACCAAGAAACCTACTGCTTAGCACAAATACAAATCATGCTCTTAAGAGTTGACGTAAATAAACTACACTACTGAGACATAGCAGGTCATGAAATTCATGTATTTATTTATTGTGATAGTTGAATGTTTATTGAATAATTGAGTGGGAAAATACAACACATTGCAAAATTGCCATTTTCAATCACTTTGTTATATACTAGAGGAAGTATGACAATGACAAGGCTAGTAATGAAACAATGCACTGTATTTTCCCAGTTAAATAGCTCATAGTCATAATGTACATACAAATGTACATGTCTATTCCCAGACAAAGACAGATTTCTTTAAAATATTTGTGGAAATAAAAATGATGTTACCAAATTATTATTTTATTTACATCTGACCACACTGAGATATAGTTACTGGTATTTTTGGTTTATTGTTTGGTCCTGTTGGCACATTTTCAATTTTTCTCATCACTAATAATCCATCTATAACTCTTCCAAACACTACATGCTTATTATCTAAGAAGTTGCACTTAGCACACGTTATGAAAAACTGACACCCGTTTGTGTCTTTGCCGCTGTTTGCCATGGATAGCAGGCCTGGCGAATCATGCTTTAGGGAAAAGTTTTCATCTGCAAAAGTGCTACCACCATAAATGCTCATAACGCCAGTACCATCGCCCTGAAAACCAAACAATGTTTTTATTAGAACAGAAATATTCTGGCAAATTGACAACATAAATAGAGGGTTAATAATAAACTTTAGGACCAAAGTGACTTTCTATTTGGCATTTGTATTTGTGTTCAAGTGTTTTAATATTTTAGAAACACATCAGCTGTGAAACTTGACCAGAATAACAGAATATGGGTTGTTGGGTGTGAGAACAATGCTAACCAAGATGTGTTTAATGTTATAAACTGCATGCACACATTAAGCACTTGGGCACAAAACATAACAAGTGTCCCTGGCACCTATTATTATGTATTTATTATAGACAAACAGCTACTGAGAGTTCAACAGCTAGAGAAACAGTATATTAATTTATTAATGGCACTATTTTTTTTTATATTTCGTTTTATACTATTCCATGTAATTTAAATGAGTGCCCGGGGCATGGGACAGGACGCGCGCCCTGTGCGCTTGCTATGTTTTATGCCTCTAAGTCACATTCAGATTTTGGAAGTAATATGAGAACTAAAATAAAACAAACTTACATTGACAAAATCTCCACCTTGTATCATGAAATCTTTGATAACTCTATGGAAGGTGGCACCTTTATACCCCAATGGTACACCATCTCTTCTGTATTCTCCGGTGCAAAACTCTCTGAAGTTTTCACTAGTTTTTGGGACGACATCAGCAAACAACTCAAAAATCATTCGGCCTATTTCCTGAAAACACACAAAATATTAAGTATAATACAGCTATCACTATTTAAATACAGCTATCACTATTTTTCTTTTTAAAAGGTAAAAGAAGACAATGGCTAGAGTGAGGCAAAAATATTTTTCAAAGGTTGAGGTCTTCTACAATCAACCCTGGAAATACAAGCTGCTGATATTGTCTTAGTTTGGTCTGAGTGTAGAAAAGGGTGTGCAAGGCGGTTGGGGCTTACTCTACCGACAAGAGCCTAGTTCTTAAATTTATTGATGAATAAGGCATACTTTTTAACATTTCTATCGATAGCAGACTTTAATACAAGTTTCTTTTATTATTTACACTATTCCTGCGACTTTCCATTTTCGAATAGAACTCCCAGCGCTAAAGATTGGATTTAGAAGGCTGCTAGGACTCTTTGGTCAAATGAAATGATACTTACTGTGGTCCCTACGGTTACATCAAAAAAGACCACTGGATTATTTGGATTTCTAAGCTGTGATTGAATTTGGTTCCAAGTCGGCATCGTAGCGAGGTTATGGTTTTCCCTTAACTGCAGCTAAAATACTTCAATGATTTGCCGGATTCTTACAATTTATTACCGTAACCAAATTACACAGAGGAAAGGCGCGATCAAGGTTTGCTGTGCTAGTATTTAAAGTTTTATCAAGTGGCTATAACCACATAAAGTACTCTATGATAACCACAACAAAACAAACAAACAAGTTCAATCAAACGTAAACTTGAGTTGAGTTGAGGTTATATTATTTAAATAAATAAATGACATTGACGCCTCACCAACTTTACCCTCGTAGGGCATAGGCAAAAGAAAAATCACGTACATGCGTGCGACCCATTTTTGAATGCGGGAGTAACAAAACTAACGATTTATGCGCGCAAGCGTTTCCAAAGTGAGTGGTCTTGCCCGAGACAGTGGCTTATACTTTTTATTACACGTTTTTGTGGTGGTGCCATTTTTAGGCTCAACTCACACTGGCGCACAGTCGAAGCGACGTGTCACGTGATTAGAGATGGGCATCTACCCGGGTATTTACCCACTCTTGGGTATTTACCCGATATGCACCGGGTATATACCCGTATCTACCCGTTTGGGTGGGTAGATTGGAATATTTATTTAAAAATTATTGTGAGTCCACTATTTATGTGTAGAAATGTACAAAAAGGTTATATAATGTATAAAACAATGAATATCACTAAAACAAAACATAACAAAGATTAAAATCACTGATGCTATCCATATTAAATATACAGATGCCATCTTATTTGTTATCTGATTGCTTATTTTAACATAATTAGGTCTACTTACGTTTGCCAGCAAAAAACGTAAACATAGACCTGTCAATTTGTATGTTCCCATACAACGGGTAGATACGGGTAAATACCCGGCATACTATTTTGTGGGAAATGTAATAATAAGTTGATGGAGGATCGAAGAACTAGTCAATACGAATATCTTTTGTTCGGAGACCAACCCAAAATCAGTAGTTTTGGCTCTTGAATGAGCAGTCAAAGATACCTACTCTCTAAACATGTATGAGGGTGCTCGTATATTGACATGGCATTTGATGTCTGATTGCTCATTTTAACATCATATTAGGTCTTCTTACGTTTGCCAGCAAAAAATGAAAACTTAGACCTGTAAATTTGTATGTTTCCATACAACGGGTAGATACGGGTAAATATCCGGCATACTATTTTGTGGGAAATGTTATGACAAGTTGATGGGGGATCGAAGAACTCGTCTAAACGAATATCTTTTGTTTCGAGACCAACCCCGAAATCAGTAGTTTTGGCTCTTAAATTAGCAGTAGAAGATACCTAATCTCTATTCATGTATGAGGGTGCTCGTATATTGACATCGCATTTGATGTCTGATTGCTTATTTTAACATCTCATTAGGTCTACTTACGTTTGCCAGCATAAAATGTAAACTTAAACCTCTTAATTTGTATGTTTCCATACAACGGGTAGATACGGGTAAATACCCGGCATACTATTTTGTGGGAAATGTTATGACAAGTTGATGGGGAATCGAAGAACTCGTCTAAACGAATATCTTTTGTTCCGAGACCAACCCCGAAATCAGTAGTTTTGGCTCTTGAATGAGCAGTCAAAGATACCTACTCTCTATACATGTATGAGGGTGCTCGTATATTGACATTGCATTTGATGTCTGATTGCTCATTTTAACACCTTATTAGGTCTTCTTACGTTTGCCAGCAAAAAATGAAAACTTAGACCTGTAAATTTGTATGTTCCCATACAACGGGTAGATACGGGTAAATACCCGGCATACTATTTTGTGGGAAATGTTATGACAAGTTGATGGGGGATCGAAGAACATGTCTAAACGAATATCTTTTGTTCCGAGACCAACCCCGAAATCAGTAGTTTTGGCTCTTAAATTAGCAGTCAAAGATACCTAATCTCTATTCATGTATGAGGGTGCTTGTATATTGATATCGCATTTGATGTCTGATTGCTCATTTTAACATCTTATTAGGTCAACTTACGTTTGCCAGCAAAAAATGTAAACTTAGACCTCTTAATTTGTATGTTTCCATACAACGGGTAGATACGGGTAAATACCCGGCATACTAATTTGTGGGAAATGTTATGACAAAATGATGGGGAGTCGAAGAACTCGTCTAAACGAATATCTTTTGTTCCGAGACCAACCCCGAAATCAGTAGTTTTGGCTCTTGAATGAGCAGTCAAAGATACCTACTCTCTATACATGTATGAGGGTGCTCGTATATTGACATCGCATTTGATGTCTGATTGCTCATTTTAACACCTTATTAGGTCTTCTTACGTTTGCCAGCAAAAAATGAAAACTTAGACCTGTAAAGTTGTATGTTCCTATACAACGGGTAGATACGGGTAAATACCCGGCATACTATTTTGTGGGAAATGTTATGACAAGTTGATGGGGGATCCAATAACATGTCTAAACGAATATCTTTTGTTCCGAGACCAACCCCGAAATCAGTAGTTTTGGCTCTTAAATTAGCAGTCAAAGATACCTAATCTCTATTCATGTATGAGGGTGCTCGTATATTGACATCGCATTTGATGTCCGATTGCTCATTTTAACACCTTATTAGGTCTTCTTACGTTTGCCAGCAAAAAATGTAAACTTAGACCTGTAAATTTGTATGTTTCCATACAACGGGTAGATACGGGTAATACCCGGCATACTATTTTGTGGGAAAAGTTATGACAAGTTAATAGGGGATCGAAGAACTCGTCTAAACAAATATTTTTGTTTCGAGACCAACCCCGAAATCAGTAGTTTTGGCTCTTGAATGAGCAGTCAAAGATACCTACTCTCTATACATGTATGAGGGTGCTCGTATATTGACATCGCATTTGATGTCTGATTGCTCATTTTAACATCATATTAGGTCTTCTTACGTTTGCCAGCAAAAAATGAAAACTTAGACCTGTAAATTTGTATGTTCCCATACAACGGGTAGATACGGGTAAATACCCGGCATACTATTTTGTGGGAAATGTTATGACAAGTTGATGGGGGATCGAAGAACTCGTCTATACGAATATCTTTTGTTCCGAGACCAACCAAGAAATCAGTAGTTTTGGCTCTTGAATGAGCAGTCAAATATACCTACACTTTAAACATGTATGAGGGTGCTCGTATATTGACATCGCATTTGATGTCTGATTGCTCATTTTAACATCTTATTAAGTCTTCTTACGTTTGCCAGCAAAAAATGTAAACTTAGACCTGTAAATTTGTATGTTCCCATACAACGGGTAGATACGGGTAAATACCCGGCATACTAATTTGTGGGAAATGTTATGACAAGTTAATGGGGGATCGAAGAACTCGTCTATACAAATATCTTTTGTTTCGAGACCAACCCCGAAATCAGTAGATTTGGCTCTTGAATGAGCAGTCAAAGATACCTACTCTCTATACATGTATGAGGGTGCTCGTATATTGACATCGCATTTGATGTCTGATTGCTCATTTTAACACCTTATTAGGTCTTCTTACGTTTGCCAGCAAAAAATGTAAACTTAGACCTGTAAATTTGTATGTTCCCATACAACGGGTAGATACGGGTAAATACCCGGCATACTATTTTGTGGGAAATGTCATGACAAGTTGATGGGGGATCGAAGAACATGTCTAAAAGAATATCTTTTGTTCCGAGACCAACCCCGAAATCAGTAGTTTTGGCTCTTAAATTAGCAGTCAAAGATACCAAATCTGTATTCATGTATGAGGGTGCTTGTATATTGACATCGCATTTGATGTCTGATTGCTCAAATTTACATCTTATTAGGTCTACTTACGTTTGCAAGCAAAAATTGTAAACATAGACCTGTAAATTTGTATGTTTCCATACAACGGGTAGATACGGGTAAATACCCGGCATACTATTTTGTGGGAAATGTTAGGACAAGTTAATAGGGGATCGAAGAACTTGTCTAAACAAATATCTTTTGTTCCGAGACCAACCCCGAAATCAGTAGTTTTGGCTCTTGAATGAGCAGTCAAAGATTCCTACTCTCTATTCATGTATGAGGGTGCTCGTATATTGACATCGCATTTGATGTCTGATTGCTCATTTAAACATCATATTAGGTCTTCTTACGTTTGCCAGCAAAAAAAGTAAACTTACACCTCTTAATTTGTATGTTTCCATACAACGGGTAGATACGGGTAAATACCCGGCATACTAATTTGTGGGAAATGTTATGACAAGTTAATGGGGGATCGAAGAACTCGTCTATACGAATATCTTTTGTTCCGAGACCAACCCCGAAATCAGTAGATTTGGCTCTTGAATGAGCAGTCAAAGATACCTACTCTCTATACATGTATGAGGGTGCTCGTATATTGACATTGCATTTGATGTCTGATTGCTCAATTTAACATCTTTTTAAGTCTACTTACGTTTGCCAGCAAAAAATGTAAACTTAGACCTGTTAATTTGTATGTTCCCATACAACGGGTAGATACAGGTAAATACCCGGCATACTATTTTGTGGGAAATGTTATGACAAGTTGATGGGGGATCGAAGAAGTCGTCTATACGAATATCTTTTGTTCCGAGACCAACCAAGAAATCAGTAGTTTTGGCTCTTGAATGAGCAGTCAAATATACCTACACTTTAAACATGTATGAGGGTGCTCGTATATTGACATCGCATTTGATGTCTGATTGCTCATTTTAACATCTTATTAAGTCTTCTTACGTTTGCCAGCAAAAAATGTAAACTTAGACCTGTAAATTTGTATGTTCCCAGACAACGGGTAGATACGGGTAAATACCCGGCATACTTTTTTGTGGGAAATGTTATAACAATTTGATGGGGGATCAATGAACTCGTTTATACGAATATCTTTTGTTTCGAGACCAACCCCGAAATCCGTAGTTTTGGCTCTTGGATGAGCAGTTAAAGAAACCTACTCTCTACACATGTATGAAGGTGCTCGTATATTGACATCGCATTTGATGTCTGATTGCTCATTTTAACATCTTATTAGGTCTACTTACGTTTGCCAGCAAAAAGTGTAAACGTAGACCTGTTAATTTGTATGTTTTCATACAACGAGTAGATACGGGTAAATACCCGGCATACTTTTTTGTTAGAAATGTTATGACAAGTTGATGGGGGATCAAAGAACTCATTTAAACGATTATCTTTTGTTCCGAGACCAACCCCGAAATCAGTAGTTTTGGCTTTTTAATGAGCAGTCAAAGATACCTTACCTACTCTCTATATATGTATAAGGGTGCCCATTTATTGACATCGCATTTTATATCTTCTTACTCATTTAACCACTTTTATGTATGTCTATGAGCACCTCCCAAAAAAATAATGATAATAAATAAAAAAAGCCTGCAAAGTATGATTAGTATGGTGGTTTCATATACTTTAATGTCAGATTTGACGTCTACCTGCATTTTTAGCATATTACAGCGCTGGCACACACTTTCGGACTCGAATTGCGAAGTAATTACTCATAAAATTCAATCTACCCACCAAATGGGTAGATACGGGTATATACCGGGTATTTACCCAATCTACCTGGTATATTCCCAAATGGGTAGATTGGGTATTTACCCACCGCCCATCTCTACACGTGATGCGTCATGTTTTTCACTTTATACCAAATTCATTTTTATCTCTTCATTATTAAGGTATGCTAACAAGCTTTGCTATTCCCGACACGCGACGACGCGCGCTTTCATATTTCCATAATACAAATTTGTACCTTAATAAAAGAGAAAAAAAAATAGAAATGAATTCGCATCACTTCGACTCCGCGCCAGTGTGAGTTGAGCCTTAGGGTTCCGTATCCAAAGGGAAAAAAAGTATAGACTTCGATGTGTGTTCGTCTGTCCGTCTGTCTGTAACCAGGCTGTGTATCTCAAGAACCGCGATAGCTAGACAGTTGAAATTTTCACAAATTATGTATTTATGTTGCCGGTTGCCGTTGCCGCTATAACAACAAATACGAAAAACAAATTAAAATAAATATTTAAGGGGGGGGGGACGGGAAAAACTGATCGTCAGTGCCCAACTTAAGCCGCGATTACACTTCACGATTCGTCGGGGACGATTTCACGCAGGCGCCCTAAATCGGGAAGTGTAATCACTGACAGGGAGACAGTGTCCTGATATCGGGTGATCGGGGCTTCCCGACCGCCCTGTTTCCCTATTTAGGGCGTAAATCGGGCGATGTAATCGCTGTCCCGAGACAGGGCGTTCAGAAGTGCCATTTTTGAAACGCGGAGTATCCTAAACGAATGATCTTTCCATACAAAAAACAGTTCGTGTAGTGACTCCGCGTTTCAAAAATGGCACTTCTGATATGAGCTTAAAATAAATACATATATATTTCTTAAAACGATACTCTTTGCTCCGGCATTTTCTTTTTTTTTTTCACATTTACACGCGCAGTTGCGTCAAGAGCGACACGCACTTGACCAATATTTGATTTTTGGCAAGCACAGGTGCCACTCTTTCAACATCAAGTTCGGCTGACAACTGAGTTAGGGAGGCGATCTAGTGCAGTGTAATCACAACGCCCTGTCTGTCGCCCCTGCTCATCGGCCCGACGGATCGTGAAGTGTAATCGCCGCTTTAAGCCGCGATTACACTTCACGATTCATCGGGGACGATTTCACGCAGGCGCCCTAAATCGGGAAGTGTAATCGCTGTTAGGTAGGCAGTGTCCCGATATCGGGTGATCGGGGCTTCCCGACCGCCCTGTTTCCCTATTTAGGGAGTAAATCGGGTGATGTAATCGCTGTTTCGAGACAGGGCGATCAGAAACGTCATTTTTGAAACGCGGAGTCTCCAAAACGAATAATCTTTCCATATAAAAAACTGTTCGTGTTGTGACTCCGCGTTTCAAAAATGGCACTTCTGATATGAACTTAAAATAAATACATATATATTTCTTAAAACGATACTCTTTACTCCGGCATTTTCATTTTTTTTCACATTTACACCGGCAGTTGTTAGGATATAATCTGTCTAATCTGTGGGCAGTTGCGTCAAAAGCGACACGCACTTGACCAATATTTGAATTTTGGCAAGCGCAGGTGCCACTCTTTCAACATCAAGTTCGGCTGACAACTGAGTTAGGGAGGCGATCTAGTGCAGTGTAATGACAACGCCCTGTCTGTCGCCCGTGCTCATCGGCCCGACGGATCGTGAAGTGTAATCGCCGCTTTAAACTTCGTCTGGCTGGTGTCATTTCGTCATCGTCAGAGTTTTTGGCGGGAAGTCAAGGGGTCCAGTTGGTTGGAGTTTGCTTTAAATTGTTTTGCAAATTGATTCTAGTGGACTTTATAATATGAAATTGGTGTAGTTTGGTGTTATAAATACTCATTCTCATGGACAATATGTGAAATGTTTAAAGTGAATGGACAGTCATAGTGCGGTTGTAGTGATATTTATTTGCGGACTGCGGTGGGCGTCTTTGGGCGCCGTCCGCCACTCAATCGGCTATGAAAACCAGTGGACTCGTATAGATTTGTCGCCAAAAGCTTCCGTGAAGCAATCAAAGGACCTTTACCAACCTTTGATTGTATAGTTAAGGGTTTAGAATTAGGAATAAAGAAGAGATATTACTAGACACTGGCAAAATAAGCTTCAACGAAGTTTGACCGCCATAATCAAGAAAAGAAAAAAAAAAGTCATTTCGTCAAAATAAGTGCACGTGCGAAGTCGAAAACGAAAACTGGAAACTATTTTAAACAGAAGCACAGCACGCACATAAGTACCGAACAAAACAAATCAAAACTTGATTAAATTATATTGTTAGTACTTAAAATCGTAGCCAAAACGTGAGGCTAAGTAAATAGCAATCTTAGTTACTACATGCGGTGAACGAATTTAATATGCTAGTAAAAAGGACACTGATATAAATACTAGTTTCTTGTTGCATGTTAATCTTCCTCTTTATTTTATTATGGGAAAATAACCTGATAGTCATATTGAACTCCCTTTACGTGCTATATTTATATTATTTATCCTGTCTGCTATGGAGGACAGCGACACTTTTACGAATTATTACACGGTGCTACAGTGCGACAGAAGTGCTTCTACAGAAGACATAAAGAGAAGTTACCAACGTCTTATTCTAACTTTTCATCCGGATAAAACAAAGAGCGATGAATCTGAGAAGACATTCCTCTTGATTCAGAAAGCTTGGTCTATTTTGAGGGATCCAGAAAGTCGTAAGCTGTATGATGCTGAACTGTCGTGTCAGGAACACAGTGAGTTACTACTATATGATACAATACATTTGAGTGATATGGACAGAGAAGCAGATAAAAATATGTACACATATAGTTGTAGATGTGGTGGAATTTTTTTTCTGGAAACTCTTGAGTCTGCACACTCACAAGAGACACAAGTGGTTGTCGGGTGTGATGCATGTTCACTCTCTGTATTAGTAAATATTTAGTTTAGTTTGTATGTAGTTATGGGTGAAGTAGATAGTTATTATATTACAAACAAATAATCATTTGGCTGTTAAAAGTACACCTATTTGAGTAGCATCCAACAATAAAAATTAACAAATGTTTGCTTACGTATTGTAGTTAAAATATTTTATGTCTTATTCTTTCAATGTCAAATAAGGTAAAGGGACAAAACATAGTTTTAAAACATATTTTGTCCCTTCTAAATTAATAAAATGTTTAATGAATAAAATTAATAAAATGGTTAATAAAAGTTTAATGAATGTTTGCTACTTTTTATGCAAACGAGGGTACAAGGGTAAATCTATTCTAATATTCTGTTAAAATACAGACTTTTGTATTTTACAAGCTTTTATTTAGTTTTATCTGTCCCGTTGTATGTAATTAAATCTTGCAGGCTGAATTATCATCTTGAGAAGCACTAAACTTTTTGGTTCATTGTTCTAGATAGAAGCTTGTATAAAAAAAATTAGGTCTAGGTCTGTTGTTATATTACTATTTAAAAAATATGTACATAATATTTTTACTTTGTCTTATGTATGATATATTTATGAAGTTGTTAAATTAATAAATTACCTAAGTAGGTTTATTTTTTCTTTGTTATTTTTATTAGGTGTCAATTTCCTTCCTAAAAGTGAGATTGACAGCAGTAGTGCCACAGGGTTTTGTAGCAGTACAAGGAACCCTTCTAGTTTCGCCATGTCTGTCTGTCTACTGTCTTTTTGCAGTTCTACTTAGAGACTAAGTTTTAGAGAGCTGTAATTTGGCATGGGCATATTAATCATGCCAACAAAGTGGTAGCTCTTTAAATGTGAAGTGGGACAAATTTTTTTCTTACTTACCCATAGTGTGGGGTATCATTATATAGATAAGTAGGTCTTTAAAAAATGTTGTGGGCTTATAAACACAATTTTTCGATTTAGGGATGTGTTTCTGAAATATTTAGCTCTAAAGTGCTTATATTTTTTAAGAATTTCTTTAAGAGTATGAAATGAAAATTTTATAAAAATATAATAAAATTTTAGTTATTAAACCATGAAGCATAAACAATGTCAACATTTGCAGCTATGGAACCCTACACTGCACGTGGCCCACAAGCACTTAGCGGGTTATATTATACGAGTACACTTAACTGAATTTTACAGGCTATGGTAACTGCAAAAAAAATCGTGAATCAAGAGTGGAGACGAGAGTGAGTCTCGACTCTTAAAAAATATCCATAAATCTAACTTGAGTCTTTAACAAAGTCCAATTCGAAGACTAGACTCGAAGTAAGTTATGGTTCAACTCAATGACATGTCGATGAAGACAAGTATACTCATGTTGTAGTGAGAATTCAATGTACAATATTAGTTTGATCTTTGCTTCAATTTCAAATTCTTTTTACCCTGAAAAAAGTAGGGTTTTATAAGTTTGACCCTATAATGTGTGTCGTTTGTCTGGCTAAGTGTCTGTCTGTGGCGTTCAAGCTCTAGAATGGATTGACTGATTTCGATTTTTTTTACGTGAAAGCAAATTCCCTTGCGGTCGTTCCTATCTATGCTCGTTGATTAATTAGTTCAGCTGTTTAAAAGTTATAGTTATTGCTTCGGAAAATCGGGGTTTTTTATTTATTTATTCATTAAAACTTTATTAACGCCTAATTTACTATATCAATTCCATAACACTGGTTGGAATATGTCGTCGCCACTCATTACTAGACGGTGTCGTCGGGGGTTTTTTAATTTGCCTGGCAAATAAACTTGTTTTAAACTTTCGAAAGACTAGGATGCTCCTTATCCAGCACAACTCTATATACGACTTTGATTATCTAACCAATCTAGAACAGAGTAAGTAATAAATAAAACAAACTTTATTTTAATAATACAATTTATTTTGTAGTTAGACCTAGCTAGTACATACATAATATAATAGGTATATTTTTTCGCCAAGGTAAATAATATTGCGGTTATACTCATAAATGAATGACTAAATTAATAACTAAAATTAAATAAAGTATTTTGTACAATGTTAAAGAATAATAGTTACATACAATAATATTGGGGCGATCTATTTTACATTTACAATGCTGAAGCAATAAATTAATATAGGTACTTACTAGCAGTTTTTCTATACTTTCGAGAAACTTATGACTCTACAACAAATCAATTTGTTGTTAATTTTTGAAAGATCTAAGCTATCACATAGTGCAACTCGTAATTTTAATCATATTCTTCAATTAAATACTTTATTGGCAAGATATTAAAAAAATACATCCATAAATTCATTTTGTAAATTCTATACATAGAGAGTGAAGAGATAGAGAGATATTAAAATAATGCCTGGTTAGGAAATGCTAAGCAATTTGCCATACTTAAACCATAGAAACTGGCTACATGCGTAGTCGCCACCTCGTGCGGTGTTCTTTAAACACGGCAGGGTGGGGACTCTAGGTCAGGCCTGAAACCCTCGCAACACATTCATGACATTGAGATTACATTTTATTGATTACCAATTAAAATATTGATGTCGAAACTAACTTAACTAATGGCATACACAAAATATTTACAAATTGTGCACACTTTTGTACTTTATAATTAAAATTCACATAAATATTCGATATCGGTCCAAATAAGGCAGTCACATTCCATACACACTCTGTAGAACGTCCGTTCACCGACCATCAGCACAGTCTCACTTTGTTCACACATCTATCCATGAAATTCTTCTTCCGCTTGGTTTGCGTGGCAGCGTCTAAGGGCGCAGGCAGGGAGAGTTGCGTGTGCGTGTTTTCGTCCGCTTCTAGTATGCCTTCGCAGCTGCGGCACCTACGTGAAGACTTCTCTAATTCGTTAGCGTCCAGGTTATCACTACTTTCGGAGAGTCGCTCCGGCAAGCTGTACAGTGATTTTTCTGGGGACGCCGTGTTGGATGTGCTTCTACTAGACAATTGGTCGCAACTCTGGGAAGTTGCAGGCAAAGCTTTTTCTAGGGACGATTGGCGGCTTCGTCGTGGCCTGTAAAAAAATAATTGAATGTTATATACGGAACTTTATTTGTCACGCATGAAAGATATATAAAATACATCTAAGCCATGTACTGTGTCCGATAAAACATCCTGGGCCTATAAATTTTCTATTTGGAATATATAAAACACTTTATCTGGGATGGATTTGCTATTTGTTTGCTCTCGTCGACGTGGTCGTTTTCTGTCGTATTCGTGGCGTTATATACTTAAATACAAAAGCTTTTATGACTTTTATAGTTTCTAACCACGGGCCAATGGGGACCCGTTCCTTTGAGGCGTTCATGGCTAAAACTAACATGAAGAGGCCTTTTAGTACCTTTTTATCAAAAAAGTGAGATGGCTGCATCTATGAAGGTAACCTTGAATGTATCATTGAGATGCACTAACGGACAGTCTTCCAGTGTTGCCGAAATATTCTATTGCCAGGGAGGGATTTAATTGGTTTGAGCTACATAGCTCCCATCCCATCTACATAGATGGGATGTTAGTGGACGGATCATAGTACAACTATCCTAACTCTATGGGACGGATAAATTTGTTATGGAGTGAGATACGGACAAATAGAAAATCAAAGAATTTAATAAGCTACCTAATAGGCGGCAGTGTGTGTATGGGTGGCTCTAGTCAATCTGCTTTGTCGCTTCCCCGGCTCTCGCAGGAAGTCATCCGCTGGTAGTTGGGCGGGCCGCGGCCGATGGTCGCAGTGCTGGGCGTCTGCACTTCGCTACGGCCCCGGAACGCCGCGTCCAGTCGGCTGTTGGCTAGATTTGATTTCCCTCGGAGAAAACTGAAAAGTTTTAAAGACATTCTGTTAGCTTTAGTAAACAAGGGCCCTATGTTTAAGCTCTAGGTTACCTTAGCGTAAATATAATACTTTGTAATAAAGTCTTACTTTTGTATGGTTAAATAGGATTCCCCATACAAGGTCCCACTCGTCTTCCTATTCCCTTAATGGATAATTTTTGGGATAAAAACTATTTCATGTTTTTATTCTTACTCGAGTCTCAAACTATATCCATACCAAATTTTATCTAAATGTTAAAGTTGATGCGTGAAGAGGTAACAGATAGCCAGAGTTACTTTCGCATTTATACCTAGGTATATAAAGTAAGGATAAGGATTGTCGACTTGTTCTTGTACCTAACTAGTGCCAAAAACATACTACAAACGCTAAAAGTACTAAAAACTAACAAATTACCACATAACAAGCACCTTGCTGTTGAAACTGACATAGTTTTTATTTTGGGATTTGTCTATATTCTGCTAAGAAAGCAGTAAGTGATATAGGTGTTGTACATTCAGCATAAAATATAGCTAGTCTTAAATGCCAATTTGCATCAGAGTAAGCACTTGCCATAGAGGCCACAGATGATGCCATAGTGATCAAAATACAAATATCAAAGTACCTTTCTAGCTTTTCGACACACGCGTCCTGATAGTCATGGATCCAGCGCACGCCGTTAAAATGGCAGACCGCCCTCATATCTTCTGGGAGCTCTTCGGCGTTCGGCCAATCGAAGTTGTCGATTATTGGGACGATGTTGCACTGTGATTGTAACGCTGCCACAATTTCCTGCAATGAAAAGTAAGAAAATTACAATAATGCAATCAAGTCATAGATCTGGCGGGCAACGGTTGTTCAACAACCGTGGTGCAGTTGTTGATTAAAAATCTTGTAGCAATCTGCCGTGTGGTTGTTAGATTTTTGTAAAATTATATTGTATGCAATACATGGCAGACGGAAGACAACATATCGCAAATGATTTAATAGGATTGAAAACAGGAAAATGTTTTTTCGTGTTAAGTTATCGTTTATTCATATTTACGGTAAATGTAATAGGAAAATAATGTTTAAAACTTACCCGGTGAACCCAGTCTTTCTGGTCCGTATCGTTTATGCACCTATCCAGAGCATTGGGCGTCAGGACCAACAAAAAGTGCTTCGCTTGCCGTATGCTCTGCAGCAAGTTGTTGTCAAACTTGCCGGCCTCGAGTCTTTCCACGTCAATGAACACGGTGAACCCTCGGAGCTGTAGGTGGACTTTCAGTAAACTAGCCAGTTGTGATCCATTCGATCTTCGGTAACTCACAAACACGTCCAAATTCTTCTCCATGATTTCTTCCCCTTTAGTTGGTAGAGTACTTTCGTACGCTGTAAAAAAGATTGGCTTTATTTGAGTTGTATTGTCTTACATACCATTCTTCACTTTTCTATTTTAATAATCTTGTCTACGTTGTTGGAAGTGGAGTTTAAAATTGTATGTATGCTTATATGTTAAAGGTATACTTTTTATTTATAGCTTTATTGTTCAGTGTGTTTCGTAATTAATCACGTCGTTTCCTTCAAGTTTCATGACATACCGGTTAATATGACAGGATGTTAATAATAAATCAAAAATAAAGGTTATGGTCGTTTTATAACTTTCAAGCGTCTTTTAGTATATTCTCTCTATGCTTTGTACAAGCGCAAGTTTGGATAATGTAATGGTTTTGAGACGTTATTTAGGTGCAATTTGGATTGTAAAGATTTTTTCAGCCATCATGTAGGTACTTCTTCTAAAAGGTTTAGTGTGTTCAATAAAAACAACGCACTATTAATCCAATTTATTACCTTTGATTGCATTCAGAATCCTCAAACGATGTATACTATTGGCAATTTGACACTCGTTTTCTAGTTGCTCGTCGCTTAGAATCCTAATATTTTCTTTTATAGACACACCCGCATTTAGCATGGCGTACGTGTATATCGTGTACTCCGGTCCGATGCTCTGCAGGAAATCGTTGAGGCTGCCGGTGTCTCGGGAAGTGTAGTCAGCCATCTTTTTTAACTGTTGTAGCTCTCGTGTGAATCTGAAATATCATAAGAATTAGTATTTTTGAAGACTCGTAGATCCACAAAATTTGAAAATAATGGAAAGGTTATAAATAAGTAAGTAAGTAGGTTTTTATCCTACCTTTTTCGTCTGATTCCATTTTGTAAACCAATGTCTTCCTTCAAATTCTCTTCAGTTATTTGAAGTAGTAGGTCTCCATCAACTTTACTCTCGTAAAAATTATTTGCATATTCTGAGAAACCTATTTGTTTCACCCACTCCCGAACATCTTCTATAGACCACAGAGGGACTTGTTGCGACAGTTTATGCGGCACTTCCTCGCCGATTAACCGTAAGGCTTGCGCTGCATACTTCGATGCGACTGCATTTGGACAACTTGCTACTTTCTTCAATGATTCTATTGCTCCTATTTCCCTAAATATCTCCGTATTACCCTGTTGCTTCTTGATTCCTGCCTCCATGCAGAAATGGAAAGCCGCTAAATTCCTAGCTTCTTCTCTCTTCGAGCTCAAAACTGGCACAAGTCTTTGCAACCAGTTTTTGCTTTGACCATGTGCATGTGCTAGATTTGACTTTGCAAAATCAGAAGGATTATGGGATGTAACGAATGGCTCAACTAATTCTAGTGTTCCGGATTTCAATACGGCAGCTTCTATTTCTTTGTTAGCAACCAAAACAGCTATTGCTAAACATGCGTAATATTTGATGTTGTCGTCATTGTGGAAGGCTAAGGGAAATAGCCACATTGGTACTTTCCTTTTGATCATGGCTTCTTGATTTTCAGCGCCGCCATACAGAGAGAGGTTAGCAAGGGCGGTAGCACAATGCCTTAGAGTCTCGACGTCATTTTTTCTACATTCAAACAAAACGGCATCCAAACCTCCCAAGTTAATCACAGCACTACACGTACTTTCGCTATGTTTAAACAGGTGTTCCAATATGCCGGTGCCTATTCTTGAATGATCTACTGAATTCGAGTTCTTCGTACAAACACAAGCAACGTTAACGACCTTTTCAAGACCGTTTTCTACAACATGAGCTCTATTTTCTGTCGTAAGGCACTGTTCAAGAAGTTTTGCTGATGAAAACTGAAGTTCAGGGTTGTTGGATTCAAGACAGTTGGCCATTAATATGTCGAGTCCTCCGGATGCCCTCAAGGTGTTGCAAAGAGAGGAGCCGAGTTCGTGTCCATGAGTTGGCACCGCCCAGGCTCTTCTCAACATCTCATTTAATTTGTCGAAATGGACGGAAGCATGCCTCGTGTCTATTTGATTCTTCTTTATGGATGTTATAAATGCATTCATTCTTGTGGAGTATTTTTGTATTGCCTGCTCTACGTCTCCTGGATTGGAATTTGCATTTAAGTTTTCTAAGTCTTCAAAAGTCAGGTTAGTTAAATCTTCGTCACCAGGTCTTATAGTACCATTTAGTAACTGGCTCATCTGAAATTTTGAAAGTGTATGTAAGAACGAATAATTAATTATTTAAAATATAAAATAAACATATAAAAAAGAGCCAGTAAATCTTTACTGATAGTAATAGAACAACAGAAACAATTATTGAGTACATATATAATTGGCATTGACCTTTGTGACCAAAACTCCTAAATTCAATTTAAAAAACTTAATTCAAGCCTTATCGAATAAATATAGTAATAGAAAGGAATAAGAGCTCGTATGTAATAAACTTTTAAAAAAAGTCCCGAAACCTATCAGCAGGTCGCTGAAAGGTTTCGGGACCAGCAGGGCTTTAGTATAATCAAATTATTCATTTGAAATTAAAAGTAAAAAGCAAAATTTCGCCGTAAGAATTGATTATCCATTTTTCTAAATAAACTGTTGGTCTTACCTTTTAACTGACACCTTATCGATTCAATTTTGTGATAGAACTAAGAGCTCGAAATAGGAATATTTAAGACTTGCTTTGCTGACAGGTCTAAACGATTACCTATTTAAACTGTTAGTCTCACCTTTTAACTGACACCTTATCGATTCGATTTCGTGATAGAATTAAGAGCTCGAAATAGGAATTTTTAATACTTGCTAAGCTGATAGGTCTTTACGATTATCTAAACTGTTAGTCTTACCTTTTAACTGACACCTTATCGATTCAATTTTGTGATAGAATTAGGAGTCCGAAATAGGAATATTTAAGACTTGCTGTGCTGATAGGTCTTTATGATTATCAATTCTATGTTATGATTGAAACGAATTAGGAGCTCGAGATATGAATCTTTACGACCTGCTGATAACCTATCAAGGTCAAACGTCAGTCTGGTGTGAACAAGTTGGTACATTATAGGTAATAGTTAGCATGTTTTATTTTACAAAACAGTAGTGACTGTGTGTTCAGTAAAGGTCACTACGTAATTGTGTTGAATGTAATTTTTTTGCTTAATACGAGTATTTCAAATAATAATTTAAAAAAGAATTAAAAAAGAAACTAACCTGCGTAGAAAGCGAAGATTTCGTGGACATGTTCTTGCTGGAGATCGTCATATTAGAATGAGCAATGCTGGAGTGTTCCTTGTGGCTGTACATGCCGCTCGATGTAACCGTTTGCCGTGCCTGGGCTGTCGCCATAGCCTTTTTCTCAGCGCTGAATGCCTCTGTCTGAAGTCGAGAGCTAGATGCTGACATGTTGTTTGCTTCTTGTGCCGTCACCTCTCCCGCCTTGAGCGATCGCTGCTCCTGATAGCGGAAAATACCAAAAGGTGAAGGTTATTATTCTGCCGAAACTTGCAACAATAATTTGATGTAACCACTCTGTTATGTTTTATCAACACACTCGTACGCGCGATTTATTAACACATTCACACAAGTCCGTATCTACGCTGCAATAAAGAGATTACTGGAAAATGCTCTTAAAAGTTGAACTTCTTATCACTAAAGTCACTTTGATTCATTAGACAAATATTTGATAATTACAGCGATACGCAGTTTAAGCTTTGGTCGTCGCCGTTTAGAAGACATAGTACGAATGAATGATACGCGGCACTCGGCTTAAAATAAATGCCTATTTTATAATAAAAAGTGGCCCTACGTCACGACTGAGTTTATACATCCTATCGGTCGTATTGGATATAGGCCAATAGCGCGAAACAAGTGTGTTTTTGTGTTATTTTAAATAGTGTGTACAGACGTCACATAAACTAGAAGTTGAAGAGATTCGGTTCGGAGAAAATCTTTCTCACCAAAGGATTTTGCGAGTGTGGAGGAAAGCGCGACAGGACTCCTCGGTGGACCGGCCACGGGGCAGACCCCCCGCCCGCAGACATTCCGAGTCTATATTTAAAACGAACTATTCGTGTACTCGTGCGCGCACGCGCATAAATTGACTTCCGCGTGTGCTCGCGCGCACGACGGTCAGGCACTGACTGAGAGGAGCGGCAATATGGGCGATAAGCGCACGTAGATAAATGAGCTCACCGCCCCCGGAGATCCTCCGCGACGCAGCATCCTGCCCGCAAAAGCAACTATGCGGGCAGCCATAACGATTCTCCAGATCCATTCGACTATACCGTGATTTCAGACATATTGTATCTAGATCTTGGCTGTTGCCGTGGCGGGCAGTCGCGCTGTACTGCGCGATTTGGGGGTGCCGTGGTTGAGGCGCCGTTCTAGGATATCGATCGGTCTCAGTCACGCGAGGTCGCGTCCTTCGGCGCGCCTTTCTGGCTCCGACGACAACATCATTATCACACGTGCTAATCCAAGATTTACTAGATAGTAGGTACTAATTAATTAGTAAAAAAAAAAAAATTGTTACCGTATCGAAATAATTACCAAAATAAATAAATCATTGACCAAGCTAACTCAAAAGGACTTGACAGAAACAAAGTAGAATCTTATTTACTTACTTGTAGATAAGCTGCTTTTTGTTCAGCAGTGAGTCCTTCCGCTTGTAGCAGCCGATGCGACGCTCCCTTGGCGCTGTGCTCAGCATATTGAAGATCACCATGCTGCAGCTTTCGCATTTTTGCACTGTTTGCTGCTGATCTAGAAGCACTGTATCCATCAGCGACGACTCTGGTCGAGCTTGCGGATGTTACACGGGCGGTACTGTACTTCAGTTCATTGGCTGCGTTGGTGCCCACAGCGCCTGTGCTGGCCGATAACAGCGATGGTTTGTCGGTGATAGGAGGCGGTGTATCGGACTCGGGGAATGTCACTAGTGGGCCTTCTCCGAGCTCATTCATATCACCCATGTCGCCCATGTCAGTGATTTCAGTAAGATCGCTGATATCGGCCAAATGCCTTTCTCCCAAGTCATCTTGATCGACGATGTTCTCCATTGAACTCCTTAGTCTGCAATTTTACAGAAACTGAAGTAATGTACCGGGTATACTACAAAAATCTTAAAGGGCGTAGTACATAAGTAGCGTAGGGCGTAAGATACACAAGAGAAATATCTAGGCACATAAAATATGTTCGTTTTAATTTTACAAGTTCACTTGAGCAAGTCCCGCAAAAACAGTTCTGTTGCTTTTGTTTGTCGGCGTGGTACTGAAAACACCGACAGAGTCAGCGGGTGGGATTTGGCTAATGGCCAAGGTTGCTCAGGTGAGCAGCTCTGACCCGACTGTAGCTAGTGGGAGAAGAAACTTATACACCTACATTACATATTTTTTATATTTACCTTGACCAGCGGTTGAAGAGTTATTGACAACTCGAAGTTGACAATGTAGTTATTTTTTAGTTGACAACAAACAAATTCTATATTTTCAATAATGTTTATGGCAGAAAAGATATTTATGTAAATAGGTTGGTAAAAACTCACCGTCCTCCAACTGAGGTAAAGTTCCTAGCAGCTGAACTGCTTAAGTTCTTCATTTCGGATATTGAGCTCTTGAGCTCTGTGAGGTCTGACTTCATGGAGTTAGCCTTCATTTCTGACGTCAAATGTTGCAGCCGCGAAGAACTGGTCTGGACTCTTTGGCTTGTGGTAGCACTGCTTGACGTCGCACTCGACACCATCTGCAATATAAACAAAATAATTAAGTATAGTTTGTAAACAACCGATAAATGAGATGAAAAATGTTGATAACGTGCTGTTATTATAAGTTAACAATAGAATCAAACCTTTTCACGATACAAATGGAATTAAATACTCATAATCAAACAATGGTACAGAATTTTGTAGAGAATAATATCCTGATAATGATAACACACATCTTCGCCGGTCGGAATCGTTATCGAGACTAGGACGTGGAGTAATGGAGTTCAGTGCCAATGCTAGAGTTTGTAAGAGCAGGCGTCACGCGTCTTGGCGCACTTACGGCTGAAGTAAATAAAGCCAGGGCTATGACAAAATAGAAATACCAAAATATCGGACTTTTAAATATAGGTGGCGGGTAATGAGTTTGTGACATTACTCAACAATCGACAACCGTGTACAACAACTTGGGACACTTTTAGCTTTGGTGTCGGAGAAACGACGCCACTCTCTCGCAAACTCTAGATTTACCACTTTCTATGAGCTGCTTGTAATCAAATTAGAAGATGTTCTAAGATCCTCTAACAAATTCGAAGGGTCAAGATAGCTCATATTTTAGAATTTTTGCGGGACCATAAAATTCTGGTATTTACTGGGTGGTTGTCCCTGAATGTGCAAACTCTTTTTGGGCACCCTACTCTAGCTCTCTTTCATAAGTAGTAATATCTCTACATTCAAGAGACATGCATCAATTAATCTATTAATAAATAATTCGTGTTAAATCATTCACTCATACTCTGGCAGAGAGCGTCGTGATTGAATATCTAATCAAGTGACTCACTGAATGTAGGCGGGATGCATTCAAACATTAAAATAATGCCCTTGAACCCGTACCAAAACGTTGCAGTTATGTTAACTAACTAAACACGCATTAACTTCGGTTGTCTGTGAATTTGCGCGTGGGAGATCCAGTATCCATTCAAGTAGGTTGCGCTTGACTGCCGATGCATTATAAATTCCACACGCCAAGTAAATAAAATTGTAAAAGTACTGCTATATTTGCTGGTGCAGTATCTTTTTACGCAATGGAGGTGTGAACGGAAATTGCATTTGCGCTGCCTTCTCGGTCAGTTATTGTTTTTCTACCGGTTTAATTAAATTTTAATAACTTAAACAATTCGAGAGCTGATTTTTAAGTATCTATACCCACTCGTAGTACGTACAAAACAAAGTCGCTTCTTGCTGTCTGTTATGTGCCTCTTTGTGTACTTATAAAGGGTATACCTAAATCTTTTAAAAGTAGCTCGTGGTTCGATTTATTAAGGGTATGTCCCTTCCACGTTCTATATACAGAGAGTGATTGAAATTATAAAAGTGTATATTTTGTACATCACTGTCCAGTGGCGCCCTGAAATCGTAAACAAACACTAAGTATTATAATAAAGCTTGAATAAATTATACTTTATCATACGCCACAGGACCTAGACTAGACTTGCAAAAAAAAGATCCTTGAAATAGAGTGACAATAACGCAATCGTTACTTCCATAGAATTAACTTTTAAAAAATTTGAATTTCCCGACTTTCACTCCATTATCTCGTAAATAGAATTAACGCTTATGGAGGCCCAAGAGGTCAATTCGAATTGCTAGCGATATCTTCTTTATTTATTTTTGTATTTGCAGACCTAGAGATATGCCCTTAGCGGATAGTGACTCTATTCCAGATAACATGTCCCCCGCCCTCCGGCGTTGCTTCTGGCACTTCGCCAGCATGGCACCCCGCTGGCTTGCGTCCTAACACGCGGTTTAATTACTACACGATATCTGATCGTACACGGCCTGCCTTTTTGTTTAGCCTCGCCGGTTTATTTTGATAAAGACAAATGGCTCGTGGCCAGTCCAGTTTCTGACAGATTTATGTAATTTATCTACATAGTCTGACTGATGTTATGTATGAGACAACATTGAGCATCCAAGACTTTGAATTTAACACGATAGTTACACAAGGAAAGGTGTTGATTATAACATCATAATTTTAAAGTTTTTTAAAATTTCCACGATTTCAATTTGATGGATTGTACAAATTCAAGTACAAAAGTAAAAGAATTTTCCTTTCATATAATTTTTGGGGTCAGATACATCTGCATTGATATAGATTAGGTTTTTTGTATTTCATAAGCATGCCCTCGAATACCTAAATACGTAGTCATAATTCAGAAACAATAGTCCAACTCGAGGCAACCACAGTCTCACGCTCGCTAGCCCAATATTATAAATGTTATTTATTTTTCCCGTAACTCGCGTTGGGTGAATTCAAAACAAACTGACTATTTTATGAACCTAACAAGGCCAAGTCTAAGATATATCTGACCTAAATATAAATGAACTACCTACGTTGACCACGAATATGCTGGATATTATTTAGTTGTAAATACATGAACGTTACTAAGATTTGATGTTAAAAATATTATTCTATATCGATTTAGACCACACACAGTTTAGGGTAAGTAATAAAATTTAGAACCACATAATATATATGTTTTTAAATTAATACTAATAAAATCATAATTTTGATCGGTATAATTATCAACCAAGATAATAATTGTAAAACATACTTTATAGATTTATAAAATCGTTTAATATAACAATTATTCAAAGCTTCCGTATAAAAGTGACGTGGTATTATACAATTCACGAAATCTACGTAAGTACTTGTCAACAACAACACAACAATCTTGTTGTGTACAAGTAATCAACGGTCATTTCGTAAAATAAACTTTCTTTAGGTAGATATATTATTTAAGCATAAAAATCATTGCGTATAAGAATCAATTGGTAGAAAATTCTCAATATGTAATTATCATAAGATATATAATAACAAACTTCCAATATAATGCCTGGCAGAAAATGAATAGCAATCTTAACTGTCACTGCAAACTATAACATGACTATAACATACTGACTGTCACAAAGTCGACTTTTGACCTTTTGACATAATTACCCATATTTAGGTATTAATTTTGTTAATAATGTTTTGCCACTTTTTCATGTAGGTAACTGATACCTACGCTATTGCGCTTACATATAGGTACCTAGATCATTTTAAGATTACCTGACTGGTGGAGCCGGCGGCCTGTGTGTTGAGGCTCTGGTTCTGCCGGGAGACCAGCCCGCCTTTCTTCAGGTTCTCCATGACGTAAACCATGTCCTTGGTGCTTCCGTTGTGTTTCAGGCTGTTGCCATCGTGTGAGAAGTCTGGTATCTGTAACAAGTGGATAAAGAACATCAGTATGTTATTGTCATTTACATAAGATCTTGCGTCTTATAATCTGTGCTTAATCTGTCTTATTATAAAACGCAGACTAACTTTGTAACCAGGTTTAAACCATTATCCGACCAAATCAAGTTGACATTTTCAGATATGACAATGACAATATTACTAAATGTCAACTTGATTTGGTCGCACTGAATGAGTTTTACGTAGTTTTAAGGAAATCATTTTTTGTCTTTTTGATTAATAAAGTACGTTAGTAAATTTCGTTAGGCTTATTTTTTAACGTATTCATCCATGACTTTACAATATACATTTTGAATATAACCTTCTTTGCGAGCGTTTCCTTGAATATTGTTATTCTACCAAAGTTTTGGAGTAATTTGCCGCATAGATAAATTGCTCAAGATTATTCTACACCTACACGGATAATCGCAAATACATACGGACACGAAATACCTAATGGATGTGGTTTGCAATTCGAAAATGTTACCGTTTTAGATATTAGATTTTTAATTTATTGAACAAGAGAATATGAACGAATTAATTAAAAAAAAACAGGAGACTAACTAAAACTAGACCAAATACTATTAAATTCTGATGCATATTGTTCTGATTATTTTTTAAGAAATATAAATTCTTTTAAATTGATGTGTTATATGTACAAATTATAACAATTGACCGATGAATACAAATAATTTTTAACAAAAAATGATATAATATTACACCTATGAATCAGGCACCACAGAATATTAACAAGCATTGCTGTTTAAAAAATATTTATTTTGTAAATAGGTAGTTCACCTTCATTATGATTGCACATTTATTTTGTTACTCTATCTTGGAGTAGTTTATTTCCATAGACATAAATCAATATAGCGATGGTCATTTCGATATCAAGTCGACGTCATCTGAGATCAGTTATCTTAATGGTTCATCAACAGCAACAAATTAGCGTTAGTAGTAGATCAAAGGTCTATTACTTTATTGCACTTTATTAGTTGTTGACGTTTGGTAGGCTTATTAGACATCGTTAAGTTACTTTGTTTCTTTCGGTTATAAATATGCTAGAACCCCGGGGCATTTTTTTACATATTTACAATTATATGATTTTAAAACACGTATATCTTAGCTAAATAAGAAGCTATGTTTTAATTGTAAGATAATTTATAAGACTAGTAAGATTTAAATTTATTTTTTAATGAAGAAAAAATAAGGGTAACCCTCAGTGTATGTATAGTGTAGTATAGTTTTACGTTTTGCTCAAAGCAACGCATCTAATAATATTAGTTTTTAATATTAGCCACAAAAGTGCAGGGCTGCCGCCCAAAAGAAGGGTACCTACTAAACCTAATGATTAGAGTAAGCAGGCCTCCATTTATCAATTCGCAAGTTCTTACAGTCTACTCATGAAAGGAATTTTTACTCATTTCATATTTGTAAAAATGCATAAATTTTAGAAAACGTATTACTTACATAGGTATCTTCCACTTTACTATTCCATTAGGAATATTTTATTAAATGTCATTATGTTTTATAAGCTCGTGCTTTATTATTGAATTTACCACGTTCATTAAGGATCTTTGCCATTTAATTAAAATTTATACTGGCGCTATCACAGACAACCATTAAAGTGCATAATAGTGTTATATCCATTAACTTTTATCATCATTTATTGGCGTTCCGAGAATAGAGACCAAGCTTTGAATTCAGCGCAAGGACAATTGAGTGAACTTATTGAACCCGTTCAATAGGGTCAAAGGAGCTATTGACGTAGGTAATATAGTTATCGATAGTATTGATGGTAGATGACTCACTGGAGAGTCCAGTGCACTGATCAATCATTCTGGACACGCTGGTATGTGTCGAACGCACATCGCAAAGAACATACTAATGAGGACTCGACATCCGGAAGCATAAGATTTATAAGAAATATCGGGACGGGTTCCACCTTATGTAATGGACATAATAAGAGACCCTTTAGCAAAATTCCTGTAATTTCTAAATTGCGTTATCTGTTTGGCTGATAAAGAGAATTTTGGTTTTGTGTCTGTAATGGAAACTACTCATGCCTTTAAACTATTGACGTCGAATTAGGGTGAGCATACAATTAACGCTTTGTACAAATTGTACAGTATAATATGTATATTGATATAAATAAAATTTAGAGAATATCTATACCTATACATACTTTATGTATTATGAAATAAATTACTTTACTAAATGTTCAATGTAGAGTCGACTTCTCAACTTATAACACGCCTACGCGCATCGAAAACGTCAATCACAATCGTTAAAGATCTTAGATCAATAGCATCTTTAATACCAGCAACGAAACGCGTTTATTGTCATAGTGTTTATACAATTGTATAAAAATGCTGTCCTAGTGATGGAAGTTACGTAATCGTTAAATTGATAAGTATTCTCTGCAGCATCATCGTTGATTATAAAAGTGTGACACGTATCGTTAGAGGTAATCAAGATGTCTGCTGATTGGCTGTGGGTATCACGTTGCGATGATTAACCTGGTGTAGAACAGTTGGAAGACAGCGTCGGATGACGCGCACTGACGCGGTTGGTGCTGATGTCATGGCCACGCCGGCCGGCACGCGGCGTCATCGAAACACCTATTTGATATTTATAAAAAGCGTGCAAATACCACTGTCTAAATTAACGAAATCAACGTGGTTTTAAACGTTGTTTCTACGAGTTTTCGTTTGAATCGTACAATAAACTGAAGAAGTACATGGCGAAACGGTGAGAGTAGGTGCCAAAAAGAATTTTAGTTTGCCTCCCAGCACTATTACCCGTAACACTGGCTAAAATTAGAAAAACAATATTGAAGATTTATAGGGCACGTCTCATAAAGAGAAACAAAAGTCAGAAAACTTTTTTAAACAGGTTAGAATTATTAGGCCTGTTTCTGATAATTTTTTTGTAAAATATCAATGACGAAATAAGGAAAATATTACGAACATAATAGAACAGTCTGGTAACCGAAAGAAAAAAGACGGAACTCTTTCATAATAATCCAGTAAAGAAACACACGCGATGGTTACGTACGATTACTTCATTGATAAGCAACTATCCCGAGACGATGACTAATGCTTGTCGATACAAAAAAGAGCAGATCCACCTAACAGGGTCAACTGTGGCGTGGTGTGACTCACGATAAGTTCGAAGTGTCATGTCGTCACGTTTTCGCGCATCAACATAACCAGAGAGCCTCTGTCGTGTTGTCACAAAATTAAATGCGGCATGAAAGCGTCACAGGATACGCCGTAAACTCTTTATTGAGTAGATAGTGAAGCGATAACGTAAGTGCTGACGCGTGTTGATAGTGTCACTGCAGCAGTTCCGAATATTTATCGAATGTAAATAACTTTGGCTTTATATATACAGGTATACCTAAAGCATATCGAAATAGTTAATCCTATGGCTTAATAGAAAACAACAACATTAAAGACTTGCTAATTTACAATGCACTGAATTTTATTACCTTTGTTTGTTTTTTTTTTAAACTTAATTTTATTAGTAATATTCTCATTCCAAATATCGCTTTTGATTTTAAGAGTATTAAGCCTAAAGATCAAATTATAAACAAGGCCATGAAGTTTGAGCTCGTTTAAATTTATGTTTGAAACGGGCTTGGTTGTATCGACAAGATACAACATTTCAAAACGCTAATTTATCATCGTTATCATATAAATTTCAATCAAGAGTCCAAGGATAGAACCCTGAAGGACGGTAGTATAATCTTCTTTCAGTTTCAAAAAATTAAATTGTTGTTGATCGAGGACTACGGGTAAAAATATACAAAATCAATATTAATAGCATTAATTGCTCAGCAGTATAAATGTAACCGGATCTGCCATAAATAGGGTAATTATCATAACATGAAAAATACGTTCCCATAAAAAACCTAGATATCTGATTTCCAAGTATACCTAAGTTCTAACGTACTATTTCATATTTTCCTGTACAGAGCTAATGAATTTAATATTTTACCTGTATCAATAATTGTACTAATTGACTGCATTATTGTGGCGTCAACAAATAACTCTTCTAGGTTTTCCTTGATATTAAAATGGATTTTACAATACAGTGTACTGTATACTGATATCTGCACTATAAACAAGCCGGTTTCGTTACATATAAATTCAGCAATAGATATTCTTCGCATGTGTGCTTTATGTAGTTCTGAGAACAGCTTTCACGATTAACTATTCATTGTACATTTTAAAACTGAATTAATTTCACTCATAGTGGTCCTTGAATGATTTTGAACCGTAACGTCTTTCAAGTGGAACCAATTTTCACCAGCAGTTCGGTAGGTGCATTAAAGTTTAATGTTCTTATGTTACCTAGATGCACCGCTATGCACCTAGCCATTGCATACTAGAGTCAAGACTAGGTGCGACCTCAGCATTTTATTATTCTTATAGTCATTTAAAGTAACTAAGTCTTCTTTGATGAATTCCACAATTATAAAATGTCTCTATCTGATCAGATTTCTGGAATAAAGACCAAATCCAAAATTGTTGAAACGACGGGGTCTTTTGATAGGATTGTTACGAAAGATTACAGAAATATAAAGACATTGTTGTAGTTCAACCACTTGGCATGGAAACAAAACTATCGGCACGTTTGAAGATAAGAGTATCCAAGGCAGTTTTTCATTTACTTTTTGTTGGAGCACTCTATTGGCATAACTTTCTAAATAGAACGAGACTGGAAACCATCTTGTTTGTAATAAGGATATGCAGAATCCGCACTAGCGTACAATGGTGCCAGGTTTAGCAGTATACGAATGGAGCATAATGGCTTTACCTTGTGTTGCGCCAATAACTAGCACTTTAGCACTGATCAAAACGTCTATCTGACCCGCAGATTCACATATTGGAACTTCCAATGCAAGATAAAGTTGGCTGTTATCAACTGGGAGCACTGTCGATCACTTATCGTCATCACAGTCGTATTGCCGCGTGCGTGCAGAGGAGCAGGCATAAGCAGCACGTGTCTCCGTATCGGAGTACGCGGCGTGACTGAACTGAGTTCCGTTCCGTTCCGTCCGAACTCCGAATGCCGGTAAGCGGCCGAGCCAACGCAAAGTTAAACTGGCGAGTGGCGACCACAACCACAATGGGCTAATTAGAATGGCGAGGGGAAGAGGGAAGGGGGCTCCACCCACGGGCCTTCGCATCCGCCTCATGGACAACTGTGATGGTGATGAGATACTCTGATTTTATCAATGTCCTCCAATTATTGACGAGATCAATCGTTATTGGTATGTCGCACATTTTTTATTCGAACCGGTTGCGCTATTTGTGGTTTGTTGGATTGTAAGACTGTGTCTTTATGCAAGATATACTTATTTTACAATACCTGCTTGTACAACGATGGAAAACTTGCGGATTAATAAAAAAAGCTCAAGTTTTAGGCGAGTAAGCATTGATACTTGACACAAAATAAAAAGGTGTAACCGAACCTTGTGTGTTCTGAAATTCTACACCATGTCTTTAAAATATGAGAAAATATAGACCGGACGGTTTCTGTCCTGATGTGATGAGTCAACGACCCTTCAATGTCAGCGGGGGACTTGTGTATCAAATCAACTTTGAAATTAAATGAATAGTGTGCGATTCGAAAAGCAATTTTGTCTAGTTAGATAATGATGCTAATAATTTACACTAGGCATGTCCACTTATGAATTCGTAAACGATTATTAGGACCATAAAAGGAGTCGTTTGTCTTTCATTAGAATCATTAGTAAAGTAGTCCTACGGTATATGATTAAAAATTATAATATTGCATTAAAGTACACTTTTTATATACGCCTACACAGTGGATCAAGAGAGAAGATTTGCCTTATGATATGTAGACAACCACGTATCAACATTACAATACAGAATTAAGTATGCATTTAATCATAATATAAATTGTGATATGAATAGGTACATATTACAAAAACATGATATACTTAACTAGTTTTGTTGTTTTATTTTTGTCCTCTTTGAAACATTTGAGATTGAGGCCAATCGCGGAGAGCAAGGGATCACTGATCAAGATTTTCGCCAATCGGTCAATATTTTCTCGAAAGTCGTAAATAAAATGCGTGAGTCATAATTCCAGCACAAATCGCAGTGTATGGCGAATGGACGATTAGTCTCGAGGAGCTGAACAAATTAAATGTTTACTAAATTCGTGAGTAATCAAGGATTATTCATCTGCATAAGGAGGAGGTTTTATAACGGTTTTTCTTTGAAGAATCAAAAGAAAACTTTAATGCATTGAAGAAAAATACATAAACACCTATGCATGCTCAATGTGTGTGATTCACATCATAATATATATTTATTTACTAGTGGTTTGTCGCGAACTTAGACCCCGCGATTATTATTCCACAAGTTTATTACCCGACTTTCAAACGTTCACCCCTTATAGCTTTTGAACCGCTCAATTGATTTCCATCAAACATAGCTAAAACCATCGCATGGAAACTTGCTTTCACGTTAAAAACTTCATCGAAATTGGTTCTTTGTACGAGAACCTTGATGCCACAGACATACACACATACAGACAGACGGACAGACATTGGATTCAAACTTATAAAACCCCCTCTATTTCGTCGGGGGCTAAAAATACGAGTACAGTACGTTATACTGATTCAGTTTTAATGACCATTGAAACAGTGATAGATTATTATTTATTTATTGCGCAGTTCGACACCGTTGCAGAAAACAGATCTTTCCAACCTTCTTTTTCCTCTATTCTGAGCTGCATCAGTCTAATTTTTTTTCCAAGCTGATAAAATCAACCTGGATCAAATATAATATCCGTTTGGAAAATCTCTAGTGAGATTATATAGCGTTGTTTGTGCATACATTTGATTGTAAATTGTTGTTTGAAATAAATAAATAAATAAAAAAAGACGTTTTGATCTTGAAAGAGCAACGTATGTACGTCTAGTCGCCAATGTCCATAAACACTTTATCTAAAGTCCTTCGATTTGTGCACAGTTATTATTTTGCCCAGGCTAGTGACAGTGGAAATTGCGTTTATGAGTATGACACTTAGGCAGTCTTCCACGACCGGGTCAGGGATGAAATGGGAACTGTACCATTTATTCGAGGACAGTATATTTGTCAAACTGAAAACTAATCACAATTGGCATATTTTGTGGTGGAGCCGATGTGATTCAGAGAAATCACATTCGTATTAGCGACATGTAGTGACTTATCATGTTTGAAATTAAGAGGTACCTTTAATTTAAAGTTTTTGTTGCTAGTTGATATTCATTTCGTATCGAATATATATACTATTTTGGAAATCCTTGGGAAAAACCTATGTCCAGCAGTGGACGTAGTGCGGCTAAAATTATGGTGATGATGATAAATATATATCCACCAACTTCATCTAAGGAGATATAGTTAACTGTTTTTATGTTAATTTTTCGTCACTTTTCGGGTTTCAACTCAATATCTCCAAAACTGGTAAAAAATTATACATCCAATATACATGAGAAATATAGTAATACATCTCGTGAAATGTTAAGTTTCATCCAAATCTGATTAACGGTTCGAAAGTAATAGGACAATATTTGTTTTCATCAAAATGCGTATAGCTCAAAAACGGCTGAACCAATTTCGATGCCTAACGAACTTAAAAATTCTATGAATAATTGCTATATTATTTTTAATATCATTAAAATTAGTTCAACGGTTCGAGAGTTATCGCGGAACATACATATATATACAAACAATGTTTTCTTCGCCCCATCTTGAATTGCAGACCTCGCTCGCTTTGCTCTCTCGGAATTATGGATAGTTGGAAATAAAAGAACAATTTTCATTACGAATTCAGTTACCCAAATTTGATATATGACTTAAAAGTATGTGAGCCTACACCAATATGACCAAAAAAAATAGATTAAAATGACAACAATATATCTATAGATTAAAATTAAATACACACTGCAGTGCATTAGCACACGAGACAGTAACGGAGCGTCGTCGCTCTAAATCGGGAATAATTTAATTTTACTGCGGCCAGAAGAGCTAAAATGTCGGCGACGATGGTGTCTACTGTCAACTTATTACCAATCCATAATACGAAATTCATAGTTTCTTAAAATAAAAGTTACCAATAAATCGTCTTCGAAATTTGACATCATTTACTAATGTTTAAAAAAATAAACGTACAAAAAATTATAGCATGACATGACATGAAAACAATAAAACTACTGGATCACTACACTAGAAAAAAAAAACCACAAGAAACCTAGATGCCCAAGGCCTCGATTATTTCAATGTCAATATTTTTTGTCTTTCTGTCTGTATTATTTCCGAAATTGTTTCGTGTTACTTTATTTTGATTTTCTACTCATGTATAGTCGTATTTTAATCTCTCTTATATTTCCATCAATTCTAATATAACCCCTGGCTGGTATAATGAACGAAATCGAATTAATGTATAAGTATATATAAACGGAACTTGGCAAGATCGGACCTTTTTTGTTACGTCTAACGTTTCGAATAGGAGTTACATCCTTCGTGGATAGTTTAAAAACCCATGTTAAAACTAAAATAAAGTTACTTTTGCTACATTTTGCAAGACATTTCATTAATGAAGTTTCCAAATAATTTTAATCTTTTGCGCGCTTAGGAACTCTACGACATGAAGTCTGAACAGGGATAAACATAATAAAAACAATGACAGCATATTGAGTCACAGTGTCGTTGAATTCTGTGTACTACCCAGTAATTTCGCAGGGATATGACTAATACGAGTGTTTTCATTCATAGATCAATTTGGTCCAGTGATCATGAGCCTCGTAACAGTCGTAACGTAACGCGGAAAATTGTGTCATCGACGATAAGCGTTACTTCATTGACTTGAAGTACATTCAGAAGTGATTCTAATAATCTTATCTACAAGATGTTTCCGGAGTGAAATTCTTAAAAAAAAACACGTTATATAAAATAATACCAACCATTTTTCACCTTGTAACAAAACGTACTTATTGTTTACTTAGATGATATTATTATATCGTCAGATGCGTTACAGAAGCAAGAAAAGAGGATCTGTTATCTAAACTAATTGTAATAAGTACTTAGTACTTTAAATAGAAATGTTACTAGCATGAGTCACAACAAAGGTGCACTGTGCTTGCCTAGATGAAAGAACGATGGAGTGGTTGCTGACTCACTGTTCATTCACGTGGCCGCTTTACCTTATCACAGTGTAGATGTTACCTGCGCCGGAGCGTGCGTGGATTACACCCGCTGATGACTCATGATGACTATGACATCCTGGTACAATTGTGCCACTTTCACAAATATTAGGAAGCATTCGAAAGCTTTTTCGCTGTACTATTGCTATGCCAACTGAACTGCATTCAAGTATGTTATGCTTATAGTACTGTGGTTTGTTTTAATTTTTATTTCCCTCTTATCTCTTCAATTGCATTCTTGAGCTTGATTCGTTATCGGTAATGACTTCCTATATAAAATGTATTTCTGTACAATTAGAAGACACAATCTGCATTCCACTGATTATTGCATTCCGTAGTTGATAAACTATCTTTATTTAAATGACTGAGTCACTGTATAGTTAACTCGGTCGAAGATAGTATTGTATCGCGAATTTACCAAAAAAATGTTTGATGACATCATGTAAAATTTTTGATAGCTTTTTTATTGCATCATTAGGTATTATTTTATTATAATTATTGCTATCGTTTTTGGTAACGAAGTCATTGATTGCAATCTTTAAGTAATGTTTATTCGACTTTAAATATGAGATTAAGATGCTGATAAGTATTACGAGTAAATTGTGTAAAATATACGATCATAATAATAATTATTTCAACTTGTGGTGAGCTGTTGGTGAGTAACGATACCATAGACCCGAGTGCTCCACAAACCCGTTAGCCCTCGTCGCCGATGCGTTTTCATCGGTCGGGCTGGAGAACCAAGAGGGCTCGCAGGGCTCTCAGCTATGCATTGCCATAATTGGCTGTGCAGAAAGGAATCGTTAGAGCTGTTGCTCCAGGGGTGTATGTGTTAAAGGGCATAACGCCGCGAGTAACTTCGGAGAAAGCGCAGCACACCTCTCGACACCCCTGAGTCGCCTGCGCCGGTGTTGTTCCTTTACCTTATATTATGTTTGAGGGGCCCATCTAGTGGGCGGCAAGCCACCACCTGCCTTACTATCGTCAATAATCATGATTATGGCAGGTGACGTTTCTGTTGCAATACCTCAGCTGTCCGTCCCAATGTCATTCCACATCCCATTGACCTTTCCCTTTTTCTTGCAATAGATTTGGCGCCTATCACCTAGGTACCAATTCAAGGGTACACCTTTCATAGGTATATCCAGGATTGAGTTTTGGCGGGAGCACGACATGACATCAACTGCTCCAAAGGGCTTCTTCGTGTTGGATCTGTATCCCCACGCAAGTCTCTTAAAGGACCCGGGTGAAAAGACCCATGAATCTAAAAAAGCGATTTCTGTATTGATGATTTTTCGAAACTTCAACACCAAACTGCATAACTGATTTGACAAAATTTATTTTGTACCACCAACCAATAAACAAAAAATATATTTTCAAATTTGTCTAGGCGTCTTTGAGAAATCGGAGAACATACATAAGTAATAACCGGCCAAGTGCGAGCCGGACACCTTTTTTTAAGCCTAAAGAGAAAGAAAAAGGTTCAAATGTAAGTAGTTTCTCAAAACAAGGTAACCGCTGGCGTTATGAAGTTGGTATGCTTATTGCTTACTTAACTTAATTTAACAAGTAAACTTTGCTCTAGAGATCCGTGAGACAAGCGAGTTCTGTGCCAAAATATTAAAGCAGACTTGAAATCCGTGACATTAAAATTTCTAGGTCGGGGTGTCATAAATCATTCACTATCATACACTCATAATCGTCAGCAACAAAATTGCTTATTACGTGCAATTACTGATAGGTTAATTTAATTTTATCAATGTTGATATCGACGTTATTAAGGCAATTTATAAAGATAATAAAAGTAGCCTTTGAGTCTTGAGGACTTAAAGCCGCGAGACTCCAAATGCTCTGTCTGTTCCGTTAGGGATAAAGACGTGATAGTATATATAATTTTTTTATTTACACTATAACTTTTCCTTTTTGTTTAGTATGTGTTTTGTCGCCGCATTATGTTAATGTCGAGGCGGTATACACACACTTTACCATTCTCTTAAAATGATTACCCTTGAGCAATAGATACTGTGCCAATGTCCACAAAGTCCGTCACGAGGTAAATCCCACGTTTCCTTGTTTGGCCTCAGTTTAGCTTGTTTTCATAATCCGCGATACCTTCAGCAAACAGATAACTCTGTTGACAAGTTCATCCCAGACATGTGCCAAGAAATCACCAACAAGATACCTGCTAATAGATGTAAGCATGTACACAGACGTTTGAACATGACATACAAATTGCTATGGATTTTGGCTGGTTTGAGATCTCTCCAACTATGCATGCAGGTGCAGATATATTAAATATTTGTTACATTTACTTTGTTAAACTAAGTAATAAAATGAAATACCTACACTGTCTAAATTTTACAATAGGGGTTAACTTGAGAAAAAGAAGAAGATATAAATAAGCTCATAAGCCTCATCATTAGTGTATATAAAAACATCAACAGCATATAACTGTTGCTATGATTTGTTTGTTTTTCACTATATGTGTGGGTGTTGCGTAGTTTAATCTATATATTGTTATCCTGATGATATATCGAACAGACAATTCACATATTTTTGATTTGAATATACCTATCGAGTTCTGGCTCACATTTTGTGACCTCCAAATTTTAAAGGTCTGGCCTTTAGAGAGCCCAGAGCAACTTAATAAAAATGGTGTCTAGTCTATACATATAATAAAACAATAAAAACAGTGTGTCTGTACATTAAATATATAACTTTAAAAAGGGTCCGATAGAGACATAGTAATAGAGTAATTAAAAAAGTCTGTCTGTTTGTCTTTTTGTAAAAATGAAACACGTGATGCAGAACTATAATTGACTATAGAAAAAGGATTCTTTATTTGTAAAAAGATTAAAACAGATACTAACAGAAAAGACCTATTATACGGTAGACGAGTTTTTAAACCATAAAAAAATACCCAACTGACATAACAAAAGCTCAAAACATAATTAAACACAAAATAAAATTTTAAGGTAACATAATATACTTTACTAAATTGATATTATAATATTAAACTGACTTTTAAATATGTAAAAATAATTATAAAAATAAATTATCTGTAGATAGAAACTTGACAGTAACTTTTATAATTGACGTAATAAAATCAAATTAATAACAAAAAAGTGCATGGTAAACAAAATTTGCATAAAATTGCATGGAATAAAGAAATTATTTATGCGGTTATATGATATAAAAAGCCTGTTTATGATGCAAATAAATATTAATATTGAATAGTATTTTTAATTCAATGTAATATATTTTTTCTGGGACTAGAACACCCGCTTGCCGTTCCATTTTATTTTTGCAATACCCAACAGGGTTCATGTTGTACTTAAGAACAGTGGTAATATTAGTAAGACTAAGAACTGATGTATGATATGAATGCAATAAATAAATTGAATTGTCTAGCTAAACTATAAGAAATATAAAATGACGGCTTAGCAAAAGTTGTTCAGCCTGATGAGCATTTTCCACGCGAACGAAGTCGCGGGCGTCCGCTAGTCTAGCATAAAGGCAGCTATATAAATAATTTAATGCACATACCTATGTCTGAAACGTAATGAGAACCAAGCCCTACTCTTATTTCATATTTTGGACGACTTCAGCTGACTGACAGAAAGTTGGTGGCTTGTTTGTGATTTAACACAAGAGTTAATTCAATTTTCATCATTATCGTTGTACAGATAAAACAATTAATGTATTGATCTTATAATCCGTAGTTGTTGGAACAGTCAATGAGTAAGACGTTCCCAGGATATTAATATGAATACGTAACACTTGTAGTGTTCAGGAAAATCCGTTCGTATGTATATTTGCATAATGACTTTAAGACAAAGATAAAATATGCAAGTTCTGTCTTCAAATAAGAGTAGTACATTTGTGTTTTGTCTACTGATAAAAAAAAATCCGTTTGTATTAATAAATAGATTACCATACTAGACTTACTCACAATACGACTTGATATCTACCGAGATCAGTACCGAAACTAAGTAATTCATCCAGGGTTGACTTATTAGAAAGTTACGTTACAGTCGACCCCTTTAATAATCGAATTAAAAGGCTAAAGAGAACAATGTTTTTGTGCTTCGGAAGGCACGTAAAGCCGTTCGCCCTGGATGTCATTGTATGGCAGTCGTCAAGCTATGTCAGATGCTTTTAGGCAGCTTGAAAATCGAACACCAGTTTTGGCCACCACACACACGATAACAAACAAAAGTGAATCTTGCTTATCAAAAAGAACTTTTGTTCTGAATCTTATACTTTTGTATTGAAGGGTCTTAATTTTAGTGTAGGAGCAGGACAATGAACGCAAATAACAGTTTAAGCCCACGTATTCCGAGAAATTCGCTCCTTACTTGATTATCTGACTTTCCGTTTGCATACGTATTTATTTGTCCGATATCTGAAAACAAAGTTCTTTTGTGTGGCCGTTTTGTTTGAGCAGTGACGCAGCGGCCTCAATGGCTTTATCATGCATCGTATGGTGTAGGTTTTGGCTTTGATTTCAGATTTAGGTACCTACTAGTCGAAGCCCGCGACTTCGTTCGCGTGGACTTTATGACTCCGGAAAATGCTCATTAGGCTGAATAACTTTTGATAAGGCGTCATTTTTAGGGTTCCGTAGCCAAATGGCAAAAACGGGACCCTTAAAGATTCGTCATGTCTGTCTGTCTGTCCGTCCGTATGTCACAGCTAGAGATGTGCCGTTGCCGGCAACATTGGCAACATTGGGAATATTGCCGGCAACGCTGCCGGCAAGATTGCCCGAAGTGGCAATTTTGGGGAATATTGCCTAAATATTGAGAATATTAGATATATTGATTAAAAAAACTCATTAAATTAATGTATCTAAGCGTATTATATGAGACATCTTAAAAAAATATAGATCCTACATATAAACTGCCAATGTTCCCGGCAATTTACTGGCAATATTGCCGGCAAAATTCCCTGTAAATTGCCGGTACATACAGATTTGTCAATATTACTTGTCTTAGGCGAGAAATTATTACTATTTTAAGTAGGTAATTTGAAAAATAAACCGGCCAAGTGTGAGTCGGTCGCTCATTGAGGGTTCCGTTACATAAAAAACTTGCAAACTTATATTTGCAGACAAGTTCATATACTTAGTATGAACTTGACTACATGTACCTTTGCTTTATGTTGTGTTGTGACTGCCGTACAATGTTGGCAGTCGGGACCAACGGCTTAACGTGCCTTCCGAAGCACGGAGGGGCTCAAGAAATTTTATGCTACTTGTGGTGACCCATCCAAGTGCAGACCAGTGTTGTTGTATCCGCAATAACTCTGCGACATCCGCGGATGCGGATTATTAAAGGTTCACATCCGCGAATGCGGATGCGAATACGAAGTTTTTTTACATATTTCAATTAGTACCTACATAAATAACGGTGACTTAAGTTTCTTTGACTGGAAATTTAAAAAGAATATTAGGCGTGTAGACTTGGCTAATAGAAATACGAACATGGTTAGAGAGTTCACAGTTCAAGGCGAAATACTAGTTTTAATATGTTTGAAAATGTATATCATTCTAGTAGTTTGCCCCGATGTATATTATTCTAGTAGTTTGACCTAAACTGTGAACTAGCAAATCCCATATCTTGGCAACCCCTTGACTGATTTAGTTCATGTTCGAAACATACATGTATTTTATTTATGTATGTTTGTTCGACAACTCGTACAAACGCCAGATTATTTATACAGACTCGGAGAACAGCTTCGTTCGCTTCACTCACTTCACTCGCTCGTTTTATCTTGGTCTTCACAACAGTATAGTACATAACTTTTAGCCGCTACAGGATCAGCTCTCTTCGCAGCGTTTCACATTTTTGAATCTCGAGGAACTTGAAAAAACAGCTTTTTTGGTGTTTTTACCGTAGTACTAGTGCAGGTAATCACAACACATGACTTTCTTGTGAGCAGATTAGCCATTTTATATCTAATGTATGTGAAATATTCGTCCAAACGCAGAAATACGCACTAACCGGCCAGCCGGTACGAAACGAACGCAAGTTGTTTAATGACGTCATCAAAGCGTCACGTAGTAATAGGCCGTTTTTTGGTCAGTCAGTTTTAAAAATAAAAAAATAAAAAACACAGTATTATTCTAGATGTTTTACACAATTTTTAGAGATTAACCAAAAAGGAAGTGTTTTTCTTGCGAGCAAAGCTAGCAAAGGGTCTACTTGAACAATCTAACGTTTATATGTATTTATGTATGTTTATTTGACGATAACTTGAGCAGCTTTTATCGGATCTTCAGGAAATTTGGTAGGCGCGTGTCAAAATAAGTTTTTTTTCGTTCGGACATAAGCAGCAAATCAGTCAAGGGGTTGCCGAAATATGGGGTTCGCGAGTTTACAGTTTTAATTAAACAAGCAAGTGAAGCGAGCCAAGTTCTCCGAGTCTACTTGAACAATCTGGCGTTTGTATTTATGTATGTAAGTATGTATGTATGTTTGTTCAACTATAACTCGATTAATTGTTAAGTTATAAAACATGAGCCGAATCTGTCAAGGGATTACTGAGATATGAGGTTCGCGGGTTCACAATTCGGGCAAACTAATAGTTGACTATCCACTTATTAAGTAGATTTTCATTGAAATCCAGCGGCTTTTATTCTCTTAATACGCATCCGCATTCGCATCCGCATCAATCTATGCGAAGCTTTTGCGGATGCAGATGTATAAAGGAATGCAAATGTTCCGCATTTGCGGATGCGGATACGGCGAGTTCTTTAGGGTTCTATATCCAAAGGGTAAAACCGGGATCCTTACTTCCCTCGAGGACAAATTTTCCGCAACTAGGCCCGAATTTGCCGGTCCCGTTTTGCCGGGATCCTAATACTAAGACTCTGCTGTCCGTCGGTCTGTCTTTCCATGCGCTTGTCTGTCCGTCTGTCTGTAACCAGGCTGTATCTCATTATGCGTGATAGCTAGACAGCTGACATTTTTACAAATGATGTATTTCTTTTGCCGCTATAACAACAAATACTAAAAACAGAATAAAATAAATATTTATGGGGGGCTCCCACACAAAAAACGTGTTTTTTTTAACGTTTTTAGCTCAATATTAATAAAAGCATGAGTTAGAGGCATGAAATATTCACAGAATATTTAGTTGTATATGCACTATAAAAATACATAGTTAATTTAAAATAAAATAAATATTTAAGGGGGGCTCTCATACAACAAATGTGATTTTTTATAGATAATGGTACGGAACCCTGCGTGCGCGAGTCCGACTTACACCTAGGCGGTTATTTCTTAATAAATTTCAAGTTTATTTACAAAATAATCAGAATTTTGACATAACAAAGCAATTTAAGTGGATCGGCAATATTGCCAATGTTCCCGGCAAAATGGAAATTTACCGGCAATGGCAAGATTGGGAATATTGCCGGCAACGGGGAATTTGCCGCTCGGCACATCTCTAGTCACAGCCACTTTTTTTCGAAACTATAAGACCTATACTGTTGAAACTTGGTAAGAAGATGTATTATGTGAACCGCATTAAGGTTTTGACAAAACAAAAATTAAAGAAAAACAAAAAATTTTGGGGGTTCCCCATACTTAGAACTGAAACTCAAAAATTTATTTTTCATCAAACCCATACGTGTGGGGTATCTATGAATAGGTCCTAAAAAATGATATTGAGGTTTCTAATATCCTTTTTTTTTAACGAATACTTTGCGCGGGAGACACTTCCTAAGTGGAAAAAGTTGTGTCCCCCCCCGTAACTTGTAAAGTAAGGGAATTATAAAACTAAAAAAAAATATGATGTTCATTACCATAAAAACTACCAGCGAAAATTGGTTTGGACGATATCTAGTAAGTAGTTTTTTTTAATACGTCATAAATCATAAACGGTAATTTAACTTTTATTCAATCAACTCAAATATAAAATTTAAAAAAAAATACATACTGCAAGACTTTTATATTATGTTATTTGCTACTACGGAACCCTTCATGAGCGAGTCCGACTCGCACTTGGCCGCTTATTATATTTCTTAAAGTTTAGCAGGACCATTATAAAAAATGTTCCATTATGTTCCATTTTTCAAAATTAATTATACCCTATATGTTGCCCAGGTTTAAGAGCTAAAACAAAAAAAGTTTCATTTGATTCCGTCCAGTATTTCCGGAGATTAGCGTGTACAAACAGACAAACAGGCAATCATTCTTTTAAATCCTTAGGTACTCTGTTACTACGTCTCCATCACCCCATCAATATTTTTTTTGGAAATATATTTAATGTACAGACACATTTTTCGCTGTTTTAATAATACATACACATTATTACTCAGTTCTTTAATTATTTCGTAGTAGACAAAGCCAAGGGTCGCAAATCTTTAGTCTTACATGCTCAAGACCGTGTTTTTATTAAGGCCATACCCAAATTTTCCGGGGTCCAGTGGCCCCCCATTTAAAATAAATCGTTTGAAAGGAAACGGAGATATCATTTAAAATTGTGCCTTGATCAAGCCCTAGATAATCCTTTAAACTATTTTATGAACTACAGTTTATAGTCTAAAGTGAGAACGTGAAGCTTTTCGCGCGCACATTAGCCAAAAGTGGCCGTTTTTCTCAAATGTGCGTAGAAAAGCTTCACGTTCTCGCTTTTAACTATAAAAAGTAGTTCAAAAAATGCGTTGAATAAGTATCTAGAATTGGTCAAGACACAATTTAAAATGATATCTCCGTTTTCTTTGAAACGATTTATTTTAAATGAGGGCGCCACTGGACCCCGGAAAATTCAGGTATGGCCTTAATTCTGTGACCGTGAGAAGTAGAGAGAAAAAGCAGGAAAGCGGACTCCGGCTTTTCGCTTCGCAATATTACAGCTAAGAATGCAACAGGAGTTTATAAAAATAACAATAACCCGCCACCCGCCAAGGCCAAGGGTTGGGGGCAAAATCCTCCTGGCTCCGGCCCTGACTCATTAAGCGTCTACCCCTTAAACACATTAATCATTACATAAAAATAATTAAATAAGAGATCTTAATAACAATGAGCTCGTTAAATAAGTGCTTAAATAATTATTAAAATACGAGTACATACAAAAGTACATTTGATTAGGTCAGCAGTAGATAAGAACTCAAATAGGTTTTCCCAACAAGTTTGTTAATTTATACATAACGCACATTTTACCTACTACTTAACCTTACCTACCCGTTATACCTCGTAAGTTCTACCTGACAGGGATAAGGAGAATATATAGAAAAAATATATGAAATGATATGTAAATTATTAATATCTACCCGCCACCTAAAGATGCAAAGCATAAACATACCCATCGTGCAGTCTTTGAGGTCTTTTCCGGTGAGAGTAGGGATTCTTCCGAACGTACCTGCAAGTAAAAATATACTATTAAGAATTCCTTATTTTAACAGCGGGATATATCGGAGTAAGACTCATCAAGTATGTGATTCTTCATTGATTCTTTGATTCTTATCTAAGATGGATAAATAAGTTGTTTTAATAACTTACTAAGAATACACAGCTAGTCCGCCATTAAAACTTTAAATAATTTATTAGGGTTCCGTATTAAACAAGGAACTCTTATAGTTTCTTACTTTATGCCTATCTGTCCGTCTGACTGTCTGTCCGCATTCCTACTCAGAGACTAGTAGAGTTTAAGTACTAGAACTAGGAATCTGTAATTTGGCATGGATACAATAAAAAAATCCTCCTCTACATACAGTGGAAGTCAATTTTTTTCTTGACTAACCCATCGTGTGGACATCGTTGAATAGGTCTTTCAAAAACGTTGCGAGATTGTGAACACCATGTTTGGATGCATTAATAAACTTCTGTATTATGGGGGGTACCTAATTTATATGCGAATTTGAACTTTTTTTCTGGTTAAGGCCATACCCAAATTTTCCGGGGACCAGTGGCGCCGCCATTTAAAATAAATCATTTAAAAGGAAACGGAGATATCATTTAAAATTGTGTCTTGGTCAAGTTCTAGATACCCATTAAAAGTATTTTTTAAACTACTTTTTGTAGTTTAAAGTGAGAACGTGAAGCTTTTCTACGCACATTTGCGAAAAACGGCCACTTTTAGCTAATGTGCGTAGAAAAGCTTCACGTTCGCACTATAAATTATAAACAGTAGTTCATAAAATAGTTTTAAGGGTTATCTAGGGCTTGACCAAGACACGATTTTGAATGATATCTCCGTTTCCTTTTAAATGATTTATTTCAAATGGCGGCGCCACTGGACCCCGGAAAATTTGGGTATGGCCTTAAGAGCTACGTGCTACTAGATGACAAAAATGCGTGGCTGTAAATATGAATAAGGTAAACATCTTGTAACTTTGTGGTAAAAATAAAATGACTGTTCACGCAAGTCCATAGGCAAGTGGATAATTTTAGAAAAGTTTAGAAGAAAAAGAAAAGAAGAAGATAAAAATGTAACATTGGAATGTTGAATTATGGATAATCAAGTGCTACAAGAAAACACATAAAAAATATGTATAATTTTAAACATGATTTAAAATATAAATCTCTAACTGTTATTCATAAACATATTATGCATGTATTAATAGATAAGCCGGTAGGTGTGTAAGATAATAATAAGCACTAATTGTAAGTGTCACCTTTGAGTGAAGCCGACTGTTGAGTGGCGACTACGTCGTGAATACAGTACTGTGTTTAACTGCACTGTTATTTTGTTGAGAGTTGAGTAATTCTTGTAAAATTGTAAATATATTTAGCTGAGATATTCAGGTACATATGTGTTTTAGGCCCTTAAAATTTATGATGACACAATAAATAACTACTCCCTCGACGACGACGACCTTCGTGGAGTATTGGTTACGACTCGGATTAAGGAACAAGATGATCTTTAATCTGAGGGTTTACGACTACAGACAGATGTAGGTATTTCTATGTCTCTGGTAACCACGCTAGTCTTCCACTTGGAGATTATTGGTTAGATCCCAACTGAATTCAACCGGGATAAATTGGAAAAAGGCCTTTTTCATATTATCGTATTGTGTCTTGCAATTCTATTGTCCCTTCTTGAAGAGAGGTAAACTTCTTAGTGCCATTTGGTTCTAGCTACGTCGTATTATAAACCAAATATTTAGTAATTCTTCTCTCCCATTGATATTTTTTTGTCGCTTTTTTCTTTTATTTATATGTATCTATGGTTTTTTATCGTCCCACCTGCGGAACGGTCTGTGCCGACAAGTTTTTTTTTGTTTTATTCATGATCTGTACAATACTTTGTCGCGGCAACTGGCAGCAGACAGGTATTAAAGAAACTAAAAAAATGCTTCCACTGCTTATATTAATTATACCCGGATTAAAAAAATTACAGGTAGCCGATGGAGCAGAAACAGAATGGTCTCGAATGAAGATCACTGGCAAGTACTGGCAAGTACAGCTAAAGACATCCTGAAGGTGAAGTACTATGAAGTTAAAATCAATGAATGTAAAAACGAAGTACTTACCTAAATTTGATTAAAAAACAAAACCATGCGAAAGGCAAGCGTGTTTATTATATTTTACCGCATTTTTAAAAATTACTTTATATTCATAACTATAAATTATTTGTTTTGATTTAAGAAACATTTGAAAAGGTATACTTATTTCCTTCTTTTATTATCGTGTATTCACTTGTTTACTGATAACTAATTGTACAATGACGCATAGGCATAAAAGGAAATTTAACAAAAAAGCTATTAAACACCAATCAGACAATATCACTTTTGAGATTCTTTCGGATAAATACGGAACAACTCTGCTTAGTGACTAATTTTATCTTTGTTGAACGGTCTTAAATAGGGACTTTTGTCTTAGTCGAAATAAAACCCTCGCATTCAAGGAAAATTTAATCTTTTCTTATGTCAAGTGTCCGGCGAGTCTATGTCTATATTCTGTCAGTCTGCGTAGAGGCTGGACGCCCGGACATTCGTCTTTTTCTTCGTGTCGTAAAGTTGATTAGATCAATTCTGATATTTCTTATGTTCTCAGAAGCGACGTGATACCCTACCTATTATCCTAATGAAGACTATACGATTACAGAGCATTAAACAGCGCTTAGCGTCATATAAATACGAGCAATTTAATTCAGATCAGACTGTGTGTAGGCAGCACTGAGTGTAAACTCAATGAGAGTCGAGAGCTCACTGTGGGCGGCCGGAAGACAGTCTGTGTGTAGACTTCCTACTTAGCAGTGCAACGGAAACGCTATTTTTGGTGCCCGCAACTTCCACTGAGGAAAGTCTGGATTAAAGTCTCTTCTTGTTTTTATTCGGTCTATGTTTCTTGGAGTGCATTGAAGAGTGCTTTTTATTTCAGATGGCTTGTTGACGGAGCTTTGTGACTAGGCTATGTTGTTACGTATTAATTAAAAAATATATTAAAATAGTATGTAGGTAAACCTACTTATGTAGAGTTTGTGTGGAGTGTATTTCACTTTCGTCGAAAAATATAACAATGTGATATTCCATAGAAGAATTTGCAACATTCTCTGTCTGAAGACATTTTTTCACCTTGACCACCTTCCAAAAACTATATTTTTGTCTTTAGACGAGTAAATATCTTTCTAGAAAAAAAATCTTTAGAATCAAAATTTTCAACGTTCTAGAATAGAATAGAATAGAATATGGTTTGTTAGCGAAATACGTACAGTTACAATTTTACAAAATGGTACATTAATTAATCTAAATATAACACTAATCCGACGTCCACTCAGCGTGTGTCGAGGCATTTACATTTATATTTATCCAATGCTGGTCTTCTTGGGACACTAGCTAAGAAAATTTATGATAGAAGTACCTATATACATTTTAATACACTTTTTTGTATACAAAAACAAGCTCAAAAAAGGTACATAATATATCGAAGTAGAAAAATAAAAAATCGTGGGAACGGAAGTCGATTGTTAATGAACCAGTGGATTAACGATTTTTTTTTCAATTTGAATAAATGAATGACACATAAAATCTGTTTTAGAAGCAGCGTAGGCGTTCCTTGATGTCTGACTGACTAAAGCAATATAAATTTATGTTGTCTATGAACTTGTTTATATTAACTTCAATTCAATAGACAAGAAAGTTGATTTAGTAATTTTTGTAGGTAGTTCATCTTATGTACCTATTTCCTTAATTATTTATTATTTTAAAGGTACTAATGGAAGAGCATATCTTCTATAAAGTAATACTGCTAATATCTGATAACCAAATAAGGTCAAAGATAGAATGTAAGTACCTTAGTTTTAATGAACCTTGTTTCAAGAACGAAAAATCTTTTATAGACAGGTTAGAGATAAATTTCTATCAAATTCTACCCTACACTAGTTGATTGACAGCAAAATTTTCCCACACCAGACCACATGGACAGCGTGGGGGAGTGGTGCATTCCAGTCGCATTCCGGAGCGGTATACCGCGGCAACCCCATTGTCCTCGGTGACGAGCCTTTCTGGAATGCACTCAGGACCAACGGAACTACCGGTTGTATGCAATTTGCAGTTAACATTTTTATTACTATGCAGTATGCATGCTGATGTTCGTAATATTCATTCGTAACAAGACTCTATTTGGAAAGATTTTTTGTTCCTTGATTTTTGATTTATCTCCCTAGAGTAAAGTGATTTAATCCTATATTTTTTAAGAAAAAATGTTTAGTTATGAATTATATAGGTACAGCATTTGATTTTGTGATAATAAATCAACAATAGGAAGTAATCCTGGAATTGGTAGTATCTTTATGGGTATAGTCATTGATTAATCACTTTGTAGATCCAAGCGACAAAGATTATTCTCAAAAAAATATATGCATTTAAGAATCCTTAAGCGAGAACTACTAAATATGTAAATGATTTCTGAAAAGGCACGGCATAATCTACGACTGAATTTTTATAAATGTCTTTTAGAAGATATGAAATTAAATGAAATGAATAAAAAGAAATCTACGACTGCATTTCATAAATGTCTTTTAGAAGATATTAAAGATCTACTTCGAAAAAATCTATATATGTTTTAAGTTGACATGACACCAATGAATATTACGTTCCCAGCGTTTTCGGGCACTATTAAATTTAAACGAAGTTAGAGGGTGTGCTGTTTTGTTAGTTAAGCAATTTATTAATTTAAAACCAATTCATCTAAATTGTCAACGAGCGGCGCCGGCGTCTATTGATAATATCTGTTGTTGACAAGAGCGCAGAGGAAATCAGATAAAAGATTCGCAGAATTCTGTCTATACACAACAAAAGTGCCGAATCCTCATGATAAAGTTTATTTGTCTATTTTGTACGTAATTGTGAACATAAAATATTCCTTTCATGTTTAGTTTTGTTGCCAAATTAGGCTCTTTTTATAGCATTGCATCATGCATTTTTTGCCATTGATGGCTGATTCCTTAGGTAATTGATTCTCCTTATTTAGAATTTTGAATGTGTTCATTATCTACGTAACTTCAAGAAATCTTTCGTGCTGTCAACGCTTGTTGTTTTCTCTACAATTTTTCGTTAGGTTTGTTTAGATGTTTTTTAATTTAGCTCCCATTATCATATTCAAGAATCATTCCGGTCGCAGATGTTCACCATTAAATTAAGTCACATTTCCACAACGGAAAGAGTATTGATTGAATCCTTGGTCTACGTAATTTTTATTTTGAGTTTGAAATATAGTTTTTTATGAGGTCAATCAGACGTGAGACATTTATATTGCAGTTCTTGGTAGACAATTAATATAAAATAACAATTAAAGCCAGTTGCACTGATGCATCTGATGTAACCCTTTACTACGGCTGTCATCAATGGAGATGAATACGCATTTAACTACGTCCTTTGATTTATATCGTTACTAACCATGACCTGTTTTAAGCAAGCAATCAATTACAATTTATGCCACAAATGGTTACTGCAGCTATGCAACCATAGCGCCGATCATAACGTATAGTCTGTCTTATCAGACAGCGGCAGAATCAAAGAAATTCCAGATACAAACAAAATAATAACTTGTCGCTACGCTGATAAGGTATAAATTGTTAAGTTCATACATTCTTCAGATGTAGGAACGGGTGTACTCTTTAACCTGAGCGAGTCTGAACTGAAGGCAATCGTCCTTATTGCAACCACATTGTGACCAATGTTGTGACTCTCGCCTTTTGTAGGTCAAAGATATTGCAGAGGACCTTGTGTAAATACAATTTGAACACGGATGTAACGTGTTGGAGAGAGGTTCCTTTTACTTTCAATTATTTAATTGTTGTTTTAAGGAAAATCGATATTTAAATCCTATTCGTTGAGGGACATCGATATTCATCCAGTATCCATGCGAATGTGAAAAGAAGAACAAACAAAATATTTTGGATGATTTATAACCCTCTCATATAAATAAATATACTTATGTGTTAAAAATTACCTTCAGAAGCACTTGTTGCTAAACTTGTGCTTAATTGGTATTGTCGTGATCATTTCAAAGTATTCTTAGTTCAAGGTATAGCTCAGTAAATTTATTTACTGGTTTTATTGTTTCTTCGTCTCTTATATCTACACATTGTTGTTTTCTATTACGTGATTGGAAGCAACGAAAAAATAAAATCTTTATCTTTGTGTCAATGATTTTCTATTGCTGTCATATCGCGTAGCCATTTCACGGAATTTTTCCAAGGCCAACCATGTTTCTTCTCAATGTAGGTCATACTATATGGAGCAGCTTGCTTGATGCAACTGAATCATCTTTATTAGGTAATATATAATGCATTGTGTGGCTTCCATCATATCAAATTTTACCTAGATTTGACAGTGGAATTTTTAGGCTTGATTCCAACAAAATACAATGGCGTACGGTTATCATATCACAAGTGATATTCGTGCTGAACTGTCAATTTGCGATTGTTTTTCTAACAAATAATCTCAATAAAACCATGGATTAGGTACGCAAAAATAAATCATCTCGATTCTTTCTTCTTTAATTTCAAGAAGTTCCAATCAGAGGCATTTTAGGTAAGTTTACATTATGATGAGCAATACGTAATATAAACAAAAATCTGCTAAATAATTTTAAAGAAAAAAAATGTACGTGGGTAGGTATTATTAAAACAATTAAACTCTTGACACCTACAGGGAAACCCCGTTTTAGGAAAATCCTCTGTAAATAGAATAACTTCTATGGATATTGATTCGTTCCGCCATAATGTAAAGCATTTTTTTCCAATAAGGACATGAATAATAATAACAGCCAATACATATACAAAAGAGTTTTAATCTTGGAGGATTTAACAACAACTTTAATGAATACTTTAATAGTTAGCCAAGTCTTTATTGTAAATGTTTTTTTGAGTGAGTAGATTAAGATTTGACTATACAAAAGTAGAGATCTAATTATGGACTTATATGTTAATAATTATTCATTAGGTTATAATTAAAATAATAGCCAAGTGTAGAAGGTTTTTAATAATCTTTGACCGCTCTTTTATAATTTAGTCGTTGCCGGGCGTCAGCGCGGAACCAGATAAAGCCAATTTTCAACTTTTATACAGTAAATAAATTGCCTTCTTACTTAAAATTAGGCAGATTATTTATGATTAAGAACTTATTTACTTATTAATTTGCAGCAGTTAGGTTTGTTTTCATGTAGTTAGACAACTTTTTAAGAGCTAACGAAATGAGTTAGAACTTATATTTATTTCTGTAAACCTGACATAAACTTACTTATAAAAATAAATTCATATTATTATCAGTACCTACATCATAATATTCATAATACACGCAAGCCGCAGTCACAACCAAACAAACAACATGTGTTGCTATACAAACATATCGAACATGTTATTTCTTACCTTCTTTGGGAAGAACATTTTCGGTTTTCCCGCGTACGTGGAATACGAGGCCATGTTGTCGACTTTCGAAACAACCATAATTTGATGAAGACAACGTATTCCACCTCGATCAAACCAGATCAATGACCAAGACGCGAGGTAAATGTGTATTTCCTTATTTTTTCTAGAAATTTCGACTGTCACGTGCTGCGATGTGAGAGTGATCTGATAGTAACGCTTTATGATTACGTTGACGTATACAGATCGCAACGAAAGTTTTTGTTCGGCTGGATTTTCGTCGCAATAAACTTTTAATCCTTGGACGCTGCGTGTCCACGTCACCGTTTTGCCGCAGTAAAGCCGGTACACTCCTACTCAAAACTCGCTAATACACGTCAATTATCTGTAGTAACAATCATTCAAATCACTCATTAAACGACGAAGTCACATTTTAACCTCGCCAATACTAAGCGAGAACCACGACGCGAGCCACGCGCTGCACCTTTTCAAACTGAATTTTCGTCACGTTCTACTGTTGCTTTTATCAATTCAGACGCCTCCCCCCGCCGGCCTCTCGGTCTCTGTCCCTCCTGTTATTTCGTAGGTTCGTGGAAAGTGACAGCATGTGAATGTTTCACTCACACATGGATACGTAATGTTTTGTATATGAACACAGCAGACGTTACGTAGATAGATATAATATGTTAGTGGTAGAGCCTGTTGTTGATAGAGCATAAACTGAGCCTACGAGTCTAGAACTGGCAGTGATGTGATGATAGTCATTATATCATTAGTTGATAAGGAGTTCTAAGCAATCTTTATCAAATAATGCGTGAATAATCGTCCTTATAGGTGTGCATTACAGGAAGTACTATTAGTAACACTAACACACATAACAATATTAACGGCGCCGGAACCCTCAATGGCGACTCATAAATCGTCTGTAATGTGACTTGCATTTCTTTTTACATCGAAAGCAATTCAGACAAAGAGGGAAACTAACTTAATCACCCCATTTCATCCACGAAATAAGTCAAATAAGCAATACGATGTTGTGATGGCTTTTTTAGTCTACTTGTAAAAGTGTTATCATTTAGATCGGGAAAAAGAGAAGGATAAATGTTTCCATCCGATAAGTTCCCCACTACCCATACATATTGTATAATTAAAAATTGTTAAATTAAGGCAAGTGACTGCTTCCGTGGTCAAGGCGTTCGCCTTGTGATCCGGAGGTCGTTGGTTTGAATCCCACTGGGAAGCATACTTTGTAAAAAGTTGTATCCAGTCTGGATAATACTGTTAATTATCCCGGACGCTATCTAGCGTTTGCTCGAACCTATCCTTGGATTGGTTCTGGTCTACCCTTGGGTTGTGGAGGTCAGATGGCAGTCGCTCTGAGTAACCAGTAACCTCGTCAAATCATCTAGGTTAGGTAGCGGATCCCGGGCTCTGAAGCGTCGCTAAGGATGCAACCGGGAATTAGCTCGGATGATAATGATGATGATGTTAACTTAAGGCACGTATAATAAGAAATGAGAAATGACACACGTATTAAAAATATATTTTAAAAAAGATCCACAATGAAAAATAGATACAACAGGAATAGAAGCTTTAATTAGCATTAAGTCTACCTTTTATAGCTTCATTGGCTCATTATATAAAAAATATACGCCAAATTCATTAGGGTCTTATTTGAAGAAATAAAAACAATTGATGATGATGAGATGACAGTCCATTTCTATCGATAGTTTTTAGTACCAAATTAAAAACATAATTTGTTCGAATATCTTCGTAATAGATTATCTTCGAATGTGAAATACTCCGAAGATGAAACACAGTCTAGTCCTAATGAGTAATTAAAGCTGCTAATTTCAAGCGCGATTGGCTACTCATCCGTATGACGAGTAACTTCAAAGATGCTGTTTATTTTGGTTTGGTGTTGCGGCGAGGGAGTCACTGGCGCCTGTTGGAAATAGACAGAGAAGGACACGTCGGACGGTATATTGTCACGGGCGTAACGGCCGTCGAAAAGGCGCCAGGCACGAGTGATGTAGGCCTGGAAGTTCATGGACTTAGTTAATTTTGACTACAGTGAATTACTCTGTTGCAGTGAGAGAGTCACTGCATCGCGCCTGTTGGAAATAGAAAGAGAAGTAACACGTCGGGCGGTATACTGTTACGGGCGTAACGGCCGTCGAATAGGCTCCAGGCATGAGTGATGTAGGCCTGGAAGTCCATGGTCTTAGTTAATTTTGACTACAGTGAAATACTCTGTTGCAGTGAGAGAGTCACTGCATCGCGCCTATTGGAAATAGAAAGAGAAGTGACACGTCGGGCGGTATACTGTCACGAACCTAACGGCTGTCGAGGCGCCAGGCCTGAGTGATGTAGGCCTGGAAGTCCATGGACTTAGTTAATTTTGACTACAGTGTGTGACGTTGAGATTATTTTGAGAGAAACAATATTTTAAAAGACCAAATTCTTTAATTTAATTTTTAACAATTTATTCACTAAGTGCCGGAAGTAGTCACAGGTTAGGGTCGTAGGTTCACAGCCACGAGATTCGTTGTTCCAGAAGAGATTTCCAAAAGTACTCAGCTTTGAAGCAGCCCGGCGTCCATTGGTGGTCGAAAGAGGACGAGACTCCTCACGCCTCCGTATTTATATGGGCCGCGCGGGGTGGAGAGCGGGGTAAGGAGGGAAGCACCAGTGTGGACTTCGTCACAAGTGAAATACTTTGTTGCAGTGAGAGAGTCACTGCATCGCGCCTATTGGAAATAGAAAGAGAAGTGACATGTCGGGCGGTATACTGTCACGGACCTAACGGCTGTCGAGGCGCCAGGCATGAGTGATGTAGGCCTGGAAGTCCATGGACTTAGTTAATTTTGACTACAGTGAAATACTTTGTTGCAGTGAGAGGGTCACTGCATCGCGCCTGTTGGAAATAGAAAGAGAAGTGACACATCGGGCGGTATACTGTCACGGACCTAACGGCTCTCGAGGCGCCAGGCTTGAGTGATGTAGGCCTGGAAGTCCATGGTCTTTTTAGCGCTTTTTTTCTTGCATACGCAAAAATTATAAAATTACGCTGCGTCTCTCAGTGTTATCCGCGCCTAAAGTAGCCTATGTGTTAATTCAGGGTGTTAGCTTTCTGCATACTAAATTTTATCAAAATTAGTCCAGCCGTTTGCGCGTAAATAAGTGTGAACACTCACAAACTTTCCCCTATATAATATTAGTGTGATGTGATTAAGTAAGTATAGTTATTATTTATTCTTGAGGAACGAAGCCATATAAAATAGAAATAGGTAATTTATCCCTTGTCTAAATTGAAAATAAAATGAAATAATCTAAATAAATAAGTAGTGTTTAGTCTATATTAAAAATCTTTGTAGAGCTCTCAAATTTAATCTTGTTGAGTCAAGAGGCTGGAATAAATTCTATTTAAAAAAAACAACATTCTTATATTAAACTAAACAACCTATAATATATCATGAAAGTGAATTTATTATCCCCAGTAATATGACTTACGAGAGATCATGGAGTATGGTAGCTATTATAATTAATTTAAATAATTTATCCCTTGTCTAAATTAAAAATAAAATTAAATAATCTAAATAAATAAGTAGTGTTTAGTCTAAATTAAAAATCTATAGGTTTTTTTAGGGGTGTGCAAAATATTACTTGCCGCCTGAAAAAGTAAAGAAATAATTTGTTGTTATTTTGGCTTCATTTATTTTAAAGCCTTATTTTTAAACAAATAAAACAGCTAGCATGTGATATGTTCAAAATACGTCCATTGTGTTCAAAATATGTCCATTGATAATTTGCTAACCGTAATGAGTGACGCAGACGGCGTTTTAAATAAACGTAACACTTATTTAATTAGCTGTTTGGTGTCCGTGGGATGGAAATATATGATATACAAATATACTTATGTCAGAGCATACAGGATTTTAGCTAGGAGAAGACAAATTTTATTTTATAATCGATGGGATTTTTATAAAAAAATATTCAAATTACTTACGAAGAATATCAATACATTTTATTGAATACTAAATATAAATATACACTAGATGATAATTAATTAAAATGTAGTAAATTAAAATATACATTAGAATATGCAACTAAAAAAGTTATTAAAAAATCGACAAAAAAATTTCATCCGCCCATACAAAATTCGTTTGGCCGAGCGCTGATATGTATGGGAAGCCGAATTTTTATTTTCAGTTTTCGTTAATTTTTTTTATAGAAAGTAGTTCAGTATCATGGTCAGACCATGCTCAAAAAATTTGGCTGGTGGTTAAAAAGTCACCTGTATGTATATACATTAAAACTAATTTACATATAAACTAAATAAAGTCAAAAATTCCGTTTCGGATAGTACCCAGATTCAAAGTATATATGTTTGTATAGCTCTTGTATAGCGATGGCAATTCTTTGAACCAGATACCATTTAGAGCGATGGTCGAAACCTTTGTCTACTAAGCGGCGTTCTATCTCACTTATAAAAAAAGTAAAAATCTCTATAAAATTTTCGTCTTGCTATTTGAGGAGCCCGGCTGATACACATTATTTTATTATCGCTCCGGGAGCGACGCGAACTTTCAAATTCTAATTCAAAATTAAAATCTTGATCCAGTATTCATACCTTTACAGGCACTTTTATACATCAATCAATATGAATGAATTATGTCGTTATTAAGTTATATTAAATATGAAGAAAAAAGGCCACAAGTGGCATAAAATTTCTCGGGCTCTTCTGACATTCGGAAGACGTTGGTCCCAGATTTCATCATTTTACATTTTGCGTCAAGCAATCTCAGACGCCTTTAGGTAGCTTAAGAATCTGTCTGCCAATAAAAACCAACGAAAAATCAAAAAAAGCATTTTACATAGGAAGATTTTACTTATATTGATTTTTAAATGCTTTTCATGGCATCATCTGCTGACTCCTATTATGTTTTGTTAAGTTTAAATATTAGCAAAATACCTGCATTCCTGGTACCTTCGATGAGTATCTGATGCACATAGATTTCCCCTTGATGCAACAAGTCACTGTTTTCTTCAACTTCATACTCACATAAACCAACATAAAACTTATTTCGAACGTGTTTTCGCACACGTACAAGTTGCACATCGAACACGACTGCATCAAATTATGCTCTGCGATTAATTGCAATGTATTCTAAAAACATCTAAGCATGCAAAAATCAGAATCAGCGAGATTCGAACGACCGACTTTTTTCGCGAGTGTGCACTTTTGTCTTTGCTGTTATGCAACAGACCCTTGTTTTTATCTTGTTTACTTGAATATTGTAGATGATTATAAACCATTGTTTTTGTCTCGTACCGTCATTATCAAAAATATCATCGTCTTTTTGTGCCCACTGCAGAAGCACTACTTTGGCCTACGCTCTCCTCGCTGGCCAGACCGGTTGAAGAGGTCTCATTGATGTTGATAAACTTTGTTTAGATTGTATTTCCTAAGTCGTCTCCTTATACGACATCCAAAAAAGACTTGGAGAGAGACTTGGCCCTAATCTACTCTGTCAGAAACCAAACGGCAAATTCCTACCTAAATAACATATCTCCTACCGTAAAGTTCATGAAAAATATTTTTATATTTTTTTAAAAAATTGGGCAAAAATGCGAATCATGTTAACAGGCGATGCGGCTAGCAACCCATCACTGTATTGATTGCTTTTCCATCTTCTCGCCCACCATGACGCTAAAAGTGGCTTTTGGGTCTTGCGGCCCTGGGCTCTATATAGATCCGCAAGACCCAACATGCTCTGTCTGCCCCATTAGGGATAAAGACGTGATAGTATGTATGTATGTATTTTTTTAAGTACCTACCTTACATTGGTAATTAACAACGTTATAATAATCAGAGAGTATTCCTTTTACAAAATTAAATAATAATTATTAATCGGTTCCAAATATCAAATAGTTGATGAGAAAGATGTAAATGTCTTCCTTAAGAGAAACACCCCTACCCAAAAATTGTAGAGGTAGAGTTCTTATAGTTCTACCATGAAGATGTGAATATTAGTTATTTACCATTACTATTTTTAATAAAAACAAAACTGTTTGTCGGAGCAGTCGATAAACAGTTTTTTATATATTTCATTTAAATAATAGGAAGGGTCAGAACTGGTGGACAATAAATTTACTGGTTTTTCCGAGAAGGATACCTACCTCAAGGAATATGCGCATACGCATGAATACTTTTCCTACACTACCATAAGTCTAAGAACTATCGTCCTTTGTGTTTTTCCTGCGCCCTGGGGTTCAAGCCCGGTCAATGCACCGTGGGCGCAGAATACCGATTCGCCTTTCTGCGAGTAGGTGTGCATTTTGACACCAATAAAAATGCATTCACGGCTACAACGATTTTGAAATGTCTGACGTCCATGTTGATCGATTTCACAGAAACTACTTAGTTAAATTTGTTGATACTAAACTAGATTATCATGTTATTGACGTAAATGTAGCTGTGTCAATTTCATATTGGTAAGATTAGATATGTTAGAATAAGTTTTATCTTTCTATGACACATCGCTTGGAATTTTTTTCGGAGTATAAATAGTCACTCCCGGTCTAGATATTCACGTGTGCGCTTAATTTTATTGTAATCCGTTACACATTTTAATGCATAATAGACAGGTTAATTTATAATACTTTTAAACCTCCTATACAAACGCGCGATATTTTTTGTGCTGTGCCGTATCATCTTTAGGGAATAAATATACTTAGTATCATGGACTAAACTAGCTGTGTATTTAGAACATGGGAATAAAATACACTGTTTAAGTACATATTTAAACAGTGTATTTTATTTATAGTTTCGTCATCACTGGCATCATGTCATGAAATAACTATGGTAATTTTATGTGTACGTAATTGTACTGTGGAAAATGCTCGGTGCACCTTTCCAACGCTCTTTGGTTGGAAGGTGCACCGAGCAAGCAGTATTTCACGCCTATCAGGAACACCCGTGCCTACCCGCTCATGGTTACAACTTGTTTATACTTAATGTCACGTTTAGCGAGATGCTGAATAAATAATGTATCATTTGTCAATGGAAGTAGGTAATGATTTTTAACTCTGAAAATCTTGAACACTGGCTGATTTTTAAGCTTTTTTTAAGTACTTTAAAGATAAAAAAAATTGGTTTCCAAAAGACACAAGCCTCGATGTTCCTGCATAAAAAAATTATGAGTTAAAGAGAACTGTTATTTTATTAAGGGGTAAGTATAATTCATTTGCAGATATACATGGATTACTATTATTAAATTATTCTTACTTGATTGTGTCAAAATAGGTACCGTAGGTACTTAAGCGATTACTACAATTATTGCGTTGTTATAAGTTAGGCATAAGGTTTCAAATTCGATCTTCCTCATGTCAAAGGCGTGGGAAATTGCAAAAGTGGCGCCATGGGTATACCTCCACACTTTTTTTTTGCTAATAAATGTATGTTTTTTCAAAATGTAAAATATAATAAATGCCTTAGATTATCCAGGGTGTAAGTGTCAATTTCGGTATTAGTATGTTCAGTGTGTCCTTATAGCAAAATAAATATATTATGCGACCCTTTCTCTCGTCGTAGAAGGCAACTTAGGAAATACAAGTTAAACATACTTATAAACATCAGTGAAACCTCCCCAACCCGCCTGCCAGCGTGGAGAGTGTAGGCCAAATAATCTAGCTGCTCTGGCCGAGTATGGCTCTAGTAGAACAGAGAGGGTCGTGCTCCTGCAGTGGAGACTAAAAAGTTCTGATAATGATGATGATGACTCTTTCTCTCCACATAAACCCGGACGTGAGTATACTTACAGATGCCTTGAAAATTTTGACACCAGTGATGGCAAGTGATAGAGACAGTTCTTATTTTGTACTCGGATAGAGATAAAAGTACCTACTTGATATGTAATATAAAACTCCACGTGACTTTGTTCTCAGTTTTGTCGACAGTTGGTGAACACAAATCTTTATAAGCAAAGCTTTATCAGGCACGAGCTTGCTACTTAGCATTTGTTATTCATACTTCACTTATGAGTATTCTTCTTCTTATATTTAAGAGCTGGGCTCTTGTCGGTGGAGTGCTTTCCATGTCTCTCTTCCTTCCGCTAAGTTCTTATTAGTATTACTTAGTGTTTATTTAATTCGTATTTGTAAAAATATTAAAGTTATAAGTTTTTACCAAACAGCAACAGCATTTTTACACATTGTTGTTTTGCCTCGAGTTGTTTGAATTTTTTTTACGACAAGGTTAAAAATACTTTTTCGCCCGCATTATACTATCAAGTGTCTGGTTCCACAGTGATAAATAAATTGTAAGTCTTATTTACATATCTATCGCAAATTTTTAGGTAATTATAACAATATAATGGAACTTGCTATTTTGTTTACCTATTAAAGGAGCAAGTTTTAAAAAAATATTTTTTTTCTACGTCGCTTCTTATGAGACCTTACTTATCAAGACAAATTTAATAATAAAAAAGTTAAAATTTCAATTTATCGGAATGATCGACATAAACCAAAAATAAAATAAGTACAGTGAGATATGCCGTTATATCTGCATATAAAAAATAGATACAGACTTTATATTAGAAATGGCTACGTCGACAGTTTCACGTTTTTATTCTCGCGCAGGTGCATACAATGTAGTGTTGAATTTCTAAGTGACTAGTTATACAAATTAGCCTTTTAAATAAAAATGGCGATATGCTGACATATATGAAATTGTAGAAGATACTGGATTTGGTAAATACAAATTGAAACCTAAATGTACCTATGATGAATGATACTGATCAGTATTCTTTAAAGTAATGCGTATTTAGTGTTAACTTAGAACGTAACATTGTTGCAACACAAAAAGTAAATTAAATTATAGTATTTATTCCTAATTTCCTTATCATCAAAATATATTTTAGGTCAAAAAGAAGTTTATCTCACACTGGCCCAGACTAAAAGGTGCAATTTACTTTTGCAGCACTATCTTTTCAATAACTTATAATCGATAGATTTAAAAATATTTCCTTCAGCTATCTCCCATTGCTTAGTATATGGCCTCTAACAATGCACGCTACTCAGTTTGATCTTGAACTGATCCTTTCGGCAACTTTGTACAGATCGTTGGTCCAGCTATTTTCTGACGCTTTTGAGAGAACTTCTAAGTCCACTCACATAAAATATCTAATTGTTTAAAAACTATTCTTCAAACGATAACACTCCCATGTGACTATCAGTAGTTACAAATAAGTTGTTACGATGTATCGGTTTTCAAAATATTTTTATTCTATGAACATCGGCGAAAGGGGTCCAAATCAAAACAGGGCTTAGACAATGATACTAAGCTAGCCTTATTAGTAAATGCGTCGAGATCTAATCAAAACAATACCTCGGTTACACGGGTAATGTCAGCGAACCCAGATGTTATATAACATAGTTGTAACAATTATAACATACTATGATTTCTATAAATAAAATGGCAGAATGTATACTACAAGTACCTCCTCGTTCTCACATTCCTTAGAAAAAACAATTGGATTTATATAATAGAAATTCAAGACCGAAAAATATTTAATATAAATAAATGTATTGAATTTGCATTGATAATGTTACATTGTTCGTTTCCATCTCGGTATCGGTTAGTGGAACTCAAAAATTGATAATTTCAGGTGATCGGTTGAGAATTGAACGTTTTGGACTTCAATGAATTTCACTTGGTTTAAATATACTTGCCGTGTGGTTTCCAGCAGAGTAGAATAGGACGACTCCAAGTCCTCCCGTGGATATCGTTGAAGGCGACTTAGGAAATACAAGCTAAACAAAGCTTAGAAACATAGAAACAAATCCTCTGGCTGCTCTGGCCAAGTATGCTCTGGGAGTACAGAGAGGGTCATGCTCCTGCAGTGGAGACAAAAAAGACCTGATGATGATGATGATGATAATAATCTGGGTGGCAGTTTTAATTTGATAGACATTGACTATAAAGTAAGATTAAGAATACACTATCGTGTATTTATCCTCAACGAAGTAAATAGAGCCTAGGGTCATAAAACATAAAGACCTCGTAAAGCGTTGATGGGCGTGAATGGTGATGGGGCTTGAAGATGAAAAACGATAATCAAATATGCCATTGCCTATTAAAATAATTTAGACTCTCGCTCACTCCCACAATTAGTTTTGGGATGCCACGAGCAGTTGCCACACTCCACGTTTTTCTTTTCTTTCAGACCAGCGTGGAAATTTCCCCTAGTCAAAGAAGAAGACCCTAGAATGCTGCAATGGTACATGACCTGCGAATATTCGATTGTTACATTGTTCGGCAACGTCCGTGAGTCCAATCCCACAACAGGACATCCCAATAGAGACGACATAAAGTTATTTGTTTAAGTTTACTGCCTGCCCACGTGCCTGGCATTACAATATTATGGTCTTATTGTCCCCGCTCATTGCATTGGTCACTTCCACACCAGGGTAGTACTTCTGAATTGTGAAAAAGTTACTTCGTCTCGTCTTCTAGAAGATTTTAAACGCTTTAGACGCGTCATGCTGAACAGTGGGTATAGTGCATTATAGTTCCATGAATTGGACATATTACTCTGATAGTCTGATATTTTACCTTTTCATTATCTCTTTTGATATCTTAATTTGAAACTTAATTCACGCCTATAGGTATTATTTTGTAGTCCATCAAATTTTTCTCACATATTTCACTATTAATGATAACACCATCATATACATATAAGGTCATGTTGTCAGCATCACCACAGGCCTCATCATATAGCTTTTTTTTTGTCGGCGTAACATATGAGCTTTACTTTTAACCGTAAAAATATGACTAGCTAGTCTGAAAATCCCTAGTAGGACCCGGCTATGCGATACTGGGAAGATATACAAAGCTTTTACGGTTATGTTCTTGAAAGTAATAAGGTTTGTTTGATACTTGATGATTATTAGACAACGAGTCGTTTAAATAAATATAACTCTAAAGAGTCTATTTTCAAGTGTTACAAGTCTCCTTGCGAGTGTTTTGTTTTATTTTGTCTTATTATTAAGTCTGGATTATTCTGGATGTACTTGCTACTTGTATCTATATCTTTCGATGTTTTAATAATGAAATGTCATTGGTTGTTACGTCATCTTCAATGGAGTCTCGGCCTAATTCTGTTATAAAAGTGTGTAAAATATCATAAGATTTTTACAATTCATGAAGTAGCCTTGAAGAAGCTATGGATATGTTTTATAACCATTTTTAGTAATGCCCAACACCCATATACTTAGGTGCCTTATCTTCATGGTAAAGAGTGTCATGCGTTTGTTTAAGTGAGATCAAGCATGCCAGAATATTATAGTCACTGTCCATCTTCTGAATAACGCCTGACTAAAGGACTAGTTGTAAAACTTAGGTCAATGTTTCCTTATTTAGGCACCAGCAGCAACTTCTTAGAACACTCCAAAGTTTATGAATGAACGCGTAATTCGCGTAATTGATATCAGAACATGAATGAATCTTTACTATAAGTACTATGAATCATTTGAGTGATTGAGTGCAGGAGTTGTGTTGTAGGTAGCTTTTGCTCATTTTCCTTGATGTAATTGTAATTTCGGTAAATATTACTATTTTAATATAGGGAAGGGACTCGTCGCATGCATTTTAAGTATTCATTATACAGGCAGGTAGTGCTCTACCTATTTATTTCCATTATCTCTGCTACTTCGGACTTTAGGCGATTGCTATGACGAACAAACATGTTACCGATTTAGTTAGCATAGAAAAAGATGATTTCTCATGTATATTTGAATAAGTGTGAAGGTATCTTTTTTAGGGTTCCGTAGCCAAATGGCAAAAACGGAACCCTTATAGATTCGTCATGTCTGTCTGTCTGTCCGTCCGTATGTCACAGCCACTTTTTTCCGAAACTATAAGACCTATACTGTTGAAACTTGGTAAGTAGATGTATTCTGTGAACCGCATTAAGGTTTTGACACAAAAATAGATAAAAAACAATAAATTTTGGGGGTTCCCCATACTTAGAACTGAAACTCAAAAAAATATTTTTCATCAAACCCATACGTGTGGGGTATCTATGGATAGGTCTTCAGAAATGATATTGAGGTTTCTAATATCATTTTATTCTAAACCGAATACTTTGCGCGAGAGACACTTCCAAAGTGGAAAAAAGTGTGTCCCCCCCCCGTAACTCCTAAAATAAGAGAATGATAAAACTAAAAAAAATATATGATGTTCATTACCATGTAAACTACCAGCGAAAATTGGTTTGAACAAGATCTAGTAAGAAGTTTTTTTTTAATATGTCATAAACTGCAATTTACCTTTCATTCAATCAACTCAAATATAAAAATTAAAAAAAAATACTACTACGGAACCCTTCATGGGCGAGTCCGACTCGCACTTGGCTGCTTATTGTAAGGTTATGGTAGAAATTTTCTTCATTTGTCATCGTGAATCCATTGAAAAATAACAGTGCAATTGTTTTTGAATTTCAGTTTTCATTTTTATTTTTATACAGTCCATTAGTTTCACTGCTAAGTAGAGGAACTCTGAGATTTTCATTGGTATCCGTGGTTAGATATATGGTTGGTTATTAAAATTAAGTAAGTAATTGTAAGAATAAAACAGACAAAAATATTGTGGTTTGATTTCTAACTTGTACAGTACAACTATTTATTTATTTGATGTAAAAATTTAATGCAAGTATAAAATACAGTTGAGGTATGGTATTTCATAATCTACAAACCTGCCTACTGTTATCTTTTGGGTCACAGGTAACATATGATATGTTTAGCTAAGTGTATGTGGCTTTGTTGATCTGATATTGTCCATTTATTTATCCGGTAGAAAATCTATTTTTACCAAATTGTAATATTTGATTATTTTAATCCTTAGAATTCACATTATCAGTGAAGTGATTCATTTTATAGTATTTTTAAATAACAACTAGATATGCTTTCATTTTTATTTTTAGTAATTATTTATCTGTTTTCTTTGATTGTATGGTTGTATTATACATATAAGTTTTTATTAGGTAGGTACATAACTACCTATTAATGATAAATTTGTACGATGGTTAAATATTTTTTTTTTAACTAACTGGGTAGGTAAATAAATTTATGATATACAGTTGCATAAACAAATATACGCCTTCAATATGTACTTAGGTCATATTAGGTAGTATATGCAATTTCTGTTTTGTTACATAACGCTTAATAAAGCTTAATTTTATTTTATACCTCTCCTATTAAAAAAGGGAGTGTGTGATAAGTTTGAAATGTAAGTATATTTATGTGTCTATTTGTGGCATCATAGTCCCCAAAATGATGGATTGATTGTGACTTATTTATTAGGTACCAATAGAACGACTGGGAATTTAATTTTCAGTGGTCTTACAAAATGCTCCTATATTTTCCACAGGATTATTTCGCCGTACAAATTCAAGGTAGGTTAATATGGTTAATACACATGTTATATCTTAAAAACATTTCTTCGCCCATAACACATTTGAGTGAAATCATTTCAGATCGGTTCCTTATGTGAATTTTTGTTCTCCTGACTTTTTCGAGTGAGTTTAAACCATGATACTAAACTACTTTTAATGAAAATTCGCACTACCATACAAACAACCGGGCGATTTTCTATGGGAGATCAAGTACCTAACTTATTTATAGAAAGTAGTTTAGTAACAAGAACTAAATATGCTCTAAAAATTTTGCTGGTGATTTAAATGTCTATCTGTTTTGTATATTCTATAAACTCACAGTATTAAAGGTTGTCCCCACTTACCTGCAAAGAAAGGAAATATACATTATAAATCTTACATGATTTCGCATAATTCTATCTCTGATTCATGTCCTGTTAACATGCCTTTTTGTTTACGTTCTTAGTAATAGTTTCGCAAAGATAACACGTAAATTAAACCTTATACCCGGCGACTTAAGGACAGTGATAATTATTTATAATATAATATTTAGGTACTTATAGATAAATTCGCAAATGAGCATTACATCATATATGGAACAATGCTGATTTAAAGCTACTTATGTAAGATAAAATACTTATTTCTTACGAAATAGAAATGTATTCTCTAAAAGTAAACGAAGTCAAATCAGAAAAATAAATTTTGGTCATGTAAATTGTTTGATATGATTGTTTGTATGTCTTTTTTTTAATAAATACAAAGTAAAGGTAACAAACTGTGCGTTTCCGGTGCAAAGGTGCCCAGAACACTGGCCGCGTTACCGCGCTGGATAGCAATGGCCATTCTTTGCCCCAGAAGTATATTATTTTAATATATTAAGAGAAACATGTAATTAAAAAACTTACAAAACACGTTTAAGCAAATAAGAAAAAATATCCTATTCACAATTATATTAAACATTGCGTGCCTCATATTTTTTGTGGTTAATTTTAGGAATAATATTCTTTCTTCGAGTATATTGGTAACAAGAGGACATTAATAAGAACTCAACAAACCTACTTACAAATGAGTTATTTTGACGTACCTTATTGTTATGGATGCTGATGCCTCACCTATTGCATAACAGTTAAACAAACGTACGTATTTGACATTAATTTATTTACAAAAGCCGAGAACGTTGTCTAAATTATTTATTTTTATAATGTCATTAGTCTTTCATGTATTCGGATGTGAATAGGCTTTAATTTATAAGGCTTTTACGCTTCGAGTTGTAACGAGAATTTTATGATGTTGATTTTTATTAACCTTGCGGTCTTGCTGCACTGCCCAAAGATCTTATCAAGGGTAAACAGTATGGGTTAATGGTGTACCTACGTCATATAATCGCTATTATATTATAATATCTAAGTCAAGGACTACATGCAACTTACGGCATATCTAAACTATAAATCCTATACCTAATGTGAAGCTTTAGAATTTTTGAAGTTTACAAATCAATATAAGGTAACCTACAATGTGTAAGTATATACGAAATAATCACACCACGGACTATTCTAGATCACTAAAGTGTAATATTATTATAATAACAGTCAAAAATATAAATTAAAACGCGTAAAAATGCCCGGGCGGCTGCCCTTTTTTTTAATTTAACTTCATTCCAATATATATGTTAATGTACATTTGTATGGAAATGCCGTTTTTATTTTTTTGGTTATTCACTGTTAATTTAATTATAAGTACTATAGTAATCTAGTATAGCCTGTGGTTCGATTTATAATACAACGCATACGAGTATGTGCCTTACACGTTGTTTACTTACCTAAGCATCAAAGATCAAAAGTACCTACTTTGTAAACGTGAGTAAGACAAATCAAGCAACAATTACTAGGTGGCGTTGCATTGCGCCACCCCGTATCAAGTTCCTATGGCCGCCTTTCGGCTCCATCACCAGAAAAGCTCTATCATACACATCGTTCATCATATTTCAATGTCATCCAATGGACATGTCTATATAAAATTTCAGTTCAATAAATGAATTACCGGGTAGTGTAAATTTATAATTTTTTGGATATAATATAAATAATGGACAAATTACACTGATTGAGCAAGCCCCAAACTAAGTTCGAGATTTGTGTTATGGGATACAACTCAAAGATACTATATTTTATAACACATACGTATACAGATAAACATTTAAGAACCAGGACAATTTGAAAAAGGCCATTTTCCATCTTGCCCTGACCGGCAATCGAACCCGGAACCTCTGAGTGGCGGAATATGATATAACCATGTCGTAGTGTCTTATTATGTCTTGTTATTTTTATTTCTACCAAATAAACATATTATGTACTTTCTTTCTTCTTTTCTTTCATGATGAAAATTGACAGAAACAAACGCAATAAAGTAATAAAGTAGAGATGCATTTTCCCCTTTATAATATGTTCAGAATTTAAATGAGTTCGTAAAGGTTTAGTTGTATTGCCTCTTGTTTAACATTAATTTCGGTCGAGTTAGGTATTAGATGTTACATTGTTTCACGATCACGACCCAAGCAGAAGTAGGGCTCTATGTTGTCATATTTTTATAACGGCGACCTAGTTACGGAAATAAACGTTTACTTTTTAGATTTTCATTGACGTAATACTTCTTGTAGGTTCAAAGATAGTAGATATGCATATTTTTTACGATAGCATATTTTAAACACTGATTGCAAAAAAAATAAAGAATCTTGTGAGAAGATGACTTAGGTTTTAATTCTCTATTTTTTTTAATAATTAGTGAAAAACTATTATTGTACATACATACATACATACTATCACGTCTTTATCCCTAATGGGGCAGACAGAGCATTTTGGGTCTTGCGGCTCTATGCAGAGCCTAGGGCCGCAAGACTCAAAAGCCACTTTTAGCGTCATGGTGGGCAAAAAGATAGAAAAGCAATCAATACAGTGACGGGTTGCTAGCCGCATCGCCTGTTAAAATGATTCGCATTTTTGCCCATTCCCTCGATCGGCTTTTACGATCTGCGCGGGAAGAGAAGCAGCTGGTACATTCTAAGATTTTTCGTTTCTCCCAGACCAGCATGGGAATACCAACATAAACCAATAATAATATCTCCTATTGACCAATAACATTTTGGTAAATTCACCAAAGAAGCGTTTACAATAATTTTGATTGTTTCCTCCATTAAAACCGTTTACAGTCAATACGGAAAAAATAATGATCAAATCTATAAACTTATCAGAAGTAACTAGAAACGCTTAGTTTCTTCAATAGAATGGTCAACTGTACTAATTGTAAGATTTAGAAGTAGTTAATGGAAATTACGATAACTATCTACTTAACCCTATAATACTATAACCTTATGCCGGAATATCAGACACAATAGTTAAATAATGCATTCTCTCGTAGATCTACACAACGGCATACGACAGGTTAATCTACGATAAAATTTTTGCCCAAGCGCAGTCACAGTGCTAATAAGTTAGTGCATTATTAAGTTTAGTATTTAAGTAGCTTGATAGAAAACCTTTTTCGTTTTAGTTATTTTCATGGTTTATAAGTATGGCTATTGTATAAAACAAACAAAGATGGATATTGCCCTCGGCGACAGGCAGGCGCCGTACCGCGCTGAGAATGTTTCATTGTTCTGAATTTACACTTCGTACATATATATTATATATGTTAAAGGAGGTATAAAGATAATAACGGAAACTAAATAAAATATGGACATTGAAATCGATACAATGGACTACAAAATATATTGTTTCTTTTTTCGAAGCAAACAAGTAATATAATAACTTTCATAAAAGTTTGTTACGAATTTTTTTCTAAACTTTCAAAAAAAAAAAGGAAAGGGATATATTTTTTTAAATATATAAGTATATTATATGGAAATCTTGAAAAAAAAATCCCAATGGCCAGTACAAGCGTATATTGAAGTAGAAAATAACCCAACGCGAAAAGTGAAGTTTGTAGGTAAACATAGACAGATATACAATGATATATTATATAACAGATATATAATTAGGTACATATATCGACCTGATGATGATGATGATGATATCTACCTACAGCGGTATAGCCATCCTGGTTTTAAGTATGTTAAGAATAGGTTAGTTAAGAGTTTCATAATAAAATCATCGCAAAATTTAAGACAAATCAATCGCGATATTCGCGTCACACTATATCAATAACCTCATACAATGCAACCTTTTATAGTCATGACTAGACCTTATAAATCTACATAGTTTGCGTGACAAACCCACGTTTGTATTTTATAAGCCATTTTCATTTCCATGAAAAAGTGGATAAAATCTTAGGTAGGTACCTAGGTACTGTACAATTACATACATTATATGTCGATTCGGCCTTAATTTGTACCATTTTGAATTTTGTCATTCATCATCATCATCATCAGGTCTTTTGGTCTCCACTGCAGGAGCACGACCCTCTCTGTACTACCAGAGACATACTTGGCCATAGCAGCCAGAGGACTTGGCCTACACTCTCCACGCTGGCCAGACGGGTTGAAGAGGTCTCATTGATGTTTATAAGCTTTGTTTATCTTGTATTTCCTAAGTCGCCTTTTACGACATCCACGGTAGGACTTGGAGTGGCCCTATTCTACTCTGCCGAAAACCATCCGGCACAAATTGGTATTTTTTGGTACAAGTGTTTTTATCGCACTTTTGCGCCAAGGAACGATATTCTTCAATAAGACTTAGGTACATCCCCTTAAATAAATACCTAATATTTCAAACCAAAAGACCGAGTTCACCCCCAAACTAGAGAAACTATTTTTATTAATATTTCTATGGGACTTCTTGACAAGTATGCCCTTTCAAACAAAAATAGAATAAGTATTCCAATTCGATCCACGCGTCTTCGAATAATTGGTGAACGAACATACATAAAAAAAGATCACGACGAATTGATAACCTCCTCCTTTTTAGAAATTGATTACATATAAAGAATTATTAATAATGGGAAAACGCTTTGGTTGTAGGTCACCTGCAAAGTCCATACGGTTAAAAATAGCCGTAACAATTAAAATTGTTTACGTCATCAATCACGCGTGGAGCGTAAAGCCTGAGAAAATCTGTACTCAAAGCGGATGATTTGCAAGTTGCCGTTATAATATTGCAGGCGTAGTGCAAAACGGATGATCAAATAAATCGACAGAATAACATAGCCCAAATGATACATAGTTAGTCGCGAGTTGATATATAACTGATTTCTTAAAAAATACCGCACTGGATAAAAAATGCAAATTCATCCCGTGTTTATTTCTGACGGAGTAAACGGACCCATAACTCCAAAAGATCTAAAAACAGTCTATAGGCAAATCTTACTCTCATAATATATACAAAATATACCATAGGTACCAAATCTAGAATTGGGTAGTATTCAGGGTCAAAAATAAATTGTTTTGTACTGATAATGGAATAAAACGTCAAAATAATGTCACTTGTTATTAATTACATCCATTTTCAACGTGATTTTATATTTATTATTACAGAAAAACAGATAATAGGGGCGCTATTTGTCTCCAAGAATATGTCGTGACAACGAGCTATTTCATATAGGTAACGTTCGTTTTGACGTTTAGAAAAAAGTATCGTAATTAATTTAAAATGACTGAACTTAAACATATACGATAAGCTGTAACAAAATATACCGAACTATTTAAAGGATAAATTCAGTCCATAATACTGAACAACTTTCCCCAAGGAACACATATCGAAATATGAAAAGTAATTTGTAGCCTCCTATCCCTTTATATGAAAAGTCACAAATTATTTTTCATATTTCGACATATGTTCCTTGGGAAAAGTTGTTCACTATCACAGACCGAAATTAGCGAAAATAGTTTCAGTATGTTTAGTTAGACCTTATATATGACATTTATAACATTAACAAATATCCTATAATAAAACTAAATATAACAAAACAAAATATATAGTACTAGTATTTATATTTAGTTTAGTTGTTTTATATTAATAAAACAACTAAACTAAATATAAATACTTAATTAAAAATATACTTAATTAAATAATATAAAATATTGACCCCAAATCACGCGCTCGCATCGCAGGGTAGAGTGCCCAAAAAGTATCTGTTATTATGACTTGAAACTAGCGGATTGCCTAGCCGGCGACACGTGGCCAAACTGTCCTCCGCCTACGTGCAGGAAATCCGAAGGCGGATATTTCACTCGCGGGAAATTGAATAAAGAAGAAATATGACACGGCTGCTCCGCTTGTCGGTGCCTGATAGTCAGGGCAACGATCTCAGCCGCAAACTTTACATCCATCCTCTGACTATAAAGTAAATGAGTTGACGACATAATATAATAAGTACCTGGGCGACCGAGCTTTGCTCGGTTACATCTCAAACATTAACTTAATTTTTTTAAACTTGTCTAAAAACAATGCAAAATAAAAAATCACCGAGTGGGATTCGAACCCGTAACACTCTTTTCTAGCGGTCGGTATCCCTAACAGCTGAACTAAAAACAAGGCGGTGCGACGAAATTAGCGACCATATTCTGCGTGGAAAGAAAAACGCATGAAAACTCGAAAACACGCGTTTTTCCAAACATAAAACTAATCTAGATCGATTGTTTACCCCCGAAAACCCCCATATACAAATTTTCAGCAAAATCGTTAGAACCGTTTTTGAGATCACAGAAATTTATAAATATATATATATATATACAAGAATTGCTCGTTTAAAGGTATAAGATATCTCACAAAATATATTGAAACTATTTTTAAAAGTGAATTCAGTCCATGATACTGAACAATTTTCCCTAAGGAAGACGTATCGAAATATGAAAAGTAATATTTGGCCTCCCATGCAAGTTGACCGATCAGCTACTCGTAATCTGAGTTTGTATGAAAAGCAAAAAATAATTGTTCATATTTTGCTATACGTTTTTTGGGGAAAGTTATTTACTATCACGGATGAATTTACTCTTAAAATAGTTTCAGTTCAGTATATTTTATTATACCTTTATTATATACTATCAATATAATGATATGATGATGTTGCATGTGTAAAGTAGCATAAGGAATGCATCTAACATCTACTAAATAAAATTATTTGATGACTATGTATTTTTTATAGAAATCCTTTAAAAGGCTATTAAAAGGCACCTGTGTTAATCCAGGGTGTCAGCTTTCTGCATCCAAAATTTTATTAAAATTGGTCCAGCCGTTTACGCGTGGAGGGGTAAGAAACGTACATACACACTCACAAACTTTGTCTACTGTCAATATACGATGTTCCATGTGTCTTGTAGTCTACAATTTACTTATTTGATGACCACGTTTTTTTATCGAAATCCTATAAGAAGGCTGAGTGATTGGTTTATAACAATTCTTAGCTGTGAATACGAGCTGGGCAGCTCCACGTGGGAATTTTGAAATAAAAACTTTCCTGTCTTTTCCTTGGTCTCACACTTCTATACCAAAATCTAAATATGTTCAGTGGTTGAAGCGTGAAGATTCATGATAGTATAGTACTTTATTTATCCCATTCCAAGTATGTACAAAAAACAATATTAACAAGAAATCAATGTGTTTCTAAAAGTTTTTAATAAGTACCCATATCGCTATAGTTACATATTTCTAAGAATAGAGATAGATAATTTTTCATTCAATAGCCAAAAATCGATAAAAAAGCTACAGAGTTCCTTTTTTTACAATACATAACTCCAGATATTTAAGATGGTTACTGTAGTTTACGACCCACAAATCGTAAGTCCGAATGAATTGGGCAATTTTCAATTCGTCTACAAAGAAGCAGCAATTTATCACACTGGCTTTAAATATTTAACGGACATAGCTACGAAACAGGCCTATTCAACTAAAAAAAAGTAAGCGTATATTTACGACAATCTCGAAATCAACAATAGATAATGTCCGTTTGTCGGATCATTAATAAAGTATGTAATAAATCCGATGCTCTTTTATTCCAGCCCTAAGCTTTTCTTAACTTAGAGCATCTGTACTTAGAGCTTATAACTAATCTCCTGTTAATACGAGACAGAGCTGCGCAATTTCTACTAAATCTACAGTAAATATTTACCTACATTATCTACTGAAAATTAATGGATCCCATTCCTATTGCTAAGCAAAATCTTTATCTCTTTTTACTCTCCCTTGATCTCCTTTAATTTCCACCTTAAGTTATTAATTATTTTCGTATCACACCTAAGGTTACATCATCAGCTTTTTAAGGCTAGGGTCGTTCCTTAATGTACAAAAGTAGGTATATCATGTTTTTATATATTACACATTTTCCAAGTCAACTAGCTTATTGTTCACTAAGTAGCCAGCTTATTGTTACCATCATACGCTAGAATAATATGCCTAATTTAGATAATTAAATTAGTACTTATGTTGTTATTTTTATGCATATTGAAAGTTATTGAACCTTAAAACTTTATGCCGCAAATTGATTAGATATGGTTCATTATTTTTCTGTCTGTTTCTGAATAGGCCGTAACCTCGTGTCATTCGACGCAATCATCGCAGTCATCCATCATCTAGAAATAATACTCAACTACACAAGAGTAATAGAAGTGACCATGAAATAAAAAATGTTTTTTAAAAAGCTAGAAAGCAGACTGGTAGGGCTGAATAAGAGAATATATCTCTATCATAAAATTTAATTTAAAGGTAATTTTATTCGTGATCAATTTTGATGAGTTTCTAGTTTGCTAAACTTATCACTTTTACTTTTTTTTAACATTTACAAAAAAACTTTTCAGCGTCTTCATGCCTAGATTTAACACTTATTTGAAACCCAGAAATAAGTCGATGCATCCTACGATGTACATATTAAAATTAAAATGTAGTTACGAGCCAAAAGCAAATTCTTTAAACTGCCTTGTCACCGATTTCAAATATCAATTTGGTCACCATAGTCACTTTGGTTTTTACATCACACAGTATTCTCCCCACCTGCTTTTAATTATCTTCGCACTAGATCGTGTGTGGCCACTCTACTGTGTAATTCACCAACTAGCTATCCTCAATTAATTCGCATTCAGAGTATTCATATGAGTTAATAGATTGACATAATGTTTATTAATGGCCGACCTCGGCTCTATTAGGTGCGAGAGACAACCCTGTTGCGGGTGTCGGCTGGGCCACACGCGGGACTCGGTGAAAAGTCAACTGGATAATTGAGTTGCTGGATACTGTTTTCGTTGTACGACGATTTTACAGGATTTTTTTCTATGTCCTTATTTGGAATTCAAACTTTGACACACATTACCATGGCGCGTGTAACGTCGTCGAAATATAAACGCGTAGGCATATCTCAAAAGTGGAAACCTGTTTTAACATGTTGAACATGCGTACCTACTCAGGTTGCCTCTAAATTTAATGATGATGATGATGAAAAGTAACGATGAAAGCAAATGTCATAATAAATAACGTCGAACTAGATATACTAAAAGGTATTTATTCTGTCGATGATACTGAACAACTTTTTCCAATTTTGGCTTTCCGCAGAAACTCAGACCTGTCTGAGCTGATCGGTCAAGTAGTATGGATAGGTCAAAAACTATTTTTCATATTTCAATAAAAAACAAGGAACATATAATTCGATAAGTGTTCCTTGCGGAAAGTTGTTGAATTTACCCTTAAGATAGTTAGACCCTGTCTGTATTGTTTAGCAATCACATAATTCAACATAATCGTCTATTCCTATGTTAAAGAGCGTATTATAAATAACTGTAAAATAAATAATATCGTATATTTCCTACACTGTAGCGCAATGGAGATGAGTCTACATTTGGACTGGCGCCATATCGAATCAATTACGCAACTTGTGTTCAAACAATTGGCTGAGTGAAGTTATTTTAAAACTACGATTTCATATTTTCCTACCAAAGAAATTTTATAAGTAATTTTGTTAGTGTTTATAGTTGTTAGGCTGATGTTGTAGACCCAGGAAATGCTGGCAGGATGATTATGTGTGCCATCTTACAACCAAGGATGCCCAAGACCGTGGGAATTGGAGAAGAAAAAGTCGGAAAGTAGATCCCAGGCTTCACAACATTACGACAGAGGATGCCAAAAGAGAGAGAGAGAGAGAGAGAGAGAGAGAGAGAGAGAGTCAAAAGCTACAGCAACTGCAGCTACTATGATTAAAATTTTAGAAAAAAAAACCAACCTACTTCAATTTATTTCAGGAGTTTCTTCCATATCTCCAGAGTTTTTTTTATCATTTCTTACAAAAAAAACAAAAAATCGAATTGATAACCTCCTTTTTCTAAGTCGGTTAATAAAAAAAGATACTGACTCAACGATACTATATTAACAGCAAATACATATATAGATAAACATCCAAGACCCTGATCAATCTGAAGAGTCTTCCACGAAAAAGGTCATTTTCGTGTAGTGCCAGTCGTCATCAGAGCCAGTCATGTAGAGATGATTTTGATCGGCCATGTAAATCGGCCATTTTTCGCGTAATAGGTATGTAATTTAAGAGTTTATATAATATCTTTCTTATTCTATGATCGGCCACTAAAATTTGGACAATACAGTATGAATGACAACTATAAACTTATGACAATATATAATTTGTATTGATTAGATGAATTTTTGTTGCGATTTTGGGGTGATAAAAGTTGTTTGATGACTAGGTACTTTCACCATCTTCATCATTTCGGTTCACCCTCGTCACACGTTGTGAAGCATTCAATTTAAACTAAATTAATTAAATTCTGTCTTTTTCGTTTCTGTAACTTGAGTCGGAAATATTTGTATAAACAATTCGTGGAAATAATATTTTTGTCTTCTGCGTCTGCAATGTAAGCCAAGTTTTTTTTAAATTTAAGCGGATGCACACCAATTACCTTGTGAACATTTGGTTGTTGCCAATTTGTATTTGCCAGATTGTAGTCTTCGAAGCGTCTGCGAGCTAAGGTATTCGTCTGCGAGGCATGAGTTCAAACCTCTGTGTTTATTGTATGGTCATTTTTAACAAGCACCACTTACTTCGTGAGGAAACTTGCATACTACTCGTGTTTCACTATTAATTACTGTTGTCTACAGATGACACTCATTAAGCTACGTCAAGTGTCTTTAGGCAGTATACTGAGGCAGCATGAAAAATCTGACACCAGCTTTTAATACACTCAATAAGAATAACACATGCTTCTGACAGTCTATGTTCAGCAGTGGACTTCCTGAACGGCTGAAGATGACGGCTTATGTATATGTATGATTGCCGTGTGGTTTCCGGCAGAGTAGAATAGGGCCACTCCAAGACCTCCCGTTTGTGTCGTAGAAGGCGACTTAGGGAATACAAGCTAAACAAAGCTTATAAACATCAGTGAGACCTCTCCAACCCGTCTGGCCAGCGTGGAGAGTGTAGGCCAAGACCTCTGGCAGCTCTGGCCAAGTTTGACTCGGGTAGTACAGAGAGGGTTGTGCTCCTGCAGTGGAGACAAAAAGACCTGATGATGTATACGTGTGACACTTAGTCTTGTCACTTGCGGTAAAGTAGCCAAACTCGTATAATTTCCGGTTCACCACTTAAAGCATTAAATAGACTCGTTACTTCTCATTCATTGTGTTTCTACTACATTCGCTAGTCATCATGAATAAAACATCATTCATGACATTTTTACCGACTTCAAAAAAGAAGAAGGTTATCAAATTTTCTGTATGTTGTTTATTGTGCGTATGTAAGTTACGCGACTTCGCCAACTGAGAACTTTGATTTAGATTTAGATGATTCTTTTTTATTAAAAGCTTTTACTATCTTGTTGGTCCTTTTTTGTTAGTTTTTTAATTGTGATATCTTTGCCAAATTATCTAATGTAGGCATTAGATAATTTGGCAAAGATATCACATTTAAAAAACTTTGGAGAAACAAATTTGAAGACAGTTTTCTTTTGTAAAAAAATACTTTTATGAATGTTTAAGGTGATTGCGAACCTTGGCCGTCCATACATTTTGTTTTACAGCAATTCTCTTAATGTGGATAGTGTTTCTCATATTACAATCGATTTTCCAATTTTCATGAAGTTGTAGTGCTCGCCTTTAAAGTCTGTCATAATAATTTACAGTACTTTACAAGAAAAACGATATTTAAAACAAGACAAAAATTAACATTTCTAACAATGTGTGTGTAATAAATAGAATTCATTTTAGAGTGACATCTGGCAGATTTATTACAAACTACTGCATTTGTCTAATTTGACAGCTCAATGCTTGCAACGACATACTTGGACATCATTTAGATGGCGCTGTAATAAAAATATCTAAATGTAGTATTATGTAAGAAGACTCAGCGCGGTCAGAAGTCAGAATGCTACGTTGCCGCTCTTCATGCAGCAGGCAACGCGCAAAGTGTAGTAGGTACACAGCGGCACGAGACGGCAACGTTGTTTGCTTTTGAAACCGAATGCATTTCTCTCCAAGTCTCCACAATATTTCTAATTTCTACGATATGAGTTCGTTCTGAAACTGAAACAATTATTTTTTTCAAAACATATATTAATTAAAAGAAATAATGATAGGTATAGCTTAGTAGGTAAACATGTACCTATTCATAAACAAAAATAAGTACTTACTAATGTTTGTATTGATTACTATGAATACTACCGAAAAATTATTCTTTACTTTTTATTTAGAATTTCACAATAAACCTACGAACTTCTGAACGTGACTTATCTAATCTACTTATATGAACAATCAAATTAGCAATTTAGCAAAACCTTCACGTGGAGATAGTTCATAAATTAGTTGTTAATTATTTTATCGGATATTAATATTAAATATCAAATATTCATTGGATATATTTTATTAAAAAAATCTGCGATCGTACTTATCTTCTCTGTATTTATGTTCACGTCAAAGAAGTATAACTTCTAACTAACGCGTGTAGGTACATAAGTACACGCCATCGAGTACACACTCTTTTTTTAGGGTACTCAAAGGGTAAAAACGGGACCCTATTAGGTACTAAGCCTTCGCTGTCTGTCCGTCTGTCCGTCTGTCTGTCACTAGGCAGTATCGCAAGAACCGCGATAGCTAGATAGTTGAAATTTTCACGAATAATTATGTATTTTTGTTGCCATCTGTTCTGCCATAACAACAAATACTAAAAACAAAATAAATCATGTGTGTAAATGGCCTACACTGGTGTCAGATTTTTTTAACTACCTAAAGGAATCTGACAAAACTAAACGACTTTCATTTAATAATGTCAGCTGGATCCAACGGCTTATAACTGCTTTCCAAAGAACCGAGAAGCTTAAGACATTATTATGCCACTTGTGGTCACCCATCTAAGTGCGGACCACTCCCGGTGTGGCTTTACTTGCGCAATCACTAGTAATGTGCACTCCCGCCGGGACCCGTTTCTTTTGATTTCTAAGCGCACGGTAGTGCGTAGGCCAAGTTCCAGCAACAGGCCGCGCATAGGCGCGGCCTATGCCGTGCACTATTTAGACGAACCTACACTATTTACTTTTGACCCCCTGTAGCTAAGTGCCTATTGCAAGGACAGAGATAAAATTGTACCTACGTAACTAGTAGTTCGCCACGAACTTAGACCTCGCGATTATAATCGCGATAATAATAATTATTATTTCAGTCAAAATAGTTGCCAATCACAGCCCTTTCTTCAAATGACATTCGATCTAGCTCTGAAATGTCAGGAGCACCTTCCAACCATACAATTCCATGGATATGAGGTCTACCGTGATGCTGCAATTCAGTTCTGTACCAGTAGTCTTTCACCGAAAAATTACCCATCATTTTTCAAATGTCAAAGTCAGCTCGTTGTTGGAAAAACCAGGTTTAAATGTTTATTTGTATTGCCATGGCTCTATGCCGCTGCTCATTTTGGTTTCTTACTTTCCTCGTAAAGCTACTTCGCGGGCTTTGATTGCTTATATCTCTTGTTAGTTCGTAGCATAAAGCACAGACAAGCAGCGATAGCGATTGAACGAAAGTTCGCTCAACAAAATTGCTAAATTTAATAAACAAGCCAACAATCAATCAAAATAAGCAAAAACTGAAAAAAAAGCTAATCGTAAAATAAGCAAAACCCTTTTATTTTAAGTCGGTTAAATATGATAAAATTTATAGAACTACTTATGAAACTCAAAATAATAACCATTATACTTATTCAGAGAAATTACTTCGTGGACCCCCGGGGAGATATGTATTGTTAAGAAAGTTGTTCAGTAACCCGGACTGAATTCACCCTTAAATAGTTTCAGTATATTTTGTAATAAGATTTGTATTGTATATCCGTCACGGCTTAGTCAGCTAGACTCCGCAAGTCACCCTAGACTCGTTTAAGTATAACGTATAAAAAAGTTGTTCAGACAAAAAAGTTGTTCAAATAAAAAAAATTGTTTTCATAATGGCAACAAAAAAGTCTAATAACATTTTTGAAAATATTTTGAAATGGCGGATATATGACAGTTTTAAAATTTTAAACCCCCATATTGAAAAAATTCGAAAAACTGGCTCGACAAAAAAATTCTATTTAGTTGCTGAACCTGCTTACAAAATTTCATGAGAATCGGTTAAGAAATGCGACCTGTAGGCGAGAACAGACAGACAGACAGACCGACAGACAGACGGACAAAAGAATTTTTGGCTAGTCTCGAAACTGAGACGCTTCGCTCGCTTCGCTCGCTCGGTCAATTATATACTAGTACAAAAGCAGTATGCCAAATTTCATAGATATAGCTTCAGTAGATCCTGAAATATGACCCTGTAAAAATAGCTAATTTTGGCACTGACTGACTCACTGACCGGTAATCAAAACCTTTAGGCCACTTCCAATTGTAATAGCGTTATGAAATTTGGCACACAGGTCGTGTATTATGTTATGTAAATTAACAAAAAAACTGAAATTTAAGAAATCGGTCAAGCGTGAGTTGGCTCAATCTAATACCGAATAAAAAAAAATATATTTATTAACTTAGATGAGGAGGGGGGAGGAGGATAGGGGGGAGGGGAAACAAAATATTGTCATGTATATATAATGCACATTGTATAGCAGGCGTGGCACAAAAAGAAAAAATAGGTACGATTTCTTGAAAAAAGTATTGAAATCCCACCAAAAACATATCTGTTAAAAAGGGGGCCAAGTTTCTATCCGCTAATAATTGTTCGCCTAAAAAAGAGTTGAAATCCAGTCCAATGCCAAGTTTTGAAGTAATTAAATAATTCAAAATTTGAACTTGGTTTTCGTGCAGTAAGTAACACTTGATTAAAATTAATTCTCTCTATCTATATCTATACATATAATAAAACAGTAAAAAAAGTGTGTCTGTACATTAAATATATTTCCAAAAAAAATATTGGGGGCGATGGAGACGTAGTAATAGAGTAAGAATTTAAAAAAAAATGTCTGTCTGTTTGTCTGTTTGTCTGTTTGTACACGCTAATCTCTGGAAATACTGAACGGATTCGAATGAAACTGTTTTTGTTATATAGCTATTAAGCCTGGGCAACATATAGGGTATAAATGATTTTGGAAAATGGAACGCCTGATGCAAAACCATAATGGTCCAGCTAAACTATAAGAGATATAAAAATGCCGCCTTAGTAAAAGTTGTTCAGCCTGATGAGCATTTTTCAGAGACATAAAGTCCACGCGAACGAAGTGGCGGGCTTCGGCTAGTCTATTATAAAACTCTGTTTTAGGCGAACAATTAGCCGATTGGAACTTGGCCCCCATTGTAAGAGGTATGTTTTTGGTGGGGTTTGTATCTACCAGATGTTGCCGGCAACGGCACATCTCTAGATTATGTGTTACAATTTTGTCGTGCTATATTATAATTTCGGAGAATAATGGCTACCAGATCGGATAGGAAGAAATATCAACGTTACGTGTATTCGGGACCGCCTAAGTCGAGGAAGCGAGTGCTTGCAGGTTTGAAACGATATACCGATATGACATAAGTTGAAATCATTAGAATATTTAATATAATTTATTATAGGTAAGTTGTATCCAGTTGAGATTTGTTTACGTCGCCTGGGTGTCTGATAGTAGTGACACGCTACATGTCTACATCAGGTCTACATATTTCAGTGGTCGCCGCAGTATAAAACCGGCTGTTTAGTCAAAATGACGATTAGGCGGCGAGCAAAAATGCCTTCATCCACGACAGTGCAAGAAAAGTACGGATGTCACGGATGACGTTTTTGCCAGGACTTCTTTCTTGTCTGCGTGGTCGAACGGACTCGTGATATTTTTTATTATTGTTATTGTACTATATGTGATTCAACATTTCATATCGGAATCTGTTTCAAAATGTTTCCCTAAGTTGCAAATTGCCGCCATGTTTGACACTGAAACACAAGTCTCGAACTTGTTTTGGGTTTGATTGATTTAAAAATCTGTGTGATTTGTCCGTATACATTTTTGTATAGATACCTAGGTATATTTATATTTAAAATTTATTTCAGGTCCATGGGAAAATACGTGTCAGGAAAATGCAGAAGTGTTTCTTTTTTTGTTTCACTATAACAGAGGTTTGCCGTCTCCATCATCCATCATTTCAAGTTCAAACATGCAATATGCAATAAACTATAAAGTTGTTTTTAGTCACTGTGCACAGAATAATGACTACAACATTTAACAATTTATGTCGGCAAGAAATCACTATCATTATGTATCATTCTATCTGTATGAATTGTTTTTTTTTTCAGTAATAAAAATTAAACTTCAATAAAAAGAAAATTTAACAACATTGTGTACGATTTGGTTTTATTAAAAAATACAATGCATGTAGTTACAATGACGACGTTTGTTGCGCGGTGGTTTTTCCTTCCACCAAATGGTCTAAACTCTAAACGAGTGCCCCGACACAAGGCTTGATTAGCTATCAGAGTCAAAGCTGTGGTTGACAAATATGCAATCTGAGATCATTTTTTTATCGCCGGCCGTGTTTAAAATGATTTTCGGCTGTTCGAAAAAATAACTGAAAATAAGCGCTATCCAGTTAAGTTTTTATAATAGTGCCATCTAGTGGCGATACTCAAATCTATAACAACGGTTTACGCCATCTTTCATGCTTTTTGAAGCTCCTGTCGTAGTGTGAGTGAGTGTAGAGATACGAGAAAAAATGACAGATTTTATTTTGGAGCATTTTTCTGAATACGTTGACTGAAAAATAAAAGTATGCCATTAAATAAATAAAAGAGTATGTAACAGGCTCGCCGATCAAAAATGTTTGCCTACCAGTAATTCATTACACAAGAATTTTAAAAAAACCTGAAAATATTGAAATCAACGCCATCTAGCGAAAAAAGTTTAATGAAGAGCCCTTTGCATTCACCTTAAGAATGAAAGCTGTTCTGCGTGATAAAAAGAGAGAAAAATACTACAGACCTAATAATATGAAAAAAATGGTGCCTTACAATGTCAGCATATTTTTTTACTACATCTTATTTCATATTGCCATCGTTTTTATAAAGTAGTATTAGATACCTATGTTGTTAGTTTTTTTTTATTACTCAGTAAAATATCCAAATCGAATCACAGAAAATTACTCAACAAGTCACCCATTTTTTATTGGCTGTTTATGGGCCATGAGTAATGGGCAAAGCCATGGAGTGCCACGAACATGAACAACAGGGTCATACATTTTCATTAGCCATTCATTGCTGTTCTCTATTTGTAGGAATTCGTGGTGGGCGGCAATTACATTCTGAGTACCTCAATCTAACCTAACTTCATAAATTAGTGATATCATCTATAATCAGGATTTACATAAGAACGTCAAGTCGAGTTGTAATACTGCTCTGAAACTCCAAACATTTAAAGCAAAATTAATAAATGATAATACAACCACAGATAAATTGATGTTCGCACACTCCATTGTTCAGTCCATGTGTTAGTAAAATGTAGGGCTCATCTTTTCTATGTCTCTTTGGGAGATGAGGTTCCGTTTTATGTCGATAGTTACGTTATTATTTTGGGCTTGTAGGCAAAGATCATTCCTCCTTCAAAATACTACGCTTTACTTTTCTTTAGCAAAATATTTAAAAAATAAATTAAAAATGTGGATTTATTGACCGTGATTTATGAAATGACATCGAAAAACATTTTTTTTTTACCAACGTTTGGTAATAGTTTTGTACATAAATACTCCGTGAGTCACAGATCAAGCAAAAAATCAGGTCACGTTCATTTCTGATGTCGGAATCTATCTATTTTTTCCCATCGGAACGCGTTTAGAGGAATTCTTAGAAGACAGACATTTTACATAATCGTGAAACACTGGGAAGATGCTATTACATGTGGACTAGGTGTTGTTTGTGATTAGTTAGATATGAATAAATCACATTAATTGAGTTAGCCCCAAAGTAAGTTTTACGTGTTATTGGGTATTGATTCAACGATTCTAAAGTCGTATTTTATATGGAGAAACAAAAACATTCAAGACTCAAAAAATTAGAAAAAGGTCATTTTCCAACTTGCCCTGCCTAGCGATCGAACCCAAAACCTCGAAGTCATGGACTAGCACTATAGTACGACACGGAGGTCGTTGCACGTTATCTGTCTTGTACCTAATTATAATCTGAAAGTCATCTATTGAAACACGTACACTAGAGGAAGATAATAGTGGCTTAAGAAGTTTCGGCTCTGACAAATAAATACAAACGTTTCATCATAGATAACATCGATGATATTGTCACAAATTCTCTCTCTTCTGATTACATCTACGAGTACTTATGTTATGATTCATGGTTATTCGATTTATCTAATTCTTATTTAAATTTACGTATATCTTGGACGTGAGTCATGTTAAACTTCGAGATGACGACGTGAGCAACTGATCTTGTTGTATAATGTTTTAATATATCGCGATGATTCAAGAGGTTAACAACATCATAGATAGTTTTTAGGTATCCAAAAGAAAAAATGAGTCAGTAGCATACGTTGATTTTCTTCCTTTTTTGTGTTGGGGATGTTAAATATTATAGCAGTGAAAAAGATCTGCTCATTTAGTTGGAACTTGGAAGTACATGAAAAGTGTGTACGACCCACTGGCCATATAAAATTGTATTATCATGTTAAACTAGTAAATCATGTTTTTGACAATCCTCACATTTTCCCGCTGTTTACCTGTTTTTAGCTGAGTTTCATACAAACGTTCACCCCCTATTTTATCCCCTTATGGAATGAGATTTTGAAAACAATGTACATTTCTCACTTCCAAATTGATACAAAGTTTCATACAAACTTTAACCCTCATTTTAACCCCTTAGGGGATGAACTTCCATAAATTAATTCTTAGTGTACACTTACGTCATTTAAGGAACGTCTGTGCAAAGTTCCATGCTTCTGACCCAGCGGTTTTAGTTGTGCGTTGATCGACTTATTATCTATCTATGTCAGCCAGTCAGCGTCTTCTTATCAATATAGGTATAACAAAACAGTAAAAAAATGTCTCGACATTGAATAATTATATTTCCAAAAATAAGGGGCGATGTAGACATAGCAGTAGAGTAAACATTTTAAAAAATCTCTGTGTGTCTGTTTGTACACGCTAATCTACGGAAATAGTAGATGGATTCGAATGAAACTATTTTATTAGGTATATAGCTGTTAAACCCAGGCAACAAATGGGATATAATTCATCATCATCATCATCATATCAGCCACAGGAAGTTCACTGCTGGACATAGGCCTCCCCCAAGGATTTCCAAAACGACAGATCGGAAGCGGCCTGCATCCAGCGCATTCCTGCAACATTGCGTAGGTCGTCTGACCATCTAGCAGGTGGGTGTCCTACACTGCGCTTGCCGGTACGTGGCCGCCATTCGAGAACCTTTCTGCCCCATCGGCCATCGGATCTTCGCGCTATGTGCCCCGCCCACTGCCACTTTAATGAGCTAATCCGCTTGGCTATGTCAGTGACCTTCGTTCTTCTACGAATCTCCTCATTTCTGATTCCATCACGTAGAGAAACACCGAGCATAGTCCTCTCCATAGCCCGTTGAGCGACCAGAGCCATAAGTCATCACTGGTAACACACATTGATTAAACACTTTCGTCTTGAGGCACTGAGGTATTCTAGACGATAAAACACTGCGCAATTTTCCGAACGCTGCCCAGCCTAGTCGAATTCGTCGAAAGACCTCTTCCTCGAAGCTGGAACTTCCTGCCTGGATCAATTGACCCAGGTGGATGTACTGGTCTACAACTTCTAGGGTGGAGCTCCCAACAGAAACAAGTGAAGGCGTAACGTGCCTATTTGACATGACCTTCGTCTTGTCAATATTCATTTTTAGGCCTACCTGTTGGGAAACTCGATTTAGGCCTTCAAGCATCGTACTTAAGTCCTCCATCGATTCTGCCATGACAACGATTTCGTCGGCAAATCGAAGGTGAGTGATATACTCGCCATTAATGTTAATGCCCAGTCCTTCCCATTCCAGGAGCTTAAAGGCATCTTCCAGAGCGGCGGTAAACAGTTTTGGAGATATGACATATCCCTGTCTTACGCCTCTTTGCAATGGAATATCCTTTGTACTGTGCTCCTGTACTCGGACCAACATAGTGGCTTTGTTGTATAAGCACTTCAACACCTCGATATACCTACAGTCAATTCGGCACCGCTGGAGAGACTGAAGAACGGCCCACGTTTCGATCGAATCGAAGGCTTTTTCGTAGTCCACGAACCCTAAACACAACGGCCGATTATACTCCCTCGTCTTCTCTATAACCTGCCGCAATGTATGGATGTGGTCCAGGGTACTATAGCCTTTTCGGAATCCGGCTTGTTCGGGAGGTTGGAAGGCATCAAATCTGTTAGTGAGACGGTTCGTGATAACCCTCGAAAACAACTTATATGTAGACGTGACTAAGAAGCGTGATGGGCCTATAGTTCTTCAAGAGATTATTGTCACCCTTTTTGAAGAAAAGGACCACCACGCCCCTGTTCCACGCTTCTGGCGTTACGCCCTCGAGCAGAACGGAATTAAAGAGCCTCTGAAGGACTTTCAGTACCGGCGTTCCGCCCGCTTTCAGAAGCTCTGCTGTGATCCCGTCCTCGCCCGGCGCCTTGTTGTTTTTTAGCTGTTTGAGGGCCATTCTAATCTCGTAAAGACTGATGTCCGGGATATCCTCGGTATAGTGTCGGGTGAGCTTGGCTCTTGGATCTGTAGCCATATTCACAGGTTTTGCAACGGATGTATATAACTGCCCATAAAACCTCTCGATCTCTGCCAGCACCCCATCCTTTGTCGAAACCATGTTACCGCTCTCCGTCTTCAGCTTAGTCAGCCTGCTTTGCCCAGTAGACATGATCCTTGCAAACACTTTGGAACCCTTGTTTCGTTCTATTGTCTCCTCAATACATTTAGTATTAAAGGAGCGAATGTCGTGTCGCAAGGACCTTTGTATTCGTCTATTGAGATGCCGATACGACTCAGCATCTTCGTAGGTTTGCAGCGTCATGGATTCTGCCATCAAGTTAAGAGTCTGAGCAGAGATTTTTTTAAAGTTTTCTTTTAGGACGGGATTTAAAAAACTTAGATCCCGCTGCTTGGACAGTTTCAACAACCCCGTTGTTTAACTCGTATACCCGGGATATAATTGATTTTGAAAAATGGGACACCTGATTTAGAACCATAATGTTAAAGATAAAAGATAAAGATAAAATTTCTTTATTGCACCAACTAAGTATGACAATAATCAAAAGTACATTTCAAATATACCTAGTAGGTACAAAGGTGGACTTATCACTAAAGTGATTTCTTCCAGCCAACCTTTCCAGTTAAGCTCCAGCTAAGCTGTAAGAAATATAAAAAAATAATACAAAGACGCCTTAGCAACAGTTGTTTAGCCTGATGAGCATTTTTGTTGAGGTATAAAAACCAAGCTATTTTAATTTATTTGCATAAACATGCCTTTACGAAAACTCGATTATCATCTGATGTTACTCATCGATCATTTACTCTTGTTATATTAATTTAATTATTTATTTTTTAAATTATGTTTTTAAATATGAACACGAAAAATTTTTCTGCTCGCAATTTTACTGTTGCTTTACAATGCGAGGATTCGGTACCCATTTAATTTTTGAAACTGAAAATGTTAAATAAAATAATATCTAAACTAACAAATATATAATAATAGTTGTAAGTAGTTCTTAATAATATTAAATCTAATCTAGTTTAATATTAAAAACTACATATATACCTAAGCAACCATGGAAAAGCTTTTAAAAATTAAAACATAAGATTATTATTTTTTCGTAGAGAATGTTGATAAATACCAAAAATTCTTTATAAATTAAATACACTAGCACATTATTTAACGCGTTTAACCCCTGTTATCATACTATAACCCCGGCAGCAACATAGATTTTTGTTAGCTTAGACCATCCGGTCGGTAACACTTTCGAAATGCGTCATTACTACGTGGCTTCTACGTCAATAAACCGTACTTAGACCATTTGCAACTACGCGTATTATGTTCTGTACATCAGCTTTCAATGAACACCCACAATATAAGCTTTCAAAAAACATAGAGTAATCGACTTCGTTTGCAAACGTGCAATGTGAGAGTAGCAAATAGTAAATCTGAAGCAGCACAATTAACGATATTGTTATTTTTGTTTTCAGCTAAAACTTTAAGTAAAAAGGTTCTGCATAAGTTTAAAAAAAAATGATCTACTTCCTACATACAAACCAGAGAGGTCTCACTGTATACATCCGAGCAGGGAGAGGTTAAAATTTTTAGGTAAAGTCTGATACAAACACATCAGCTTATCTTTGTTATGAAGGCTTAAATTTTTACTTATTACGTCACTTGTTTATTGGGATACGATACGTAAATATGTTTACTGAAGATTTGCAGACTGATTTAGAAATAGTTCATTTGAGTTAACGCACGTTTAAAGGCAAATATTTTTCAGCTCAGTCGAATAAAAGCCAATATGCAATAATGGTTTATCAAACTTTCCGAAACTACCCATGAACTAACCTAGATGGGTATCGTAAAATACTTACAAACTAGATTTATAAGTTGGTATAACGCACAGTAGCTAATACTGTGCGTTTGGTTCAAAAGAGGAACAAAAGAGGTTGTAGGTAGTATGCTTTTTACAAGAACTTTGTACCTTTTAAGAACACAGTCACGACTTAGGTGTGGTTAGCAGACTGCATGAAATAAGATTTATATGAATACTTATTGTGATGACGTCACGCGCCATTGACCTGCCGTGCCTCGTCTAGGCAGATAACACTGAGATTATATTGCTATAGAGTTGACATCGCAAACACAGCAAAAAATAAATAACCGACCCAGTGCGAGTCGGGCCACGCGCATTTTGCTCAGAGACTATTAGTACAGGAAAGCTGTCATTTGTCATGGATTATATATGTCGCAGTTGGATTGTATAATCCGCTGTTATTCAAAAACTCTAGCTGTTTGGCATTACAGCTCTGTTTTGTAATACAGCTGAAAATCATTCAGCTAGATCGTCTAATGTGTTACGTTTAACAAACTGGCTTACGTAAGATTGTAGAACGATTAGTTCGGAATTCTGCCACTAGTGGCTTCTGAAGTGTCAGTGTCATAACAACAAATAGGGCCTCCCATAAAGTAAATTCTTCGTCGCGTTCCGGGACTAAGCTGTTTTCATCGAGAGACATCGGGGGCATCGTTTGTGATTTCGGACTGCGAAAGTTTGAAAAGAATAAAGCAGACCTTTAGCTTGGTTCCCATATTGTTATTTCGACGCCCGCCTTCCGGCAAGATGGAATATTCACGTGGATCAATTAGCCGTAAGAAATCGCTACGCCGCCGCCATTGAGTTGTCGGGTTTACAAAATTTCAATATCCAATTGCATCGAGCTGATTATCATTCTTTATTGGTGTTTTATAACGTTGGAGACTGAATTATATAGTAAGGAGTTGAATTGAGGTTTTATTTCCATCCCACGAGTAATATAAAAATAATAAAGAATACATGTTATTAACTATTGTCCCCTCATATCTTATATTATCTTGTATGGTAACACAGTTTTATTCAATAATGGTAACCCTTAATGTCATCTCAACGCTAGCTGTTTTGTTAAACGTAATTACGTAACTCATTGACAATCGAACTGAACTATTTTCAGCTGTTTTACAAAACCGAGCTGTAATGCGAAACAGCTAGAGTTTTTGAATAACAACGGATTATACAATTCAACTGCGACATATATATCAATCACGCCAACGACGAGCTCACGGTACGGATAGACAACGAAATTAACAGTAGTATAATAAAATACTTATTGAGAATTGAGAAATTTTTTTTAATGGGTAGCACATATTTCTAAAGTAGGTTTTTTTCATCCGTTCAATCCATGGTGGGGGATTTCGTTGAATTGGTATTTTAAAAATTTTGTGGGTTTATGAACACCATTTTTTGATTTAATGATCCGTTTCAATATTTGCAATTTTTTGTAAAAGTTAAGTGTTCCTCGCTCTATCTGCTAAACAGTTATATGTGGACAAGTGAAAAAATTCACAGCTGTACTTATAATTTAAAGGAAAATTATCAGCGCTAAGTAGGGTTACTAATTAAAAAGTTATAGAACTTATAAAATGTGCTCGAAAAAGGAAATTTCATTCAAATTTAATAGAAAATTAGTTATTAGACGATTTTAGTAACATGAATTCAAATTCGGCAACTACAAATGTAAAATATTTTGCCATATGTAAAAAATATCCAGTAATATACCTAATAAAAGTTTTGTAGTAAGTAAGTATATTAAAATCATTTATATTCATTACATCGCCTCAATAACGGTGTGGCCATACCACCGTTCTGGAAAGAAGATATTTTGGAGTTGTGATGTCGTTCATTAATGCTGGTCACAACCAGTAATGAGGATGGTTACATTTTATGGTTGGCTATACATTGGACTCAAACAAAAATCAACTAAATAACTTATGAAGAAAATGTTGGAAATTTCTTCATTCACTCATTCATTATGTACCTTAGGGTCTAACTACATAATCATAGATCCATGGAGATGTACGTAAATTTATTTTTTCTAGTTTCATTTGTATTTTCAAAATTGTTCACACGTTAATTCTAAGAGGCATTAGTTTTTTTATGAGTTTACTTAATTGCCTATATTCCATACGAGCCGAAGCCCGCGACTTTGTTCGCGTGGTCTTTATGACTCCGGAAAATGCTTATCAGGTTGAACAACTTTTGCTGAGGCGTAATTTTTAGAATTCTTATAGTTTAGCTGGATCATTATGGTTCTGAATCAGGTGTTCCATTTTCCAAAATCAATTGTCTAGTATTTCCGGAGATTAGCCTGTACAAATAGACAAACCGACAGATTTGTTTAAAACTTTTACTCTATTACTGTGTCTCCATCGCCCCAAATTGTTTTTTTGGAAATATATTCAAGGTACATACACATTTTCTACTGTTTCATTATATGTATAGATAGAATAAGTTTTATATATCTTACTTTTTATTTGAATTAAATTAGAAATTTACTTCCAAACTATTACACGAGCTTATGGGCACATCAAAATAACTTAACCTTAAAAGAATCTTACTCGTTTGTATCCGAGATCAGTCTCATCCGATATCCAAGGCTGCGTATTGTACTAACCAATAAGTCAAATACCCTTGAGTGCTTCTAAGTGCTACTAGCATGTTTTTGTTGCCAGAAATCGGTATGTTTCTCTTGTACTTATGTGTTTACGTTTATTTGACGTAGGTAGTAGTGGATTACCGCGTTACCCAATATGCTATAGAGGTATAGCATAATGGTAACGCTCTAGCCCACTACTCTGGAAGTTCGGGACAAGTTGGAAAATTGCATTCCAAACAGTCAAATCAGATATTGTTTTTACCAAAGGGTAAAATCGTTACCCTATTACTACGACTCCGCTGTCCGTCTGACTTTCACCAGACTTTTTCTCATGAACAGTGACACAGGTGATGTATTGCTGTGTCCACGGATTATATTATAGCGGCCGCTATAACAACAAATATAAAAAACTAAAACAGAATAAAATAAATATTTAGGGGCTCCCCATACAACAAACCTTTTTATAGATAATGGTACGGAACTCTTCGTACGCGAGAGGCAATTCAATATACTTCTTCTTCTTTTTGGCGAGTTGGAATGTCGATTTAATAAATAAATTAAAGGCAATAAGTTTATTCGCACGGAAAATTAAAAAAAATCCTGTCATCAAGCGCTATCTGGATAGACAAGGCTTTCTTTCTATTGAAAAATACCGCATTGAAATCTGTCCATTCGTTTAGGAGCTAGGATGACACAGACAGAAACACAGACATGTCAGACTTAGGTACTAACGCCTTCCTTTTTGCGCTTGGGGTTATAAACTAAAATTCCTACAAACGCAATATCGAAATTTCCAATTGATATTCAAACCTAACTTTATCACCACGGTAATCTCATTTCGTTCTTATTTGCGCTAACTTTTATCTATATTAAATTCGGAAGGGCGCGCGTTACCAAACTAACAACAAGGTTTTTGTAAGGTTTTGTTATACTATGGAATCTTATTTCTAACATAATTATATTTTTTATTTTATTTTAATGCAGTAACTTATTTAATTTTATTTATTTATTATTGTAATCTTCGTTTAAACTATATAGACAACGATGGTCTGACAATGAAAGATTTAATCTTATACCTTTAAACGAGCAATTCTTATAAGTATATTTATAAATTTCTGTGATCTCGAAAACAGCTCTAACGATTTCGCTGAAAATTAGTATATGTGGGTTTTCGGGGGTAAACAATCGATCTAGATTAGTTTTATGTTTGGGAAAACGCGTGTTTTTGAGTTTTCATGCGTTTTTCTTTCCACGCAGAATATGGTCGCTAATTTAGTCGCGCCGCGACCGCCGTGATTTAGCTCAGCGGTTAAGGATAGCGACCGCTAAAAAGAGTGTTACGGGTTCGAATCCCACTCGGTGACTTACTTTTGTTTTTTTTTATGTTTAAGTTTATATATTTTTTTTATTTTGCATTGTTTTTAGACAAGTTTAAAAAAAAATTGTTAATGTTTGAGATGTAACCGAGCAAAGCTCGGTCGCCCAGGTACTATTATATTATCCGACAGAGAATGAAAGTGCCGAAAATCGTTGTATGTATTTTGAAATAGAGTTGGACAAGACAACTGGCAAGGTGAGGTAAAGCAGAATATTAACAGAATGGTGGCCCATTACAGGCAGGTGAATATTTGGTCACCCTAGACCAAGATGGGTCGACGATATTAGAAAAATTGCGGATCGACAATATCGACGGTTTTTAAGACACATAACAAAAATAAACGGCATACATTGAGAAGAATCTAAAAACTGATAATACAGTTAATTTGCCAATTTCAAGCTTCATATTTTTTTTTATTTGTTTACAAAAGTGTAATAAAATAACCTATGTGTTCGGGCTTTCCGGCGAAGAAATAATAAGCATATCAATAAAATCTATTGATAATTGTAATAAATTTGTGTGTGTTCTGAGTGAAAAAAAAAATAATATTGCGAAAATAATAAAGACGATATAACAGTTTATTGAAGAAGTATATGGTAATTTAAAAATGATTTAATAGTAAACCAGTGGCATATACGATTCAAAGAAGGCTAACATCTGCTTATTATATCAAACCCGTATCCCTTTTGGAGACTGACTTTGAAACGACTTACTACTTGATTAATGGCGCAGGCGCATACTTCACCGCTGGACGTATAGTATGCTGTCGATAAAGTATTTATTAAATTTGATTTTTTTTACAGAAAAGTACCTAAGTATGCTGCGGTTTCTTCTGCACATATCGTTAAGTATATTCCATAATTTCCATATCATCACATCAAATATCAACAATTTTTTTTTATTAAATCAGCATGACTATGAGAAACCTTACATGTACTGATTATATTTGAACTACTTATGCAGTACCTTCTAGTTAAAAAGAGGAACACGAACTAATGTTCATCACAAATCCAATAGAAAAATTGATAAACTCAAGCAAAACATTTGCGTTGAAAACCGCACTGGCAGGTACCAATATGTTAATTCAATTATTATGTCATCATCGCTCTGTTTACAAATGCCTTGTAAGCAAAACGTTTACGTTATATTATGCTAATCATACTAACACGGGTCATTTGTTCGACAATCCGTATTTAGGTTTGTCTATGACCAAATAATTTATTTCCCAAGGCGCAAGTTTAAAATATAGGAAAGTTAAAAAAAATGTATTGTCTTATTAGATAGATTTTAAAAAGTATGGTATATGTATTTTTTTCTCTGTTAAACAAATAACGAAGAAGAAACAGCGCCAGCGCATTTAAATTTCGCGTAGCTCTCTCCCTCTCCGAAACTTCGAAGCGGTGTATCTGTTAATATTTTCTACATTTCTAAACAACAAACAAAAAAAATATGAGTTCTTTATTTATATTTTTATATTTATATTTTTTGCATAAATATATTGAGAAAATTAACACATACAGTATTAAATTTTTCTACTTTTCTAAACAAAAAAATGTGAGTTCTTTATTTTTGGATAATCATGTTGACGGGACTAAATAAAAATATATCATTTTTACCTAGTCCGCATCCCTTTTTCTTTGAAGAAAACATCGGAAAATCTGTTGAAATATTAGAAGATCAATAAAAATATTTTTTCAACCGTCAAACTTGAAATATCTGCAAGTGTATTTTTTAAAGTAATAACGAATAATAAATAATGAAATTAAAAAAAAATTAAATTAGAAAAACGACATGACTATTTCGGCATTAATTTAATGTAAACTTAAATTTATCATAATTATTCATTACTCAAAGACGACAAGAGACAAGATAAAACGAATCCACAATCACTCCAAAAACACAGTTACGATAAAATTGGAAAGCTTAAAAAGGAAAGGCGCGATAATCAAATATCTAACAAAACAAGACTCATCAAACTCGCGGGTAAAATAGACGGTCATTCATCATACATGAAAAGAACGAGAACCAACATATTTTGACTAAAATAAATTAGTTATTGTAAATTTTTATGAATACCTATATGAACATATAATAAAACAATTAAAAAATGTGTCCGTACATTAAATATATATTCAAAAAAAAATTGAGGTGATGCAGAAATAGTCATAGATTAAAAAAAAATGACTGTTCGTCTGTTTGTACACGCTAATCTTTGGAAATACTGGACGGATTCGAATGAAACTTTTTTTGTTATATAGCTGTTAAGCCTGGGCAACATATAGGGTATAATTGATTTTGGAAATGGAACATCTGATGCAGAACCATAATGGTCCAGTTAAACTATAAGAAATATAAAAATGACGCCTAAGAAAAAATTGTTCAGCCTGATGAGCATTTTCTGGAGACATAAAGGCCACGCGAACGAAATCGCGGGCTCCGGTTAGGCAAGCATAAGCGTTGAAAACTTTTACTTTAGGTATTTATAATATTATTGTGACTGGGGCTTACTGCCTGGCATGGCGTCTTAATTTTTTATCTGGGTTGAGAATGGGGCGCGAAACAGGAGTTATTTCGGGCAATCCTGGACTCTCTCCAACAGCGAAAATCAGAATCACTTGGTCACTTTCCACGTTGAGTCAATGACATATGAGTAAGTCCTGAGATTCACAACCCACCTACTATTTTTGATAAATAATGTATGTAAACATAGTTTGAATTCTAAGAACGTTAGTAATAATTTTGGTTTAGTGTAAGCAGATACTTATGGAACGAGAAGTAAGAAAGGTATTTATAAAATCGAATACAGGGAAAACGATGAGGAAGCATTGAGATGAGTATATATTGAATATACAATGTAATGTACATTAAAAATAGTATTATCCTGTACAATACTGTACATGCGAGGATGGATTTTTAAATAAATATATTTTTTAACTATCTAACTATATGAATTGCCGTCGATATGTCAATAAGGCCAAATTTTGATGTTCAAGAGATCTTAAGTTATTTGCTTAGTGTAAATAGTTCGACTATTTAAACTTAAAAAGTCATATTTTTAAATAACAAACGGAAACGGAGCATACAGAAATAGGTGCCAATTTAAATCTCAATTCTTTTGGCGGTAATGTCGACAACCACACAAAAACTTGCGTCCCATTTTTACATTTATGTTTTAATGGGATATTATATTTACTATATTTAAAATAAGCATACAAAGTACAGCAGCTTAAAAGAAAATCTTTTCAATTACGAGCCAACGCGGTTAGTGTCATATTAAAAAAAATAGTCTGAAAGTAAAGCATACTGAAAAAATTCAATTTATTTTGTAGGATTAATAAATGCGAAAATAATTACAAATCTATTTGCCCAACAATAGAATAATACAAAGGCTATACAAAAAAAATGTGTGATATTTTTGCTTAGTTCACCATATATGCTCATTAGGGAACGTAAATTGATTCACGTTCATAATTTTACTGAAAAAACTATCTGATAGGAAATCTGTAGAAACGTACCACTGTACTACTGTACTTACGTAGATTGTATTAGTAGTTAGGTACAAATATGTAAAGTCAACTAGTATGTGACAATATATACGCTTGAAGATGAGACTAGACTTATTCGCATATAAATAACGTATTCTACTGGTTTTACCAGATTCACGTGTCTAACATATTTACACATTTGTTTGAAGATATTAGATAGATAATAAATCTTTGACTTTGAATAGTTTTATGACTAGGTGAGGACAAATTTCCTTTTTCATTACCAGGAAGGAGATAGAAGTAAAACGATGGATTTCTAAAGTAGTTTATGGTACCTAACCTACCTAGAAATTGTTTTTTGATTTATCAAGACCTGCTCGTAGAATTTTAAGTAAAACTCATTTCTTTTTCTTATCGTGTCAATTATGTAGCTACTTATTTCTTTTAGTCTTAGTTGTAGTCATTATGTACTTAGTTTAAATTGTAAATATGTAACTTTTAATAATAAACAAAAACTTATAAACAAACTTAAGTATATGAATATTATCATAAATATTTAAGCACCAGCATGCCGTCGTACTGACATTGAATGAGCCTACACAGTAACTATCTACTTGAAACAAAGATGTTGGATAATAAATAATATTTTATGATTCGTCTCTGCTATGGCTGCTATATATCACAAAGCGTGACTTTTAACCGATACTGGATTCTACTTACCTACTGATAATGTCTTCTTACAAACAAATAAATTCTTTATCAATAATAAGTACTTAATTCATGAGTGTTAGTCTAACTAAGTTTTATTTAAAACAAAATTCTTTTCGTAAAATGATATATCTAAGTATCGTATTATTCACAAAAATTTGTAAAAAATTCTACTGATGAAGAATATTAACCTGAATATGAAGAATTTCATACTATTTACCACCTCTTTTTAGGGTTCTGTCAAGGAACCCTTATTATAGTTTCGCCATGTCTGTAGTATCAGAGATAGTATATATATATTTAACGAAGTTTAAACGAAAACTATCAGAGCTAAGTAAGTAGGGGTTACGAATTAGGAAGAAGGGAAAAAGGTATAGGCGACTGACATATAAAATTTACTCGAAAAAGATAAACTTCATACAAATTCAATAGGAAATTAGTTTTTAGACGTTTTTAGTGGCATGAACTCAAAGTCGGCATCCGCAACTACGGAACCTTACACTGCGCATAACCCGAAACGCATTTGGCCAATTATTTCATTAATCAATGAAGTAGATTCTTCTTCCTTTATAGTGATATTAATAGATGCTTATTAGATCATCACGGAACCAAATATCATACTTGCCGAATGACATAAGCACAATTTTAATATATGCAAATTTCATATGCACTTTATTATTTTATAGCCGTCTTAAATATAAGGTACAGTTTGATCGATAATCTTTGGGCATGAAGATGATGGTACATTTTGAGATGAAACATGACCACCTAAGTCTCAGACCCCTATACATTTAAGGATGATTTTAAGTAAAAATTGACAAGTTCTGCAATTTCCAAAGGCTCCAAAAGCAAGCCATTAAAAATTAACTATACCAGAGCTGTTAAGAACGTCACCAAAATGGAGGAAGACCTGAGGAAATATGCGAAGCTAAATTAGCTAAAACATTTTCTGATAAAGTGAAAGACCCAACTTGTAGTGCGCTACTTAGGTATATTCATTCATACGTGACTCTTTAACTTCAAAAGATGTGTATGTCATGTTTCATGCATCGTCGACTGTATATTACAGAATTGTTATTTTATTAGTCGTAACTTTCTTTAGAATTTGGGCCAAGGCCCCAGGTATGTTTAATCTGATAAATTTCAGAGATATGTCTAGAATTTTTACAATTTTTGCGATGAGCTTCCTGAAATGCGTTTCAGAGTTTATTTCTAATATTGTTTTTGTTTAAGATTTTTGAACGGCATTACAGGTTTTAGGTTCTAAAAATTTTAATATTTTAGGCGTGTTTTGTTGCCCGGACTAATTCTTATTTTAAATCATATTTTACTTTTCTGGTCTCCAAAAATTCACCAATTGCATACCTACTTTAAAATCATTGTGGGAAATTATATCATACCATAGTCATTCTGATCGGGTTTGACTTATTTCATGTGTGAAATAAGTATTATATTTTAGAATAATTAGCTTCATAGCATTATAATAGTGTCATGTTGAATAATTATTTTTCAAACTGCACGTCGCGCTGTTGAATAGTGTACAAAAAGACATAGAAACAAGCTTAAAATCTTCTGAAGAAAGTGTTTTCTGTGAATAAATTATCTTCTCCTATTTCTAATGCGTGCTAATGGTCATAGAAATAATCAAAACACTGACTACTATTACCACCAATTACGCTTCTGTATATGTAGAGCATGCTATTAGCCACTTCACATATAGACATAGGTATGATCCTACATCTGTTTTTAATAGAGACTTAAGATAAAACGTATATAGAGATATCGCAGGAGTTATTGAGAATACAATATTAGCTGATGTTAAACAGAGCCGCGTCCCTGGATTGGTTCCGCGACGATAAAGGGATTACATGGTTATGGCACTTATGAAATTATTTTAAGGTTCTTTATTTTTGATGTACCTGAGTAAAGAAACGCTCCCTCGCAGCTGCCATAGACTCGGTCCTTGATCCATCAGAACTATCTTGATCAGTCTCCTGTGGTTGTAGTTCGGTCTGCGGTGCTGCACTCAGCTGCGGTGGATCACCAACAAAGGCCGGCGGAGCTTCCACGGCCGGAGAACTCTGCGTCTGCGCCTCCGCCGGCGCAGCACGCTCAGATCCGTCCTCAGCCACGGTTACCACTTTCTGAACACTGCCGTTCTTCTTACCACTGCTACCACCACTGTTCTTTTTTGTAATGCCCTTAGTCTTCTTCTTCTTGGTCTTGTCCTTCGGCTTGTTGTTCAGCTTGCCCTCGTGGAAGCGTCCGCTGGCGCAGCACTGCACATTACCCATGTCGGTGCACGCGCATGTCGCGGTACACTCGGTCGGCGGGAGTCGGCTCGGTCGGTCGGTCGTTCGAAGCGCGTCGGCGGCGGTGCCGGCTCGCGGAATGAGAGCGTCGCGAGAGTCCCCGGCGTCGCGGAGACGCCCCCGCCCCGGTATTTTCGACACAACTTCAGATTCGCGCTGACCGCCGATTACGCGGATAGCGTCCGCGAAGGATCGCACCCGAAAGCCGAACCGCGTGCCGACCGCGCTGGCGTCATCGCGCCCTGCCCCCCGCGCGGCAGCAAGGTCAAGGCGTGCTCATTGTTTCTGATGATGGCTAGACGCGCATCGCTCCACTCGGATGGCGGGCAACTAGGCGAGAACAGGCGCCACCACCAGCGGCCCGAGTACAGCACGCGACGCCGGCGGTATCGATCACGCGATGTTTACATTCAGCTGCCACGGGAACCGCGGTTTGCCCTCGTCACGCTCCTTGCACCCCCTCGATTCGGGTGTAATTAGGCACATAACATTATTTTGGAATCAACCGCAACATACGAGCTCGTAATGAAAAACTGGAGAAGTGTTAGCGCGGCGTGCAATATTAATTGTTGTTATCGCGGCGGAGGCGAGAGGCTGATACCAGCAAGCACGTGTCGCGTCGCGCAGTTACCGTAGTAAATAAAACACTGGCTCGTAAACGGCGGCCGACTGTTGTTTGTAGAGGAAAATGAACTCTAATGCCTTATTTGTTGTATTTTGATAACTTTTGCCCGCTAGTTTGTTAACTGAATGACAAAAGCGGCAATTCAATCTCTGCGGTTTCTTTGATAAAGCGTACGTAAGTGTTTATGGATATATAAATGGCGTTTTAACTAGATACGCGTTATTATAAATACTGAAGATTTTTAAAACAATTTAATAATCTAAAATCCTACTTAAAGAAGTTTTTTCAAAACTGTATCAAAATAGGAACACAGCTCTAGGTATTCATTAAAAAAATCATAAATTATAGTAAACCACTTATCTGAATATACCTACATGTGTAGTGAGTGTAATGCTTTATAGGTCTACTAACTCATTTCCTGTACATTATTTATTATTTAATTAAGAATATATTAAAGTACCGAATGTGTTTGCGGTAACAGCTAATTAAATTAATGTATTGAATTAAATACCAATATAACAACAACAAAAAAATACAAACTGGATAGTAGCAAGATGGAGGTCTACAGGGTGACTTTTAAACAACCAGCCAAATCTTTGGACTAAGTTTAGTCCATGACGCGACGTGTGTATCTATTTGTGGCATCAAAGCGGCTTTCAAACAGACAGACTAGTAATTTAAAAATTTGCTTAAGTTCTGTAAAAAAGATTATTGAGTGTAAAGTTATGTAATACTATTATTAATTCTGTGGTAAAGTACTCTTTAAACAATGTACTTACATTGGAATATTTTAAAGTTAAAAACTTGTAAATCGAACTCAGGTGAAAGTAATGAAAATTAAATTCCCCTAAATAATATCAATTATTCCCTTAACATTGGGTTTTTACTCAACGTGAAAGGGACATATCTGTCCACAGGCTATACTCGAACAATATTGCATAATAAAATTAAAATAACACTAAAAAAAAACAAAAAATATGTCATTCCCATACAAATTGTCCGGGCGGCTGCACACTTAAGTATGGAATTTTGTTTTTGTTTTTTTACTGTTATTTTAATTCCATTATACTATAGTGATCTAGTATAGCTTGTGGTTCGATGTAATACGGGTATGTCCCTTCTACGTATTTATTTCATTAGGGTATCTCAGCACGTCAATCTACACTATCTACACTAATATTATAAAGAGAAAAGTTTTGTATTTTTGTGTGTGTATGTTAGTTTGTTATGAATAAGCACAAAAATTACTGTGCCGATTTCAAAAATTCTTTTACCATTAGAACGCTACATTCAGTCTGAGTAACATAGGCTATATTTATTATTAAAAAAGATTAGGAATCCTTACTCAAACTTTAGTAACGTAACCCAAGGTGTAAAAAAATGCCACCACTATGTCCACCCGTGCGAAGCCGGGACGGGCCGCTAGTCCTACTATCCTATTCTACTTCCTACTAATATTATAAATGCGAAAGTGAGTTTGTATATTTGTTTGTCTGTTACCTCACGCTTAAACTACTGTACCGATTTGGATGTTTGGTATGGATATAGTTTGAGACTTGGGGAAGGACATAGGGTACTCTTTTAGGGCGAAGCCCGTGGGTACAGCTAGTATGTCATATTTTTGTTAAAGTCATTAGAAAAGTTGTTGCGTTCCGTTTTGCTTGAATCAACTATTGCACTTGATACCAGAGTAAGCCCATAAATCCTCGATACTAGGACCACCAAAATAAATCCGAAATGTGGGACAACACAGCGGTCCAGTGGCGCAATACCGTCTCCCAGACGAAACTGGAACGGCTTTTAAATTCTTTGATAGTCCATTATTTACACTCTTACATCAGCCTGTAGCAAGCTTTTAAAATATTTAGCTATTTTTATAGATAGTAAGTCACATAAATTAAAATAAACAGTAGTGTTACTAACAAAACTGAATATAGGTAAGAATATCTAGGTACGGTTGATGATAATACTAGGAACAAATTGTTTGTTGGTAGGTTTTTAGTGAAATAAATTTAGTTTATAATTAATTCTTGTTAAGAAATTACTCCTCGACCTCCGAAATTTCATAAAAGGACGAATCGACTTGTAGGTACCAGCTGAAAATCAGCGCTGTGGTTCACACCGCAGCACAAAGCTGAGCTGGCCGCTTTTTCGGCACTCTTAATAGATATAAGTCTAGTCTAGTACATAAAATCTTATCTGACGAATAAAGATTTTCTTTTTTTCTTTCTTTAGATCGAATCGAAGAGTCGCGACAACTAAGGTTAAAAACCTAATTTAAAATAAAAAAATCAAGTAAATATTTTTTCGGGCAGTCACATTTACACTATTTTCTGTTAGATACCATAAAGTCAAAATAGCTGTCCTCGAATCAAAATAACATAGGTAGAGATAGAACTAGAAAATCATAAATTTGAAATAAGTTTGATCAAACCTTACTTAGCAAATTGGTTAACTCTTAAAATATTCATAGTTAAGTAACTATTTATACAGGTATAATTTACTCTTTATTTTATAGTTATGATTCTATACATATTGTATTTCAGGTTATGTAGAGCATGTGCAGTCAGTGCAAGTGAAGGAGAGTTAGCTCGGCCGAGGTTACCTAGTTATTGTGACTTGCTAACGAATGGCTATTAAGTGTAACTAATACACATATGTTAAATGAAATTGTATGTATGTGAGTCAACAGGTCAGCAAAGTAAATACACACTTTAATCCCTCGATTAACTTCAAAAACTAATTCCAGGACCTATCCTGGAATTAGTTTTTGAAGTGTCACTCTAGTCGTGATTGATATTTACAAGAATGAATTTGATTGTCTTTACCATGTTATATCAATCCACTGGACTAAGGGCCTCTCCCAATAAAGAAAGGATTTACCCACGTTGGGCAGAAAGGTTTTTGATTCTCATAAATACCTAATAAGTTTGTACTAATTATATTTTTGGGACAAAAATTTCATCGACGCAACCTCGTTTGGCCTGTCAATCTAGATAAACACTGTATGCTTTGAGCTTGCCTTATTTTTTTTTAGTCAGATTGAATGAATTCCGCTTATTTTCAAAACTATATTAGACCACCGTCGATTAAATTTTTTATAGGAATCCTAAACAAAATGTTGATAGATATAAAAACAGATCTGAAATTTGGGCAACATGATTGGCATTCTTTATCTACCTACACTAATATTATAAAGAGGAAAGATTTGTTTGTTTGATTGTATTGAATAGGCTCCGAAACTACTGGATCGATTTTAAAAATTCTTTCACTGTTGGATAGGTATGTTATCCCTGAGTGACATAGGCTATGTATGTACCACGGGCGAAGCCGGGATGGACTGCTAGTTTTAAATAATCGGCTAAGTGTGAGTAGGACTCGCGCACGAAGGGTTCCGTACCATTATATCTATTAAAAAATCACGTTTGTTGTATTTTTTTAAAGAATTTGTCGTTATAGCGGCAACAGAAATATTCATGAGATTCAGCCTGGTGACAGACAGATTGAGGTTAATGAGATATAGCCTGCTAACAGACAGACGGACAGACGGATAGCGGAATCTTAGTAAAAGGGTTCCATTTTTACCCTTTGGGTATAGAACCCTAAAAAGTAATTGGAGAACTTAATTAAAATTATGCGTCCTACTTATAAAACACGTCGTGATGAGAACCTCATGCACTGCTGTTTCCATCATCAGCATCATTTCAGCCGCATAACGTCCACTGCTGGACATGGTCTCTACTAAGGATATCCATAATGACCGATCTAAAGCAGCCTGCATCCAGCACCATTTTCGTCGGTGTCTAACTATAAATTCACACTTGAAAGACATATCATCACCTATATATTTATTCATAATGTGATAACTATTATGAAATCAAACAAGCTGATATTGATCACCAAACAATCGTGATTCGTTGCGTCTACTTGTTGATTTTAGACCCAACACGCGACATCCGTCTATTCAAGTGATCTTGATTCGTTTTTTACTTGCTTTTACCTACGACTACATGCGCATCTAGAGTTACAGAATAATAAACATTTACATCTTAAGCTTCATTTTTTTTAAAGTAATGTTACAACAAATAGACCAACATGTGCACCGTTTCCGTGTATATTTACTGTGTTATGTATAGGTTAACAGAAAACGGGCGGCAACGTCCTCTGTACAAAGACTTTATACCATCTACTCCGATGTTTGCGATCACTAAACTGCCTACCCATCGTGGTAATAATGAGAAAATCCACCGTTTATTGGGAGAACCTTTATCAGCAGTGGACTGGTATAGGCTATAAAGACTATTTATATTTCGAACTCTTCTATGCTTAAGAAGACAGGTTAGCGTTCTTCTCGGTCAGTATTGACCATTTCGTCTCAAGGGCTATAAAGATTATTGGTATTTTAAACTCTTTTATGCTTTAGAAGACAAGTTAGCGTTCTTCTCGGTCAGTATTAATCTTTTTTTATCAATTAATATATTTGAATCTTACTTAATTTTGAATAAATGTATGTATTTCCTCACGAGGGCTATAAAAACTTTTGATATTTCGAACTTTTCTATGCTTTAGAACTTTAGAAGACGAATTGCCGTTCTTCTAGTTATTGACTATTTCATCACAAGAAAAAAAACTATGGAATATTTGAAATTCATCTTTAAAAGAATAATAAAAGTAGTTCTATGGTTTGATTACACAAAGCATGTATTGCATGCAATCGCGGCGTCGTGTCGAGGCGGAAAGTTATTTCGGGAGTGCTTTATTCGCACTGAAATGCCTATTGAGGTTACTCAGGCTGGTAAAAATAGTTCCATTATTGCTCCAGTTCTATATCTAGGATGATACAATTCTTTGTGCGTTTCTCACACTTTACGTCACATTCATATACGACAGGAAGTGTTAATTATTTTATACTTTTTATATACAACGTACCCTAATTCGAATACAGCGTTGCACACAATTTGATGTAACTAGGAACAAAGCTTATAAACATCAGTGAGTCCTCTTCAATCCGTCTGGCTAACGCGGAGTGTAGACCATGACTGCTCTGGCCAAGTATGGCTCTAGTAGTACAAAGAAGGTCGTGGTCCTGGAGACTAAAAAGATCTGATGATGATGATGATGAGGTTTTTAGCCTTCATAATAGTAACATAAAGGATAACTATGTATCAGAGTTGGGCGTAGTTAACTACTAATGTGTAGTTTAACTACAAATTACGATTACAATAGTCGATTACAAGTAGTTGCAACTACATTTAGTCTAACTACAATTAGCGCAACTACCCAAAGTAGTTGGTAGTTTAACTACTGTAATCGTATAGTTGCAACTACTAATTACTGTAATTTTTTTTTGTTGTTTCTCAATAATATAATGTTTCGTTGATTAATTAATTAATTACCAAGCCCTGCCACAACAATAGGCTAATATCTGATATTTTATACATAATTTTTTATTCACCATATTTTTTCTGAATAAGCATATAATAAAACAACAACTTATTTTAATTGTCTTCATTATAGATTCACACAAGATTATAATGTAGTTAAACAAATATTAAATTTATGCATAGAACAAGGTGTGGACCCTGATGCTTTAAAAAAAACTATCATAAAACCCGTATTTAAAAAAAATGATAGAGAAGATGTAAATAATTTTAGACCCATTGCCCTTATACCTATTTTTTCAAAGATATTTGAGAAGTGTATACATGAAGCCATTACTAGTTTTATAAATAAATTTGATATCCTTTGCCAAGAACAAAAAGGATTCAGAAAAAATAAAACTATAAACATGGCGATTTATGATCTACTCAAATTAGTTCTTACAAATGCAGATAGAAAGAAACCAATAAGCTGCTGCTTTGCTGACTTAACCAAAGTGGTCTACGTGGTCAAATGACCACGTAGACCACCCAATTTTGCTCAGCACACTTGAGGCCTATGGTATAAGGGGCAATGTGCTCAATCTAATAAAATCATATTTGAGTGATAGGAAACAAGTTACGGAAATTACAAGGGTCTGCCCTAAGAAAACTAAAGTCTGCGCTAACCATACACAATCACCAGAACTGCGAGTAGTTTCAGCGTGAGTGTGCTTTTGTGCAGTTTTACTTTGTCAACACTTTAAAATAACTTTCACGTAAATATTCAAGTAAGTTTACTAAAATATAATATTTATTGATATTTCATTAAAACACGAGGGATTATTATAGACATGTATGGTAAATTTAAGATACAGTAGTTTTAGATAACCTAAAATCTCTAATCGATTAACATTCAAGTTAATCGATTTGTAATAAAAATTACAATCGATTTTATGATTGACGAATGATATGAAATTCGATAAACAAATGATTCTAAACGGAAAATTGTTTGATAATAAAGAATAAGTATTTTAATTGTATTTTAAAAATAAAACTATTATTATTCTTGAATAATCGGTCATCGGCCAAGTGCGGGTCGAATTCGCGAACGAAAGGTTCCCGTACCATCATGTATAAAAAAACACGTCTGTTGTATGGGATCCCCACTTAAATATTTATTTTATTCTACCCCGACGAAAAAGAGTGGCATCGTAGCACTCGAACGGATGGACCGATTTCAATGTGTTTTTTTAACGTTAAAGTAACTTCCCTTGCGGTCGTTCTTAGCCATGTCAGGCTTGTCGCACTCCGCGTAGAGGTTTCGAAAATATACCTACGCATTGCGACCGCTTCAATGGGGGAAATTCAGTAGTCAACGCACGCGTGGTTTGGTTTACCAACGTGTGACCAGTAGTATATGTTCAAAGAATAAACATGAGTGACCATATTACATACATGAACTCTGAAAATATTACCCTGGATTTCTAAAGTGTAAATTAGGAAATGAGCTTGTTTATATCAATATCTATTAAATTAGCTCCTTAATAATAGTTAATACCATTCGTCAGTCGATATCGATTAAAAACGATTATTGGTATATGTTGTAGAACGAACAACACTAGTCGCTAAATTTAACTGACGAATGTGAAGTTGCCGGTACCACGACGTAGTAACGATGCGCGACAGTATCGCTTGTTTCGATATTCATTGCTTCTTCAACACATAACGTCGGATCAAACGCTCAAAGCAAACGCGACAATGTAATATGAATGTAGTTTTTTAACCTTATTCTATACTTTTTTAGGTATAATCTTGGAATCACAGCTTGGAATACTTAAAAAATTGTTTTAAATTGAATGAACGCATAACATAATTTTAAAATAATTTAGCTGTGATAGGAAATATGTCCTTGACTTTGGGCACTTGCAATTTTTGGGCTGTTGCAGTTTATTGTTGCACGCAACGAGGCATTTTTTTATTTTTCGCTGCCGTCTGGCTGCAATTACAGACGCGCGCGGACTGTCAGTAGCGGCAGCCGACCTCGACGCTTAGTCTGAGAACTTAAATGCGAAGTAGGTGCATTTCAGTCGTCTATTTATATCTATGTCTGTGGTAGTATTCAACTGCCTATAATATGAACATGTCGTGACGCGTAGGTTACGCGCGTTTGAGCATGAAATATTGTTTCGTATTAATAGTAATGTACCTACCAATGTTGTAGGTAAGGATTTCGAATTAGGTGTTATTTTTACATATCATATTAAATTTACTTATGATACGATAGGCTTCATAAAAATTATTTATTCGAGTTAAAATTTTTGTCTACCTACCTTTTCATCCGACTTTCAAAAAAAGGGAAAGTTCTCAATTCATCTGTATGTTTTTGCATGTATGTTCCGCTATAACTTTGCCATTTGTGAACCGATTTATAAAAACCTTAATAAAATATGTAGTTGCAAAAAGTAGTTGGTCATGTAATCGTAATTACAACTACAACTTGTAGTTGGTAGTTGAAATGTTCAACTACTTTTCCCGATTACTTTCTGTATTCGAGTAGTTGCAACTACTAACTACAAAATGTAATCGTAGTTAGTAGTTGGTAGTTAGATTACATTTTGCCCAACTCTGCTATGTATCTAAGTAATATACGAGATGTTGGGTTTAGTCCAGCGTCTACTAATATGTTGTCTGAAATATGTATATGAGATATTTCCAGCCTGTAAAGTAGATCAAAATAAAATAAATTTTTACTTAATAAAATACTTTGAATTATCAAATTTCCGTCAGCAAGCTTGATTTTTCTCAAGACTTTTTTAAATAAATATTTCTCGAGCTCGAGCCGAAATATTTCTCAATCTGTGTTGATATATGTTTAATGTTGTAAACACATATTCACGTATTTTTAACGATATCGTATACTTTGAATACCAGTTTATATAAGTAATTAAAATATCTGATATTATAGAAAATTTAGAGTTTGATGTAGTTTTAATGTGGAAAATATATTCACCGATCATGTGACACTCAGAAAATTGTGAGTTTGTACTGTTTCGGCTTCAATTTTGGGTATTTCAAAGTAGTTTTTTTGTTTAAATCTATCAAGATAAGTAGTTTAAAAATGCTTCTTGTCTCTTGTCGAGCTGTTTACTCATATGGTTCGAATAGTATCGAACCACATGAGTTAACAGTTCGACGAGTGAAATAACCAAATACACTAAAAGCTAGAATCTGTACACTTTTTTCTCTTTAGTTGGGGCTGGGAGACCTATATATATTTGTTATTTTTATCTTTAGCCTATAGGTGTGACATCCTGTCGATGTCGATGCCTGTTAAACTGCTGGGCAAAGTCCGATATCTTTACAAAATGAAATGAAATACATTTTAGTGTAGTATTTTTCTTAAAGTCTACTTCTTGCTCAGAGTTATACTTATAAAAAGGCAGCTGATACATTGTTAAAAGTAATAGGGATAGGTAGTAAAGACATTTGACCAGACAAACGGGTTAGTATCAGAAGGACAAGGTATCAGAATGGCTAAGTAACACAAAGTAAATATCTCAAAAATACTATGTATCCAGATCGTCTTTATATTATTATTACTAAGTAGCATAATAACGAAAATTAATACCTCTATCTGCAAGAGTGACGTATTTTTATAAACTATGACACTTATCTCACAAACAACTGAAGTATGAAAGATCATAATAGCCGAAAATACAGCTCACGAGATTGCCGTTTACTGGAGCAACAACCAATAACTTTATGCCAAAAGGCAAGTGGTGATAAAAAAACTCACCGTATCCGCATCACTTTCCTCCGTAGCTATAGCGACTTCTCGCTCAAGATGCTGTTCGGCGGAGTCCAACTCCCTGTCCAGGTCAGTTGACTCCCTCTCCAGCGAGGGGGAGGTCTGCAACTCTTCCACTCCCTGCTCGGAGTCGTGGTCATCATGGAACTGATGTTGAGGTGATATTTTCAGAACCAACGGCGGCAAGTTGCGACGTGAACCTGTAAATCAAATAGATCATCATTATCATCATTACAGCCGCATAACGTCCACTGATGGACATATACCTCTCCCAAGGATTTCCAAAAAGACCGATCAAAAAGATATATAATCTTATTTTTGCCAGGTATCTACTCTTTATGAATTCTTTTCGATTGCAAATCGTAAAAATCGATACAGGGAATGAGCAATGCATTATTTTGATTCCCTTTTTCTACCTTCGCTCCCCTAGAAGACTAAAGAAATGAATAAAATTGTGATAATACCTAAGTGCTTATTTATCGAATAGCTGCGCCTCGCGGTGTTACCCGCGCCTAAAAGGGTGTCAGATTCTTGTTTCATCCTTTGAGCGTGAAGAAGCAACAAATACCCCACCTAAAACATTTTCATGTAAAAATGTTCACATACTCTACATTTTAGACAAAACGTGATGCTTGGCCGTTTTGCTACCGTTACGAAGATTTCATAGGGATTCGTTTATCGTGTGTGAAATAAAACGGCCAAGCCACTCGTTTTGACTAAAATATAGAGTATGTGAAGTTAGGCCTGGTAAAGTAAGGGCGCATAGATCAACAATCTGGGCTCTACACGAGATTTGACCACTTTTCACAGGGTAAACTATGTAGACTCATCTTGGCAAAATTTACATGAAAATGTTTTTGGTGCGATTTAATTTATTTTTGTAAGTTGATTAATGGACTTTTTTGAGTTTAAAAATAATAGTTATTACTGCATGATTATGTACTTAGTTAGTGCAAATGTAGTGCAAGTCTCATACAAACTTCCACCTCAAAATTAATCAAACTTTTAACGCAACTTGCAATCTGTTTATTGAATGAACACCAATAAGGTCAAAATCTATATACTCTGAAGTAACACTGACATTGAAGATACTGTACTTGTTGTACCTATTAATAAAGTAAAAATCTTATTTCTATGATCCATAAAAAAAAACATTACTTACATTTTATATTCCTAACCTTATTTCCTTATCGAATAATATGAAAATAAATGACTAATTATTTCATCGTTTTTAAAATACCACTGCACCAACTTTAGTGCAACCTTCAAGTAAGTACCAAAACGTCTTGTCGCTCCGGTCTTTGAATCCCGAAAATTTATCTCAAGGGAATAAGTAACTACTTAACTTTGATAACTTAACCTACTTCATTATTTTGCGTAGTAAGTACTTATCGCTCGAATATTATTATATTTTGCAGGAAACACGCTTTTTTTTTGTAAAAAATCGGATTTATTGTACCTAAAAATGGTATATTTCTTATCAGAATTAAATAATTTCTTACTTTTTAGTTCTTTTTAATAACAAGTAGGTATTTCAGAAAAGTTAGCTTATTTTTTTTTCATTTTATTAATAACATGTTATTGTAAAAAAGGCTAACATGAAAAGCGTGTTCAAAATTTAATGTTTCAATTATTTGTAAAGGATGGAATGATAAAATATTAATACTTATTTTATTTTTGGTCTCACTCATGTGTATATTTTATGATGTGTAAAGATTACTCGACTCTCTGGTATAAATCGAGTATACTTTCGAAACATAATTATATTTAGATTTTGCTCTAGAAAGTATAACTGCTCTAATACAGTACTTAGAGATACGTACCGGCAATAGTATACTTTCAATAAACGTTACACATACATAAGCCTAAATATTATAATCCCAGAATTTGCATAATTTCGTAAACATAGCGAGAATTCAACCTTCAGTCAACTTGAGAATAATTGAGGGGTCATACTATGGAAATACACCTTGTTAAGTAGGTATGTATGCGCTGAACTGGTCACGTTTAGTAAACATGTTCAAGCTTAAGTATCGATAAATAGTAATAATACTTATGCGATAGTAACCAGGTTATATTATGGTAGGTAGGCATGGAATTAAAGCTACAGAAGTATGTCAGATGTTTACTTACATTTATTTATTAAATTTTTTCTGTAGTTCTGTGTCTATAAACAATTAATTTTAAAAAAATTATTAATCATAATTTATCAAAGAAACTAGATGATTGCCGTAATTTGTTTAGGATGTCTTGATTTAAAAAATCGTGACTATCATTAATATCTCAAAGTTTCATAAATAAATAATGTAAGAATTCAACGTACCTATTCATTACCGACCTAACTAAGTATTAGGAATGAGCCCTTTTAGATTCGTAAGAATAATACCTAGTTACTTACTTTTTATCTACTAAAAACAGTTTTAGGTAGATAGGTATACACACACAGTTTTTTCCTAAATATTAATAACTGAAAATGTTTTTTGGGTATTCATGTACAACAAAATACCACAAAAGAACTTTATGCGCAGAATCTGAGTTTTTGAAAAAGTTCCTAGATGCCAGCGTGGCCAAAGTTAAGACCTTATTTGACAGACCCATGGGAACCTAACAGTTTCCGTGATCAAAAGTATCATGTGTTAATTTATGTCAAATTTCATTTCATATATTCAGGCATTTTGACTTAAAAGCAGAATAGAAACCATTTATCCATCATCATCACCAGGTCTTTTTGTCTTCATTGCAGGAGCACGGCTCTCTCTGTACTACCAGAGTCATACTTGGCCAGAGTAGACAGAGGACTTTGGACAATTCATTCATACATCAATCCATTCTAACTTTCTTATTTATAATATTGTAGAAGTATTGTTACCTTTATCATCCTTAATTTTCTTCATAGCGTCTCTGGCCCCTTGTAAAGTCGAAGTAGTCGAGGATAACGGACGAAATGTTATTCTCTGTAGTCCACTGCCAGGCAGCAGGCTCGCCGTGACTTTTCTAGGTTCCTGAAGACTTCTGAACGAACCCAACATGTTGTCGTCATGGTCAGCGTCAATATCAATGAAGCAATCTTCAAAATGCTCGAAGTTTTCCAGATCCGTGTCTAATTCGGTTCGAGACCCGTGAGTTTTTGGTCTGTAGAACGAGTCTGAGTTGCGTCTGTAGTCTGGTTTTGGTTCGGGGGATGAGAAACTTCTCATGACGTAGGTTTTGAGTGGGTTCGTGTGCGAAATATCTTGGTCGTGTGGTGCGGGCGAAGAGTAGCTCCTTGGGAGAAGACTTTTGGTGTTCTTCCGTTGTTGATGCTGGCTGGTCCGCATCGCAATCAAACTCTTTCCTCTACCGACGCCCGGACTCGGGCATGGCTCCTTCCTCCGCATTGTCAACGTGCGTTCCTCCAAGCTTGTTCTGATGAACTGAGCACTCCTTTCGAAAGAACCCTTCACGAAACTTTACCCTGTGCCGTATGCGTATCGGAATAGTATCGAATGACAGTATCAGTTCGCAAGGACGGCTGATATATCATATGGTAAGCAACGGTGAACACGACTGATCTACTAACCATTCGGTTACATATGCATAGATTTAATAGGATTAGTTGGACACAGGTTCGCCCACATGTTGATCGTAGATAACGTCTCACATTTTGCAATGACTCATGGGAACATTAGCTTATAGCTTAAATTATAGCCTTGAGGTTAAATTATCCAAATCATTATCGTAAATAAGTTACACATTATTATTTTTTCATTTCATAAACACATATCGTATTCACTATCCTAATATTTAGTAGTTATGTATAGGTAAGTAACTGCTAATGGCACCTATTTATTTATTGATTACATTCGTTGTTACTTTACACTACTATAATTACTAATTAACATAATTAATATTCATATTTTTTCACGAATTACAATATTTCTTTCATACTAAATTATTTCTATTTTTAACACAACATAATAACTCACAATTTCATTTTATTTCCCCGGTTCGTTGTATAACTTCACTTTTCACTTCAAAATATGTGGGTCCAAAAAGCTCGATACAACGAGTGCGCCCGCGCATGCGCACCGTACGCGGAGCTTTCGAGCCCAAATGCGAAGAAGCGCGTTCACGCCACCAGTGAGCCGACTTTCTCCTGTGAAGCCTTGCCGTTGCTACGCATAAGTTATTTAATTATATACATTGAAACTGACAGTCCTCTTAGTAAAAATATTAACTTACTAGTCGAAGCCCGCGACTTCGTTCGCGTGAACTTTATCCGTCTTATTATAAAACGCAGACTAAGTTTGTTGCTAGGTTTAAAACTTTAAGCTACTATCCGACTAAATTAAGTTTACATTTTCTGATGAGACAGTGGCATATTACTAGATGTCAATTTGATTTGGCCGGATAATGGTTCAAACCTAGTAACAAAATTAGTCGGCGTTTTATAATAAGACAGTATGACTCCGTAAAATACTCATTAGGCTGAACAACTTTTCCTAAGTCGTCATTTTTATATTTCCTAAAGTTTATGGTTCTGCATCAGGCTTCCCATTTTCCAAAATCAATAATACCCTATATGTTGCCTGATTAACAGCTATATAATAAAAAAGTTTCATTTGAATCCGGTCAGTATTTTCGGAGAATAGCGGGTACAATCAGACAAACAGACGATTTTTTAAATTCTTACTCTATTACTACCCATGTCTCCATCGTCCTAATTTTTTTTTTGGAAATATATTCAATGTACACAACATTTTTTTACTGTTTTATTATTTTTGCCTATCATTCCCTGAATAGTCACGATCTGTCTGTACAGGAAAAGAGCTTGGAAAAATTAAGGTGGTTTCTTTTTGTCCAGACCATCATGTTAAATCGTAAGAGGATTTCATCAGAAAAAAATAATAGATAGGTATAGGTAAGTCTTGTAAGCTTTGATCGCTTCTACTACAAAAAAATGGTTTTTCATGATTTGCTACAACTACAAGTAGTTTTATGTTCAACGCCATCTAGTGAGTTACACAGGAACTTTGATATATCGAACGGAAAACTGTCGGTGTTTGAAATCATAAGCAACGTTTGAATGTGTTTGGTAGAGCAGCTCAAATCTACAAGATGGCAATTTATGCAAGGCTTTCTGATATTAAAGATATATTTAATTTATTTACTTTTTCAAGTATACATAGAAACAAAGAATTGCTTAGGTATCTAATCGTAGGACACCCACCTACAAGGCGGTCAGATGACCTGACCAGGGTCGCTGGAAAGCGCTGGATGCAGGCCGCTCTTGATCGGTAATTTTGAAAATCTTTGAGAAAGGTCTACGTCCACCGGTGAACGTTATGCGACTGAAATAATGATGATGATAATAAAGATATCTTATGAGTACGACACACTAAAAGAAGAGAATGTAGCACAGTTGCGCGACAAACCGTTGTCCAGCAGATCTATGACCGACATAACATTTGATCGGTACTACCTTTGCTCGACATCAATTTCGTTCGACCACTATTTGATTTTCCCGTAATCACCAAGCTGGACAGAAACAGGTTGTTCTTCTTTCGAGTCGATTGGGTTGATGATCCCAGTAAATAATAAAAAGCCTTTACAAAGAAGACGCTGCTGCCCGTTCTCTGTTACCTTTACCTCCTTTACTAGGTATCCTCTTACGACACCCGTGGCCCGTGGAAGAAGAAAGGGGTTTACTAAACGCTGGGTGGACGGTAATCGAAACCTGTACCTCAGTCATTATGACAATGACTAACAATTATCATTGAAATCAGCTGCTTGCTACATAAGTATTTTTATTTATGATCGAGTTTATCCTTTTGCGTGTGGCTTTACCGGCTCCCGGTATAAATTAATGGTCTTACTATTGTATCTGGTATTGTTAATAAACAAAAGGTTAAGTAAAGTACCTAACGGTTTAAGTCACTTGCGTCATAAATTTCTTACTATAGTCCTCACGATGCGATCAAACTTTAGCAAACTGCGCTGTGTGATACTGCAATCAAAGGTTATGTAACCTTTGATTGTAACCATTGTCAAATGATACGTTAACAAGCATTGTCAATTGATCATAAAACTCGTAAAAAAGATAGTAGGTCTTAAAAACTCGTCTTCATACGTAACACAATAACTGCGTAACCTTTCGCCACATATGCTGACACGGCCACCATTGGTGAATATCTGCTATTATGGGTATTCGCGTAGTCGTATCTTTTACGCAGAAGAAACATTTCTTCTGTAAAGACTACAAAACATAGTCCATTAACACTTTAGGAAGTGGTCATAAAAATCTTGAAGAAAGTAAAGATCATCCTCAGTTCCATATGTCAGTAAATTGCGTGACCTCTCGCCAAACATCCTGAGGCGAAACCATCGGTCGTGCTGTATGGTGGTTAGTCATAGATTTTATGCATGACATCTAATGGTGAGACTTAAATATTAGGACCTAATAGATCATCCTTACACCCTGAGGCGCGGCCCGGTGGTGCTGTATGATAGTCAGTCATATTTTTATGCATGGTATCTAATGGCAATCCTTAAAGATTAGGTCCTAAAAGATTATCCTTACACCTGAGTAAACTGCGTGACCTTTCTCACACATCCTGAGGCGCGGCCTAGTGGTACTGTCATATGGTAGGTAGCCGTATCTTATAAGCATGATACCTACTAGCCATCCTCAAAGATTAGGTCCTAAAAGATTATCCTTACACCTGAGTAAACTGCGTGACCTTTCTCACACATCCTGAGGCGCAGCCATCGGTGGTGCCGTATAGTGGTTAATCGTATCTTTTATGCATGGTATCTAAAGGCGGGCCTTAACGATTAGGTTCTAAAAGATCATCCTTACACCTCAGTCAACTGCGTGACCTTTCTCACACATCTTGAGGCGCAGCCATCGGTGGTGCCGTATAGTGGTTAATCGTATCTTTTATGCATGGTATCTAAAGGCGAGCCTTAACGATTAGGGTCTAAAAAATCATCCTTACACCTCATTAAACTGCGTGACCTTTCGCACACATCCTGAGGCGCGGCCCGGTGGTGTTGTCTGGTGGTAGTCGCGCAGTGAGTGCCAGTGAACGCACGCGTGCATTCGTTGGATAACCGCTGTTGCACCATCCGGATACGGTGAGCCAGTTTTCACTTTTATACAAGATTTTCGCATTCGTGATTTGCTTCTTCGATTGCGAAATGTGTGCAAAATACTGCAAAATAATAACTTGATTATATGTTTCTTTCAATAATAACAGCAATGTGTAGTTTTATGTGTTGGTTGTTTGTTTTTCATTAACTTTGTTGTTTTCATACCATTATCTATAGGCATATTTATTAGTAAGTACCTACGCAACTATTATTTTTTCTCAGTAAAAATGTCAGAACATACTTTTTGTGTAAATTATTTATGACTAGCTGCACCCCGCGGAAAAAGTAGCCTATTTGTGAATCCAAATTTTATTAAAATTGAACCAGCCGTTTGCTTGTGAATAAGTTATAAACATACACACACACACACACCCTCACAAACTTTCACCTTAATAATATTAGTGTGATTATGATAAATTTTTTTGACACAGTATTTTACTTTCTTTGATATTGTATACAACAACAAAAATGGAGGTCGTAATGAGTATTAAAACCAATATTTTAACATGTATAATTTCTTGTAATTATTCAGGCCTTAAAATAAAAATTAATTGTATACTTACCATAGTTATCATCATCAATAAAAATCGTACCTTAATAACTTATATTATGACATTCGACAATAGATGATGTAAGGTCATTGCCATAGACCGATCTTCTTTTAGATGGTGTTAAGATGTATCTATATCATCATAACCTGTAGACATAAGATCACCAGGATAACGCCCATTATAATTCGCTGTAGCGTTGATGAGTACCTATTTATGGTTAATATACAATTAACTGCCTATTATCACCTAACCAACTAAACCCGAAGACTGTCATTAATCCAGTATCTGATTATAGATTGTTTATAATTAATGTGACGATCTATCAGAATATTTCTTATACAAAACTTATTTGAAATCAGAGACCGCGTATTTCAAGTAGTGCGAGGCGGAAAAATATGTGACAGTTCCTACTAAGATCCTTATTTATTCTTCAATTGCTGAATGGTAGAAATAGGTGAAAATGAGGTTCTTATGTCAGGCACTTTGATCCTGGTAGCTTAGTAATGAACGAACATCCTTGCCTTGATCGCAATTGTTTACACACAATAACAGCGATTGATGCATATATAGTGTAAAAACCAGGTCTAGTGCGAGTTGGACTTGCACAGAAAATATTCCATAATACCCTGTTATTAAAGTCCAGTTACTCAACGATACTACATTTTGTAATAAATAAATAATACGTAGATAAACATCAAAGAACCAGGACTTTTGAAAAATGCAATTTTCTAACTATTTATTGAGAAAAAAGAAATAACAACAAAAAACTTAACTATACTAAACTTAATTAAACTAAGCTATGAAATAAACTTATTTTATATTTTCCAACTGGCTTTTGATGTAATCGTAAACCATTCTGAATGTATTAATAAGTATTTTTTTTATTAAGTATTTGTTATGTACCTTTTTAGCTTAATATCATGACATACAGTGCTATGATAGACTGCGGTAAAGGGCCCAGATGACACGATTTAGGTGCGGAACCCTAGAAAGGTACTCACAATGCAAGTGCGACGAAGCATAGCATGCAATAAGCATTGAATGCACGCAAAACGCGGTACCAGATTCTGTGGTATATTATGCCTATTGCTTTCATTTTTTTTTTAATTTAGCGCCAAAAGCCTACCTACTACTTTGTACCTATCACATATTTTTCTACATAAGTCTCATGACATAACAGAACGTGAAGCTTAATAAATCTTATACCTTTAAATGAGCAATTCTTGTATCTTATACCTTTAAACGAGCAATTCTTGTATATATATATATTTATTTATAAATTTCTGTGATCTCGAAAACGGCTCTAACGATTTCGCTGAAAATTTGTATATGGGGGTTTTCGGGGGTAAGCAATCGATCTAGATTAGTTTTATGTTTAGGAAAACGCGTGTTTTCGAGTTTTCATGCGTTTTTCTTTTCACGCAGAATATGGTCGCTAATTTCGTCGCGCCGACCGCTTTTTGTTTTAGCTCAACGGTTAAGGATACCGACCGCTAGAAAGAGTGTTACGAGTTCGAATCCCACTCGGTGACTTACTTTTGTTTTTTTTTTATATTTAAGTTTAAATATATTTTTTTATTTTGCATTGTTTTTAGACAAGTTTAAAAAAATTTAGTTAATGTTTGAGATGTAACCGAGCAAAGCTCGGTCGCCCAGGTACTATATATTTATACATTTCCATGATCTCGAAAACGGCTCTAACGATATCGCTGAAATTTGGTAAATGGGGGTTTTCGGGGGTAAACAATCGATCTAGCTTAGTCTTATGTTTGGGAAAACGCGTGTTTTCCGAGTTTTCATGCGTTTTCTTTCCATGCAGAATATGGTCGCTAATTTCGTCGCGCCGACCACCTTGTTTTTAGCTCAGCGGTTAAGGATACCGACCGCTAGAAAGAGTGTTACGGCTTCGAATCCCACTCGGTGACTTACTTTTGTTTTTTTTATTTTTAAGTTTATATATAATTTTTAATTTTGCATTGTTTTTAGACAAGTTTAAAAAAATGTAGTTAATGTTTGAGATAACAATTTATATTTCTCATAAATATGTCTTACATTTATAAATTTCTATACTGATTACGTGAATAAGATTTATGCTTTCGAGTTTTGTTTTTTTATGTTCAAGTTTATGTATAATTTTTTATTTTGTATTGTTTTTAGACAAGTTTGAAAAAATTAAGTTAATGTTTGAGATGTAACCGAGCAAAGCTCGGTCGCCCAGGTACTATACCTAATAAAAGGGAAAAAAAGCTGAATCTGTACGGCTGTTGTAAAACCTAAAGACCACGTTCAGCGTGACATTGAATATGTAGGTGTAGAGGGAATTCAAAATGCGGGCTGCCAATTGTAAAATAATATTAATATATTATAGGGTATGGAACCCATTGCAACCGATTGCACGAGAAAACCTAGAAATAAAGACCACCGCCTAATTTGGACTTTGAACTGTGTGAAAAGTTCGACCTTAGTTCCGGATCTAACATATCTAGGTACCTACAGAAAGACTAGTGTTTACATCTACAATCAATCCATCAGGTTCATGGTAATTTTCCTCATATATTTATAGGTAAGTACGTATTCTAATAGCGCCAAGTTAATATCTGATAGATAAATTATTCAAAATCATCACATCATTGAATTTAAGTACGTCATATTCCTGCGTCTGTTTTAATTTGACAATCTCTTGATAAGCCTTCACATTAGAAGCGTGATGTTGAATAAATTTAAAAGGATCAAAGTTCTTGGTAAGATAGAACTAACACAAACAACGTTTACCCACAATTCGGTCAATTACTATTAATTCACCCTAAACCAAGAACTAGCAAACTCTCGATAGTGACAATACAAACAATACCCAGATGAGCACGTCATGCCTAGTGTTTGTCGATAGGCTGCTCGAAGATGTTTACTTAACGATCTCACAGCTTTCTCGTTGACATTCTACTTCCCACACACACTTCACAAAAACGTGACTTGCGGTAACAGCCATGCCTTGCCAGCCAGGCCTTCCATGACAGAATTACTAGAAGACATGGGCATATATATTTGGGATGTGTATCCCAATAGGGCCACCGGGGCAGATGTAGACCCAGAACCAGGTGGTGAAATGATCTGGATAGGTTTTTGCCTATATGGGAAGAGCTTGCAGTAGAGATGAGTGGAGGAACAAGGGGGAGGTCTTTGCCCAGCAGTGGGACATAACAAAAAAGGCTAGCACAAATAAAAAAAACCCAATAGAAAACGATTACTACTTTGTGTCCTTATTTATTGAAGAGAGACTTATATTAATGTTGCCAAGAAGGAAATAAGGTACTGCGTTTCTGTTAAAACTTGGTTGTATTCACGAGTAAGTATACCTTTTGCATTAACGCTCAAAATCTACGTAGTTAGTAGTAAAAACTAGTAGTAATAGGGGGATACATGATTTTTGTTGATGCCTAGAGTTCGTTTCTGAATAGGTGGTACACTTTAAAATAATGCTAAAGAGTATGTGTTAATCCAGTCTACCTACATGTCATTCGTCTTCGCGTGATTAAGTAACAAACATCCAAATACACAACTGTCACATTTGTTTTTAAGAATTATAATAATTGAATGCATACTTGACATTATTATTCCTGTCATGACCCACATTATTAATTTTTCCCTCATTTCTTGTCAATTCCCTTCACTTTGGCGAAAAGCTTTTATTTGTCCCTTACCCAAAGTTTCCAATCCCTCTCTCCCAAATCACTTCCGACCTATTTCTATCCTCCCGCTTTTGTCAAAGGTTCTTGAGGCTTGCGCACACAAGCAACTCACCTCATATTTTATTTGCAATGAGTTATTAAATCTCTTACAGTCCAGTTTTAGACCTGGACATAGCACTGTTTCTGCACTCCTCAAAGTGATCGATGATATTAGAGCAGGCATGGATAATACTAAAGTCACCGTGCTGGGTTTAGTAGATTTTTCTAATGCATTTAATACCGTCGATCATGATATCCTTCTTGCGATCCTCTCCCACCATTCGATTTCCCCCTCGGCTGTGGCATGGTTCTCCTCATATCTTCATGGACGTCAACAGTCAGTTCGCACTGATGGTTCCTCATCTAATTGGAGTGAGCTAGATACTGGTGTTCCACAGGGTGGCATTCTCTCTCCGTTATTGTTTTCTATCTTCATAGATTTAATCACCAAGGAACTTCGGTGCATGTATCACCTTTATGCCGATGACTTGCAACTTTATGTACATACTGATGTTGTATAATGTAGAGAGGGCTATCGACCAAATTAATTTAGATTTAACTGCAATTGCTGATTGGTCCCGACGCTTTGGAGTCACTGTCAACCCGAATAAATGTCAGGCTATTATAATTGGAAGTTCACATCTCACAGGGCGGCTTGATAGCAACTCGTTGCGCCCAGTTTGTTTTAATAACACCCCAATCCCATTTTGTCAAAGTGTTAAAGATCTTGGCCTTCATATTGACACAAACCTCCGTTGGGATGTTCATGTTGCTGAAGTTTCCGGAAAGGTTACGGGAGCTCTCCGGTCTTTGTACAAGTTAAAGAACTTCCTCCCCATCAACACTAAAACAATGTTGGTATATTCTCTTATCTTTCCAATTTTGGATTATGCTGATGTATGTTGCTCGGACCTGAATTGTAACTTTCTCAACAAACTTGATAGGCTTCAAAACAATTGTATTCGATTCATATTTGGCCTACGGAAGTATGACCATGTGTCTGCTTATCGGTCTAAACTCAAATGGTTACCCATCCGTCAACGTCGCAATTTGCATATTCTCACTACTCTTTTCTCCATACTCTTTGACCCAAAAACTCCGATGTATCTCAAAACTAAGTTCCATTTTCTGGTTAATACTCATCTTAGAGATCTTTGTTCGTCCAATAATCTCCTTCTAGATATGCCTCGCTGCCGGAGTGGGTTTCTTAAACATTCATTCACCAAACAAGCCGTGATTCTTTGGAACGCCCTTCCTGTTGGTATTCGCAAAGCCCCTAGTCGCCAGTCGTTTAAGGGTCCCCCGACCCTAGACCAAAATACAACTTTCCATACAAACGTAGTCTACGTTTTATTTCAAAACGACATGTCCGATTTGGGCAAAATTTTGTAATTTTAAAGATATTGCAATTATCTAGGTTTGTAACTAGTTTCCGACGGTAAAAATATGAACTTGAAATAGAATATAGCGTTTTATATCATTTTTGACTATTAGTATGGGAAACTTCTAAATCGTTATATTTTCTTTCCAGTTCATAATTTTAGTATAGGAAACCAGTTATAACCCTAGATAATTGCAATTTCTTTACAATTACCAATTTTTACCGGAATCTGACATGTGATTTCAAAATTAAACGTAGACTACGTTTGTATGGAGAAGTCTAGGGTAAGGGGACTCTTAAGAGTGCTGTACGCGCATATTATCTTCACAAACTGCCATAGAGTTTTATTAATATTGGTGTAGTTTATGTATGGTTTATAAAAATAACCTATTTATGTATATTGTATGTAGGTTTATTAATACATTAGATTATATTATTTATCTTATGTATGTGTATATATTCATATGTATAGATTTATTGTAAACTTTGTTCCAATTACTACTCTCGCCCAAAATTTGCTTTTATCAGCACCACCTGTAGGTTGACTGGTAGAAAAGGCCTTGGGCCTTAAGTCCGCCTGTTACATTTTTGTAATAAAGTTAAATAAATAAATAAATAAAATACAAAGAGAAATCTGGCTACGAAAATTATAGTTATACATACTTAAGTCCACCTTCGGGTCTAAAAACATAACTAAATTGACTCTGGTAGTCAATCAGAGTCATTGATAGATAAAATTATACGGTTAGCTAGCTACTGAAATACCCTCTCATTAATTCAAAGAGTTGTACTTTGTAATACATCCTGGTAATCATTATTCTAACGATGAAATTATCATACGTTTTCATTGACTGACAAAGTTTAACTTAATCATAATCATTTATTTTGTCAATCACAGGTACAATGGGTGTTAGGTACATAAAAATTAAGTATCACTGTTTTGCGCCGTTAGGCATACAAAGCCATATAAATTGTTCGTTAATACATGCTGTCACAAAGATTTCTACTAATATTTACTTTTAATTGAAATAAATGTTTATAGGTTACAGTAAAAGAAAAAAAAGTGTTGAAATGTCTACAGATTAGAAGTCAGTTGAGATCCAAGAGTAATTTTGCTAATAATACAAATAACTAAATGTCATGTTAGTTTACATAATTTATTGTTACGTATAGTCAATTACTTGATTATGAATATGATATTAGTTATTAAGAGATTTTCTTAAGGGTCCTCCCCGCGCTAACGACCTTGAAAACACAAAAAAAAATATTTCTCTTTCTGTAAGTGAGATTATCAGAAACCCTCGTACAACTTTTTAGCTAGTATCCTTAAGTTTCATTAGAACCTCGAAAATCATTGAAATAAAATACCCTGAATTTTCCTTTGCAAAAAATACTAAAAACGGCCATTTTTGACTCTTTTTGTAAAGGTTTCTAAACCGGATAGTATTTCAATGACTTTCGAGGTTCTAATGAAACTTCAGGATACTAGCTAAAAAGTTGTACGAGGGTTTCTAATAATCTCACTTACAGAAAGAGAAATTAATTTTTTTGTGTTTTCAAGGTCGCTAGCGCAGGGAGGAGCCTTAAAAGCAAACTATAAAGTAAAAATGCCTATGTTATTTTTTATATACTAAAAGAAATACAAAAGTTCAAAAGGTATGATTTCGTGATACTAAAAAACTGGAGCACGTGTGGATGGCTTTGGTATCAGATTACCCAAAAATGTCTAAATGTCTAATTAATAAAAATGAACTGCTGTTCGTAAGTCTCGCTAAAACTCCAGACCGGCTGGACCGATTTAGCTAATTTTGCTTTTAAAATATTTGTGGAATTCCAGGGAAGGTTTCTATGGTGAGAAAATATCGAAACGAGTTCGCCGAGTTAGCCAGTAAATAATAAATTTTTATTTCGAGAGGTGAGATTCTTTTCAGTTTGTGCTGCAGAATAAAATAACTTAAGTCTACTTTATGCAACCATTAAAACATTAAATATGAGTAGAATTCAACGTCGTAATGTAGCCTAATATAAATTCTTCCTTTAACACTTTAGTGTCTTAAAACCATAAACTTATGAAATTAAGTATTTAATTACCTTTTGTATTTTTGTATTGCACCTTTTGTCACAAAGATATAAACCATTATTTCAAGCTGACATATTTCATTGCATAAAAGTACATGTATACTGTTTTATGGTGTGATTAGGTTCTTAGATGATGGTATTGGATTGGCTTTACATGGCCAAATGGACATGAATGAATGAATGAATGAAAAACTCTTTATTGCACCAATACACAAAAGAAAAAAAAAATCCGTAGAAAATACTTATACAAAAAATAAATTAGGTACAATGGGCGGTCTTATCGCTTAGAGCGATCTCTTCCAGACAACCGGTGGATGGAGAGGACATATAACCAATGTTTTAATAAATACTTACCTACTAATAGTACAAACCGAAAGTTTGTAAGTATGGATGGAAATATGTTTGTTACTCTTTCATGTAAAAACTACTGAATGGATTTTAATGAAACTTTACATTAATTTAGCTTATACATCCGAGTAACACATAGGCTACAATTTATAAAGATAATGTGTGATAATCCTGCGTAGACGAAGTCGCGGGCACCAGCTAGTAGTAATTATATAAAACAAAGTCACTTCCCACCGTCGCGGCGTCGTCCGGTCCCTCTGTAGGCATGTTGTACGTACGCTAAGAATGGCTTAGATCATTTGAACTACGCAACGGATTTTAATTTTAATTTGGTTTTCATCAATAGATAAAGCAGGCGCGGATACACCGTTGTGGGCACTGAGGGCATGCCCACAACCCTAATTTCGTAATATCTTGGTAGGGCATTTGATAATATCTTAAACAAATTTAAACACCATTATTATACACTAATTTGTATTCCATGTCATCATTTAAAGATATAAAAAAATACTAATTAAAAAATCGTTCAAAACGTAGGTAAGTCCATGATTATTCATGAGTAAGTTCGTAGTTTCGTACACCAGCACTTGGCCCATTTTAAGGTGGCTGTGCCCACAAATTTTTTTTGAGGGCTGCGTCCGCGTCTGTGATAAAGTTATTTAACCGCTAACTAAGCGGGCTGCTAGTAATTTATAAAATCAACATTAATCAATAATAATAACCACGTATGTCATTCAAAGCAAAATAAAATGTTCTTACTGAAGGTTAAAGTTTAACTTTAACAATAAACACCTACCTGCTTTTCTTCAGTTAACTACCGTCGATTTAATTAGCATGTTACGTAAGCAAAATGTCGTCGCAAAAGGAAAAGCAAAGCTATGATTGTATTGTAAATTAATAATCTTTAGTTTATTTGTCTTTCTAAATAATTTATTTCATATCTTTTAAAGATATCTTTATTTATTATATAACACACACAAAATACATTTTACAAAACATGTCAAACATAATCATTTTAAAAAAATAAAGAAATAAGTACCTTAGCGTCAATAGCTTAGGTAAAGATATACATTTTAATCAAAATGTGGATTGTAGATCTCCTTCAAAATTATTCGGTCAGTACTTTTGTATGAAAAGTCAAAAACTATTTTCCGAAATTCCTGTATGTCACCAACAGCTTACTAACCTGTGGTGCCATTTCTGAAACGCGGAGTAATGAAATGAAAGAAAAACCATTCATTTAATGACTTCGGGTTTCAAAAATGGCACTTTGGTCGGCGACATTCGGCAACGGTAGTGAACTGGGCTCATCTGTACCTTAGAACCCTAACAAAAGATCTTGATATTGATCATCATCATCTTAGGCGCTTGTTTGTTTTTCGTGCGTGTAAGTAGCCAACACTGTTGTCAGATTTTTCAAGCTGGCTAGAGGCATCTAAAGTAGCTTGATGACTGCCATGCAATAATGACAGCCGGGACCAACGGCTTATACGTGCCTTCTGAAGAATGGAGGAGCTTAAGAAATTTTTATGCCACTTGTGGTCATCCATCCAAGTGCGGACCAAACCCGGAGTGGAACTATTTAGATTTTTTTTCGAAATAGTTATATGTTGGGCTTTCTGCCCAGCCTCCTGATATTAATATTCTTCAAATCTTGTTGAATTGAACACCATCTAACCATGAAAACTTGATTCTGCTTCGATATCTGCGGGTCTGGCTGACTCTCCAGTAGGCGTTTAGGTAGTCAGACATCGTCCAGTATTTACTACATGTCCTGCCCATCGTAAGCATCCAATTTTAATCACTTTAGTAAACTTCGGTCTGTCATTATTATAGGTGCAACTATGTAGAAAGACAATCATATCAAGCCCAATCGAGTCTCAATAGCCCTTCTTACATCTTAAGTAGCACACATTCCTGGTGTTTATTTACGCACAATTTGCCAACATAACCATAGACGCCGCGGTGACACAACCTTTTTGCGTAAGTCGGTACTTTTGTGAATACCGCTAATGAAGGAGCGGCAAAGTGTTAGTGATTTGATCATTTGACTTTTGGTAGACAGCAGGCCGTACAAAGAGTTACGATGGGCATACTTTCGTTTTTTTGTGGAAGGTAGTCAACGCCTTATGATAAAATTTTAAAAAACGTGTTAGTAACTTAATGTGTGTTACTTTTCATGCATAATGTTTAATGGGCAATAATACGAATAGGTATATTTACACTTTCTGGGCCACTTACGGTTACAAGCAAATTACTTTTTTATTGGCTGGTGTTAAGTGTTCCAGATTGGTGTTATCTGCCTAGAATAAAGTCCAAACTCTTCGACTTTGAATAGATAAGACAAAAGCAGCAGTATAGAACCAAGGCGAATCATCAGGAACGTAAAAGGACTCCCTTTTGGAGTCTGAGCGTGAAGCTAGAAAACTAAGCAATAGGTTTGCTTCATCATGTGTCTTAGGTTAAGGCGCACTATGTAACCCTATTCTTTTGGAACAATGTTCCTACTATATAATTACCACATTTTTAACTAATAACTATACTTAGTATTTCGCCGTCTACCAGCTATAGCTAGCTTTTATACCCAAGTACCTATGCCCTTAGTTTGCTTTCTTGTTTTGATTCTTAGTTAAACCGGTAGATGGCGCAAACTGTAAACTGACACTTTACTGATGTAAAGTGTAAAAATATAGATCGAGATTAGGACAGGCGATATTCAACAACCTTTTCCTTCACTCATTCCCAGCATCCCAAAGATTCCCGTGGATACATTAACAGCGTATATATTAATATACTTAGTCCCAACTGAGTGTCCCACGACACTGACGCATTTTTTTTTAACATGTGTAATGCAACCGACAAAGATAACCATCTGAGAATACTCTTTCTTTTCAACATCTAAATAAACAAACAGTAATAAAACCTCAACTTAAATATCTAGAAGAGTCTTTGGTACATCTATGTAGGTACTCAAGCAGTGGGCAGGAGTAAGTTATGTAAAGTAGATAAGTACTTAACTGCGGTTAAAAGCCATGCACATAATTGCATCTTAGTATTTGCTCGGGGCATTTGCACAACACTGCCACCGCTGCTGCAATGTTTGAAGACACGCACATGCATAAATTTTCTGACTGTAAAATTTACTAAGCACAGATAATACTTAAGTATCTAAATAATGATTTCGGCAAATTTAATGTTTGATTATCATTACTTTAAACGAGAAATGATATTGCGCTCAAACAACGTTCATTAAGCGAAATAATTTTTCAAAAACCGACTTTACCTTTATACTACACAACCGAATTTGATAGATTCTATGGGACCACCTCAGAAGTATACCCTTTCAAACAAAAAAGAATTTTCTAAATCGGTCCAGGCGTCTTCGAATAATCGGTGAACATACATAAAAAAAGATTGCGATGAATTGCACCACCTCCTTTTTTGGGAAATCGGTTAAAAATAGGCCACAACGCGTTGTGGCTAATGTGAAACGGCCACGACGCATTTTAGCAATCACAGAACGACCACACCACAGCGGGTTGTGGTCATTATTTTTTAAAGCAAGTTTGTTCAGTGTGGTTACAGTCCCCAAGATTATTGTAACCTCTACTGTCTCACGAAATAATGAAAATATTTACCTCCCTTATACGTGGAAGTGACATATAAAAAATCAAACAACTAGATAACTATAAAAAAAAAAACAGTTAAAATAACAAAATAAAAGATTACTATAAAACAAAAAAAAATCGACATTCCCATGAAAATATGCCCGGGAGACTACACACTTTAGTATAGAAATGTCTAATTTTATTTTTGTTCTTTTACTGTTATTTAATTATCATTATACTACATATAGTGATCTAGTTTACCCCGTGGTTCGATTTTTACGGGTATGTCCCTTCCACGTTGTATAACAACATACCTAACTAATCTAATCTGGTATCTAGCTTTCGATATAAAGATTTATGTATTTGCTCTTAAGCTTATAACTATGCATATATGCATCTAAAACCATAAATATTTTATGCTCTATGCAAATTATGCTTTATAGCTATAAAGCCTAGTGAAAACTGTCTCGTATGTATGCAATCCATTGCAATCCATAGCTTGTTATAACATTTAGCCTTCTTAAATAAATAAACGTTATATTGTTTTTATTTTGCTTTAATAAACATCCTATTTTTAAGTATTTTTTCTTTCCAATAAAACATTAACTTTAAATAAATGTGATTATTACTGACTCTACTTTTGGTGCTCATTCACACTTCAAACAAACAAATAAGCAAAGTTAAACAAACAAGGAAGTAAACTGCTTCTGCGCACTGTCAGGTTTTTAGAGGTTTCTTAACACCTTGACAGACAGCATTGTAAACGATAGTTTTTTTGTTTGTCAATCACCAGATGACTGTTGAAATATAGGTTTGGAAAAAAAGTGCAAGTCTCATAACGCTCATTCAAAAAATTAAAATTAAAAACTATCATGGAGCTTATGGGCAATTTGATAATATACAAAAAATAGACTCAAAGGTGTTGTGTGTAGAGCCGTAACAAAAATAAAAATAACTGTCCAAGCGCGAGTCAGACTCGCGCACAAAAGGTTCCGTACAATTATCTACTAGTACTATAAAAAATCATGTTTGTTGTAATGGAACACCCCTTAAATATTTACTTATATTATTGTATTAGTACAATATGAATATAATAGAGACAGTTTAAGTCCAGAAAAATGCTTGACCCTGCACAGTACATTTTTGGGCTTGTTCCAGTTGTTTTGGTGTAACTTTCCTTCCAATAAATTTCCGAAGATTTTGTTTCATATTAAATACTGCGCCTATTTCTTTATTCTTCGCATAGTTTGCAAAGAATATAAACATTTTAGCAGAACCTTAGTGTAAAACGTTGTTTCTAAACCAACACTTAAGTGAACTCCGTTTGGGTTAGGTAGGTAAATAAATGTAAACAATCTTAAGTCATTGAAATTAAAATCAATACAAAGTAATTATGTTCACAGTTACTTTGTAATTTGCAAAGGTATTAATTTATAAAGTGTATCGCACTATCACACTAATATTATAAAGGCGAAAGTTTGTGAGTGTGTGTGTATGTTCGTTACATCTTCACGCGCAAACGGCTGGACCAATTTTGTTTAAACTTGATAAGCAGGAAGCTGACATTTAACCTCAGGTAAAACCGCAGGGGGAGCTAGTATTATATAAAGAGTATAACTATTCATAAAACTTTCTCAAGTTCTATCCGCTGCGATTGGGAAATGTTTATCTTCAGATCTAAGTCTATAAAGCCTACTCAGTATCCTACTCGGCAAGTTTGTTTCTCAGGAGTGGCCACGGAACCTGAACCGCAGCTTTCACTTTCACCATATCCCTAACACCTTGTATATGTAGTATACCAGCCAACCCAACCTCGCTCCGATAGTAAATTTAATAACTAGAAATTATTCGGGTACTATATTTATAAAAGTTAAATGAAAAATATTAAATATTTATAGACCGAGAGAGCGAAGCGTCTCAGTTTCGAGATTGGCCAAAAATGCTTTTGACCGGCTGTCCGGTGCTGTTCTCGCCTACAGGTCGCATTTCTTCATCGATTCTTGTCAAATTTTTTGACAAGGTTAAAAAATTAGATAGATATTTTTCAAAATTTTTCAAAATGGTAAAAATATGGGGTCATTAAAAAAACATATTTCAAAAATGACAACATTTTTTGTTTATCTCAACTATTTTTGGAAAAACCACTTGTTTATGGGTCGGGGTGACTCACGAGGTCTAAAGCTTACACGTTCAAGTTGCTGTGGCCTTTAGGCTCCAACGCAATAAATAAATTAAATAATATTCTAAAAAAATATTTACCTGCCAATCTTCCCTTATTAATTTGATGTGCTGATCATGCGTTATTTTCACTGTCAATTCGGTATATTATATATAATGCAATAAATGAAATAGCCGTAAAAATATTAATTGTCTTGGAAAATAATTGTAAGATGGATGAGACTTCCAATATTTCGATTTTATTTCTGTTGCTTCATATCACGATAAATATTCATAAGTTCGAGTTTCTAATTCTATTGGGTTAAGTCATAAAAAGAGCGTATAATAGCTGTATGGACTATAAAATCTATACAGCCTGTAATTAGACTACATTGCAAAACAGATTTTCCTATTGTTTTATTATATCTATAAACTTTCAGTTACCAATACTAAGTTTATTAACAAGCACCATAAGTGCAGAAAATAAGATGGTTCTCTTACTACTCAAAAACCCTCGAAACAGAGTGTCGGAGTGATGGAAGGAAGGCCTTTACCGTGCAGATGGACAGTTTAGGCTGTACTGTACAGAAATATTCTAAAATTGTGATCCAGGCCTTATAATTGGTACATTGTCACCTCAATGACAGTAAAGCTCTCTTCACTCTTAGTGATTTTGAAAATGTTCTGAATGCAACTTTTTCTCAGATGACGTCACAGGTGAACGAGTGGTATCGCGGGCGGAGCGTCTTCATAACTGGCGCCTCCGGCCTGATGGGGAAGGTTCTCATAGAAAAACTGCTGTACAGCGTGCCTGATGTTGGCTGCGTGTATGCTCTGGTGCGGAGCAAACGAGGGAAGTCGCCGGAGGCACGCATTGAGGATATGTGGAAACTCCCGGTAAGCGAACGAGCGATATTGTGTCTTCATTGACCACCTTCGCGGCGTAGTGGTCACCATACTAGTCCGCCGCCGAGAGGTTCCGGGTTCGATCCCCAGTCAGGACAAGTTGGAAAATGTTCTTTTTCACTTTTGGATGTTTACCTATATATGTATATACGTATTTGTTATAAAAATATGTATTGCTGAGTTAGCATCCCGTAACACAAGTCTCGAACTTACTCTGGGGCTAGCCCAATCTGTGTGATTTGTTGTGTTATATTTATTTATTTATGGGGAAGATTCTGTAAGAAAAGCTGCTTTACAGCTTGCTTGATGTCTCTAGCACGGAAAGAACGGGGGAAGTAGCAGGAGCTACGCATTGAGAATATGAAAACTCTCGCGGAAAAAACGATGTTACCTATATGGCGTATTCATAAAAGCTCATATTGCCTCATGGTGTGCGAATGATTATGTATTGTATAGTTTGCGTAAAGTCGAATGTGTGTATACCAAGGTATGGAGAAAACGAGAGAAGTTGAGTCGCATCGAGGCCAAGAGGTCAAGAGGTGTTTTTGACGGAGTATTTATGTCGCCGAAAACGCATCAAAAACATTGGTAAGAGAACGAGTCACAACTCGTCTTCATTCTCTTGTGGAGAAGGTCTACATGCTCCACAATGTGACTGATGTTGCAGGTATGTAAAAAAAAAGATATGAAGACGGTCATCAAGGCTTTCTAGAGAAATTTATTAAGGATACTGGATAATATCAGTAGTGCATGGCCGTGGTGCGGGCAAGCGAGGAAAGTTATCCTTAGCACCAGCGAAGGTATTATGTGGAAACTTCCGTAATGTGGCAGGATATTTTGTAAAGACAAAAAGTTATTCATGTTCATAGCTACTAAACGGAGTGTTTAGGTTTTAAGGTATTTTTTTTAATGTATAAGTAAGTGGTATTTTTCATCAGTCAGGCCAGTAATGTTTGGTAAATGCCTATTCCATCTTGTGGTGATAGCAGAGTACAGGTTGACCATAGAAATATTAGGAAGCCAATACGCTATTTTCAAACAAGTCAAGCGTTTTAGACGAGTTGCTACATGTACTTCTTGTGTTTAAGACCATTCGCGACTAACTCTAATCAGACACTTTTTTCTAAACGTCAAAACAATTAGTTTCTTTGGGATTTTGTATGATATACAGGCAGATGACGTCATAGTTTTTTGAAGTGAAATAGCGCTCTTATTATGAGTTTTTCTGAAATTATAAATTTAAAATCACGTTAAAATGAATATTTTTATTTTATATTTTTATTAATATTCAAGACAAGTGACATTATTTTGCAACGTTTTATTTTGTTATTCATCATTTCAGCCGCACAACGTCCACTGCTGGACATAGGCCTCTCCCAAAGATTTCCAAAATTATTTTGTTATTAGTACAAAATAATTTATTTTGGGCTTAGGAAAATACCCAATTTAATAAGTACCTAAGTAGATTTCTAGCACCCTTAATAACGACAACAGGATGAATTTAGGTGTATAACATTTCTAGTTTCCTGTAGTAATAACGAAGTAAAAAGGACTTTTTGCGTTTCAGTTATTTTCTCGAATAAGGGAAGAGAAACCACACGTGATGAAGAAGCTGATCCCAGTCACCGGTGACATCATTTACGACAATCTCGGCATTGAGAAACATCACCTGGAGAAAATATACAATGAGGTAAAGTGGGTACTTACTATCTATGTTTATTATAATTTTCGTAATGTAGGTGCAGGGAGAAAAAAAATAACACAACAGTTGTCCTATAGTGTCATCAAATTTCAATGTCAAACGAAACTAGACTTTATCAGCATTTCGTAGCGCTCAATGTTGCTTGACACCTCAACGCGGAAACGTAGCTATCGCACGTCGTCGTGCCGATTTTGGAGTAAAGATATACGTAGGGCTTGGATAAATAATACTAACGTAACAGATACCCAACGCCATAGAAACTATTGGAGCTCGTAAGTAGACAAAACTGGAGTTGCGCGTAGGCACAGGGATGGCATTACGCACGACTAGCAGAAAAGTGTCAAATAAAGTGTTGAATATGCTTTAAAAATATTTATTGCATTTCATATAAGTCAAATTTAATTAATTAGAGTACTACTTTATTTCAATAATAGGAAGAAAAGATTTTAATGTTTTCAACCGACTTCAAAAAAAGGAGGAGGTTATCAATTCGACGTGTATATATGTTTTATGTATGTTACCTCATAACTCCGTCAAATATGAACCGATTTAAAAAATATATGTTTTGTTTTAAAGAATGCATTGCAAGGTTGGTCCCATGTAAATTTTTTTAAGATCGGACAAAGGTCTTGGAGCTGGAGACCGAAATACCTCAAAAAAGACAACTGCTGCTCAAATATTTGTGTATGTTACCTCATAACTCCGTCAAATACGAACAGATTTAAAAAATATATGTGTCCTTTTAAAGAATGCTTTGCAAGGTTGGTCCCATGTAATTTTTTTTAAGATCGGAGAAAAGGTCTTGGACCTGGAGACCGAAATTCCTTATTAACAGACAACTGCTGCTCAAATATTTGTGTATGTTACCTCATAACTCCGTCAAATATGAACAGATTTAAAAAATATATGTGTCCTTTTAAAGAATGCATTGCAAGGTTGGTCCCATGTAAATTTTTTTAAGATCGGAGAAAAGATCTTTGAGCTGGAGACCGAAGTTCCTCAACAGACAACTGCAGCTCAAATATTAATAATACCTTCATTTGTATGCTCATATCACTTTCCGTCTAATGATTTCATGTAGTATAATTTGAATGAAGATCTGATGAAGGGTTTTGGATCTGGAGAATAAAACTCCGGAAAGAAAAACAACAAGCACTTGTAAAAAGTGCAAAGTTTATGATTTGTGTTTTTTTAAATATATACCTACTGCAGATATATTTGTGGCATCTTGTGACAAGGTAACACAGCCGTCCACGATGCCAAGAGGGAAACTAGCATACGGCCCACTAGAGCAATATGTTATGTCATAAATCCGTTGGTTCAAGCGCATGGAACAGAGAAATCATCAGATCACAATACGTAGTCATGTTAATTTTTCTGTCTGTGAAAATAAAACAATAACAAGAAAGACAACAACATAAGCCCGAAGGCGTATACTTTTTTGTATGGGAGTTTTAGCCAGTTAACAAATGAAACTGTTACCACCTTCACCGCTTGGAGGTACTCCCAGCTTATGTTATTGCCTATTTATTTATTAAATAACTACTTAATTGAAGTAACCCTAAAGTCAATTAAATTTTGAAAAGTGTTTTTTGGTAACCTCGCAGACCAAGGTCAATGACCCAGTCCGCTTAAATGAACTCTGCTTAAATCTAAACTAATATTATAAAGAGGAAAGATTTGATTGTTTGTTTGTTTGTTTGTTTGCATCGAATAGGCTTCAAAACTACTGGACCGATTTTAAAAATTCTTTCACCATTGGAAAGCTACACTATCCCCGAGTGACATAGGCTATATTATATTTTCAAAAAAATTGCTTCATATTCAAGACTGCTTCAATATCTTTATATAACTTTTTGAATCATTCAATTCAGACATTCCATTCGAAAGATATCACGAGTTTAAAAAATTAAGTAAAAAAAGTAGCGTGGCGTCGCGTCGTCGGTCGTCCGTCACCCCGCTCGGCTAGACCCTACGCAGCGGTCGTGTGCGAAATTGAATATTTTTCGCTTGAAATATTTTGAGTTCGCTTTAAAGTTTAGTAGGTAATTAAATACAACAATAAGTTCTTTTCAGAACTTAATCCATTTTTAAGATATTTATCTTTTTTTTTTTCAATGAATTCATACTACCTGATAATAAATATATATTGTGAATTTAACTATCCAAACAGCTTAGTGACTTAGCAGTTCGTATAATTTTTAATTATACATGTTTATATAAGTAAGTACTAACATAAGTAATTCCTGTTTAACAGTAAAGCGAATAATTTAGTATAAAGGCAGTATAATTTTTATTTCTCTTCAACAGTAAAGCAACTAATCTTCTATATTATATAAAAGAAGCAGTTCCCACTGACTGACTGACTGACACACAGCCGTAACCGCTTATAATAGAAACGTGAAATTAGGACAGTTGTTTCAATTCAAAATGCAAAGGCACAATAAAAAGGGATTTTAAAAAAAAATTACCCTAAAGGGGTGAAATAGCGGTTTAAAGTTTGTATGGAAATCTCTTTAAAACTGCATCGATTTTGATAAAAATTGAGATACATACTCTTAAAAACAATTCATTGAACACGTGTTTCGTGGTTTATTAAAATTCACCCCTAAGAACACAAAATAGGGGTTGAAAATTTGTATGGAAAAATCTTTAAATCTGCATCGATTTTGACAAAAATTGAGATTCATGCTTTTAAAAACATTTCATTAAATAGTATTTCATGGTTTATTCGAATTCACGGTCGCAAAATGGGAATTGAAAGAATAAAATCTTCTCCAATTTCCATGAAATTTGTTACTATAACTCCGAAATATAAATAATTAAACACGATATTTCGGTTTTCTAAAATCCATCTATCTTCTATATATATATAAAAGAAGAAACTGAATGAATGACTGACTGACGTATCAACGCACAGCCTAAACCGATAGGCCTAGAGACTCCAAATTTGGCACATAAGTTGCTGATGAGATCTAGGGGTGCATTAAGAAAGGATTTTTCAAAACTCACCCCTTAAGTGGTGAACCAGGGTCCAAAGTTTGTATGGAGAAACAAAATTAGTTGGACCATTTTTATTCGAAACTTCGCAGAAGTATTCCTGGCGATAAACGAGTAAATATCTGTTTCAGGATTTTTTAAAATTCAACCTCTAGAGGGATGAAATAGGGTGACCTACCTAGGCCATGCTGTAGTCGTTACGTCGCTCTGTCTCTGGCTCTAGCAAATTACGGAAACTGGAATGGGAATGACAATAGAAACGGCAACGGGAACAGGAATGGGAACGGGAATGGGAATGGAAACGGGAAAAATAGAAACTGACTTATTGGTGACTGACTGAAATATGAACTCACAGTGAAAACCGCTCGGTCTAGAGACTCCAAATTTGGCACATAGATTTCTTATGAGGTCTAGAGGTGCACTAACAAAGGATTTTTCAAAACTCAGCCCCTAAGGGGGTGAAACGGGGGTCCTATGTTTGTATGGAGAACCACATATAGTCAGACCATTTTATTCAAAACTTTGCACGAGTACTTCTGGCGGTAAATTAGTGAATACGTGTTTCAGGATTATTCAAAATACAACTCCTAGAGGGATGAAATGGGGCTAAAGCGTCCGGTCGCTCTCTCTCACGCTCTAGCAAATGATGGAAACTTAAATGAGAACTAGAACGGGAACGGGAACGATAGCGGGAACGGGAACGGGAACGGGAAAAGATAAGCTGACTGATTGGTAACTGACTGAAATATCAACGCACAGCCCAAACCACTGGGTCTAGAGACTCCTTTGGCTTTGACACAAATAGTGTTCCATATGTGGTCCAAAGTTGCACTGAGAAAGGACTTTTCAAAACTCATTCCTTAAGGGGGTGAAACGGGGTCCAAAGTATGTATAGAAAAACAAGATTAGTTAGACCATTTTATTCGAAACTTTGCAGGAGTTCTCTGGCGGTAAATGAGTAATAGGATTTACAAAATTCAATCTTATTACAACCACTTTTGACTTCTACGCGGACGAAGTCGCGGGTTACAGCTAGTGTTAATATAATAAGGTTGAAATTTGTCGAGCGATCCGATCGGGCCATTCGGGCTAGTTTGATAACTATTTCTTTATTATTTCCAGAAAAAAACATTCAGTATACAATAAATAAATGCAATGAGCTTAGTTCTCTGCCTGCTAAAAGATGTGAAATAAAAACTTTTTAAAAAAAAAAATAATCGACTTCAAATCGAAATGCACTAAAAAGCAAAAAATAATAATTATTTATATCAGATGACCCTGAAGTTCTAGGTAAAAAATCTCTATAATACTCATTATTTATTTGGAGTCGGTGCCAATCTACCTGCCTCAGAGTTCATGTACGAGTAATACCACGTCGTAGCTCCGTAGCTCCCAAATCGATGAACCGAATTTGTTTGTTTGTTTGTTGGTTTTTTTGTAATAACTTTATTGTACTACGAAAAAACACAATTACATACAAAATCAATAGAATTAATTGACAACGGCGGACTTATCCCATAATGGAATCTCTTCCAGTCAACCGGCGAATAAGAAGATAGGACAATTACTCACAAGAAGGGTATAGTATAGAAGGATTTGATTTTTTCTTGTTACAAAAGTAATTCAATCGAGAGTGTTCTTTGCTATAGAGCTCTTTTTTGAGTTGTTGAGGCTTAGGCAATTTTAAATTAATAATTACCTAATAATGTAATATCATTTGCAGATAAAATGTGTTTTTCACATTATTTCGATTCCCGTGGCGTAGGTATTCTAAAGTACTTCAAGAATGATTTCAATGTTAAATAGGTACTTAGATTGGCAACGACTCCAAATAAATAATGAGTATTATAGAGATTTTTTACCCAGAACTTCAGGGTCATCTGATATAAATTATTATTATTTTTTGCTTTTTAGTGCATTTCGATTTGAAGTCGGTTATTTTTTTTTTTTTAAAGTTTTTATAATTATTACCATAAAGCGCCATCTAGTGACAAGGAAAAGAAAAAATGTGTTTATATGGCAATGGGTGGGTAGGCATGGTATAGGGCATAGAGATACAGCAAGAGGATAATCATGCATGAAAATACTTACATATTTTTACAGGTATCTGTGGTATTCCACTTCGCAGCCAGTCTTCGCTTAGAGGCTCCTCTTAAAGAAGGCTTGGAAATGAACACCCGAGGCACACTTCGGGTGCTGCAGCTAGCTAAAAGCATCAAAAAGCTCGATGCTTTCATACATCTGTCCACGGCGTTCTGCTATCCAGATTACGAAAGATTGGCGGAGAAAGTAAAGTTCACCTCTTTTCTATTTACTGATGTTTAGAAATGTATTTGCGGGCTCAGTATTAGCCTTGTAACTGATCATAACATCAAACTAGAGAATAGTCCTACCTAATACTTAAACGCTGAATCCTGAAAACCTTATATACATAGTCGGGAGAATCATGAATTTAACAGTAGGTAGTTATTGCCTAGGTTCCTACCTATTCTATACCTAGCGGTCATCGTGCTAGGCTGTCACAATGGAGGTTCCGGGTTCGATCCCCGGTTAGGTCAAAGATGGAAAAAGATCTTTTTCAGATTGACCTGGTTCTTGGATCTTTATATGTATTTGTTATAGAATAAAGTATCGTTGGGTTAGTATCCCATAACACAGTTCCTATCTTACTTTGAGGTTAGCTCAATCTGTGTGATTTGTCCGTATAAATATTTATTTATATTCGCTTATAGGGATATAATAAAAATATTATTCATGTTTCAGGTCCATGATCCTCCCACTAACCCTCACGAGATACTCCGAGCAGCGAGTTGGCTCTCTGACGACCAGTTGAATCTCCTCTCATCATCCATTTACCAGAAACACCCCAACTCTTACACGTACTCCAAAAGACTGGCAGAAGCCCTGGTCAGGGAAAGCTACCCTGAACTCCCAGCGGCAGTAATAAGACCCAGTATTGGTAAGTTATTCTGAAAAAACTCATGTGTTCTGTTCAAATTGAGGAATCAAGAGTATCTATAGGAGTAGGTAGTATAAAGTTTCAGCTGATAATGATAATGGCTTTGATGTGTTAAGTTTCTCTATATGGTGTTTAATTTCTTGATATCTAATAATGTTCGTTTATATTTTAGCTATCCGTGATCACATTATTTTTATCATTGACATAATTATGTAACTTTTCCTATGCAGTTCTATATTCTTTTTTATATTGGTTTCGGACAGAAAAATAAAGGAAACAGTGAGTAGCTTTAAAGAGCAATGACAAGAACCCAAAAAATAGAAGAAGAATATTGTGTATAAGATCATTAAGTGTTTGAATAATTTATGACGATTCCCCATTCATCAATAGTTTACAGAAAATTCTATCTTACTATCGTTCGTTTCTTTCTTACAGATTTGCACATTATCTTACTCAATCAATTCATATAATTTCAGTTACCCCTTCTTACAAAGACCCGACACCAGGGTGGGTGGACAACCTAAACGGGCCTATAGGCCTCATGGTGGGTGCTGGGAAGGGCGTAATCCGCTCCATGCACTGCTACGGGCATTACCACGCTGAAGTCATTCCCGTAGACATCGCTATCAATGCTATAATTGTGGCTGCTTACAGGATTGGTTCCACAACTGAAAGGTATACAACACATTACTTTATAGAAACTCTTTTTCTTAGACTCCGTTTTATGATCAAGGAAATATAGATCTTTGGTAATAGTAATAGGGTTGAGATTCGACTCCGTTAGACAGGCTCTATTGGGCCAGTTATGAAATGAAGGGTACTTTGATTTAATTTTATCGTTACTTTTTCTTTTTTGATTTCAACACCAAAGTGAATAGAAACCAGTCCACAGTTTTACGTACTTATTTCATCTTTTAATTCTTCTCTTTTACTTAAAAGCATTTGGCCTACACTAGTGTTCAATTTGTCATGTTGTTTAAAGGCTAAGGCATAAGAATGACCTAACACGTCTTCGAAGCATGGAGGAGTTTAAGATAAAAATTACACTAGCAGGCTCGCTCATATAGGTTTAACTAGCATCTAATGGTTTTTGTTCTTTACCTACATGCTTTCACAAAACTTTATGTACTAAAGATGATTGGAGTACTTATCTCAGCTGTAATAAAAACGAAGTCTGGAGCATTTTCCAAATTCATTTGTAACAAAATGAGAAAAAAATCAGAGAACAGAGAAGAATGAACAAATTACGTCAGAGATCTAATAATAAAAAAACTTTCTAGACCACCAGAAATCCCTGTCTTCAACTTGACGACGGGAGACGACAGGAATACCACATGGAAGCAAGTTCTGGACATCGGGAAGGCCACAGTTCGAAAGTACCCTTTTGAGGGGCCCCTGTGGTACCCAGACGGGAACATTCGCCACAACAAGTTCTTTCATGACTTATGTGTCTTCTTCTACCACATCGTACCCGCATATTTCATTGACTTCTTACTGCTCATATTTGGACAGAAAAGATTGTAAGTTTTTATTTTTTATAAGCTTTTTCAACACACTTGCTCATAAAGTGGCTCTATGGTCACCGCAATTAGGCACATAATGACACCCATAATCAAACTGTGACTTTTTCATTGCTATAACTCACTAGTGAGTTATAGTTTTTTTTTAATTTTATTGGTTGAGTTCATGGAATTGTATGTACTTGCTTTGAGTTGTTTTGTTCTTATTAAAAAAAGTTTTTATTCAAAAAAAAGATCGTGTTCAATAGAACAATCTCTTTAGTCTGTGGCCGATCGCAATGCGCGCGCATAGGAAAACTGATTATTTTTCCCGCCATAGCGAAACATTTTTTACAACTCGTTTTCACTGTTGAAATTATAGTTATTTATTAATTAAAATGTCTACAAGTACTAGTTACGAAGAAAATGATTTATGTTGTACACCGCCCGATATAAGATGTGAAGACCTTAACGTTGTAGAAAGTTTACTACCTGAAAACTCCAAGGAAAAATATCTATTAGCGTACCAAAATTTCATAAAATGGCAAAACAGCAAGAATACGCATTCTTTTTCAGAAAATGTGTTCATGGCGTACTTAAAAGAATTATCATCTAAGTACAAACCTAGCTTTTTGTGGTGTTTATACTCAATGTTAAAAAGTACAGTCCGAACAAAGAATAGAGTGGACTTAAAAACATACTCTAATTTGAAAGCTTATCTAAAGAGACTATCCGATGGATTTAGAAGCAAGAAATCAAAGGTTTAATCGTCTGACGATGTTGAAAAATTTATAAAAGATTCCTACTGACGAAACACCAAGTACATCCAATGATTGGATTTCACCTACCTACACGAATAATGAGATTTCAAATTACAATAGAACATGAAGTATTTCAATAAATAATCTATCTGTTGAGACCGCTATGACATCAAAAACAGTTAATTATAATTTTACTAACTACACATTTACTAATTGTTTCTCTAAATAAACTTTTTGTCTACTAAATAAAATGAGTTTTTATTGTTATTTTATTCACAAGTGTGTTGAAAAACGTCGTATGATACACGTGTGTATTGATGATTACCGTCCTTGGCTCTCTTAAGACCCTCGCCTACGGCTCGGGTCTCAATGGCGCCGCGGCGGTAATCACCAATGTTACACACTAGTACCATAATGTACTATTATACAATTAGTAAGACTTTTAGCTGGTTAAAAATAAACTAGTTACTTTAAACCCTGTCTATAAACGGTGATATTTTATTGGTTTTGGAGCCGAAGGCCACTTCATAAGGATCGTTAGTAAGACCTAATTAGCTAGTCAAAATAAAAATTCTGTAACAAAAAAAAAATTGACTAATACTCGAAAGTAAAATCGTGAGATCAATTAGTAGTACCGCCGCCGGCCGGCCGGCGAAGTTCATCGAACTCACGCGGCTGTTTTGGATGGGCGTAACTACGTGGTCTCGATTGAAAATCATTTTCGCCACTGTTTAATCTTATGTTATACACAAATTTGGATTACGTATTGTGGATAGAGGAATTAATTTCCGATACGACAATATTTTTTTCAAACCCAATGAAAAGTCAGCCTGTATAAACTACTAAAGAGTTATTTTCAAGATGAAATCAAAACGTGCTCATGCTTCACCATACAACTTTTCAACATAAGGTTTGGGCATAATGCACCTGTATGATTTTGCAATAAATCCGTATTTAAAATTTATGTTAATTGGTAGGTAGTAAAATTCTGTACCGTATATCTATTACTTTAAACCTTTCTATAGGTTTAAACCTGTTTTTAATAAATTATCTATTAAAAATAGGTTAAAAGTAACTATCGAATGTCCACACTTGAATTGCGCACATTTCATATTTATTACGACCTAATTTCTAAATGACTGAGATTGGCGTTTAGATTTCTGTCTTTTTCAGCGTCGGACTCAGGCAAAAGCTAGTTTATCTTCGTACATTTTAGACCCGGATATCATTGTTCATTGTCATGTTGGTTCTAATGAGATCATGTCGTGGACTGTGAAAGTTCAGTGTCATTTTTGAAAGATCATTAATATTTATATTTAAACTAGTGCAGGTTGACTAGTACAGTATGCACCTATATGACTCCAGTTGTCCAGTACTTGACATTAAACAACTTTCTCTGAGAAAAAGCTAAGTGTAGTAACATCGAATCCTCGTCATTATCATCATTATCATATATATCAGCCATAGGAAGTTCACTGCTGGTCATAGGCCACCAAGGATTTTCTAAGAGCTATTGGTAGGAGCCTACATCTATTTAGACCCTGCAATTAATCTAATCAAGTATTTTTTTCAGTCAGTTTCTAAGTTTTTCCATACCTTTTCTACTTTTCAGCATGGTTCGCATCCAAAACAGAATCTCAGTGGGTTTGGAAGTATTACAATACTTCACAACGAGGGAATGGTGGTTCGATACTCATAACTTCAAAGCCTTGGCCCCATCTCTAAACCACGTTGACCTGGAGACATTCCCCATGGACCTAAGCATCATTGAGGACGAGCCGTACATTGAGAGTTGCATGATAGGGGGGAAAATGTACTGCTTGAAGGAAAAACTGGAGAATCTGCCGAAAGCCAGACTGCAGAATAACATGTGAGTACGCGTGTATTTAGTTTTAAGTCAGTCAGACCATAAGCCATTTAATATTGACCGTTACGATTAAAAACAAGGGGCCAAGAATGGAGCCTTGTGGTACTTGTGGTAGATGGACTTCACAGTTTGCATTTTTTTCTTTACAAATGCATTCAGTTGACCGGACAATTTAAGATCATTGATCTCATAGACAAAGTTATTCATATGAATAGGCTGTATCACTAAAATACTGTTAAGTCTGTTGTGTAATGTGTTTGGTACGAAGTACGACTACTTATGTAGTTTTGTTTATCTTCCAGCTTATTCATTCTGGATCGTATGGTGACTATTTTCTGGTACCTGTTCTTCTTGTATCTGCTGGCGACGTATTTCCAACCTGTTCGGGAGTTGCTATCGTACGGAGGACCTTTTGTCAGGTACTTGCCACTCGTTGGCAAAGCTGTATTTACTGATTAGTATCTTGATGTGTGTAAGTTAAACATAGACCAAAATATGCTGAAACTATTTTAACCGATCAGTTAACAGTAATTTCAGCTATTGAGCCTTGTTTGGAACGCATTAGCACAAGATTCAATCTATGACACTGATACTAGCTTACTAAATGTTTGTGTTTCTAAATCCGAATTTCTAAAGATTTTTTTTTATTTACGTTAGAATGACCTTTGACAAAAGTGTTCTAATATCATGGAATTGTAGTTTTGTTATATTTTGGTGATAGAATCTTTATACCGTAATGACAAATAAGTAAATATGGGAGGTATGTTTCTTTGTGGAGTATCTTTTAAATACCTAACTGGTGAAACATGTTATTATCTACAAAGAACTTTGAAAATGCCAAATAACTGTAGAAATTAATGCTAATTTCACAAATATTTTAAATTGTACATTTGTCACTTGTAAAACACAGTATCAGAATGGGTAGGTAGTCAGGTAAGATAACCTACACATCTGATAAAGTTAAAATATTTCTCTGTTTAGTAGAAGTACTAACGTATTTAGATTTTTAACATCGTTAAATATTAATTGTTAGTTCATGTATTATAAACATAATTAAGGGTACATATATTTAAAAATGTAAAATATTGTAAAAATGGTGCTTAACTTGTAAATAAAAACTATTATTTCAAAATTGCAGCATTTTTATTTACAATTCAACTAAACATGGCATCACATTCGTTTAAACATTCTAAACTAAATCTTACACCGGTGTTGGCGACTTACACACACGAAAAAACATAACAGAATCACATTCGTAATGCTGTGTTAGCCTCAGATCAGCTATATCTTAGACAGCCTGAAATATTTTGAATTCCGTTGACAGTGTTGATCACTTAAACACACGAAAATAAACAAATTTATCGTACCCAATCACTATTTGAGACCGCGCCATGTTTTTCATATAGGCAACGATATAGACTTATTCATCAACTAGCCGAAGCTCGCCACTTTGTTCGCCTTGTTTGTGGACTTTATGACTCCGGAAAATGCTCATCAGGCTGAACAACTTTTACTAAGGCTGCACATTTTAGTATGTAAATGCCGCATTATTTTTTTAGATTTCGGCTTTTTTTAAAATTTCATTTTACTATAGTGATCTGGTATAGCTCGTGGTTCGATTTGTTAAGGGTATGCCCCTTACAAGCTGTTTATTACTCGGAAAAGGAATTTCATACAAATTCAATAGGAAATTAGTTTTTAGACGTTTTTAGTAGCATGAACTCAAAATCGGCATTTGCAGTTACGGAATCCTACACTGAGTGTGGCACGATACTTACTTAGCCATTTATTTACATATTTGTTTTACTAACGATGTTTTCTTTTACTTATACCTACAGAAATATATTTCATACTTCTAAGATAATCTCAATACATAATAAAATGACCGTAAAGTAAAGATATGTAGGTGAGAAGGTTATCTTCATTATATGTGTCTCAGAAACAGATGAAGAGTTTCACATAATATTCGTAATGAAAATACATTTCTCCAAACCATAATGACTAGGTGCATTACAGTTTTGCTTGCATTATCATTCTAATCGCATGTTTAAGTTACAAATGCAATACAAATATTTATTAATATTTATCAGCAAATCTGTCGTCAAAACCAAGACTGTCCACGTCATCGCGCTCACAGATAAAGAAGCACTTTCGGTCACAGGTGATGTCATTCAGATGACCGTTGTAGAACATGGTTCCACATTTCTCCATGTCACCACCATCGGGCTGGCCTCCGCCCCATCTGGAGTATCCGCTGTTTTCTAAAGGAGTGCCTGTAAATATTTAAAAAATCTTAAAGCAAGTAACCAAAATGAAGAATGACTGTAGATAGAAATGGTGAATAAAAATCAATTCCATTATTCTGTGCTATTACAACTTTTGATGTTTAAAGAAAGAAAGACTTGGTATTTGAATGGCTTAATTCAATCATCATCATCAGGTCTTTATATCTCCACTGCAGGAGCACGACCCTCTCTATACTACCAGAGCCAGAGCAGCCAGAGGATTTAGCCTACACTCTTCTCGCTGGCCAAATGGGTTGGAGAGGTCTCATTGATGCATCTGCGTCTCATTGATGCGTCTCATTGATAAGCTTTTTTAGGTTGTAATTCCCAAGCCACCTTCTACGACATCCACGGGAGGACTTGGAGTGGCCCTATTCTACTCTACCGGAAATCACACGGCACTAATTCTATAATATTATACAAAATCCATTTAATTAGAGCACGCGTAGGCCAAAGTATATGAATGTACACAAAGCTACCTACAATGAAGGTTTCTAAGAACAAAATTGCCTAGCTAAATTTCAACCTTCACTTAAATAGTTAGGGGTACATCTAAAGAACAAGAAGTTGTAGAAAAAAAAGTGAAGCAGATACAACAGATTGATGTCAATAATTGAAGAATAAATAAATGTAAATAAAATATTAATATATAGAAATAAATTACACTGATTGACAAGTTAGTTAGAGACTTGTTTTATGGGATACTAACTCAACGCTACTATATTTTTATAATATAAATATAATAGAAAGATAAGCATCCATAAACCGGGAAAATTTGAAAAATTGTAACTCTAGAAACTTACCTTTGATAGTCTTCCAGCCGTCACCGTTTCTGTTATGATATCCAAGATGAACTGCTCCCCGGAGGTAGTTTCCAGAAACTTTGTCTTTCGGAGCCAAGCTTGTTAGCTGTTGTAGGAAGTCCGCTTCTGCCTGACTCTCGATGATAGCAAGGAATGACAGCTCTGAGCTGCAAATTGTATAAGCGTCCGTCCAGTTTTTAGGGGTGAGGTGGAATTTGTAACACCTGCCGAGCTCAGCGTTGTATTTGTAATCTGAAATCGTGTAAACATAGTTGTAAACTAATGATATACTTAAGTAAATAAATCCTTTCGCAGTGATTGACAAACGACTGTCGGAGAAAGCTTGCAGATTCACTTGCGACTCCACTCCATCCGAATTAGACTCCAGTTTGATGAAAAATTGTTAGTTATATTGCTTTTACCATAGAAAGAGGTCATGGCACTATACCTATCTGTTTAAAGAATTTCAAATATACTTATTGAAAATCTGTATTGAAAGGACGAAATGCAAATGCATGGCATTGTCGACTCATAGGCACATTCAGGTAGCAGGCACATTATGACCATAGCATATTTTACATTTTGAAGATTAAGCGTATTAACCAAAGAACAATCAGATTTCTACTCATTGATGTTCCTGGGCGTGACTCAGTAATCAATAAGATGACACATAGTGCTAGTGTGCTCTTTGCTCTTTAATCATTTGAAGTCAGAGCGGATATTTCAGGTCCTGCTAGATCAATAAGTAAAAACAGATGCACGAGTATTTTGTTACCCTAACCCTGACTACCTAACCATCATTCGAGGTTTACGTGAATAAATAAATTCACTCTCATATTGCCCTTATATAAATGAAACGTCATTCGTAGAAACTTACATAGCTTGTGTTTTTGAAGTTATTTCGTTATAGAATAAAATCTTTTTATAAGTACTCTTCTATTACCTGGGTATGGAATGTTGCACTGCGTATTCCACTCGAGCGAGGTGAGAGTCTTCTTGCAGATGTACGGATGTTTCTTCCAGCAGCCGTCGTCGTTCATGGTGCCCTCCTTGGTCAGCACCACACAGTCCTCAACTCCGCCAGCGTCATTTGGCTCTCCCGGACCCCATTTGTTGTACACATCCATTATTGATAATCCTGTAATACGGTGTTTTACTCAATTATTTTTATTACTCATATCAAATGGTAACATTATTTTTACATTGTTTTTTTAATCTGTCCAAAAATAAGTAAGTTATAAGCCTTTAAAATCTGATGGAAAAAGAAACAGTCAAGTAACAGAAAAAGGATCTTCTTCTTCTTATCGTGTGTGTTAGTGACTAACATGACTAACACAGAAAAAAAGAAAAAGAAAAGAAAAAAAGATGTAAAAAAGGATGCACGTACATCACTCTTGACGTCACAATATGATGTCTCGCGCGTACGAAAGCACCACGCTCCCACTCTTATATTTGAAATGCTTATTACTACATAAGTACACATTTTCTTTCTGTTTTCAAAAAAATATTTCTTCTCAGTGATATTTATTATTTTATATAAAATGTTAACCAAAAATATATACAGTAAAATAGCCTATTATGCAAACAAAGAATTCAATAAACAAGAATGGATTTTACCTATTAAATAGAAAAAAAATATTTTGATTTTGGCTTTATTTTTGACATCAGATTTCTGTATTATCAATACAGATGCAGAACATACTGTTTAACTATCCGCGGGATTTCCCCAATGACATTATTAATTTGTTCGTATTTTCCTATTTATTATTGCCGTAGCTACCGACTTCAGATGGGGATTTCAGGCGGGTTATAGTTTAAATATGGAGATATTTAAGCAAAATAAACATAATTACGTACTTACGACATTGACTACTATAGTCCCTTTATTATAATTAACCTTATACTTTCATATAAGGTACAACCGGGTGACAAGGCCCACTTTTTTACAAATTGAAATAAAACCTTTATTTTACCACCCTAAAGGAATAAAAGGTTTACAATAAAAGCTAAGATTATTTCAAAATCCAAATAAATGTAGTTTTTAAAGCTATGATGACTATATGTTAGTTTTTTAAACATTTTTAAAAACCTCTATTTTGGGCTTTACCGAACATGGTCTGGTTAATAAGGCCCGTGGCGTTTTCAAGCCGTTTGGCGCAAAAGTAAGTATTAAAGACATCAAAAAAGTATAAATTATGAAGAATGTTATATTCATGAACTTGATTACAGCAAGCAGTTACTAAAATTATCAACATTTTTTCAGAAAAATACTCTTTTACACTGTGTAAGAAAACAGCCCAGATATTTGATTTTTAGGTGTTAAGTGTCTAAATGATAGTATTTTACTTAAAAATATTGTTGTTCCTGCTAGAATTAAGTAATTATTGTCAAAGATTTTTGATTTCTAATTTTCGTAAATTGGGCCTTATCACACATGTATGGTTAAGAAGGCCCCTGTAGTGTGTAACAAGGCCCTGCAAATTAGTTTCTTCTTTAATATTAATTAAGTTAGTCAGGATCGTAGCAAGAGGAGTTCCATAGTCTCTGCCTACTCCTGTGGGAAACAGGCGTGATATTATGTATGTATGTATTATTAAGGGTAGTCTGTTTTCCTTTTACTTTTGAAATAACGCCTGATTTTAAATCATTACTTAAAGTTCGTCTGGGAATGTGGTATTTTTCAGCTGCAGCGCGTTGAGTTAGACAATTTCTTCGGGGAAGACATTTAATGATTTAAGAACAAATAAATAAAAAAAAAACAAGTTTATCTATAAGTTGTGTGTATCTATAAGTAAGCACAGGTACATCAATAAAAACATTTTTTTTAAATCACTCATTTTATAATAACATTAAGGGGCCTTGTTAGACTGCAGTAGGATTGGGAGGCCCAGTCGAGTTTTGTAAGGCCCCAAGCAACAACTTTGTTGGGCCTTCCTAAACGACGTGGGCCTCGCAACACAAATTGATCATTTTAGAAATAAATACATATAAAATCGCAAATGGCTATGTTAATATCAAAAGAATAATGATCAAATAAACGCAGTTTACAAAAATTTAATTACAAATCGTAGTATAAACAAGTGAAAACTAACGTTTTGTGGGAGCAATAATTAGTTAAATGAGTGGCCGTCACCAAAGTCAGCGAACAACTGAGCGTCACTTGGGAAATGGTGGCCACGCGCTGCCGGCTGCTGCTTTCTTGCGTTCCTATTGGTCTGTTTCACACGTACCATGAAGTTGGCGCGAGTCAAATGTATTTTAAATGGTTTTCTGCGCTTGGGCCTTGCAAAACTGTGGGCCTTGTCAGCCGGTAGTACCTTATTGAGTCTTAAAGTATGTTTTTGTAAATTTTTACTTACCATCAGTAGTTTCAAAGACTCCTTTAGCTAGCAATGAAGATATGCCAACCCAAAAGTGGTTATATCCTTGTGCTTCTTTCACATACGCCAGTACTGCATTGGATTCAGCCTCATTCTCAGGATAAAAGAAAGTGGCACCCTCCCACTCGCATATTTGCTTAGCATCTTGCCAACTCCTTGGTATTGTGTTAATTTTGTAAAAATTCTCCATAGATTCCAAATAATGGTAGTCTTTTCTAAAGAACTTCTTTTCACGTTGACCATCTAAAAATGAAATTTTTACATGATTTTTATTCAACCAAGAAGCGTTGAATACGTGTACATTACGAGCACAAATATCATTACAAACCCGACATCACATCTAAAACCTATTTGGCTAATAATTCAACGATAAGAAGTTAAAATAGGTACTTACATGAAACTTGACAAATTAAGGATACTAAGAAACACAAACACGTTATTCTGTTCATTTTTGACAGCACTATAAGTATGTAAACAATTGCCGTATCTGAACTCGACCAAGTATCGCGGGCGAATGAAGATCCTCACATAAATTAATATGGGTACCTTCCATGTTGTTGTGTATCACAAGTTACGTATTAACAGGAAAATGCTTAGCATCTTGAACTTAGTCGTTTTATGGAGAACGTGTATTTAAAAACGTGCTTTTTGGTTTTAATAAATATAGTAGTAATAATCTATTACAATTTAATAACTGGTTAAGTGAGTGTTGGGTCACGCGCAGTGTAGGGTTCCGTAATTACTATGCCGACCTTAATTTCACACAGCTAAAAATGTGTTAATTTTTTTTTTTTAATTTTCCTAGAATTTATTAATTGTTCGCCTGTAACTTTTGGTTGATAGTTTGCCTTTAAATGTCGATGAACTACGGCCTTATTTTTATTTACGTTTCCAAATTCAACCGTTAAGCAGATATATGGGGGGACCCCTCCCCCCTACGAGTATATCTGCTTAACGGTTGACTTGAATTGACTCTAAACTCTAACAAAATTTACATTATAAATTCACATGTTTCAGAAATTTATCCCTATATTAATTAATGGTGTTCACAAGCTCATAATATTTTAGAAGGCCTATTTAATGATATCCCACACGATGGGTAGTCAAGAAAAAGTAAATTACCTCCTACTTTACATGTTTGGGAAATACTAATATTTTTTTTCTTACCACGTTTTTGGCATGATTTATACACAGCTTTCCAAAACTTATAGTCTCTGATTATCTACGGACAGACAGACTTTCATTATACTACAGTGATCTAGTAGTCCATGGTTTGATTTATTATACGGGTATGTCCCTTCCACGTTGTATAAAAAAATATCCGCTTGGCCACCACAGCTTCAAACCACAGAACCTAATAAACCTACAGATCTAAAAATAAAATAAAAAAATAACAAATAAAAAAATATTATGTATTGTTATAAATGTTTTATTATATACTAGCTGAAACCCGCGACTTCGTTCGCGTGCACTTTATGTCTCTGGAAAATGCTCATCAGGCTGAACAACTTTTACTTAGGCGACATTTTTATATCTCTTATAGTTAAGCTGGACCATTATGGTTCTGCATCAAGCGTTTCATTTTCCAAAATCATTTATACCCTATATGTTGCCCAGGCTTAATAGCTATATAACAAAAAAAGTTGCATTCGAATCCGTCCAGTATTTCCGGAGATTAGCGTGTACAAACAGACAAACAGACAAACAGACAAACAGACAAACAGACAAACAGACAAACAGACAAACAGACAAACAGACAAACAGACAAACAGACAAACAGACAAACAGACAGGCATTTTTTTTTAAATTCTTACTCTATTACTATGTTTCCATCGCCCGCAATATTTTTTTTGGAAATATATTTAATGTACAGACACACTTTTTTTACTGTTTTATTATATGTATAGATATATATGATTTCACTCGTATTTTACACTGTATCGGCAAATCTTATATTGATGTCAACATTGGCTACATCGTCATGCTCACAAATAAAGAAGCATCGATGATCACAAGCCAGGTCATTAAGCTGGCCGTCGAAGAACATGCTTCCACATTTCTCAGCATTACCACCATCAGGCTGACCACCACCCCATATGGAGTATCCACTGGTCTCTAAGGAAGTACCTGTAAGTGGAGGAGTGAGCCTGTGTGAGTAATTTGTAAGTCGTAAATTTTCATTGGATTGTAAGATCGGATAAAGATTTTATAAAATTTTAACTAAAATATAATGTCACGAGTATCTTTCAAAACCGAAAAAAGGATTAGTGCAGAATAATAGTACATAAAGTAGCTGTAAGTGAAGGAGTGAACCTGTATTAATAATTTGTAAGTCGTAAGTTTTCATTGGGTTATAAGATCAAGAGAGGTTACAATTTTTTATAATAGAGGTATATACTAAAAATATAATGTCACGAGTATCTATCTAAAACCGAAGAAAAGGATTAGTGCAGAATAATAGTACATAAAGTAGCTGTAAGTGAAGGAGTGAACCTGTATAAATAATTTGTAAGGCCTTCTGGGGCAGTGCGGTAGGCCAGTACAAAATTTAAAAAAAATGAGATAAAAACAATTTGAAGCGAATAATAGCAAATAGTATGGTTATAGAATATTAACTTTACTCTTTGCGTTTATAACAGACGCGGGTTTTATGAGTTGCTTTATATATCTAAAACGGTTGAAATTAGACCACTTTACGAGCAACAAATGGGTTAAAAAATATTTTAAAAATGTACCTTTGATAGTCTTCCATCCGTCTTCCATCATATTGTGAAATCCAAGGTGAACAACGCCAAACAGGTAGTGTCCACGGACGTTTTCTATCGGAGCCAAGCTGATCAGTCGCTTCAGGTAGTCGGCTTCTTCCTGACTATCGACGATGGCCAGGAATGACAGTTCTGAGCTGCATATTGAATACGCCTCTGTCCAGTTTTTGGGAGAGAGGTGGAATTTGTAACATCTGCCAAGTGTTTCGTTGTATTTGTAATCTGAAATCCAGTATAGTGGATTATGCGTATGGTGACCTGGGAATATTTTTGATCCTATTCCTCCCATTTACCAATCTATCATCATCTATTCTAACATCATCTATTTACCTATGATTATATAGTTACAGGCGACTTGACCAAGATCGCTGGAAAGCGCTGGACGCAGGCCGCTATAGAACGGTCATTTTGGAAATCCTTTGAAGAGGCCTGTGTCCAGCACCGGCCAGTTATGCGGCTGAATTTATGAGTATAGGTACCCGTATAAGGCATTTTGCACGGCGTATTCCATTCAAGCGAAGTGAGAGTTTTCTTGCATACAAACGGTTGCTTCTTCCAGCACCGCACGTCATTCATGGTGCCTTTCTTGGTCAATACCACGCAATCCTCACCGTCACCTTTGTTGTTTGGCTCACCTCGACCCCATTTGTTATACACATCTATGACTGGGAATCCTATAAAAGGACAAAATAGTTTTTTAAGACTTTTGAAGGTTTGTATATACTCGTAAGGAAGAATAATTGACCGAGCGAGCGGAGCGAACAAAGTGTCTCAATTTCGAGATTGGTCAAAAATGTTTTTGTCCGGCTGTCAGTTTGTTTGACTTTTCTTGCCTACAGGTCACATTTCTCAACCGATAAGTGTGAAATTTTATGAGACGGTTCGAAAATTATATTGAATTTGGTTGCCGAATCAGTTTTTGGAAATTTTTAAAGTGGTGAAATATGAAGGTTGAAAACTTTAAAAATATAACATATTACAGCCATTTCGATAAATTTTTCAAAAATGTCCGGAAGCTTTTAGTTACCCATAAAAAGACGCAACTTTTTTATCTGATAAACTTCAACCAATCCTGATAACCTTATCACTTATCACCTACAAAATTTTTTGACTAAAAAGAAACAAGATGAATTGTTTTTAAGGTTTTAAAGAGATTTGCTTTAGGGCTACGATTTTAAATCGAGATTATATTTATGCATGTAAATTGTGAGTTCTTTTCAATGGATGAAAAAAAATCAAGCAATGTTGCTTGGATACAAGAAGAGTTGCATGGGAACTCGAGGCGTTTTATAATGTAAATACCTAAACTTATTGTACAGTACACTTCAATACTCTTATACAAAGTGGAAGGAATATACCCTTAATAAATCAAAGTATAGTCATAGTAAATTCCTCAAATATCTATGTTTACTTACCATCAGTAGTTTCGAAGACTCCTGTAGCCAACAATGAAGAAATGCCAATCCAAAATTGGCTATATCCTTGTAATTCTTTCACATATGCCAGTACTGTATCGGATTCAGCCTCATTCTCCGGATAAAACAAGTTGGCACCTTCCCATTCACACGTTAGCTTGGCATCTTGCCAAGTTCTGGGTATAGTGTGGATTTTATAAAAATTCTCTAACGACTCCATGAAATAGTAGTCCTTCCTAAAGAATTTGTGTTCTTTTTGTCCGACTAAAATTTTCAAGTGATATTTAAATTAAACATATAGTTTAAACACATAATTATAGATAGTCCAAGCGCACGGTAGTGCCCTGGCCAAGTTCCAGGAACAGGCCGCGCGCATGCCATGCACTATTTACACGAACCGTTTCAACCCCCTTTTGACCCCCCTGTTGCTCAGTGCCTATTGCAAGTATAGAGAAAAATTGTACCTACGTAATCATATACTAGTACTAAAGCAGTATGCCAAATTTAATAGATATAGCTTTAGTAGATCCTGAAATATGACCCTGTGAAAATAGCTAATTTTGGCACTGACTGACTCACTGACCGGTAATCAAAACCTTTAGGCCACTTCCAATTGTCCTAGCGTTATGAAATTTGGCACACAGGTCTCGTGTGTTATATGTAAATTAACATAAAATTAAGAAATTTAAGAAATCTGTCAAGCGTGCGTTGGCTCAATCTAATATCGAATTTTTAATAAAAATATTTATGAATCAGTTATACAATGAGAATACGAAGAGGAGGGGGAGGAGAGGGGGAGGGGGTATAAAGAATAAAGTATATCATAAAAAAAAAATTCTACTCCTGTACTGTTATCTGTCTTTTAAATGGTTCTGAACACTAATATAAGAACATTGATAATATGATTGCAGAAAAAAGTCTATACTCTATGCCTCATAATAGCACAGTACCTGGGTGACCGAGCTTTGCTCGGTCGGTTACATCTCAAACATTAACTACAATTTTTTGAACTTGTCTAAAAACAGTACAAAATAAAAAATTATATATAAACTTGAACATTAAAAAAAACAAAAGTAAGTCACTGAGTGGGATTCGAACCCGTAACACTCTTTCTAGCGGTCAGCATCCTTAACCACTGAGCTAAGCGGATGGCGGCCCGCGCGAGGAAATTAGCGACCATATTCTGCGTAGAAAAAAAACGAATAAAAATTTGAAAACACGCTTTTTCCCAAAAATAAGACTAATCTAGATCGATTGTTTACCCCCAAAAACCCCCATATACCAATTTTCAGCAAAATCGTTAGAGCCGTTTTCGAGATTACAGAAATTTATAAATAAATATATATATAAATAAATATACAAGAATTGCTCGTTTAAAGATATAAGATGTGTCGTTATTTCACTAAAACGATACTGCTAGCCATAGACCAAGAACATTTTTTTCTATAGATTTACCATACTGCCAACATAAGAAAAAAATGATTTTTTAACATAGTCACTAAAAAGACGTCAATTAAAAAAAAGTTTACCATAGATACCATATAGATCAGTACTTGTATATTCTAAATCTGATTTACCAAACATGTAAGTCAAACATTTTCATATTTTCTTTGTTTGGTTTTGTATTTTATTTAGTAAATATACTTAGTCGTAGAAAAGTATTGTATGCAACGTTGTATAAGTACGTCAAATAAACTTTTAAATCCGCGGGCAATAACTGTAAATTTTACCTGTTATTTTAGTAAGTACCTACAGTGCTAATGTACTTATTATTAAGGAATTCCTAACTTTATCGTATAAGATATAAGTACTCGTATATAGTTTAATTTCATCTTTAGGTCTTGGGCAAATCCTACAATTATATAGAACTATATGTACACTTTTATCGATAACTATAATAATAAATAAATAAATATATAGGGACAAATTACACAGATTGAGCAAGCCCCAAAGTAAGTTCGAGACTTGTGTTATGGGATACTAACTCAACGATACTATATTTTATGACAAATACATATATAGATAGATAAACATCCAAGACCCAGGACAATTTGAAAAAGGCCATTTTCCAACTTGCCCTGACCGGGTATCGAACCCGGGACCTCTGGGTGGCGGACCAGCGTGGTGACCACTACGCCACGGAGGTCGTCAAAACTGTCGGCCATTAAGGCCATACCTAAATTTTCCGGGGTCCAGTGGCGCCGCCATTTAAAATAAATCATTTAAAAGGAAACGGAGATATCATTCAAAATTGTGTCTTGGTCAAGCCCTAGATAACCCTTAAAACTATTTTATGAACTACTGTTTATAATTCAAAGTGCGAACGTGAAGCTTTTCTACGCACATTAGCTAAAAGTGGCCGTTTTTCGCAAATGTGCGTAGAAAAGCTTCACGTTCTCACTTTAAACTACAAAAAGTAGTTTAAAAAATTCTTTGAATGGGTATCTAGAACTTGACCAAGACACAATTTTAAATGATATCTCCGTTTCCTTTTAAATGATTTATTTTAAATGGCGGCGCCACTGGACCCCGGAAAATTTGGGTATGGCCTTAACTGTTTCCGGAAAAGCTTTTTGGGTTGTTAGCAAAAGTCAAAACTTTTTTTCATAATTATACGTAGTACTTACATGAGCTGTCAAAAACGATCAACGTAAACAAACACACATGATATATTTCAATAGACATTATCACGAAGAATATATCTACACTCGACAAGGTTACACACAACACTCGTATTTTTAGTAACACAAGTACCAACGCATTAACCTGTTTAGCAAAAATAGGCTTTTGCTCCCGGTTTGACAACAAACCCTATTTTTACGTCCATCGACACTGCGAATACCTCACATGAGCTTCTCGCGTAATTTTATATCGTTTTTGTTTTTGTACTTAAGTAAAAAGTCTAACAAAATATACAGAAACTATTTTAGGGTGAATTCAGCTTATTTATTTTTATTTATTAAACTTTATTACAAAAATTGTAACAGGCGGACTTAAGGCCATACCCAAATTTTCCGGGGTCCAGTGGCGCCCCCATTTAAAATAAATCATTTGAAAGGAAACGGAGATATCATTTAAAATTGTGCCTTGATCAAGCCCTAGATAATCCTTTAAACTATTTTATGAACTACAGTTTATAGTCTAAAGTGAGAACGTGAAGCTTTTCTACGCACATTAGCCAAAAGTGGCCGTTTTTCGCAAATGTGCGTAGTAAAGCTTCACGTTCTCGCTTTTAACTATAAAAAGTAGTTTAAAAAATGCTTTGAATAAGTATCTAGAACTTGGTCAAGACACAATTTAAAATGATATCTCCGTTTTCTTTGAAACGATTTATTTTAAATGAGGGCGCCACTGGTCCCCGGAAAATTCAGGTATGGCCTTAAGGCCCAGGGCCTTTTCTACCAGTCAACCTACAGGTGATGCCGAAAAAAGCTAATTTTGGACGACAAGACACATTCTAATTAACTCTATAAAAATGGTATCAAAAGCAAATTTAACTATAATTTTATTTATACATCTATATTAAACTAACAAAAATAAACTTAAATACTAATATATATGTATTCATAAACATACATGTGAATAATACACAAATATGGCATAAAACATAAAACCTACATAAACTACATAAATATTTATAATACTCTATGACAGTTGGTGAAGATAATGAGCGCGCACAGCACTCTTAAACGCTTGGTGACTAGGGGCTTTCAGGATATCAACGGGAAGGGCGTTCCATAGCATCTCGGCTTGTTTGGTGAATGAATGATCAAAAAACCCACTCCGGCTGCGAGGCACATCAAGAAGAAGATTGTTGGAAGAACGAAGAACTCTGAGATGGGTATCACCCAGGAAAGTGAACTTGTTTTTAAGATACATCGGAGTTTTTGGGTCGAAGAGTATAGAGAATAGAGTTCAGTTCATCTTAGTGAACATCTTTCCCCAAAAAACATATGGCTAAATATAAAAAATAATGTTTGGCTTTCCATACAAACTCCAGAAATATTTTTTTATATACGTGTTCCTTGGGGAAAGTTGTTCAATATCATGGACTACTATTGTACGGCGCAGGCTTCGGTTGTCACCTGGGCCCGCGCCAAACATGAAGAGATGATGATGTTGCTTGATGATGTTGTGGAGACACAAGACCACGTCACGTAGAGACTGATTTAATTCTGATAAGTATTACATGTTGTAGAGTTGGTTGTGACGGGTCCTTTCTCGATCGCTGCTCGATAGTGTCTTGATCTTCTATACTGTTTAGCTTATATGGATGATCTCACGAAGTATATGCATCAGAGAGAAAACCACCTTATATATCTGCACTTCTAAAAGCGAAATCCAAAAAGCAAGATTATACAAAATATACACGGGAATAGTACTAATTGAGAATTGTTTTCTAATGCTGTATGTTGCGTAATGTATTAAGTTTCCCGCTGACTAGAGTTTTTTTTATAACGGAATATTTCAGTTTTGATGAATGTAACCTATATATTTTTCGTCAAATATATATAAAGTTAGCATAGCCCTAATTATATAACTATATTTTAATTTGATCAGTTTAATAAAAAAAGTTACCCGCTGCTGGCTAGAGATTTTTTTCAAAAATCGATATCTCCGGAAATAATACGGAACTAATTTCAGTAGTGTCTCCAGTAATAGCCCTTATTATATACCAAGGAAAGACCTATATCAAAAGACCATGTGTTCCCGCTGAGTATAGACACACGTAGTTTTGATAAACTTTTTTATATATTTTTTTCTATTATAATCCTATTGATCAGATTATTAAAAATAGATTATTTACTAACTTATATAGAAATTATTAAAAATGTAAAAGTGATAATGTGCCAGAAAGTAGTAGTTATTTGTTTTATATCTAGCTACCTAAGTTTATTAGAAGCTTTAACTTATCATCATACATTTTCATGTGTTAATATTATTTTGAGTTTACAAAGCTTTGAAGCCATTAGGATTTTAATGAAACTCAATATAAATTTTTGAGTTTGAGTGTTTGAGATAAACTTAAATAGGTAGAATTCCTAATCAGGTATCTCGTTATCTGACTGTACATGAACTTAGATCACTGGTTTTTCCACGAATGTCGCTACTTGATAAAGTGTTTTGGGATCATGACACCAACGATATATATTAAACAACAATTTCATTTGTACGCGGTATTCAGTCTAGTGCAGTAATATTATGAAATATGGCTAGCATTTTCTATTTGTGTTTGTGCACAGTCTTACTTTTTCAATGTTCCTGTAAGTTATACACTGACATTATTTTTAGAAGTTTTGTAGTTTCACCTGTCTCGTTACCTGTAATCAAATCTTTCAAGCTAAAATAGACCCCAGTTCTCATAAATATAGAAAAGAAATGTGTTTATTAATATGATTATTTATTTTTATCAATTTTTAATACAAAACATATGTGTTTTTTTAACAAGGTTATAAAAATTGTTATTATTTTTAGATGGACAACGTGACCAAAAATTCTTTAGGAAAGATTACCACTTTATAGAGCTAACCGAGAGTTTTTATGGCATACAAAAATTACCACAGACTTGGCAAGACGCAAAGAGGTTGTGTGAGTGGCAGGGTGCAACCTTGTTCTATCCGAAAGACCAAGTTGAAGCAGATGCTGTCAGGGCATACATCAATGGAGATCAGAATGGATGGAATTTGGCTAGGAATCTCTGAACTTATCGTTGAAGGGTTTTTTGTTACTGTTGACGGCAAGTATTTGGCTATGTAGTAATGGCTAGACTTTTGTTTTATATAGTATAATGCTGAGAGCACCACACGATTAGCGCCCTCTCCTACATTTAAGAGACAGGCTCTTGTTGGTGTCAATGTATGAAAAGAGACGCACACAATGACGTTGTTGGCAGATAAAATAGAGTGGTTAGTGATTGCATTATCCATTTTACACACTAGTTAAACTTTATGGGATGATCATTAGAAACTATCTTTGCACACAATGTTTTCTTCAGGAAGCAGGCAGTTGAAAATGGCTGTACATGAGTACAAACTCAGTGGTACAAGTCAGGATCGAACTCGCGAACTCTTGACCGATGGACAACCAGTGCCTAAATCGCTTGATCACCACCATTTCACATCGCGCTCTATTGAGTTCTATTTAAATCGAAAAATTGCAGAGAATCTATATATCCCCTATATACATTTTTTATATATTTTTGTCTATACCTATACAGGTATATATACATTTTATTATATCTCATACCTGCGGCGTTGCCCGCTTGCTCACAGAATAGTTCAAACTAGATTTAGTTAATGAAACAAATAATAGTAGATTAACAAAAAGTTAGGTTCTTTATAGGGATTCCATTGGGAGACGTGTATAGCAAGTGGAACCGAGGTGAACCTAACAACCTCGGCGGTCCTGAAGAGTGCATAGAGTTTCTTCATCTGAACGAGGGCTATTTGAACGATTTGTCATGTTCAGAGAAGAGGTCATACATATGCAAGAAAACTCTGGCATCACTCAAATGGAATACGGAGTGCAATGTGCCATACACTGGTAAGTCATTTATTTCCAGTTTTTGACGTGGCCTTCGACTTATTACTGAGCGATTTGTAAGAATTCTGATTCAGTGGAAACACTCCTGTGCCACGGCCAGAGCATATTGTAACTTCATGAGGTATAAGATATGGAAAATAGTCTCGTTTTAGGGATCCGTAATAAACATGAACCCTTATAGTTTCTCCATGTCTGTCTGTCCATCCGCGGTTTTACTCAGAGACCATCAGTTCCAGAAAACTGTAATTTGGTATAGGTATGTATATTAATTATGCCAAAAAAGTGGTACATTACAAACTTGAAAAAAATTTGTAGACTAGATCCCATACAAGTTAATTGGGAGTAAATTTTTTTTGACTAACTCATCACATAGATTATCTTTAAATAGGTCTTCCAAGAATACTATAAGCTTGTAAACACAATTTTTCGATTAAGGCATCAGTTTCTGAAATATTTGGTTGCAAATTTTTGTAAGATTGACTCTAACAAAAATTATATGGGGGATACTTGACTTTAACAAAAATTCTCTGCCCTCTCTGTATATGGACTCGCGAAAAATTTACAGCTGTAATATACTCGTATATAAAGAAATTTAAAGAAAAGCTGCCAGAGCTTAGTAGAGTTTACAAACTAAAAAGTTATAGGCGATCAACTTTAAAATTTACTCTGAAAAGGAAAATTTCATACAAATTCAATCAAAAAAATAGTGTTGGGACTTTTTTAGAGGCATGAACTCAAAGTTAGCATTCGCAAATAAGGAACCCTACACTGCACGTGGCCCGACACGTACTTGGCAAAAATAGAGCCCGGGCCGTCAATAGAAGGGTCACGTGTAGCGCATAAGAGGGCGTGAAGGTAGAATCGAAATAGTGATGAGTTGCTAGCCTCGACTATTGAAAGACTCTATAAATAGTTATTAAAGCATATTCAACACTTCCTTTGTCACTTTTTTGCTAGTCGTATGTGCTGCCATCTTTGTGTAATTATATTATCTATGATTTTAGACTACATATACAACGAAACACTCGGCAGGTGTTACAAGTTGCACATCTCCCCTAAAACCTGGAAAGATGCGTACGCATTATGTCACTCCGAACTGTCATACCTAGCTGTCAGTGACAGTCAAGATGAAACTGACTTCTTCCAAGAGGTACTGCAAAGTGACGATTTCATTACTAGTGTCGTCCCTAAAAATTATCTCAACGGAACGGTTCATATGGGATTTCATAATTTACATGGAGATAGTTGGCAGACTATTAAAGGTAATATTTTTTACTACATTTTCAATGATTTTTTGATTTTAAGATCAAAGTAAAAGTTTAATATTTAGAAGAAAGACCTAGAGCCAATCACAAACCAAAGCCAATCAAGAAAAAATTTTTCGGCTCGGACGTTAGCTAGCTGCAAGTGACGGCGTTGGGGTAGCGCATAATTTTTTTAACGCATCGGTCGGAAAGTGCTATTTACCACACTGAATTTACTTATGTAATACCATTAATTACGCACACAATCGAAATTGTGCGGTAAATATTACTTACCGCACAAGTGCGGTAATGTGTTTTTTTAAATGTTTTAGGAATAAGATTCTATAAATCCAAAATATCAAATATTATCTTTGAAACATAAAATCTCTGCATGCAGCCAGCCTAGACTCAACCGAAACCTTGTTTTACTCAAATTATTCCATTTTATATCCCAGTAGGAGAGTAAAATTCTTGTAACAACACTAAAATGAATTTATAAATCTGGCACTTGAAAATATTTTTTTTTTTTAAATTATCGTTTGGCTGTTGATTAATTTCTGTGTGTCTCGTAACACTACAGATTTGCGCATGCCCGAAATGCACCTAGAAAAAAAACTAAGCGCGCCGTATTTCAAATTTTCTTTAGCGAGATTTAAAATTGTTTTATTATTTTTCCTCACAAATGTGTTGAAAAACGTAATATGGCATACGTGTGGTAATGTCCATCACAAGTCTCGGCTCAATAGAAAAACGCGCGGGCTTTGCCCGCTAGTTTGTCAACCCGCCTCGACTTCTGTAATGAACAATTTACCACACTTGTATCATAAACTACTATTTCATGTCTATGGGGTAGCGCACCGTCCTCGCGCACACTGCGCAGCTTCCGCGCGAAGTTTAGAGCTGCCGAGTTATTTTGCGCGTATTATAGCCGATGTTTTCGTGTTTTTGAAGTGAAAACTTCTTTAGCGGCGTTGTGCACTTTTTTTGGAATGGGTAAAAATGTTAAACTCGCGCCAGGACACGTGACCTGATCGAAAATTCGTAAGACGGCGCAGGGCGCTTGCGCGAATGTTCGTGTGTGTTTATGTTACAGCGTGCTATGCGCATCCATGGATGGTGACAGCTGATGGCTCGACCGTCTGTGTAGTGGCCATACTGCTGTGTATTTGAAAATGATTTTGTTGAAAATGAATTTGGTCATGCTTGTGACATTTGTGACAGACTGTGGTTCAGAAAAGATTTGAAATATTTTATACTGATAATTAAAGCAATTCGTGCAAAATTATTCCCTAACCATTCCAAAATATCAAAAATGCACAACGTTAATATTCAAGTTTTCACTTCTGCCGGCACTCCCAGAGTGCAACCCGTCGTTTTTTTTTACAGGTTCTGTTGAAAATAATGAATACTTCACTTGGGGCGTAGGTCAGCCTGATGGGCAGGGAGTGGAGAAATGTGGAGCGATGGGATTCGACGGCCAGCTGCATGATGTGGACTGCGATAAACGATGCTCCTTCATTTGCGAGCATGAAATAAATAATAGTTATACAAATAACATTACTACTCCAAAAATTGCAGTATACTGATTTATATTTTAACCAAAAATAAAATCTAACACTACGTCGGTACTGAAACATTTAAATAAAATAGTTATAACAACGGCTCAATAATGTTTTATTTTTCTTTACTGCCCTAGCGTGGGCACGCTAGGGCAATATAAGCAAGCACATTATAGAAATATAAAATGTAATTGATGTGTTTTTAAATGAATCGGTTATATGCTTATTTCCGATATTGAAAACTATTCCCAGGAAATTAAAAACCTTTGTGGGTTTAATCAAACAACATAAAAGTGTCAAAATTACAAGGAAGAGGAAGCATTATGAATACTTTTTTATATTTTATGTTTTTACTTTTATTATACTATAGTGATCTACTATAGCCCGTGGTTCGATTTATTACGAGTATGTCCCATCCACGGTGTATAATGAAGATCGCGGAAATGGCACCAACGATTTTGGTAAAACTCAGAATTTAGGGAGAAGACGAGGCAGAAAAATCGATCTACCTTAGTTCCGTTTTAATAGAACGTCGCTTTTCCGAGCGAAGCTCGGTCACCCAGCAAGTTGTACATAAGAGAGAACACGAGTATAAAAACAGGAAAGTAAACATACAACCCATAAAATAGTGAACCTATAATATGTTATTACTTGTATGTTATATTTCTCAATCAGGTATTATATAGGGCAAAGAAATAAAGATTATCTCAGAGCACACAGAGTTAGAAGTTTTGGGACGAAGAACAAGTAGGTACAATTGTTATCAATGTGAAAACTAGGCAATTGAGATACAATCAAAAATAATACACAAATCAGATATGGATCTTTATTGATGTCAACGTGATGCATTTTTAGGCCACCGCGTAGTTTGCATCTATTGTAAGTTCCGCCGCAAGATTAGGCGCTCTTACAGACAGTATATGCCCGCGACACCTGCCGACGACCATCGCCGATTCGACCTGTGGCGCCGATAATCGGCAATGGTCGCCGACTGTCGCAAACGATCGCGTGACACATGGCAATCGGTCAACAACTGGTGTTAAAACGATTTCAGACACTTTTTTAAAGTCAAATAACATGATATTGTATCATGCATTAATAATTACTTAGTATTATGTCTGTTTGAATACAAAATCACAATAGATACTTATACAACGTGGAAGGGATATACCCGTAATAAACCTAACCACAGGCTATTATAATAGATCAATCACTATAGCATTTTGGAATTAAAATAACAGTCAAAAAACGAAAAAAAGATATATTATACATATATATTTACACTAGCCATTTCATAAATATCATAGTAAATACATTACTAGCTGTTTCTCCCTGCGATGCTCTCATTCACTGGATAAATTTACTTTACGGCAAGAATCATCGCGTAGTCGGGTAGTAGTTTTTTAAGTTTTCTAAAATGGTTTCACGTTTTCGTCAATTTTACAGGCACCACCCGAATTAGATTTTTCAGCAATTGTTTCGTAGAAAAATTATTTCCACCAATTTATAATATAGCCATCAATATATATAGTAAAACATCATAACAATGTCCTTTATATGGATAATGGACTCCGAAAATTTCAGTATACTCGCACTTATCCAGTTTTAGTAAGACATTATTGTTAAAGAAGTTGGTGCAGGCCACCCTCAATTTCCCCCCCGATGTGGTTCCCATCTTGTCGCGATGGGGGGGCTCAGTACCTGCGGTTGCCTCGGCCGCAGGGAAGCTAAGAGGAACCCATTGCCCGGGTTGAGGCTTAGGCCCCCCCGGGCCCGGCGGAGGCCATTCCTGGCTGGAATGGCCTAGCTGTGAGGGAAGGGGGTGACGACAACCCCCCTACCATCACAGCCGTGGTAGGGGTCGCGGGGGAAGAGGACTGTCGGTGTGTCGTTGCCGCTCGCCCTATCCTGCGACCAAGCGCGGCCGTGGCGCTTGGCACGGCATCGGTGGGGCCGCAGGGGAGGAGTGTCGGTGTTACGTTGCCGCTCTCCCTATCCCCTGCGGCCGGCTGTGTGGGCCCCGGTCGCCGTCAGGTTGACTGGGGCAGGGCCTGCTTTAGCAGGCCCCAAACCAAATTATGAGGGCTGGTTGGACGGTGGAAACCGGATTCCATCGTCCCACGGACAGCCCTCCGGAGTTGAAGGCAGGCGCGTGTGCGTGTCAGCGCGCCTGTTCTTGGGCCAAGAGGCCAAGGCGGCGGTTTCTCCGGTCCCTCTGATTCAGCAGAGGGTGCCGTGAGGCCGTTGGCGAGCCGGGGCCGCTTAAGTAGCGGCCGGCCGCGCCGGGGCTGTGGAGCATGAAGAAGCACACGGTCCCGGCCGATAGCGGCTGAGAGGTGACACCGCGGAGTTTTTAGTGGTAACACCACATAACCTTACCGATGTCCCGTAACCGGTAAGGTATCCGAAGGGATTTTCTTCGCGTCAGAAAAAAAAGGCCACCCCCAATTTGTTTCAGCAGTGTATTTTTTATTTGCAGGTAATTTTATTTCCACGAAATATGTCCACCTATAACTATGCATGTTAATGAACCCCTACCGAACCGGAATGGTGGCTTTTAAACCACCAGCTTATGCTCAGTCCATGATATTGAATTTTTATCAAAATAAATCTTTAAAAAGAATTACCGACTAATAAATCAGTGCTCAGTTAAACAGATTTTATATGTATATGAATTTATTTTTATGTAGTGATATCATAAATTGAACGGGTGGCTAAAGTTACCCTGTATACATCGTCACTTACAGACTTGGAAGAATTTTAGTTTAGATATTTAGATTTAATTCATCAATTGTGTGGTTTCCAGCAGAGTATATGGCCACCCCAAATCCTGCCGTGGATGTCGTAGAAAGCGACTCAGAAAATACAAGATAAACAAAGCTTCATCAATGAGACCTCTCCAACCAGTCTGGTCAGCGAGGACAGTGTAGGCCAAAGTCATCTGGCTACTATGCCCAAGTATGACTCTGGTAGTACAGAGATTCGTGCTTCTGCAGTGGAGATAAAAAGACCTGGTAATGATAATGTGTGACAGTAACAAACTATACGAACAAAGAGCGTCATCTGTCTCACTGTGTTTCGAGAGATAGCATTGTGATGCTGCGATCATGTTCCTGTACAGGAAACTGTGGTGGCTATGTGGTTTATTGTTGTACTATGTTACTTAACGTATGGTAAGAAGGCTAAGTAAGTGTCCTGAAGTGTACACTGTATTCCTAATTGAGCCTTTTTATTAGATTTATAATGTGCAAGCCTAAAAAAGAAAAATAAAACTCTTGCTAATTATAATTGATAATATGTAGAATTATTTATTTTATGTATTGATGACTTTACAATTAACAAACACGAAAACGCACGTATTTTTTAACCAAAACACAATTCTCGTATCTGCACACTAATAGACGCATTCTCCGAGTTGACTGGCACATACTCCACAAAGAAGTCTACGATCGGCAGCCGCTTAGCCTCGTCAATGATCTCCAAATCCACATATTTCCATTTCTCACCATTTAGTTCCACGTATCTATCCAACTGACTTGATTTTTTATCAATTTTTTCCATCTATAATAAATAAATATAGGTATATTTCTTTGTATTGTCTTTACTTTATTTCATTTTTATTAATTGTCCTGGGTCTTGGATGTTTATCCATACATGAATTTGTAATAAAATATATTATTATATATAAAATATATTGAGATAGTATTCCATAATACAAGTCTTGAACTTACTTTACGGCTAGCTCAATCAATGTAGTTGGCACTATATATTTATTTATTTATATTGCCTGGCAACTTAAGGGAGCATGTGAGCAAATACAATATATATCACCACAATCAGAATGGTAATCGCAGTAGAGGACTGCTATCCGTTCTCATATCTGTTAGCACAGAATTAATAATAGCTGTTAGGTACTCCTATTCTACTCGTACTATTGCTATCCTAAACCCTAAAAAGAACTGTGAGTACTGATAAATCGTCACAAATTATTATCAGAAAGATTTCGTTTTTCAACTCAATTATCGAACTAAAAAATAAATTAATAATTTACTTTTTTTGACGATACTTACCCAATCGTTATTTTGAACAGTGTAGTGCATCGGAGTAAATGCTGAGGGGCTCAGACCAATGGGTATATCATTAAAACTGAGAAGACTCAGGTTCAAATTTTCAAACTTAGTGTTGATAAAATATAATCTTATTATCTGTGAAGCACTTATTGACTGTTCAATCAACCAATTTATTTGACGGCGTGTAATCTGAAATATATAATATATATATATATATATATATATAATAAATAGTTTTGATAAAAATAATGGAGTTATGCTGGTCTAGGAGAAATAAAAAAAACTTAGAATGTACCAGCTGCTTCTCTTCCCGCGCAGATCGTAAAAGCCGATCGAGGGAATGGGCAAAAATGCGAATCATGTTAACAGGCGATGCGGCTAGCAACCCATCACTGTATTGATTGCTTTTCCATCTTCTCGCCCACCATAACGCTAAAAGTGGCTTTTGGGTCTTGCGGCCCTGGGCTCTGCATGGAACCGCAGGACCCAAAATGCTCTGTCTGCCCCATTAGGGATAAAGACGTGGTAGTATGTATGTATGTAATGGAGTTATGGTTGGACAAATAAAATCCATACATAAACATCAATCTCCTCTGGTGTTGGGTTGACTGGAAGAGATTCCTTAAAGGGATAAGTCCGCCTTTGTATTGTTATCTATTGTATTTTTGTGGTGTCATTTTTTATAATTAAGAATTTACATCCATATCTAAGTTCGCTTTGCTCATTCAATTCGTTAGTTTCTAACAAGCCAAATATTTTTTTTTCTTAACGTCAAAACAACATTTTGACGACCTCCATGGTGTAATGGTACCATGCTAGTCCAGCACCCTGAGGTTCCAGCAGTGTTGTTTGTCCCTATTTATCTATTTATTTATTTAGTTTCTATGGGATTTGTACGACATTAATGAATTAAAATCAAGATCAAAATGGATATGATCTAGTCAAAGGCAAGTAACGTGATTTTGTGACTTATTATTATCTAATTAGGTAGGTACTTAATTTAAAAATATTATAAATATTCTTAAAATTATTGAAATTTACCATAAAGAAGCGTTTTAAACTTAATCCAGATTTACTGAGCCACATTGCTTTCTGTGCATTTCCTATTAGTAATTTGTTCTCATTGATCCACTCGGTGTCGTTGTATTTCAGTATCAAACATGTTCTGTTGGTTGTTTGGTCACACTTCACTGGGAACATGTCTTCTTCCATCACCCAATAGGGGTCTGGGGTTGCAACTGAAATGTGACATTGTACTATATTAGTTTATCCTGAGATTAGCTAATATAGGCATGACGACTGAACATTTTTATTTAGCCCATTGGATAGATTTATTAAAAAATATTGCACACGTATTTTTATTTTTTCTGACTAATAAAGAAAATTACGAAAATAAACAATGAATCTAGTATGCGCTAAGTAACACCTAAGCCACCACTCCCGAACTTAACGATCTGCATCTTTGTGATTTTTTTTCTAATTACATGAATCGTATTTTTCTACGGTGTCTATCATTCTGAATGACGAAGTAACAAAATGATATTTTTCTGACCCAGTCATCATCCGTATATTATACTTTATAGTATCTTAGTAAGTAAATAAAAAGAAAAAATATAAATATTAAAGTTATACATTTTTTCTGTAAGTTAGGAGTTATTTTAACAAAACACTTAATTATAAAATTTGCCTGTTTGATTGGCGTTTAGGTAAATTAGTAATCAATACAATATAAGAAAACTGCATAAAATGTAAATGTAGGTACCTACCTACACTATATTGTGGCACATGATCTACATTCTTTTCCTTATTCTCTTTCCTTTTAAAAATCAAAATAATTTTAGTATGGAAAGACGAATATCTTTTTCGTAGTTCGCCATAGTCATTTTAGTGAAAACTAAAGGATAGTTTTAGATAGGTGTCCTAAAGGAAGCATGTTATCGAAGGCGCTAGCTAAACGCCTATAATGTATACAACCTTTATTAAATTCAGGCGTAAACTTGCAAATCGCTGGTGACGGTCGCTCCTTACTGCCCAAGACCAACGGGATGCCTTCAGAGTCAATCGATTTCTCTGTTCCAAACAAACAAATGAAATGAAATTAATTGTACGACCAAGAAGTGACAAAATAATTAAGTAGAACAGTACTAACCACGTGTATATTTTATAGAGCACGTTGCTGGACATACTCCAGGTATGCCTGGTGCGCCGGGTGGGCCAGGGGTGCCAGGGTTGTCGGGGTTGCCGGGGTTGCCGGGGTTGCCTCGTATTGCCTGCCCAGGAACGCTGGGTGGACCCTTACAATCAAACAGAAATAGAAATGATCAGTCCGGTTTATATCCCATAACATTGAGTTAGTATCCTATAACACAAGTCTCTAAGGTTTTACTTTGTCTTACTTTGGGTCCAGCTCAATCTGTGTGATTTGTTCCTAAAAAATATATAGTACTAACTCGTAGATTTAGCTTCGAGGATGTAAGTTTGTTATATTAGGCGAAAGCGTTACTTTGAACAAGAGAAATGAAGGATTCGACAGTGGAATCACAATCGGAGCCAGGTATTTTGCCTTTGAATCCTGTGTGAATAATGAGCTCGATGTGAATCGCCAAGAATGAAATAGGAAATTACAAAACACCCGAACTGCTTTTCATACTCACAACGCTGGGAAGAGAAATATGTATATATCAAAATGAAAGTCTGTGAAGTTGAATGTTTTTTACAATCACGCTAAATTTGGGAAATTAATTGGAATAAAATAGGCTTATGCTGGTAGTAAACTTATTGCCCTGTTTGCAATACGCAACCGCGTCGAGCCATTATAAAAACTTGCTCGGTGTGTTAGATACGTATAGTACGTTTTTATGAAACACTTGTTCCTTACAAGCTGGCAACTACTAGTATGATTTAAACGCGTTGTATAAATAAAGGACGCTGCTGTCCATTCTCTGTTACATACATCCTCTTACAACTTCTCTTCTTCTACTTCTGTCTATTAGTTACTCGTAATTATCAGTTGCGTTGGGTGAGAATTTGGGCTAGTACAGCTATAAAACTATGAAACAAATTAAATACCTATTTAGGTAGTATAAAAGTTTGGCCACATCTGTAATCACTGTGGTTGGCCTTCATTAGATTGTCTTTAGTGCAGAATACTGTTGATGTTGACATGTTGCATGGCTGGATACATCCTCAGGTACGTCAGTCGTCGTCGATATACTTCCACTTGTTCGTGAGCTTGTGATATCTTCAGACATCGAGAGGGATAAATGTGTCAAGTAGAATGCTTGAAGGACCTAAATGTGCATGAATGATGGAAAGACAACTGAACTTTTAGATGTTATTCGTACCATTGGTCCAGTCGCGCCTTTTGGTCCTGGGGGTCCTGGGGGTCCTGGTGGTCCCTGAAACATATTTTATGATCTAATGAAAATAATTTATTAATACTGTTATTCTTTTTCGAATGAAAGTTTTTAAGAAAAAATACTGGACGTTTTGTCTTAAAAAATAGGCATTGTACATGAAATTTTGCACTTATTTATAGTAAGTGTTCTTAATTCAACAGTAATAGTGATAGTAAATGTAATGTCTGCGGTTATTGAAACAGGCACTACGTTTTGTATTAAGTAGAGTCATAATACGAATAAGAAAAAAATATTTATATTTTTGGTAAATAATAACATTGTAAATAGACTTCTTTCTGGTTGTTGGACGGTGTGTGAAAATAAATTTTACATTCATATTTGGCCATCTTACAAAAATTGAAATTCAAAACACAAAATGTCGGTTGCTAATTATATCAAAATATTTCTACTTTTGCCTCAAATATTACATTAGCCAGAATATTTATTCAAATCATACATTATGGCTTTGCCGTTTAAATAAAAAATATATTTATATATGAACAACGCAACCACTAATAATATTATCCTCCGTTCTCTCGCCACCATCAATATCCCCGCTGTCCTAGAACCCAATGGTCTAAGGATGACGATGACCGTTCAGGATGACCTTGTACCTTGGAGATTTGGAGGACCCTTGGGGTGGAATACTACTTGTGTGAATACCCTCGCACCGTCCCATCTTTAAAGGCCACCTTCATATGCCAAAAACACTAGATACCTACTCAGTAATTATAATATTTATTACTAATATATATCTTTTCAAAGTATTCACCCTGAGTATGTATACACTTTTCCATGCGATTAAACCACTTTGAAAACATCTCAGACCACTCTTTTCCAGAAACCTCAGAAATTTTAAAATTGTATAGGCAGCTAGTATAAGTAGCGGCACGTAAGTTTAGCGCTGAGTGGAGTATAGAGGGGATACTGCGCACGGGTACAGTATTACTTTTTGACTTCTGCGCAGCCAAGGTCAGCGCTAGAGTTTCGTGCCGCTACCTGTACATCTTTCAGTGCGTTAGATGGTTGGCATTGCTGCTGATCCAATACTCAGTTCTCGCTCAAGCTATTTTTGGAATCATAATAAATCAAAGCACGAAAATCACTTTGACTGAGTTCCATTCCATTGCTTCAAGGAAATTCCCGCTAGATTCTCACAAAAATAGGCATTTTTATGAAAAAAAAATTGCATTTACATATGTTCCATATCTAAATTTATCACTGAATACCTAGTATTTACGATGGCGTATAACTTGCCAGTATCATATTATTAAATAAAGAGTATCTAATTACTTTTGGCATGCCCCTCGTATGATATTGGACAAACTAGTTAATTGAGCCTTTTAGGGTAGAGCCTTTTGGCCCGTAGGGTCCTTCAGCCCATAACTTAAGTATTTACATTTATTTCGAAACGTTTATTTAAGGTTTCTTTTTCCGGATAAACTTTTACTCTTCAAGCCTCATGGCTCTGGAATGCTTAACCCGTTGATATCACAGAATTTTCTGCTAAATTCTCTTTTCAAAGAAAAGTTCACGTCCACCTTTTAAACTCCCTTTCTCCATGAAGTCATCATCATTGAGTTCTTCTCTTCATAGCTAAGTATTTATATGTATATGTGCATGTACCATATATAATCGTAAATGTGTGTATTGTATCAGTAGATATTCATTCTGATATTTATAAATAATAGGTATATAAAGTAAGTATATTGTATTGCTTTTTTGCGCCGCATAATTTTCTTTGTTTATTCCTATGCTATGGTTGACTGGAAGAAAATGCTCTTACCATTTAGTCCGCCTTTTTGTTAAAAGTATATTTTTACTTTAGAACAATAAAGTTTGATAAAATAAATTAATATAAATCCTGTAACCAAAGGGCTGGTAACTATCTGGCTCAAAGAATCAGCATTGCCATACAACGTGTCAATACTGTCAGCCTTTTGGCTGCGTTGCCTTTGGGTAACATTATAGTGGGACTAATTAATTTGTATTTTTTCATTTATAGTTTTAGTTCTTATTTAGTTTTAATTTAAATTTAATTTATTTTCCAATAAACATTTTGTTTATTGTTTACTAGCTGTACCCGTGGTCTTGGCTCCCCATGGGAATTTCGGGATAAAAACTATCATATGTCCTTCCCGGAGTCTCAAGCTATATCCATACCAAATTTCATAACAAACAAACCAACAAACAAATATACAAACTCACTTTCGCATTTCTAATATTATAGTAGGAAGTAGGATAGTAGGAAGTAGGATAATAGGAAGAAGGATAGTAGGAAGTAGGAATAAGGCATACACAACAGGTAACAATCGTTTTATGCTTAAATCTAAGAAAGTTGTTCGAAACAGTAATAAGTAGGCTCTATTTACCACAATAGCAAAACTTTTTTTACACACGAACGGTTTTTCCGCCGAACACGGATAGTCAAAGAGCAGTCCTTTGTCGTTTATCGCCAAGCAATCCTCAATGCCATCGATGTTATTTGGTTCACTGTTTCCCCATTTAGCATATACCCTTTTCAAAGGTAATCCTGTAACGTAATTTATCATAAAACAAAATTCATTAATGATTTAATTCATTCATTTCAGCCGCATAACGTCCACAGCTGGACATAGGCCTCTCCCAAAGATTTCTAAAATGACCGATCTAGAGATAGGTCTTAAATAAGATAAATGAATGAAATTGAGTTTCTGTATTAACCTAAGATTTTTAAAATGACACCGTGCTACTTCTTAATGAACAGAAAGTAATGTAAACATGTTTTTATTTTTATTTACACGAGCTGATCTAAGTCTTTGCTCTGAAAAAGTTCAATATTAAGAAAATAGTGCTGACTGTCGTTAAACTTCTGTGTCCTAGTTTCTGTAAAGTTAAGCTTTGTCTAGAATAAAATAAAAACCTCCCCTTAATACAATAAAAGTACTTATTATCAACTTCATATTACTTTTAACTTTTTAGGGTTCCGTACCCAAATCAAAAAAACGGGACCAACTTAGACTCCTCTGTCTATCACCAGGCTGTATCTCCTGAATTGTGATCTTGATAGTTAATATTTTCACATATAACTTGATTAATATAATGAATAAAAATAATTGCTTTTATTCTTAATAATTAAATATACTCGTATGTATTTTTTTTTTAATATATAGGGACGAATAACACTGAAGCTAGACCCAAAGTAAGTTCGAGACTTGTGTTATGGGATACTAACTCAACGATACTATATTTTATAACAAATACATATATACACATCCAAGACCCAGGACAATTTGAAAAAGGCCATTTTCCAACTTGCCCTGACCGGGGATCGAACCCGGGACCTCTGGGTGGCGGACTAGCATGGTGACCATTACGCCACGGAGGTCGTCGAAATATATAACAATAGTATATAAAATCAATACATTCAATTCTTAAAGTAAAAATTACCCTAATAAACTGAAACTTTATGTCAACGCAATAAGGTTGAGGTTCGTTTGCTTCGACTGGACCCATGGGGCCAGTTAGATACTTACCATCAATAGTTTCAAAAACTCTTTCTTTTGGATGTGTGAAAATGCCGACCCACATAGTATACAGTGCCTCGTTTAACACGTGAGTATGGACTGCACGGAACTCTGCTTCATTCTGCGCATAAAATAGGGTGGCACCATCATCCTCACACATTTGTTTAGCACCATACCAACTCTTATAAGCACTATATGATTTGTAGAAATTCTGTAGCGATTGGCTATATATGTAGTCTTTAAAAGATTGTCCATCTGAAAGATAAGATTAAGTTCTTTGATCGAGGACCTAAGGGAGTGATTAGATTCGATACTATGTGATTTAAATTATATTATGTGGTTCCGCCACCAGTTAGTACGGATTTTTGACTGAAATGGATAGACGGACACATAAAAAGAATAATAGAAATAATTTTTTTTTTTGGTCTGTCTGTCTGTCTGTATGTGATCAGATCACGCTAATCTCCGGATATTACTGAACGAATTCGAATGAAACTTTTTTGTTATATAGCTGTTAAGCCTGGGCAAAATATAGGGTATAATTAATTTTGGAAAATGGAACCTGATGCAGAACCATAATGGTCCAGCTAAACTATAAGCAATATAAAAATGACGTCTTAGCAAAAGTTGTTCAGCCTGATGAGTATTTTCCGGAGTCATAAAGTCCACGCGAATGAAGACGCGGGCTTCGGCTAGTTTTACAATAATAACAAAAATACATTCCCCATAACGAGCCCTTTAATTTGATATGTGATGGATGACACTGTAAGGTTTCCAAAACTTTTTTTTTATTTCTTTATTTATCCCTCGATAATGAGCCTTATATCAATTAATATTTAGTACCTGGGCGACCGAGCTTTGCTCGGTTACATCTCAAACATTAACTAATTTTTTTAAAACTTTTCTAAAAACAATGCAAAATAAAAAAAATATATAAACTTAAACATAAAAAAAAGTAAAGTAAAGTCACCGAGTGGGATTCGAACCCGTAACACTCTTTCTAGCGGTCGCTACCCTTAACCACTGAGCTAAATCGAGGCGGTCGCGGCGCAACGAAATTAGCGACCATATTCTGCGTGGAAAGAAAAACGCATGAAAACTCGAAAACACGCGTTTTCCCAAACAAAACTAATCTAGATCGATTGTTTACCGCCGAAAACCCCCATATACAAATTTTCAGCGAAATCGTTAGAGCTGTTTTCGAGATCACAGAAATTTATAAATAAATATATATATATATATATACATACATACAAGAATTGCTCGTTTAAAGGTATAAGATTTACTTTGCAATCTGTGTTTGGGTCATACGATTACACCATCCTCCCAAATTTCGCCTGATTTGGTCCAGTAGATTCGAAGCAAAATTGACTCTGAGTCTATGACATACATAAACATTTTTTCATGTTTTGTGCGTAACCCTAAAAATATTTTTATAAACAAGCCTTCAGGCCAATCAGGGCTGATTTACTAGCAAGGGGGCCAAAATTTACTGCTCTTTAAATCTCAGGGCTGATTTTATGTACCTATATATTATACTCAGGCAATTTCTGTAAACAGCCAGACCGATCCAACTTGCCAAACATTTTGCGAGGCGTACACGCACATTCTGCAAAATACGTGTACACGTGTCTGCCAGAAAGTCAGGCAAGTCCGATTGGTCTGGCTGCTTACAGAAAGTAATAAATAGTTTTTGTATTTCCTAAATTATCTCTCAAAAATGACCCTTATTTTAATAAATATTTATTTACTTTGCACATCTATGTTTGGGTTATAGGATTACAAAATCCTCCCAAATTTCACCAGATTTGGTCCAGTAGATTTGGAGCAAAATTGGCTGTTAGCCTGTGACAGACGGATGGAAAGACAGATAGACGCACAAAATAGGAGAGTCATATTAAAATAAGCTCTGAAATTTATAGAGAAGTGAGTTTGGGACCCTGTACCAGTAATCGTCTCTGTTTTTAAACCAGCAAGTACGCGTAAACTGAAACTACTTATAATGTAACCTTAGTATTTGATCGCATACACTTATGCCTTTGACCTATTATAAAGAAACCAAATAATACTTACATACACAATGAAAAACCACTGTAGTGAACACACATAAATATATTATTTTAGCCATCCTTACTGCACGTATAGTCAACTAAATACTGTGTAGAAATGGCACAGATACCACAGAATAACTACTAGTACTCACGTACAGAAGTCTAACTCAGCAAAGGAATTCGAAGAAATATATACTCAATGTGGTTAACGATATGGTTTAATTTAGCTCGCGTCAGGACTCAGCACCTATTCGTTTAGATACCTGTAAGTCCATTGCAAGCTAATTTCATGCTTATTACTCTGGACAATAGATTCATGTTCATTCATGTCACTGAATTTTCCACTCCGGAAAGGTCGCCGCGCGCGTAATAATAATGTAGGTATAGTTACGATTAGCTGTTGCCCGCGACTTCGTCAGCGTGGACTTTAGTTTTTAAGCACCGTCATTTTGATATTTTGCACAAAACCGGCCAAGTGCATGTTGGGCCCGCGCAGTGAAAGGTTCCGTAGTTGCAAATGTCGACTTAAGAGTTAAAAATTATTTATAAATTCAATATTTAATTGAACTAGTTTTATTTATCTTCCCTGCTGGTCTGGGAACAAATAAAAACTTACCTCGCATATTGTACAAGCCGATCGAGAGAATGGGCGATATTTAAATCATGTTAAAAGTGATGCGGCTAGCTAACCAGCAAACACTATTTGGATTCCCTTTTTCATCCTAACGTCCACCGTCCACCATCACTTTCACGCTAAGTGTGACCTTTGGGTCTGACGGTTTTGGTCTAAAAAAATCCACAAAACCACTTAAATTTAATAAAATTAACAACTAAATCAAGTCATGTCATTGTTTGTTTACACCAGCTGTTTAGTTTTCCAAAAAGAAAAGCAAAGGGCCACTTGCGTCTCACACACACAGACAAGTTTTCTGCGTACCTATATTTATTTACAACGTAAAACATTTTTTATTTTTTATGCAACTGGATAAAAATTTATTAGTTAATGCTATCTCTTGTTAGTATTGTCTTTATTTTTTCGCTAATGGTACGAAAAGTAGAGCATTTTCCTCGGTAATAAAGCGGTCTCTTTCTTGGGTGAACTTGAATCCGTGGCTACACTCAGGACTCGTCCTAAATCCCTCGTTTCGCTCGTGATTTAAGTACTTAACACCCTCGCTCCGCTCGGGAGTGGAAACCCTGCCTAAACCTCGAGTCCTTCGTTGCGCTCGCGTTTTAAGTCGTCACCCGCGACAGAAGACACTGCTTTATCACATTGGTTAATAATCTCCTATTATTTACATTTATAATTTGTACCAATGTTCAAAATGCGTCTGTCTGACCATCCGTCTGTCACAGCCAATTTGCTCCGAATCTATTAGACTCAGGTAAAATTTGGCAGGATGGTGTAATTCTGTGCCAAACGCAGAAGTGCAAATGAAGGAAACAAATTAGGAAAATAAAAAATAGTTTTGCAAACCTAACTGTATGATATAACTATCAAATGAAAGGTCTCGTTAGAAGGATCTAAAGTGTATTTATGTTATAATTGTAAAATAAATAGTTGTAATATATTTAATGACCATTAAAAATTTTTATTAAATAAATCAGGCAATGTATGTACATATACAAGATTTAAAGTATATAGTCGACACACCTATGACACCGGTGACATGTACCTAATAAAAGTAGTTACATAACATTGGTTGGTCACTTTTACTACGGACTCATGTTGTCCATTATGTCGGCAGTTCATTTACATCTGGTATGTATTAAATCAGCATCTGGATTCTGGAGAGAGGGGGTAAGAATGAATAAAGAAGACTATTGCACATCAAGAAATATATTGATCTTTAAATAACATATAAGTTAACAATAGGGATGTAGACTGGGTAAAAAATATTTTTTTTTTTATTTAGTCCGTTAACTAGATTATCCAAAAATAAAACACTCATATTTTTTCGTGTAGCAAAATAGTCAAAATTCACAAAGATACAGCGCTTCGAAGTTTCGGAGTGGGCACGAGAAATTTAAGAGTCCCCCGACCCTAGACTTCTCCATACATACGTAGTCTACGTTTAATTTTGAAACCACATGTCAGATTCCGGTAAAAATTGGTAATTGTAAAGAAATTGCAACTATCTAGGGTTATAACTGGTTTCCTATACTAAAATTATGAACTGGAAAAAAAATATAACGATTTAGAAGTTTCCCATACTAATGGTCAAAAATGATATAAAACACTATATTCTATTTCAAGTTCATATTTTTAATGTAGGAAACTAGTTATAAACCTAGATAATTGCAATATCTTTGAAATTACAAAATTTTGCCCGAATCGGACATGTCGTTTTGAAATAAAACGTAGACTACGTTTGTATGGAAAGTTTTATTTTGGTCTAGGGTCGGGGGACCCTTAAATGCGCTGTATCTTTGATGTAATTATTTGCTAATCAGAGAAAAGGAAAAATGTAATTTTGTTAAAAAAACGTATACCATACTTTTTGATAATCTATCTAAAGAGCCAAACATTTTTTTTTCACCTTCCTATTGGTAAGTAAATAAGTATAAGGTAATTTAACCGAAACATAATTCTCGTAATTGCACACAAATATTCGCATCATTTTCGTTGTCTGGGACATACTCCACATAGAAGTCCACCACCGGCAGCCGCTTGGCTTCGTCGATGATCACCAAATCCACATATTTCCATGTTTCACCATTAATTGCCACCTAAAAAACATTCGTTAGCAGAATGTATTTAAAAATAATAAAATATCGTTTTGTACTATTTTACTCTTTTTTACTTTAAAAAAATGAGAAAAGAAAAAATATAGAAATGCACTACTGGTCTAGGGTAATTCCACCAACCCTATTTATACTTGTTAGATCGAAAAGTGGTGGGAACGAAAAGTTCAATTTCAATGCGGTTTTTTCACGTAAAATCAAGTTCCCTTGCGGTGGTTCTTAGCTATGTTTGATGAAAATCAGTTCAGCAGTTTAAAAGTTATTAAGTTATCGCCTGAAAGTCGGGGTTTTTTGTAGTTTGGCTGTCAAATAATAGATGTCGCTACGGATATTAATTCTAATTGACTGAGCGAGCGAAGCGAGCGAATCGTCTCAGTTTCGAGATTAGCCAAAAATTCTTTTGTCCGTCTGTCTGTCTGTTCTCGCCTACAGGTCGCATTTCTTAACCGATTCTCATAAAATTTTGTAAGCAGGTTCAGCAACTTAATAGAATTTTTTTGTAGAGACTGTTTTTCGAAATTTTTCTAAATGTCGGAAATATGGGAGTTTAAAATTTTAAAACGGTCATATATCCGCCATTTCAAAATATTTTCAAAAATGTCATTAGACTTTTTTGTTGCCATTATGATAACTTTTTTTTTATTTGAACAACTTTTTTGCCTGAACAACTTTTTCATACGTTATACTAAAACGAGTTTAGGGTGACTCGCGGAGTCTAGCTGACTAAGCCGTAACGGATATACAATACAAATCTTCTTACAATGAAACTATTTAAGGGTGAATTCAGTCCGGGTTACTGAACAAATTTCTTAAAATCTCCCCTGGGGTCCACGAATTAATTTCTCTGAATAACTATTATGGTTATTATTTTGAGTTTCATACGTAGTTCTATAAATTTAATCATATTTAACCGACTTTAAAATGAAAGGGTTTTGCTTATTTTGCGATTAGTTTTTTTTTCCAGTTTTTGCTTATTTTGATTGATTGTTGACTTGTTTATTAAATTTAGGAATTTTGTTAAGCGAACTTTCGTTCAATCGCTATCGCTGCTTGTCTGTGCTTCTGTAGTAGTATTAGTAATTATGCCACGAACTAACAAGAGATCAACAGCAACCAAAGCCCGCGAAGTAGCTTTACGAAGAGAGTAAGATACCAATGAGCAGCGGCATAGAGCCATGGCAATACAATAAACATTTAAACAAAACCCATGAATAGTTTTCTGGTTTTTTCAACAACGAGCTGACTTTGTCATTTGAAAAATGATGGGTCATTTTTCGGTGAAAGACTACTGGTACAGAACTGAATTTCAGCATCACGGTAGACCTCATATCCATGTGATGTATGTAAGGTGCTCCTGACATTTCAGAGCTAGATCGAAAGTCATTTGAAGAAAGGGCTGTGATTGCCAACTATTTTGGAAATTTGGTCACAATCATGAATCCGCATATCGGTAAACCTGCACCGATTTTATTTATCTAAATCAGGTACTTACATTATTCTGAAATAATAATCGCGAGGAAGTTCGTGGCGAACTACTAGTATTTAGTTCCTCCACCTATCGCTAGATGGCGTTTACATAGAAACAATTGAAAGCCTGGAGTTTTTCAATTCTCCTGGCAAATAAACTAGTTCTAAATATATATATCAAATATAAATTATTTTTCTTTCTTTCTTTCTTTCTATGTTATATTTTACAATTTGAGTTTTTATATTTATAATAGGCGAGATACTGAGATATATAGGTACGTATACTTACTTGATCATCATCGTCTTTTTCTACAGTGTAGTACATCGGAGTAGACGCTGAAGGGCTCTGGCCAATGGGAACGTCGTAAGAATTGAGCAGACGCAGGTTCAAACTTTCAAACTCGGTGTTGATGAAATACACTCGTATCGTCTGTGACGCGCTTGATGACTGAACTTTCAACCAATTCATTTGATTGTCTGAAATCTGAAATGGAAATATTTACACTATCACGTCTTTATTCCTAATGGGGTAGACTGTTTTTTTATTTAACCATCTAAATTTCGAGAAGTTCGTGAAACAATCGAGTTATATTTTGACAAACACATAAATGTCAGTCTGTCTAAGTTTACTCTGAGAACTTCATTCGCTTAGCTAGCTGACTACATCATCATCATTATCTGGTATTTTTGTCACCACTCCAGAAACACGACTCTCTCTATACTACTAGAGCCAAACTTGGCCAGAGCAGCCAGAGGATTGTGGCCTACACTCTTCTCACTGGCCAGATGGGTTGGAGAGGTCTCATTGATGTTTATAAGCTTTGTTTAGCTTGTTTTCCTAAGTCGCCTTTAACGATATCCACGGGAGGACTTGGAGTGGTCCTCTTCTACTCTGCCGGATACTACACGGCATTTAACTTCCATTCATAATAAATGTATTTATTTACCGTGTTGAAGCGACTCAAACTTAATCCAGATTTGCTAAGCCACATTCCTCTTTGTGTATTTCCTATAAGTATTTTGTTCTCATTGATCCACTCGGTGTCGTTGTGTTCGAGTATCAGACATGTTCTGTTGGTTGTCTCATCGCACTTCACCGGGAACATTTCCTCTTCCATCACCCAAAAGGGGTCTGGAGTTGTAACTGAAATATAAAATTGTCAAAAATGTTTATGATATAAAGCATAGGATAGTAGTGTATCATCGATATTTTTGATAATAAGTGTCGTAGTCTATATGTCGCAGCCATCTGGTTAAATCAGCCAGTTAACTGGACGCCTAGCCCGTTCTGTAAAAGCCGGCATCCAATTAAATGTCTGAAGGACGATTAGCCAAGTCATTGAATGCAACGTTTAACAAAGATGGCTGAACGTAGTTGGTATAGTCATTTAGTTAAATTAATTGAATATTGATGAATTTTTGATAAGTCGTTAGGGTTTACAATTGACATATTACTGACGTCTATTTACTTTTTACTAATACCTACCACTCAGTAACTAGTATTAGAAAAATATTAGAAAAATAAGTTTCGATGAGGTGTTTGAATGAAAAATAACATTCATGGTCACAGCTTTGCGTTGTTGACGCCATATTTGTTAAAGTCCGTGACTTTCGCCGCAGTGTAAAACCCATAGATTCGGGATATTAAATTCTATGTCTATGGGAAAACGGTTAAAAGTAAAAAGTTCCGGTATTAAAACCAAACGCGTAGGTAACATGCAAAACTAGCTAGCACAAAAAAATTAACCTAGTATTTCTCGTCTCTAAAAATGTATTTCTAATCTCAGGACCAGTTATCATGTATAATAAAAAAACCCTGATTCATTTAATAAGAAAAAGTCAATAGATACGATATCGTATACAACCTTCTTCGTTGGATGCGGGCATATACTTGCAAATCGCAAATGACGGTCGCTCTTGACTGCCCAGGGCCGATGGAATACCTTCAGGGTCATTCGGTTCTTCTGTTGCATACAAATACAAAATTATAAATTAGCATAATTATATTAAATTAGCTAAAAAATAAGTGATAACACGGTGTATTCAACACAGCACAGCTCACTGCTGCTGGCCGAAGAATAAAAACGGGTTGGGCTACATTTGTACCGTCCGGTCCGTGATATAGTGTTTCGTCGCTTTCTCTCGCTCTAGCTAATGACGGTTTTCTGCGACAGAAAAGGATAGCAGCATGCTGACAGGTATAGCCCAAACCTACATCTACTTTTGAATCCGGTCACATGATGCTGCACGCGAGACCGATTTCCAAGATGATCGTGTCATACCTCCAACGTATTACCATCCTGTGTCACTCCCCGCTTAGGTATCGAAAATATACCTACAATATTTTTATTACTATGCACGCGGCGACCACTACGAAGTGGCAAATTTAGTGACGTGAATCGTATGTCTAGAGTTATAAGAATGCAATTGGTTTGCAATGCACTTCTAGGTATCGAAACGAAGAGGTTTCGAGTTCTGACGCGAGCTAAATTAAACCATATCACTAACGACATTGAGTAGATATTTCTATAAATTCCTTTGCAGAGTAAGACTTCTGTACGTGAGCACTAGAACTTATTCTGTGGCATTACCAATATGTGCCGCTCTAGATCGGTCATTTTGGAAATCTTTGGGAGAGGCCTATGTCCAGCAGTGGACGTTATGCAGCTGAAATGAATGAATTGCCAATATTATGTAGGTAAGTAGGTACTTATATATTGATCTTATCGCTAGAAGTCATATAAGTAGTGAATAAGTACAATATAATACTGACCAAGTGTATCTAGAGTTGGACACGTGGCCGGACAAACACCAGGCAAGCCAGGAGAACCAGGTGGCCCGGGTGCGCCTCGTGTTGCCAGCCCAGGTGGACCCTGATCATCAAATCAAAGAGAATTAAGATCGATCTGTTCCAAAGATCTATACATATAATAAAACAGTAAAAAATGTGTCTTTACATTAAATATATTTCCAAAAAAATATTTGGGGCGATGGAGACATAGAAATAGAGTAAGTATTAAAAAAAAATGTTTGTCTGTTTGTACACGCTAATCTCCGGAAATACTGGACGGATTCAAATTGAACTTTCTATGTTACATAGCTGTTAAGCCTGGTCAGCATACAAGGTATAATTGGTTTTGGAAAGTGAAACATCTGATACAGAACCATGGTTTTGGAAAGTGAAACATCTGATACAGAACCATAATGGTCCAGCTAAACTAAGAAATATAAAAATAACGCCTTAGCAAAAGTTGTTCAGACTGATGAGCATTTTACGGAGTCATAAAGTCCAAACGAACGAAGTCGCGGGCTTCGGCTAGTTTAGAATATATCTCTTCAGTACTTGTGTCAAGCGGCCATTTTTTTTCGCCATCGTAAAGCTGTTTTTGATTTTTTTACAGAAAATAATGTTGAACCCTAAGTATATTTTTCCGGTTTTTTTTCTCACTTATTTATATGTACATATTTAAGTATGTGCCTTTAATTAATAAACTTACAATCTTATTTAAACCTGAGATTTAAATTAATTACCATCAATCCCATATCGCCTTTGTCTCCTTTTAACCCAGGTAAGCCTTGTATTCCAGGTTTTCCCTAGAATAAAAAATAATTAGTTACTCGTACCGATAATAGCTTGCTACATAATATATCTGTAGCCGACATTAAAATAAATAAATATACATACCTATATGGATAAATTACACTGATTAAGCCAGCTCCAAATTAAGTTCGAGACTTGTGTTATGGGATACTAACTCAACGATGCTATATTTCATCAAATACATAGGTATATAAATAAACATCTAAGATCCAAGACCGGGGATCTAACCCGGAATCTCTGGGTGGCGGTCTAGCACGATGACCACTACGCGGCGGAGGTCGTCGTCGTATTTAAACCTTAGGTTAAATATTACGAAGTTTTTTAATGGTCGGTCCTGACTGTGATAGTGTATTTTCTCCAACTAATACAAACCGAAATAAGAAAAATAATGCACCCCGTGAAAGTTTGTATTAAGTGACCATTGATGTTTTTTTGTATTGCACGATGTGTGGTTTCGGGCAGAGTAGAATAGGATCACTCCAAGTCCTCGCGTGGATGTCGTATAAGGCGACTTAGGAAACACAAGATAAACAATTAAAGGTTATAAACATCAATGAGACCTTTCCAACCCGCCAGCGTGGAGAGTGTAGGCTAATTCCTCTAGCTGGCAATGTCAAGCCTGTCAAGCATAGATCTGCTCCTACAGTGGAGACTAAAAGACCTCTAGATAATGCAAGATGATGTTTTTTTTATTTAACTCTACCTCTATTTATATTTATAGTGCAGTCAACGAATAATTGTGGATGAAAAGTGGAAAGCAGAAATTTTGACTCGGCAACTTTGTTAGTACTAGCATAGGTAATGCGGAGGGGTAAGGATTTTTAGTATTTTTATGTCCTAACTAGTCCTAACAAACTTGCCGAGTCAAATTTTCTAATTTCAGCTTTTCCGGCCACATGCCCTTTTTGAGCATTCATTGACCGAACTTAGTAATTATATTATCTTTGACCGAACTATAAGCTTATAGCTCTGTTTTCTTTTTTACATATAACATCAATAAAGTATACAAGGAAATTTATACAGGTAAACATTAGACTCGTGGAGACTTTTAAATGGCTTTTTATTTCTTATTGGTCATTTATCTATATATGTATTTATTATAAATTATAGTCTCAAACTTACTTTGGGGCTAGCTCAATCTGTGTAATTTGTCCCTATATATTTATTCATATATAATTTGTTTTATAGCAGTAATAAATAAAATAAAAATACCTAACGGACATGTGAAAGAGAACTTTAATGTAACTATAGGTATTGACTGTATTTGTTTTGTAATTACTTACATCAAACCCATTCATGCCATTATTCCCTGGAGGTCCTTGAATGCCGAGAGGTCCCTGGATTGGATAATAGTCAATAAGTTAAAACAAAGCAGAAGGTAAATAGTACCTACATAGTAGAATCCAGCGGTAAACTGCCAAATTAATAAATAAAACCGGCCAAGTGCGAATCGGATTCGCGCACTAAGGGTTCCGTACCATTATCTATAAAAAAATGCGTTTGTTGTATGGGAGCCCCCTTAAATATTTATTTTATTTCGTTTTAGTATTTGTTGTAATAGCGGCAACAGAAATACGTAATTTGTGAAAACTTCAACTGTCTAGCTATCGCGATTCTTAAGATACAGCCTGGTGACAGACAGACGGACAGATGGAGAGACGGACAGACAGCGAAGTCTTAGTAAATAGGGTCCCGTTTTTACCTTTTGGGTACGGAACCCCAAAAAAGAGTTAGCTTAGATTTGATTACAGAAAATAATGTTTATATAACTTTTCTTTTAAACTTGTTTATAATAATGAATATACCTATGTAATAAACTTATTATCTCATTAAAAAAAAAATACCTACCATCAATCCCATATCGCCTTTTTCTCCCTTTACCCCTTGCATGCCAGGTAATTCCTGAAATTTCATACAAAAGTGTAAAGGCACCGGACAATTATCCTATTAGAAACTGTCTTACTACATTAATATTAAAATCTTAAAATTAAATACAAATAATATATTTTAAGTGTACAGAAATTGATAAATTGCAGCGATATAATGTTATTATTTTAATTTATAATTAAGTAGGTATTTATAGAACCCAATCAATTGTTATTATTATTTTTATTTTTGTTTTTGGACAAGCAGAAATGATTTAGCGCCACCCTAATTTGTTTGCTTGTTTAATTATATTTTATTTTTATGTATGTGATGTTTAGTTTTAATTTTAACTGTACCTTGTTTATTTGGTGTTCTCGGAAGACCAGCGTTGTGGTCAGAAGGCGACAACATTATGCTGAGAGGGGGCCATTTTGATATAGTCACTAATATTTTAGTTTTAGTTGCTGAGAACTGCTATTATAATTGTTAAACTGTGTTTGTGATATGTGAAATAAATAATTTTTCTTTCTTTCTTTCTTTCTTTCTTTCAATTTGTATTGGATTGTCGATTTTTTTAGTTAATTGACTGTTATTTTATTATTTTTAAGTATAATATAGTGACCTAGTATAGCCTGTGGTTCGATTTATTACGGGTATGTCCTTTTCACGTTGGATGATTACACATGATTTGGTTTCTCTTAGAAATCGATAGGCGACGTTTACCTCGAGCAAAGATAATATAATTGCTAACGTAACAGATAGAAACTATTGGGCTCGTAAGTACGTAAAACTAGTAGGCGAAATTAGTACCAGCTTCTCCCACAGAGATGGCAGCACACACGACTAGCAAAAAAGTGACAAAGCAAGTGTTGAATCTGCTTTAAAAATATTTCTTGCATTTTAAATAGTGGTTAATTAATTAGAGTAATACTTTGATTAAATAATAGAAACAAAAGATTTTAATATTTTAATTAGAGAGTGCCTCCGCTGCCGGCCCCGGCTGCTAAAAATATCACTATTGGCAGGCCTCCGTCACTCGTCGTCGAAAGTCAAAACATCGATGTACTGTATCCAGAAAGTGTACGTTGTAGTTTTTCGTGTGTGTAAGTGGCCAACACTGGTTTCAGATTTTTCAAGCTGCCTAAAGGCATCTGACATGGCTTAACGACTGCCATACAATATGACAGCCGGGACCAACTGCTTATACGTGCCTTCCGAAACACAGAGGAGCCGCTTTACATGCGAAAGCGCTAGTAATGCGCACTCCGCACTGGGCCACCGAGCTCCTCTAGTAAAGTATATAAAAACGATTTACGTAAACTAGAAAGTATACTTTAACAAATTACTCAATATGTACGTTACTTCGACAGATTATTATAATGAATTACTCAATAGTCAATACCGTATGTTCCTCATTGATGGAATGTACGGTACGGTACATCCACAGTTTACGAAGTTTCTATGAAAATCACACGCTCTTATTACGTCACAACTTTTCAAGTCAAATCAAATTTACAACTCAAGTTTAGGGCGAAAGTTACACAGACACAGACACAGAGCCGGCAGCCAATTCGGCAACCAGCGCCGGCAGCGGAGGCACTCCCTTTTAGTTAATACCTATATAGCGCCATCTAATGACAAGGGAAGATAAATAATTCTTATACCTTTAAACGAGCAATTCTTGTATGTATGTATATATATTTATTTATAAATTTCTGTGATCTCGAAAACGGCTCTAACGATTTTGCTGAAAATTTGTATATGGGGGTTTTCGGGGGTAAACAATCGATCTAGATTAGTTTTATGTTTGGGAAAACGCGTGGTTTCGAGTTTTCATGCGTTTTTCTTTCCACGCAGAATATGGTCGCTAATTTCGTCGCGCCGCGACCGCCTTGATTTAGTTCAGGGGTTAAGGATAGCGACCGCTAGAAAGAATGTTACGGGTTCGAATCCCACTCGGTGACTTACTTTTGTTTTTTTTTTATGTTTAAGTTTATATTTTTTATTATTTTGCATTGTTTTTAGACAAGTTTAAAAAAAAATTGTTAATGTTTGAGATGTAACCGAGCAAAGCTCGGTCGCCCAGGTACTAATGTTTAAAAGGCGATGGGTAGGCTTGCCTTGAGTAGACGATATTTATGGGTATTACGTTAGTAATTATATTATCTTTGGTATACTATGAGACTAACAATAAGTACCGATAAGGGCTTCTTGCATATGTAAGGCTTTTCAAACTCGCATGTTAAATCATTCACGCCTCCGGAGTGCAACTCGACGCAGTACTCGTTGCTATAAATGTTGTTTGGCTCATTTGAAACCCATGGTAGATACGCCTCCGTCAATCCTGTAACATTAATTTTGGTTAAAAAATCCATCCAACACATACCTACAGAGATAAAATAAACATATACAATGTATAGATACGTGACTAAAAATAAACACATCTATATTTTTTGGTATTGCATTGGATATAAGAGCACTTTCACAAACCAGTGACACTCAGTAGAGACAATTTGTATGGAAAATATATTAGCTCATAACAAATGTTAAAAACTTTAAACTTCCTTTTATGAAGTGAGCTACATTTTTTTCTTAAATTTGGCGTGTATGTTTATAATATTTTTTGAGTAGCCAGAACTAGAAGTATGTTGCTTTTATGGCCAGAAACCAGAAACCGGCATTGTTCTTTACGGTGGCGCCCTCTATATGCCATAAAGTAATGAACTAATAAAATCCTAATTATATCGTTGATTTATCAAATTATAGGGTTTAAAAAGCACATTTTAAAAATATACATTACTAGCTGTTGCTCTGCTATGCTTGCATTAGCTGGATAAATGTAGATATTTTTAATAAGGATTTTTCCTTAGTCGGTTTTTAGGTGTTCAAACTAAGTATATAGGCATTGTATAGATGCGCAATATGCTATCACATGTTTACCAGATGTCTACTAGGCTACATAGCACAAGTCACTACAGAGCTTACCAAAAAAAAAAATTCATGACAACACAGACGCCGAGACCAAAACCGGCTAGGATTCATCGTCACCATTATCAAATGAGCAGTAGATAGAAGGTTTATGCGATAAGAGTGGTCAGCATGTACATTCTCTAAATATTCATCCATAACATCTATACATACATATTAATATAATTAAACAGTAAAAAGTGTCTTTAAATTATAAATTTCCAAGTCCACGTGAACGAAGTCGCAGGCTTCGGCTAGTCTACAATAAAACTAAAAAGACTTACACAAATGTACCTTATTTTCGAAAAAGTTTTAAAAAAGTTACTTGCCATCAACAGAATATAAATTTCTTGACTCAGAAAAATACAAGCCAATCCAAATGTGTCCCATGTCTTTTCTCTTTTCAAGATAAGCGAGAACATCTATGGCTTCATCTTTGTCTTGCGGATAAAATAAGAAGGCGCCCTCTGAAGCACAAGTCGCCTTAGCATCTTTCCAGGCCTTTGGGGATGATTGAATTTTATAAATGTGTGATATCGAGTTTATGAAGTGATAACCATCCAATCCGCTTTCTCCATCTAAAATAAAATTTTATAGACGATTATTTTTGTGTCAATATCATTGAAGATCATTGAAGAACCCCAATACCTGCACTCTAGAGGACTTGTAAACAAGGGCGGTTTCGGGGGGTCATGAGAGTCATGGCCACACCCTGGGGATCTAGGGGGCTGGGTCGACCACTTAAATTTGTTAAACATAATGTTTTTGTATATTTTTTGTCACAATATGGTTTTTATGTTACTTAACTTAATATACACACTACACTAGAAAGATCTTTCCAGCGGAAAGATCTCTCCATCGGAAAGATCTTTCTCTACGCGAAAATTCAACATTACTAAAATCGTGTGACTTGGAGCTTGAATGGTTGAAGAACGTCTAACCGGACTGCCACTTCTAAATGTCCATAAAAACGTATTGAAGTAGATGAAGATGACTTGTGCACTGAACATTGTAGAACACAGTCCACGAAACAACACAGTCATATTGTTCAATAAATTGCCGAATGAACTCAAATTAGTACGTAAACTCTCCATTTTTAGGGTTCCGTAGTAAACAAGGAACCCTTATAGTTTCGCCATGTCTGTCTATCTGTCTGTCCGTCCGCGGTCCTACTCAGAAACTATAAGAACTAGAAAGCTGTAATTTGGCATGAATATGTATATCAATCATGGCAAAAAATTCGTAAAATAAAATATGGAAAAAAATTTTTTTCAGTGTATCTGCCCTACAAGTAAATAGGAAGTCAATATTTTTTTTCTCTACAAAAATATTGTGTGGGGTATCGTTGAATAGGTTTTTCAAAAATATTGTGAGCTTGGGAACACCATTTTTCGATTTACGAATCCGTGTCTGAAATATTTAGGATTCAAGTAAATTTTTTTGTTAAAGTCACGTGTCCCCCCCATCTATCTGCTAAACGGTTATATATGGACACTTGAAAAAAATCACAGCTATAGTATATATAATGTAGTTTAAAGGAAAACTATCAGAGCTAAGTAGGGTTAACAAATTAAAAAGTTATAGGTGATCAACTTATAAAATGTACTCGAAAAGGAAAATTTCATACAAATTTAATACTTAGCCGTTTTAGACTGCAAGTTGGCATTTACAACTACGGAACCCTATACTGCGCGTGGCCCGACACGCACTTGGCCAATTATTAAACGTAAATTTAGAGCATTATTATTGAAAAATTTTGCTTGAGAACTTTTAAATGATTGAGAACTTTTAAATTATGTGCATTTCTACTATTACTTTATATTTGTTAGTTTAGATTTAAGTAGATATTAAGTTTGATATTCGAACACAATGTATTATTTGTTAGTGAATAAATAAAAGGAAATGAAGAGATAACGCGTTTCGATTAACGCTATTTTGTTTAAGTACTTACACACGTCATGAATAAAATACCTACTATTTACAACTTGTATAATTATAACAATTTAATTATAACTTGTGACTTGATCACAAATATGTGACCCCTCATGGCACTAAAGCTGGATCCGCCCTTGCTTATACAGTGCAAGCCCTAACCACAGAGTACTTTGTTATGCCCTAACGCAGTACGTCGCCGATAACTGAGGCCTGACACCTTTGAGAGGCTTGCGTGGGGAAACAGATCCAACACATAGAGGCCCTCTATGTAGCACTTCCGCCTAAAGCCATTCCTGGATATATATTTGAAATGTATACCCTTGAATAGGCGCAAAATTAATTGCAAGAAAAAGGGAAATGTCTATGGGTTATGTAACAAGATTGGGATAGACTGATGCTGGCATATTGCAATAGCAACGGCACCTGCCATGATCATAATTTCTGACTATATAGTAGGCAGGTGGTGGCTTGCCGGCCACTAGATGGGCCTCTCAAACGCGCCGACAATAGTTGCCGGGAAAGGAGCAACACCGGTGCGGGCCACTCAAGGTTGTCGAGAATTATCCTACCCTTTTGCGAAGTTACTCGCGTCGTTTTGCCCTTTAAGGCCCAACGCAGACGACAGACTATCTGCGACGCACTTTTTAGTCTGTGATAGTCTATGAAAATAGAACCTATGGTATCATATGCAACAACGCACACGACGCGCGCAGGACTTTTTGCGCGTCGTGTGCGTTACTGCATGTGATTCCATGGGTTCTATTTTCACAGACTAAAAAGTGCGGCACGGATTGGTCTGTTGGTCTGTCATCTGTGTTGGGCCTAACAGTTCAACCCCTGGCTGGATATTATTGTTTAATGAGATAGGTTGATTTGAAAACTAGTAACAAGTAAAGTTTATAACACTGAATAAAATCAAGCTTACATCAAAAGTAAAAGTTTTTATTACTATATTTTCCTATGAAATTGAAAGAGTCAATATGAACACACCGAGAACTGAGAAGCGGGCCGCCTAAATACTTTATTCATGGTCCAATCGAACCAAATGAGGAAACTATAGCAATTTATGGATGTAAATTTGTAAAACATTAAGAACTTTAATTAAAACAAATACTGGGAAGCAAAACAGTCCTGCCCAAAGTACTTATCTAGACTAAACAGATCCACGTCGTTATCAAAAAAGATGACATACTAAGGGAGTCTAATTAAATGAGTATATTTGTTTCTTGTGTGTGTAAGTGGCCTACACTAATGTCAGACTTTTCAGGCTGCCTAAAGGCATCTGACATACCTTGACGACTGCCATACGCATTCTTTACGTCGATATCTTCGTTAATGGTCGTCGTACTGGCAAGAAGGGAGAATAGCGTTGTGTTTAAAACAGATTGACATTCAACGAATATTTTTCATCGAAATTTTACATAGGTATTTTCATTGTAGCAAGTTAGCATCTTTAGTAAATTTCAACTCGGGTACTAACGAATAGGTACGTTATAGAAAAGGCGTATTAAAATTCTCCCATGCTGGTCTGGGAGAAATGAAAAAACTTAGAATGTACCAGCTGCTTCTCTTTCCGCGCAGATCGTAAAAGCCGATCGAAGGAATGTGCAAAAATGCGAATCATGTTAACAGGCGATGCGGCTAGCAACCCATCACTGTATTGATTGCTTTTCCATCTTCTCGCCCACCATGACGCTAAAAGTGGCTTTTGGGTCTTGCGGCCCTGGGCTCTGTATAGAACCGCAAGACCCAAAATGCTCTGTCTGCCCCATTAGGGATAAAGACGTGATAGTATGTATGTATGTATGTATTAAAATTTTCAGAATAAATAATAATTTGTGTTAAGGAAAAATATATTTAATTTTATCCTATATTCATATAAATAACAAGTACAAAGTTACCAAAAATAACTAATTATTTTCCCAATGGTGGTCTTTTCGTGATTTATATTTATTTAAATATAAATATCATCATCACAACGTCCTGAATTTGTATATGATGTTTATTTAAGAAAATCATGACATACTTAAAGTTAATCTATACTTATCTACATATAATATAAAAGTAAAAATATTTTGTCTGCACATTTAGTGTTTTTGACTGAAATGGATAGAGGTACACTTAAAAAGAATAATAGAGTAATAATCTGTCTGTTTGTATGATCACGCTTATCTCCAAAAATACTGGACGTATTCGAATGAAACTTTTTTGTTATATAGCTGTTAAGCCTGGGCAACATATAGGGTATAATTAGTTATGGAAAATGGAACACCTGATGCAGAACCATAATGGTCCAGTTAAACTTTGAGAAATATAAAAATGAATCTTTAGCAAAAGTTGTCCAGCCTCATGAGCATTTTCAGGAGACATAAAGTCCACAAGAACGAAGTCGCGGGTGAAGCCCGCAATAATAAATAAATATACAGGTATATTATAAAAATTGCGAAGATTCCAAAGCAAGCGAGGATATTTACAAGACGGTTCTTTGAAACGATCATGTATGAATGAGTTAAGGAAATCGTGTCTTTGAGATTCGCCAATATTATACCAGACACAATAGTACAACAATGGAAGCCGACCATATGGTGCCATGCGGGTCTTGATCGGTTTAAGAAGAAAATAGATTCAACGCTTACTATTCAGTCCATCAATTCCTTCTAAAACTAACCCTCAAATTGTTTAATTTCATTTTAGTACTAATTGATAATTATTTCATAGTAGATTCATAGGAGGAGTTATTATTTAGTAGTTATTTCATAGGAGGTAAAAATACGTTCTGAATGGGCATAACACCCAGTTACAATAATCGGCCAAGTGCGTGTCGGGCCACGCGCAATGTAGAGTCCCGTCGTTGCGAATGCCGATTTTGATTACACGCTACTAAAAACGTCTAAAAACGAATTATCTAACTGAATGAATTAAATATTTTTTTTATTAAATGTAAATATGAATTTATAATATTAGGTACTTACATGAGCCATGTAAAAGTAGCGATATGAACAAAGAAAAAAATATCACTTTCGTCATTTTGTTAGTAATTCTACTACTGCGTATGAACATGTCGCGTTCAAGGCAGATACAATACTTAATTAATTTTTTTGGTGCTGATTTGTATATATAGCCACTCATATCAATCAGTTATCATCTGGTAAATAATATGTAACACTTATGAACTCGGCAGTGCTCGCCAAGTTACGTGAAAAGGTAACTCTAACAATACGGTATTTTACTCAATTTTTTTTTTATTCTTCTTCATTAGATCGTTCTGTCTCCACTGCAGGAGCACGACCCTTTGTGTACTACCAGAGCCATACTTGCCCAGAACAGCCAGAGGACCCGGCCTACACTCTCCACGCTAGCCAGAGGGGTTGGAGCTTGTTTTCCTAAGACACCTTTCTACGACATGCACGGGAGGACCAAGAGTGGCCCCATTCTACTCTGCCGGAAACCATACGGTACTTTATTATTCATATCAATAAATAACATCTTCTTCTCTTCAGGATTGAGATGGCGCCACTGTCATAATCACATCGGCTCTGTGTTATTTTATTATTTAAAAATAGTTTTAATTCGTTTTACTGCAAGATTCTGATGTTGAACGTTTGTGTTTAATACGGGGAAGCTGCAACAGTGTTATCTTAGTGAATTGTGAACAATAAACTGTGAAAAAATGAAAAAACACTTTACCTAAAGAGCGACTGTCAAAATACTAATTTTCGCGTGAAACAGTGAAGTCATTACGTTACAGTGCGATGAAAGACAAAACCTAACTAAACTCTGTATGTTAAAACATTTTTTAACGATGTCGTGATAATAATAGTATTGGCGTCTATAATTTTATTCGTTACGTTCAAATTAAAGCGTATTTTTGTATTTAATGGACCCCTGTCGCCACCTATGAGTAAATAGCTGTAATTAACAAATTAGCACCGTACCGCCATCTATGCACTAGTCTAGAAATCAATCATTCATAATAATTGAGCGGCTATTCGATAAAAGATGGCGCCACCTGTCTCATCTATTTGTACTGGTTGTTCAAGGAAAATTGAAAGTAGACAATTTCTCAGATGTGCTTCATGCTTAAAAAACTTTGACTTAGTATGCGCTAATGTCAGTGAAAAGCGTTTTTTTAATACTATGTCAGCGGATCACAAGAAGAACTGAAAATGTATAAAATGTATAAATTATAAAAAGAGTAAAGCTGAAAACTCCGCAATTGAGGATCATGCAGATACTAAAACATATAATTCTCCTATCATCGGCAGTAGTCACAACACTTACAACCGACCTCAAAACCACAGTCCTAGTCAGAAAGAAAAGCATGATGTTTTATCCCCAACAATTCCATCGGTGGTGTCCTCTGCACCCTCTGCGACATCTGAACAACGCTCTTTCGAAGAGGCTATATTATTGGAATTACGTCTAAATCGCGAAGAGCTGCAGGCAACTCGAGCTGAAATGAGAGAATGGAGGAATACATTCACTGCGGCCATTGGAACATGTAACCAACGTATAGATGAGATTTTAGCACGCGTGGAGGCAATTGAAGCATCAGCTCGGTGTCAGCGAGATATCATCCCCAGCGATGTCCCTACTCCAAACACAATTTCAGCCCTAGAACAAACTGTCGCCGACCTCAAGCTGGAAATCAATGACCGCGAACAACAATTACTGAACAATGATGTGGAGATAGCGGGTATTCCAGAAAATAATAATGAATCGGGTGTTCACATAGCACTCACACTATCGGCCAAATTAGGCGTTAATTTGGATGAACGCGATATAGTCAGCGTCGAACGTGCGGGACCCGTCAGACTGTCTGGGCGAAATTAGCAGAAACATGCTGACAATGACAGCAGCAGGCGCCCCAGGCCCCTTGTCATAAAGCTAGCACGACGAGTCCTACGTGATCAACTGTTACGCGCAGCTCGAGTCCGCCGTGACATCTCTACGGCAGACCTAAGTCTCACAACCACAACACCTCAGATTTATGTCAATGAAAGATTAACTCGTTGCAACCGACAACTCTTCTATAAGGCGCGGGCAGAAGCGACACGACTGGGGTGGAAATATGTATGGACTCGGGATGGAAACATCTTCGCGCGCAAAGAACACGGTGCAACTCGTTATCGTCTACGCATGGAAACAGACTTGACCAAAATTTTTGGACAGTGACTCGGTTTGCTCCTTACTGCAGCTGTGAATACTATACGCTACATAACTACGATAAGATTTTATTTGAACTTTTACCAATTTTAGTGAGTCATAATTGCCACAATATCTTGATATTATTTTTAACTATAATTTGCTTTATATTATTATTTCTTGTAATTCAATGTATTATCTCAAAGTGCCTGAGGTTTTTAGTTTTTAACATACCAAAAATATTTGAAAAATGCCTGGATATAGTAATATTATCAAATATCTCCTTCATCATCTCCATTCTTTCAAAAGCATATAATAATTTTGTTAAGATTAACATTCGTTTGTTATTATTTTTATGATGCAAAATAAATTCTTTAAAGTTGGTCTCTACAATCCAGGCTCCTTAGGTACACATCATGATGAGTTAATAATAGCAGTACCCCAACATGACATTGATATTTTAGCCGTAAATGAAACTTGGTTATATCCCAACCAAGAAGGTAAAGCACCCACTATACCAGGTTATTCGCTTCGTAGTACTCCGCGACCAAAAAATATACGTGACGGCCGTGGTGGAGGGCTTGCATTTTATATAAGAAAAGGAATATATGCCCGGACTTGTGATCACCCAAGATCTCCACAAGTCGAACAATTCTGGATCAAACTTAATATAAATGGCAAGAAAGTGGCAATAGGCACAGCTTATCGACCCCCTCGATTAAATTATGGCGTTTTCTTAGATGCTTTAGCAGAATCGTTACATTATTTTGTTAATTTTGATAATATAATACTTCTTGGAGATTTTAATATTGACCTTTTAGATTTAAACCTTCCAGAGTCTGTCAAACTGACAGAACTCATTCAACTTTCCAATTTAAAACAAGTAGTTAAGTCACCAACTCACTTCACTGGACATAGCTCTAAACTAATTGATGTAATTTGTACTGACGCACGAGTCCGAAATGTTACAACAGATATTATTGGTAGTAAATTGACAAACCATGCTCTAGTTACCTGTGAACTGAATTTCAAAAAACTTAAACCCTCTCCGAAACGTATATTTTACAGACCTCTAAAAGATATTGAAGCTAAATTATTTGAAAGTGATTTAAAACTTGTAAATTGGAATAAAGTCACGTCTGCAAATAGCGTTAATGACATGGTAACTAGATTAAATAAAGTTTTGCTTCAAATCTTTGACAAACATGCTCCAATTAGATCATTAATCATTAAGGAACAATCTTATCCCTGGATCACAGACAATGTTAAATTTATGTTTAAATTAAGAAATGAAGCCCATAAAAGATATCATAAAACTAAAAAAGACACGCATCACGAATACTACAAACAACTCAAAAACTACGTCAATTCTGCTATTGAAAAAGAAAAAAGTGCCTATTTCAAACACTATGTTAATAATAACTCAAAAAATCCAAAACTAATGTGGAAAAATGTTAAATCAAATGTATTACCTCCGCAACCTGAAACAGACCTTCCGACTCATATATCTTCCCCTGAAGATATAAATAATCACTTTCTTCGTTTTTCAGAAGCATTTGATAGTGAATCTTTTAGCATACCTAAGCCCCCAGTAAATAAAGTTCATGAAGGACCCAAATTTAAGCTAAAATGTGTAAATTCAAAGATAATCTCACAAATTGTACATAGTCTTAAGTCAAATGCACAAGGCGTAGACAAAATATCTCTTGATATGATTCTGTTAACTCTTCCATATTCTATAGATACAATAACTGCCATCATCAATACGTCTATAATGACTTCTACTTTCCCAGATCTTTGGAAAACTGCAATTGTCAGACCTCTCCCAAAAAATTCAAACCCCGTTACCTTCAATGACCTTCGTCCTGTTAGTATACTTCCACTTCTATCAAAGATTTTAGAAAAAGTTGTACAACTACAACTAGTCGAATTCTTGGAATCTAATAATATTCTTCCTCAGTTTCAGTCAGGTTTTAGAAAGAAACATAGTACAGCTACTGCTTTAATTGATGTCGTTAGTAATATTCTAGAAGCCCAAGATGCTGGCATGGGTACTCTTCTAGTTCTTCTGGACTATTCGAGTGCTTTTGACACGATCAATATACCACTCTTACTTTCTAAGCTGAGTTCGTTAGGTTTTGACGAATCCACAACAAAATGGTTTCGAAGCTATTTGTGCGATCGATCACAGTATGTCAAAGTTTGTAAAAACGATGGCTCTTTTACTACTTCGTCTTCTTCTAATCTCAAAAGGGGCGTTCCTCAGGGGACAATCTTAGGACCTCTATTGTTTATTCTTTATGTTTCTGATATTTCTAGTTCTATAAAACACTGTAAATTCCACATGTACGCAGATGACCTGCAATTATATATTCCTTTCCGGCCAGACGAAACTCACTCGGCGGCTCAAAAGCTTAATGATGATCTTGAAAGTCTAAACCAATGGTCTCAACTTAACTCTCTTCTCTTAAACCCCGTTAAATCTAAGTTCATGATTTTAGGCACAAACCATCAAATAACAGAAATTCAGTCCCAATCACCGCAGATCCTTATTAATGGGGAAATAATCTACTGTACACCTGAGGCCCGAAATTTAGGATTACTAATAGATTCAGAGCTTCGCTTTCACTCTCACATTGTAGAAGTCGCTCGCAACTGTTTCTACCGTTTAAAAATTTTATATAAAATAAGAGATTATCTCACTCCTAATTTACGCATAAATCTGATCGAGTCTCTGATCTTGTCAAAATTTAATTACGCGGATACTGTTTATGGACCTCGTTTATTAGCGAAATCAAAAACATTAATACAAAAAGTGCAAAATGCATGTGCACGTTATTGTTTCAACATACCACCGAGAAGTCACGTGTCACCGTACATTAACTCAGCAAATATTTTAAATATGTCCTCACGTCGATTTGTCCATCTTGCTACTCTACTTTTCGGCGTCATCAAACATCGCAAACCGACATACTTATTTGAAAAGATATCATGGTCCACCAGATCTCGTCTCGGTCTACTTGCAGTTCATAGTCATAAACTAGTAGCTTTTGAAGGAAGTTTCAAATACGCCGCAACAAAAATTTGGAACAACTTGCCTCCACCACTCCGCAATCTCTCATCCGTTGATGGATTCCGTAAACGTATAAAAGAGTTAACATTATTGCGGCAAGTTGAGGGTACTACTATTTAATACATTTTAAAGATTCGGAAATATAGCTGTTTAAGTATAAATATTATATATATATTACTGTTGTCTATTCACATAGTCTATTGTCATATACAATTCTTTTTCTTCCGTTATTGTTTCTTAGTTTGTAATTAGTTACTACATTGTTGTAAGCTTTATTTTAATAGATATAAAAGTCAGATTAAAACTTTAAAATCTTTTTTTGTGTAAATAATGTATAGAAGCAGTTTTACAGAGCTGATTTTGTTAATTTTTTTGATTTTTCTCTCTTGTTTTATGTAAGCCATCTCAACCCATTTATTTTGGCACCAGCTGAAAATCAGCGCTGTGGCAAACCGCCATCAGCACATAGCTGAGCTGGTCGCCTTTTCGGCAATTCGTATTTGTATGTTTTATTGTATTTACCTATATGTAAGCTGTAATGGTTTTGATTGCCGAATAAAGCTTTTCTTTCTTTCTTTCTTTCTTCTTATATTTAAGAGCTGGGCTCTTGTCGGTGGAGTGCTTTCCATGTCTCTCTTCCTTCCGCTAAGTTCTTAACCTCTTTATAAGGAAAAATAGAAGGAAAGAGAGGAGTAGGAAAACCGAGAAGAAAATTTATAGACCAAATAAAAGTAAAATAAATAAGTAACATACAAAGCTTTATTGAAAAAAAAATAACTTATATACAAACTTATTAAAATTAAAACTAAAAATTACAAATTATGTAGACCCACTAAAATATTACCCCTCGGCAACGTGGCCAAAAGGCTGGCAGCACTGCCACGTTGTATGGCAATGCTGATTCTTTGAGCCAGATAGTTACCAGCCCTTTGGTCACGGGATACCTCGAATAAAAAAATAATAATAATCGTTTAGAAATAACATAATTCGAAACCGAAAACAAAATATATTTTTTCGTACCACTTGCTCAAAAAAGTCACATTCTGTAGCACAAAAAGCGAACATAATAATAGTCATTTTCAATCTGATAAAATCAGGGAAAGAAAAATGTACTGAATTTCATTCAGCCTCTAGACCAAGAATGAAAACAGACAGGAAAAGAAAATTGTACTGAATTTCATTCATCCTATAGGGGGAGAATGTGGTTTAAGTTTGGAATACTTATCGAAATTTATACTGAACTGAAACCATTTCTATATTGTTAAGCGTAAAAAAATAACGATTTTGAATCGACAACATGTATCCGCAAAATCCACAAAACCACTTAACTTTCATAAAATAAACAACTAAATCAAGTCATGTTATTGTTAGTTTTTTTTTTTATAAATTAATGTACGGCTCTGGATACTGGCCTTTTAGAGCCCATCTTCATATATCTCTTCTGTATTCCTAATCCTAACTTTACAATCGAAGGTTGGTATAGGTCCTTTGATTGCTTCAAGGGAGCTTCTGGCGACAAATCTATACGAGTCCACTGGTTCTAATAGCCGATTAAGTGGCGGAGGGCGGCGGCGCCCAAAGACGCCCACCGCAGTCCAAATAAATATCACTACAGCCGCACTAAGACTGTCCACTTTAAACTTTTCCGTGAGAATAAGGATTAAAACTACACCAATTTCATATTATAAAGTCCACTAGAATCAATTCGCAAAACAATTTACAGCAAACTTCAACTGAACCCCTTGACTTCCCGCCAAAAACTTCTGTTATTGTTTGTTTGCACCAGCTGTTTGGATTTCCAAAAAGAAAAAGCAAAGGGCCATTTGCGTTTTACACATACAGCGTACCTATATTTATTTACAACGTAAAACATTTTGTATTTTTTAAGTAACTGGGTATAAACGAATTAATAAATGCTTATCTCTTGTTATTATTGTCGTTATTTTTTTCGCAAATGGTACGAAAAGTAGAGTATTTTCCTCGGTGATAAAGCTGTCTTAGTCTTGGGAGAACTTAAATCCGTCGCTACACTCAGGACTCGTCCTAAATCCCTCGCTTCGCTCGTGATTTAAGTATTTAACACCCTCGCTTCGCTCGGGAGTAAACCTCGAGTCCTTCGTTGCGCTCGCGATTTAAGTCGTCACCCGCGACAGAAGACACTGCTTTATCCCCTTGATTAATAATCTACTATTATCTGCCCAAAAATAAGTAAGTTATGAAAGGGTAAACTACTGTCAAGTAACAGAAAAAGGATGCACGTAAAGCACTCTTAACGTCACTGAGACGTGACAAAGTCTACAATTAGTATGCAATAAATATAACGAATTCGACATACAATAATTTCGAGGCAATTTTTTTGTTGTTTTTATTTCGAGTCGTGTATCAAATGAATGGTATCTTAATTAGCACATTTCAATAATATATATTGTTAGCTGCAAATGTCTTCCGTAGTTGGGTATTAGCGTTTAAATCTTGTTTCGAATGGGTTAGAATTGCAGTTAGGTAGGGGGCACCGTAGTAATTTCGCCCAGGGCGCTGATAGGGCTAAAACCGGCACTGAATCCCCTACTAAGGTTCTACATTGATTCCACACTTAGTTGGGTCACTCAGGTAGTCGTTCTGTTACTGTTGCTCTAAGAAACTTCTTGCCAATTAATACGAATAATTTGTTAATTCAAACATTGATACTACCCAGATCTCAATGTAGCTTTTATATAAAGTCGGATTAATAGGTAACTGTTGCTCTTCAACAGCTTAACCGCCTAAGAAACTTGTTAATTCAAACGCATCATTGATTACGCTGATGTGTGTTACCAATGTAGATTTTGTATCAAGTCAGAATTTGGTAGTCTGTTCTGCTACTCATCACTATATGACGATATGACAGTCGGGGTATTTTTTTAATTTGCTTAGCAAATAAACTTGTAAACGAGCTCCTCCGTGCTGCGGAAGGCTCGTATAAGCCGTTGGTCCCGGCTGTCATCATCGTATGGCAGTCGTCACGCAATGCCAGATGCCTTTAGTAGTATTTATTCTGTGCCTTTAGGCAGCCTGAATCTGACACCAATGATGGCCACTTACACACACGAAAACCAAAAACAAATCGTATTTAGACTAATACCTACACCTGTACCCTATTAGTGTAAAATATTTATGTAAGTAACGCAGAAATTCCTGGTAAGAAACTATCTATTTACTGTTGCACTTAGCTCTGATAATAGGGTCAAAGTTGAGTATAGGTGTTATCAAATATTATTTAGAAAAACATTATCTTATTATTTCAGGGAAACCCATGAGTTAACACAAATAAGATAAAATATATCTAGGTATTTAGGTACTTCGTTCTATTCATATTAATAAAGATATTTTCCCAAGCAGTAATCAATACATATAATAAAACAGTAGGAACCGCGTGTCTGTACATTTGATAAAAATTACAAAAAATGGATGTGGGCGATAAGAAAAGAGTAACAGAACACAAAAAATAATTTCTGGATTTTTTTGTCTGTCTGTCTATCTGTCTGTCTGTCTGTATGTACTCGCTAATCTTTAAAACTACTGAACAGATTTTTACGCGGTTTTCATTAAAAGATTAAGCTCATCCCTGAGCAACATATAGGCTTTGTTTCATTGAAATCTGTTGTCAAATAAAAAAGTTATCATCATTTAAAGTTTAAAGATAATTTTTCTATGGGCGATTGTTTGTCTGTTAGTACACGCCAATCTCAGGAAATACTGGACGGATTCGAATGAAACTTTTTTGTTATGTAGCTGTTAAACCTGAGCAACATATAAGCTATAATTGATTTTGGAAAATGGAACACCTGATGCACAGCTTTAATGGTCCAGTTAAACGACAAGAAAAAAATGACGCCTTAGCAAAAGTTGTTTAGCCCGCTGAGCACTTTTTGTTGAGTTATAAAAATCAAAGATCTGGAACACCTGATGCAGAACCATAATGGTCCAGCTAAACTATAAGAAATATAAAATGACGCCTTAGCCAAAGTAGTTCAGCCTAATGAGCATTTTTTGTTGAGATATAAAAATCGAAGATCTGGAACACATGATGTAGGACCATAATGGTCGAGCTAAATTATAAGAAATATAAAAAGGACGCCTTAGTAAAAGTAGTTCAGCCTGATGAAATTTTTTTGTTGAGATATAAAAATAGAGGATCTGGAACTCCTGATGCAAAAACTTAATGATTCAGTTTAACTTCAAGAAATATAAAAATGACGCCTTAGCAAAAGTAGTTCAGCCTGATGAACATTTTTTGTTGAGATATAAAAATCGAAGATCTGGAGCACCTGATGCAAAAACTTAATGGTTCAGCTTAACAACAAGAAATATAATAAGCGGCCAAGTGCGAGTCGGACTCGCCCATGAAGGGTTCCGTAGTAGCAAATAACATAATATAAAAGTCTTGTAGTATGTTTTTTTAAATTTTTATATTTGAGTTGATTGAATGAAAGGTAAATTACTGTTTATGATTTATGACGTAATAAAAAAAACTTCTTTCTAGATATCGTTCAAACCAATTTTCGCTGGTAGTTTTTATGGTAATGAACATCATACATTTTTTTTTGTTTTATGATTCCCTTATTTTAGAAGTTACGGGGGGGGGGGGGGGGACACACACACACTTTTTTCCACTTTGGAAGTGTCTCCCGCGCAAAGTATTCGGTTTAGAAAAAAATGTTACTATTAGAAATCTCAATATCATTTTTGAAGACCTATCCATAGATACCCCACACGTATGGGTTTGACGAAAAATAAATTTTTGAGTTTCAGTTCTAAGTATGGGGAACCCCCAAATTTTTTTGTTTTTCTTCTATTTTTGTGTCAAAACCTTAATGCGGTTCACATAATACATCTTCTTACCAAGTTTCAACAGTATAGGTCTTATAGTTTCGACAAAAACTGGCTGTGACATACGGACGGACAGACAGACAGACAGACATGACGAATCTATAAGGGTTCCGTTTTTGCCATTTGGCTACGGAACCCTAAAAATGACGCCTTAGCAAAAGTTGTTTAGCTTGCTGAGCATTTTTTGTTGAATTATAAAAATCGAAGACCTGGATCACCTGATGCAGAACCATAATGGTCCAGCTAAACTATAAGAAATATATAATGACGCCTTAGGCAAAGTAGCTCAGCCTGATGAGCATTTTTTGTTGAGGTATAAGAATCGAAGTCTGGAACACTTGATTCAGAAACATAATGGTCTCTCTCTACGTATATTATAACAGTAAAAAATGTATCTGTACATAAAATATATTTAAAAAAATGGGGCGTTGGAGACTGTAATATAGTAAAAAATAAAATTAAAAATCTGTCTGTTTGTACACGCTAATCTCCGGAAATATTGGACAGATTTGAATGAAACTTTTTTAAAAACATAAAGGCTATAATCGATTTTGGAAAATGGAACACATAATACAGAACCATAATAGTCCAGCTAAACTACTACTACTAATAATAAGAAATATAAAAATGACGTCTTAGCAAAAGTTATTCAGCCTGATGAACTTTTATTGTTGAGGTATAAAACTCGAAGATCTGGAACACCTGATGCAAAAATATCATGGTCCAGCTAAACTGTTAGAAATATACATTAATGACGCATTAGCAAAAGTTTTTTAGCCTGATGACCATACTTATATGCCGGAGTCCTAAAGTCCACGCAGACGAAGTCGCGGGCATCAGCTAGTTCTATATCAATTCTATTTCACTGTCAAATAGCCCGCATGCAAAAACCGATCAAGAGGGTGAGAATATAATCATATGTCAAGGGATGCTTCGTTAAAGTAATAACTCATATATTTTGATTCCCTTTTGCAATCATAGCAATTTGCATCTTTCGCTAAGAGTGGCCTATCTTGCGGCCTTAAGCTCTGTCTATCTTGTTAGTGATAAAGACGTGATAGTGTAAGGAGTGAACTTGTTGATTTTCAGCATTGAATGAAAACATCTTACTGTGTTTAGTGTGAAAACCCAGTGTAAGCTAATTCGTTATTTTAATCTAAAATGTTTTTTTTTCTTTGGATCACCACGCTGGGCTGGCTTAAAGACAAAAGTCAAAAATCATTTATTGATCTTTGGATATTTGTATCTATCACTTGATAACTGTATTTTTTTCTTTATCTTTCAATTTCTAAGATAAATGTTGACGTCAGATCATTTGCTTACAGCTAAATTTACCTACTGCCGCTTCTTAAGCGCACGTAAAGAAGCAGTAACAAACTGTACTGCAGCATTTTGTTCAAACACGTCAACTTACAAATACTGATATTAAAAGTAGATATGTGGACTGATTGGTGACCGCAGTAATAGCATTGTCTTTACCCAGAGGACCCTGCTTCACAGATTAGACAGATTATATCTTAACCCCTGCTTCCCGTTCTGTTATACAACATGAAAGGAACATACCTACCCGTAATAAATCACACCACGGGATACTATTATTAATTCTGTGCCACGGGCTAAATAAATATCTAGTAAAGTCTGTGGTTTGATTTGTTACGGGTATGTATCTTCCACGTTGTATATCCCCTTAGTGGCCTATTACGACGCCCGTTTGAGAGGAAAGACAAAGAGTAGTACTTACACGAAAAAGAGTAGGGCAATTATGTATACCTGTTCTCTGAGATCACTACTTTACTACCCGACTATAAAAATACTTACGTTCATGCCGTGGAGTCCTGATTCAGGACAAGATTCATAACATGTAAGTCGAGCTTAGGGTACAAATCCTGACATGTCACGGGACCTTATACTAATCTGACCTACACAGAAAGTGGTTTATACAGAAAGTGATTTCCATAACATAAGTCGTATATCGAAACTGTTTTATTTAGAAACAGACCTATTGGCCCTATGGCAAATCTGACCTCAACAGAGACGTATACTTCTTACTCTTCTCTGATTCTGGCCTAAAACGCAACTGAATTATAAGAACTAGCTGCGCCCCGTGGTGTTACCTGCACCTAAAGTAGCCTATGTATTATGTTAATCCAGGGTGTCAGCTTCCTGCGTACCAAATTTTTTCAATATTGGGCTAGCTGTTTGTGCGTAAAAGAGTAAGAAACACCCATACTTCCATACTTACAAACTTTCGCGTTTGTAATATTAGTAGAATCTGTCTTGGCTCGCCTAAAGAGTTTGGATACGGATACATTATCACGTTCCTATCCCTAACGCGGTAGCCCCATCACCGCAGTGGGGTGCCTCTCCGCATGTCTTTCAAACAAGTAGCCTGGCTCTCTGTTCTTTAGCTAGGAGTATGGTTGCCCAGTCTGGGCATGTTCAGCATAAGCGAATTCTGTGGACAAGTGGAAGAGTTTCTTGGAAAATAGTCACGCGGGGCTACTCTGAAACCTATACCGCTGAGCCTACAGGCATTGCTCCCCCGTGTGTGCAACGTGAAGTATCTTGCTCTATGGATAATACCTATCGACAATTGAGCGATAACAGACACCCTCTTTATGACCATAGCCAAATATACTTATATTATGCCATAGCAACTATTGGAGGGCCTGGCGCACTTGGAAATCGCTAAATAGACACGCACCCGGAGGTGATATCAGTAGCTAAAGATGTGGATTACTTTTACTACAGCAGAACAGATGTGCCTGCGCATGCATCCAGTCCACGGAACTTCTGCTGTCATGCCCCAAGTCCATCGCATCTTGTTCTAAAGGCGACCTACTAATGGAAGACAACAAAAAGACTATATATGTATGTGGCGAAATTCTGGGCTAATACAATTGCCATCGACACGGTAAGAAGAAAACGGGGTAGACAGAGCCTAGGGCCATAAGATCAAGGTTAGTATATATTATGTATCTTTGACCAAGGCCACGCTTAGCGCATCTCGCCAAGCGTAATCTTTAGGCGGGCGCAAAGATGGAAACAGGAAATCAAAATAGTGAAGAGATTTTGCATATTAGGCGATGCGGCTAGCAACCCAGCTAGCTGCATCGCCTAATATGCAAAATCTCGTCCATTCCCTCGATTGGCTGAGGTTACTAGCAACTAGGACCGCAATAACTCTAAGCACGGTCCCAGTTACAATTCAAAAATTATAATATTTTTCTTCCGGCGACTAGGAAGATGGGAACACTCGAGCACTCGCAAAAACAAAATTCTTCAAGTCAATAAATTTTTCTAGTTATAATAAAATTAAACAATGAAACAGTTACATAAGAAAAAAGAATAATACGAAAAAGATATGAAATATTATTCTTAGCTATTGAAAAGATAAAAAAGTCCTTAGAATTGTTTATATGTATTTTGAGTAACAAGAACTGTTATCAATGTGTTTTTTTTTTATATTATAAAGATATGTTGGGCAAAGGTCAATAAACATGTGGAACAAATCAGGTTAATAAAAAAAAAAAATACCTATTGTAAAAAATATATATTTTTTAAACAAATAATTTTGTTCTTTATCTAGTTAAAATTTTCAGACATTGTTTCGTATGACCGAATTGATTTTTAAAATTTGTGAGTAGTCCCTGTCGCCTGAAGAATCATATTAAATTTTTTGGATCCGGGAACGCGGTCAGAGGTAATTGCTGTCAATATTGCCGGTAACCTCGATCGGATTTTATCATCTGCGCGGGAAGGGAAACAGCTGGTATATTATATGTTTTTTTCTTTTTTCCCAGACCAGCATGGAAAAAAAGGGTTTTGGGTTTATCTATGAATCAATCATGAAAACCTTTAGATCAACTTATGTTATAAAATCTGTAATGTAAATATTTAAGTAAGTAATATGTAGTGTATATTGGATATAAGTAGTAAATAAAGGAGAAATAAAAGACTTTGTTATTTTTTATAATTTTATCTTGAGGTGTAAGTTTATTCGCATAACAATGTTTCATACAAATTTCCTCATTTTGTACACACCTTTTCATGGTTTATTTTTGTAGTTTTTATAAAAGTTGACTCTCTAAAATTTTAACATATCGTCATGTCTGTTCCCTATATCTAATTCGCTTCACCACTGCTGTTAAATTATTTAATAACAGAGGATTTACTAAGGCAAAGTATTAGGAGGAAAAAAATAATAGATACTGCCGACTAAAAAGATTAAGAAAATAATATACAAATGTGTTTCTTAGAACACGGAATGGGCTTACAGCGTAATATCAGCCTTCCCATATCGTTCCTCGTGGCACTACAAGTGTATAAAACCTGACTTGGCAGACCTCACACTGACTTCAATGCCTAATTTCATATACATTGCCCGTTTTGTAGCGATCAATCAGAACTTTACCGTTACAATAGCGGCAATGTATGTGGCAGCAATCTGAAACTGAGATGAGTGTGAGGCCGGCCTGACTGTCAGCGAGTGCGGCGGGGTGCATACTTCGGGCCACTATACACTAACGGACATTGCACAACGCACTGGTCTCAGCGAGCTAGGCCACCCCAAGAGGCTGCCAGTTACACCTAATAAGAAAATTCGTTACTAAATAACAACTAAATCACTTTAAAATCAATTCAAAATGTACATTATTCTCCTTATCGATGTAAACAAATCTAATCTGCTACAAAAAATTAGCAAATTTAAATACAAAGATCACCTAGTCCTCCTATATAAAATGAATAGCTTAAGTAATAGAAAAACACAATAGTGAGTGTGAAGGTTGCGTCGCAACTCACTTGTGATATAGTTATTATGCCTTTAGTGTACATTCAACGAATGATTAAAAAAGGATATTGCGTTGACACATTAAAACTAAAAATTGACTGTACATTTTATATTTAATATGTAAATATTTGTACATATTGCACTCTGAAGTAACAAAATTATTAAATCTGTCGAAACGAAGAATATATACGCAGACGAATTCAGTAAATACAAATACAATGAAATTAGAAATCACAATGTTCGTAGCTCGTACAACTATTCTAGGTCCCTACGGCTTACGAAACATAAATATGGAGGTCATTTACAAAAAATATATTCTACCCAAATAATATAAAAATAACAACAGCCATCTGTACTTAGATGAATAAAATTAACCGTACATATGTCAAACATATGACAATAGAATCTAGAGGTATCTATGTACAAAGTTAATGGACATAAAGTAGACTCCCAAAATCAAGTCCACCGTTTATAGACTGGACGTGCCACGTTTGGTCACTACAATACTCGTCTAGTGCTTCCATGTAAAGTAAATTTAGATTCGAAAGGCAATTAAGGACAACAGGTTGTAACAGTCGAACATCGTACTCTCCTCGGCCAGTCTTGTCGATATCGTCATCTCTCTTCCACATGCTGACTTAGTGGGGTGCTCAGTGTGCCGTCTCGCTTTTACATTACTATCCCAAGCGATATAAACTTATCATCTTACCATTATCAGCTAAGACACAAATTATATTATGGTATCTCATTACTTATTAGTTTCTCGTGTGAGATTATTACATACTTAATAAACCTATTACAATTTCGAAATTGAATAATATGTATCAAATACGACCGGCTGTGCACCGACGGGGCCGAAACCTATGAAGCTATATGAATCTACGCGTCAAATGATGTATAATTATTACTTATCGAATGGCAGTTATATTTGTCACGAACCAGACGCGACCGTAAGAGTTGGCCCGGCGACCGCTCCGCTTACGACCACATCTCGGTTTATAAGGCATCGTATCATAGCGAGATTCTGCAAGTAGCTGCCACACTGGTGTTATAATGTTACACGATGTTAGAAAGAGTGAAACATAATTTTGAAATTTTCACACATTTTGTTTTAGTTCACAGTTATTTAGGTATAGATATAATTAATATGTTATGTTTTTTTCGATATCAGGGTAATTTTGCTTTACATTCCCATAAGAAGAGTTGTTCAGTAGCTTGAAATGAACTTCTCGTCTGATAAAAATCTTGCTGAAAACGTTTTTAACACCAGGGTGGTAACGTCAAAGCGCTCAACACTCGGTACAGACCACGGCGAAACCGGCCCGCTATGATTTCACGCATACATCGAAACACGTAAATACGTTATAATGGCAGTGTGTTCGTTATCAATACTCCCCTAATCAGCAGGACACCTAAGACACTCCAGTGACGTTTTGTGCATCGTTTTCTATTATAGAATCGCCTACTGCTAGAATAAAATTATACAAATCGAAGTACTTAAGCGGACTAGCGCGCGGTCCGCGGTGCAAGCACGATCGTTTCACTCTGAATTTATACGTATATTAAGAAATGCATTTCCAAAACCCCAAACATACCGAGTAAATACATCACACGTAATGGCATGTAAAGAAGACACATTCAACACGCACCAAACAGACACTTAATTACTCTTAAACGCGTAAAATGGGTGGTGAATTATCGTGAGATATTAAGATGATCAAACGCACGCGATTGGTGTTCTACATTATGAAAGTTTTCGCGACAGACATCGAAGGCGTGGAGACGGTCACTGTACTGTACAACAGTTCCCTAAGTGAGTGGCTCTCTGTGATAAAAATAATATTTTTATGACCATTTACAGAAAAATACAATACTATTGATGACTAAAATGGTCAATTTACGGTTCAGACAAATACGATTCTTTTAGCCCCGTCGTTCAGGCGATTTCTCTATTCAAAATCACTGTTATATCTACAACCGAATCTGTGATGCTCCAGAAAGCTTATCATCGAATCATGAAAAATCGCCAGTCGCCTAAACTGAAACCATCGTGCTGCATGCCCCTGTGGCATTACATCAGCGACAACGTTTATCGAGCGCTATCGACTGTAGCTATCTCGCTCTACGTAATAGTAACGAGCAAGATGTAACTAGACCGACGCGAGGTAAAAACTTTATCCATGGCTTAACTAAGCCAACGTGTTGCCTTTATGATTATTTCAATTACTTTAAATATTTACAGAGAGCCACTTACATGGGACAGATGAAGTCGACGGCGTAATTAGGGTTGAGCTACACATGTCAGCACGGAACTTTCGCATGTTCCTATCCTTTTCTGTCGCTCAGAACCGTCATTAGCTAGAGCGAGAGAAAGCGACGGCACGCTACAGCACCGGCCGTGCTATAGCGTTCCGTCGCTCTCTCGATCTACATAATGACACTTCTGAGCGACAGAAAATGGTGGAGGGGGGAGTATTTGGCGGGAAGTCAAGGGGTCCAGTTGGAGTTTGCTTTAAATTGTTTTGCAAATTGTTTCTAGTGGACTTTATAATATGAAATTGGTGTAGTTTGGTGTTATAAATACTCATTCTCATGGACAAGATGTGAAATGTTTAAAGTGGACAGTCATAGTGCGGTTGTAGTGATATTTATTTGCGGACTGCGGTGGGCGTCTTTGGGCGCCGTCCGCCACTCAATCGGCTATGAAAACCAGTGGACTCATATAGATTTGTCGCCAGAAGCTCCCGTGAAGCAATCAAAGGACCTATACCAACCTTTGATTGTATAGTTAAGGGTTTAGGATTAGGAATAAAGAAGAGATAAATAAAGATTGGCTGTAAAGGACCAGTATCCAGAGCCGTAAATTAATTTAAGAAAAAAAAAAAAATGTTGGAGGAGCATGCGAAAGTGCTGTTCCGTGCTGACAGCTCAACCCTTAAGCGACGCAAGACGACGGTGACGAACATAAAACTTGCTATACGCTTATGGTTATTGAGATCTATTAATTTTACTTTCTATATACTATGTTTTCCACTCATCAACAATGTAGGTACACGACACAGGTAACGCGAAATAAGGCATATCGTATGAGGGCCATTTATTGTTTTATGGGTAATTTTAGTGTTGAACAAATATGTACTAATGATTACAACATCGCACTCCAGAAGCAGGCTCAGTTTTATTTTAACGCAGAACGCTGCGTGCATGTGGACTATAAATCTTTGACATACTATACCAATATTGTTCCCATAGAGTAAGCTCGGCCAAATACAATTTTATACTTTTCAAACATAAAATTAAATTAGCTGCCATTTTGTACTTCAAGTAGAATATCATATGTGGCTTCTAAGCGTTTATTATACTGTCAAAATGGAAACTGTACAATTTGCATGGGAATTTCTTGGGTACCAAATATCTCTCTAATTTCATATCTACATAACAGCTGCCACAGCACATGCACGCAACGTCGTGTAATATAAGTAGAAACATCCATTCCTATTTTTCTTAAGTATCATATTTATAATATAACTGGGAAATCGCGTCGAACCTGCTCTTTGGCGTTGCTTCATACCAAGACGCAACATGAAACGCAGAGTGCACTGCTTCGCAATATAGAACTTTGTAAACTAGATAATATGGTATACATTTCAATACACCGCAAGACGCATTGTCGAGCCACCGAGTTTGATTGTTTATATGAAATTTGCGTCGTATTGCGTACTATACACAGTTCTCTATTGCATAGCCATACCATGTTTAGCTTTGCGTTTTGGTGCGGGACTTTTATATCTATATTTTAAGAGTCTATTTAATTGCAGTGTTCCTATTATTTATGCTTATGGAATAAATTGCACACTCTCGTAAGATTTGGCCTTTCAGCGTGTGGTAAATTAATTATTATTGTTATGCAGCGTAATTAATACCTAACCTGTACAGTTTACACGTTGAAGTGTCATTCGGTGTAGTAGAAAGTATATGTGTCTCGCCACACTAGCGTAAAAACGCGACCGAAAATAAGCTCAATAGGCTCGTAATGCTTTTGCAATAAGAGTACCAACCTCATTCAATGCACCAGCTAAAATATAACCTTCGAATTATTAAATAACGTTACGTTATTAATTTTTTTGCGACTGTCTGTCTGTACTTAATATGTCGAAAATATATTATTATGATGTTTGCGCTTTGCGCCGATTCCGCGGTTGAATTATTTACTGAATTTTTTTTGGTAGCGAGTGGCAAGACACAAAATGCGACGTCAATCAGAATGTACCTAAGCTGACGGGAGTTATAAAAGCTTTTGTGAAAGCTACCGACAGTAGTTTTACATGTAATAAGACACACTTATCTCAGCCTACGTAAGATAATTCAACATGTTATAAATGTAATCACAGCAATAATAAATTATAAATTACTCATTACGAGGGACGCGGGCACATGAGCAATGGAACATGAATCGGAACTAAATCGACGGGACACTATAACACGATTGACATAAACTATATAAACAAACGCCGCTGAATATCACCCATAGCAACGGCCGGCGTTCTCTACGGCGTCAGCGAACCGAAATAACGTCGCGGAACGTTACACTGTGAGTACGCACATATATTAATCGAAAATGTTAATCAACGTATCGTTAATTTTGGTAAATAAACATATCAACTTTTCACCCAATAGAAACATCTCATATATTACTTTTTCTCTATAACTCTGGTAGTATGTACGTATTTGTAATTTAGGAGGTGTACTTATCGAAGTCTTATAATACAACCGTATCCGAGTGACCAACTCTTTATCCAGTCAAAAACGAAATAAGGGCCGCGCTCGCGTCGGCGAAAACGAGTCGAGGTCGTTTCGGCCGGCGCCGCGGGCCGATCAACACTAATATATTCTCCAAACGTTCAACAACACGTATATTCACTAATCTCTCGCGCATTCGTCGTCGGTCACCGAATACGTACGAAATCGGGCAGCAGCCCTCTTAAGTGGTAAAATTTGCACAATCCTTACTTCTATTCATCACGTCCGACGTCAGTGTCCGAGCACTTCACTTAAACTAGCCAGTCTATGAGCGTTCTCTCCTCGGGGGCGCGGCGCTAGAGGCAGCGCGCCGGGGCGGGCGCGCGGCGCGGGGGGGCGCGGGCGGGCTAGAGCCCCGCGCCGCCCTCCATCAGCGGCAGCTGCTGCGCCGTCGACACGTCCGCCACGTCCCAGATCTCCTCCAGGAAGGGCGGCAGCTTGCGGTTCTTGAGCTTGAGCGAGATGCACATGTTGGAGTTCTGCATGCCCAGCGTGCGCAGCTCCGTGAGAACGGACAGGATCTTGCCGAAGATGACGGCGCAGCGCGGCGACGCGCTGTGCTGGTTGAGGATGTACACGCGCAGCGTGTTCAGGTAGTACCGCTGGATCTCCTCCACCAGCTGCGGCTGCTCCAGCCCCGGCCGGTCTGGAATCGTACACGACACGTCGTTAAAACATACATACATGTCGGCCGATTAATATTAGACGCTCATTTGTCTACACCGAGATACAATACGTACGTACAATTTGCCGCACTGGCGCTTGGCGCTAGTGACAGCGGCTTATATGTGCTTGCCGAAGCACGGAGGAGCTCGAGAAATGTTGATGCCATTTGTGATCACCTATCCAAGAGAGGGGTCACTTTACTTGCTTAAAAGCGCTAGTAATGCGCAGGGCCATTGAGGTCCTGACCATATCAATGGTTCATGTCAAGTTTATAGCAAGGCAGAAGGAAAACCATGCCGGTGTTTTATTACTCTATTACCTACCAGTATTAGAGTAGTTTGTCGTAAACAAACTTCATTCGTATACATTATAAAACGATAGTATGAATCGAGCGGAGCGCGTGAAAAAATGTAGCAAGCACAAACTAGACTGAACTCTAATTGCTATGGCATTAGTATAACCATTGGTGTAACGCTTACCTGAGAAGATGACGATGGCAGTGAGAAGCGCGTAGTGGACGTTGTCCATAGTCATGGAGTACATGCACCGACAGAAGTGCAGCAGATCCTCGATGACGTAGGCCATGCCCGCCTTGCGGTAGTTGTCGCGAGTGTACGCCTGGTTGTTCGCGAACAGAACGCTGTCGGAGGCCGCGTCGTATCGCCGCGCCACTCGCAACATCATCACTTCGCTTGAACAGGCCTGCGGGAAAATAATGCCATTACTAAAGTAACAGACACCCGAAAGAATGCCATTGAAAGTATTGGAGGGCCCGTAAATAGGCAAAACTTGTAAGCGAAATTAGTAACAGCTGCTCACAGAGATGGCAGCACATAGGTCTGGCAAAAAGTGATAAAGAAAGTGTTGAATATGCTTTAAAAATATTTATTGCATGGCATTTAAGTCATATTTAATTAATTAGAGTACTTCTTTATTTAAATAATAGTAATAAAAGATTTTAATGTTTTAATTTATAAAACTATAACGCCATCTTGTGACGAGGGAAGAGTAATTTTTTGTTTATAAGGCGATGGGTAGGCTTGTGGGCAAAATATTTTTATTTATTATTATTCCAAACAAGTCTTTATCACTATTGGAGCAAACATAGCATTTGAGCTTTTTCGGTTTTGCGGCTCCAAGCAAACAGAACCCAGGGCCGACCTAAGGGCCACGTTTAGCGAGATGGTTGGCGAGAAGGTGGAAAAAAGGAATCAAAATATTGATGGGTGTTAGGCCGCATCGTCCATTACAATGATTCACATTTTCACCTATTCCCTCGATCGGCTTATACGATCTGCGTGGGAAAGACATTAGCTCATACATTGTATGATTTTTTTCTGTTCTCCCAGATAAATATGGAAGAACAACTAAGCTGTTGCCGACATGACAGAATTCAGTCATAAAGATTGCATTAGCCAGGGAATTTTATAACCTCATCAGGATGTTTATTTACCTTTAATAACGTGATCTGGTCTGGCTGTGAGATCTTGGAAAAGCCAGGCAGGCCCTTCGCAAACTCTACAATGAGCTGCACTGTGAGGATAGTCATTTCTGTGATCTGACGGAACGGCATGTCTTCATCGTCCCCATCCGAAGGTTGCCACGTCTGCAAAGAGATGGAATAATGTTATGAAAAATATATATAACTAAACTACTTATAATTTAAAAAAAGCACCACTGCCTCAATTGTAAAAAATGTAGGAAGGACATAAAGAATCTAACGACACCCTCACACATCCTATCTGTTCAGGCATTTAGAAGTTATGATGGAATAAGAACACTTATACACCAGTGATGAACCCAGTAAACAATATGTACTTATTAGGGCAGTTGTTTAAAAATCAGACGCTACACTATACATATGCTCAAAAAACATTGCCCTTCCTCGGCTGTCAAGTATCGAATGTTCCGCAGTCCTACGGTATTGTAACCGTTTTTAAATTGCAAGTTTGCAACTAAAAATTTTAACTGTGGATCAATAAAGTTTTAATAAATAAATAAAAAGCGACAAAATCCAAGTACCTATATAACACGTATTAGGAAAAGGTAACAAATATGTTTTATTAATTTTAATAGGTATATGATCACTTGATTGAAACAGATCACTGGATGGTTAATCATCCAAGCCTTTTGTCTGGGTTTTTTTATTACCACCAGATACTTGTGGAGTTAACCGTATGACCGTGTAGAATGAGGTCTGTTGGATGGACGAAACTGGCGACTTTCTACCATATGGAAGTCGCAATAGACCAGATTGTGGGATAACTTTGACAAATGCTCGCCTAAATACCAGAAAATGGCTAAAGACAGAGACGAGTGACAGATATAGGTGGAGGAATTTGCTAAGTTATGGCATATAGTTAAAAGCTACAGGCTAGCAAAAAAGTAAGTAAACAAAACCTAACACTTTAATAACAGAAAATGGCGAAAGACTGAGACGAATAAAAGAAAAAGGCGGAGGAATTTACCCAGTTACCGAACATATTTAACAGCGACAGGCTAGCAAAAAAAAGTAAGTAAAAAACAAAACTAACGCTTACTTGTGTGACCCTCTTGAGATCCTCTTCTGACGGCTGCTCGTACCCGTCCTGGTACCAGACGAGCCTCGCGATCAAGAACTGCTGGTTGGCGGTCAGAGGGGGGATGTTCTTCTGTCGGTTCTGCTCCATCAGCTTTTCTGACAGGAACCGCGGGACCACTTCGTGCTGCAAACATTCCAGCTTCACGTAGGAAACCGTCGAGTTATTATCGCTTCGAGGGTGAAACGATCAGGGGATTTTGTTTAAATTTTAATGAATCATTATGTCAGGACTTCTACCGTCCACAAGTGAACATAGGCCACTCTTCGTTGATTCATGATATTTGGGCTATATAGGTATTTAATACTTTAACACATTGCAGGACACTCGGCCAGACACAATAGAAATAACAATTGAATTAGTAAGTGTCCTGCAATGTAATAAGGTATTTATCTTTTTGAAAAACAACAAACTTCTTGACCTGCCTGATTTGGTATAATATTTAGCGCAGAAACCATCCTGTATGTTTGTAGGAAGAAAAATCTGTTCTACATATAGTTTTTGAGAAATAGCGTCCATTCATAATATGTACTTAACTACCCTGCATAGGGACATTACATAGGTACTTCATATTGGTAGAATTGTTAACCAATATTTTTAAGTCAGTTTTATTATAATTTTATTACTGATGTGTTCTATTTATTAATAAGATTTTACTTGAAAAGGAGACATTCTACCAGGACATGATTTCCAAAATAATTTCATAAAAAAATTACTTTCTATATTTAATAAAAATTTATACTACATTGATTTATTTATTTTACTTTGACTAACATGAACTACTTCTTTATTTTTAAACCATGCAGGGCACACCAGCATATTGCTTGCGTTGTTTTTATATTCCACGTTTTTTATAAGATATAATTGACCCGGGCGAAGATTTAGGAAACTATGTACAATTTAAATGAAAGGGAAACTTACCATCCTCGCGGCATCAGCGGGGGGAGGGTCACACTGCATGATAGGAGGCATGTGATCGTCCACTGTCGTCGTGCTGACTGGCAATTTGTCTTTTTCTCTCTGCGCCTTCTTCTCTTTCCGTTTTATCGCACACTGGGTTTCTGGCACAACACACTCCGGCCTCATGCCTACTGCAAGGCATTTTTTCAACCGACACTCTTGACATTTCCTCCGCATATACATGTCCATTTCGCACGCGTGCCCGAATTTGCATATGTACACCGCATTTTTGGTCACACTCCGCCTGAAGAACCCTGGAATTTGAAATGATATCATATGTATTAGTTACCAAGTAACGTATCTGCATTCTGAGTATTTATGATACGACTGGTACTACTGCAACATTCTTCAGAATCGAAACTTTTATGTGTATTATTTTATTTTTAATGATTTTTACTTGATTTTATTTCATCATAATCAGTATTACAAATAAAATGTAATAAAATATTTTTTTTATTTACCATGAATTTTATGACACTACATCATGGATAAAATTTGATACATATATCTTGATCTTCCAACGAGAGAATATAAGTATCACGTATTAGCAAAAGAGTATTAATGTATATCTACCTACCTATTTTAATGACAATGCATACGCACAACACCTCGATATATTTTTTATTTGTAATCGTCAACAATATCGTTATCTTTTTCTATCAATCTGCCACAAAAACAATGTGACGAAATAAGTTTCGCGAAACTGTTAACGATAAGATAATGTAGTCGTGTACGTAAAGGTTGGCTGAAAGACATGGGTCATTGACAGCGCCGTGGAGTTAGGTGGGTACAAATGCCGATTTTTATTGTGCAAAATAAACAAGATAGATAGCGTCTAAATGGACTGAATTGGACATTATTACGATGCGCTGCACGTAGATTACAGTGTTCTATTTCAATGATGCTTTCTGGATATGATGGCTGTGTAATTTTTCCCACTAGGCAGGTGCCCCTAGGGGGGCCCTAGTTTTGTACTACCAATTCGCTGTCATCAATATAATTACGTTAGCCGTGTGGTTTCCGGCAGAGTAGACTAGGGCCACTCCAAGTCCTCCCATGGATGTCGTAGAAGGCGACTTGGGAAATACAAGCTAAACATAGCTTATAAACATCAAAGAGACCTCTCCAACCCGTCTGGCCAGCGTGGAGAGTGTAGGCGAAGTCCTCTGGCTGCTCTGGTTAAGTATGACTCTGGTAGTACAGAGAGAGGCGAAGCGGTAACCACGCTAGTCCACCGTTTGGAGATTCCAGGTTTGATTCCTGGCCCAAATTTAACTGGTCAAAAGTCAATGTCAAAAAATAATTTATTTTTAGACATTTCTATAAGGTATCACTTGATGATTGTAAATTTTTCTTTTAATTTCATATTAGGTAGTTGTTGACGTCAGATCATTTACTTACAGGCTAAAAGAGCCGGGCTTTCAATAAGAAAAACTGCAAGAAGTAGACAATGCTAGATCTCAATGAGAAAAATAATCATACAGTAGCCAAATACAGGTCAGATTTAATCAAATCGAAAGAAATAATCGAAGTAAGGGCTTTCCGCTTATATAAGATAGCTGCAGTATGAACTTACGTATGTACATACATTTATGAAGCTCGAGAGTGAATGTTGGAAGTCAGCAGATAGGAATCGGTGAATCAGGACTAAGATGGAGTAGACACGCTGCAGACAGCTATTGTGACGTCCTGTCTAGCACAATATGCACGCGTGGCGACTGCCTCGCAGGGCACAATGCGCCAATTCACCGCTGAATTGGCGCGATCGTGGGCGCACGGCGAGTCAGGACTATGGTTGCTGACCTTTGCAACACTAACACAATTATGAATACTACGCTGGTAGTACCCATATCCAAACCACGATGAGCGTAAAGTTTTGCCAAAACAATTCAAGTCTTACTCTGTTCTCTGTTCTAGAACTAAATCAATAGAGCTGTAATGTTCAACAGATATATTCGATTTGCATAGATACCTTTGCATCCTTCACACGTTAGCGCATTGTAATGATATCCGGAGGCTCTGTCCCCGCACACGAGACACAACTCTTCCTGTTGCCGCGGTGCCGGTCCCTTTTTCTGCCGCCTCGCCTCGCCATCCGTACTGCAGCCATTCACGCTCGACGCCGGTGACAACTCTTCGCGACCTGCAACAAAAGATAAAGGAAATCAGTTTGTATTGTTCGAGAAATGCAACTGCGCAATAAATGAGGATCGAGCCCGGTGGCCGGCGGCACCGAGTGCCGAGAACATCTAAAATCGGACGCTATAAAATTTGCATACATTTCATGATCCATTTGGCGAGTCGGACGAACGAGTTTTATTTTTCGTTTTTATTTTCGACTTATTCCTTAGAAGAGATGTTTTGAATCGATATAATGGTGAGTGATTTTCGGCAGCGTGGACATTTCCTGCTCAAACAAAGGTGGCTAGAGCGTATGTTCGCATACTAATGCGACTCAACAGGGATTTTGTATGCGAGCTGCATGCAGGAGCCGGTGTGCGATGGAAATGTAATAGGCAATTGTCAATCGCAGTCGGAACTCCATAAAAAGTAAATCGAGAATACTAAAGAATGTGTTGAAGCATATAAACATCATCGATTTATAAATTGGTAGTTTGTATGTATCAAGCGTAAATTGATTGATTTTATTGCGATTTTCGGAGTAACAATAAATAACTCAAATACAATGTTTGTTAATAATATTTACAAGTAGGTGTGGTAGTGATTGTAAAACTCCGACAAAAATGATACCGAGACAGAAAGATTTATCACGATTATATAGTAGTGACGAATGACGATCTGATCGATGTTGGTCCGGTCTGGTTCAAAAGCTTGTTTGTTTGTTTATAAAGCTTTATTGTACATAAGAAAGAACACAGATACAAATCAGAAAAGTAAACATACAACGGCGGATTAACCCGTATAGGGATATCTCTTCCAGGCAACCGGCCAATAACTGAGAGAAGAAGCTTACTGATAGGTAAAGGAAAAAAAAATATTTTTCCGATAGTTTTCAAAATTCATACCTGTACAATTTTTTATTCTTTACGAAAAAAACTTGAACAATTTCCATTATTAAAAAAGTTTTTGAAAATTACTTATCAGTACAAAAGCCTCACTTTGAACACTTTGTATAGTTTCACTCTTTTGCAAGATAAAGACAAAGTGCCTCAGTATCTGTAGATTCAAGAGTCAAGACGTTTTATTGGTCAAAAGAAGGGTCCATTTAAGTCTCACTCATTAACTTTATTTTCATTTTTATTGTGTCCATTAAGCCGCGTCGAGGCGGGTCGGTGCCCGGCTGTACCTGTGTTACGCAACCAACCGAAATAGATGGTGCCAAAAAACTAGTTCCACGTGGGACCGAAGCCAGGTCGCGCCGCGCAACTATAAAGCCAAACTCTCACTGAAGGTAGACGAGGTTAGCCATGGCATGCCTACCCATCGCCTTATAAACATAATTATTTCTCTTCCTTGTCACTAGATGGCGCTTTATGGTAATAATTAAAACAGTAAAATATTTTATTCCTTTTATTAAAATAGTATTCTAATTAACTAAATATGACTTATATAAAATGCAATAAATATTTTAAAAACATATTCAAGACTTCCTTTGTCACATTTTGCTAGTCGTGTGTGCTGCCATCTCTGTGTGCCAACAAACAACTCCAGTATTGCCTACTTACGGGCCCTCCAATAGTTTCTATGGCGTTGAATATCTGTTACCTTAGTAACTATATTATCTTTTGGCAGTTTTAAAGTTTTCCCATCTTCGTACAAAGTAATTTTCTTTTCGCTGAAATTGGTCGGTAGGTACTTAATACTTATACTCTTTGGTGGATATATAATTCATGTGTTCTATACGCTATGTCTGAAGATACATATGCAATCTTAATAAACCACATGCATGTACTTGAGAATCCTTAGTGCAGGTTACACTGAAAACCCGGTGCCGGTGTCGCGGTCACCAACAAATTCTACTTACAATCATATCAGAATTACTTATTGCTGTGCTTTTTATCTACGAAATAATAGTTAAATATTTTTGGTGATCCTCGAAAAGAAAGTACGGAAATAAAAAATGAGTGTGACCGGGGCAAAAGTAATTGGGGGCGATCTCCACACCTATATTTAAATCAAGCAAAAAAATCTTCTAGATATCTTTTTGTTTCAAATAATCTTCTAGAAATATTGTTTTTATTTTTGTCACTTCCTTTACGGAGATCAATATAAAAGGATGGATATTTACAATTGGCACAGTCTTTGTTCAAACTAAAATGATTCCCTAAATAAACTGGTTAACATAATATTTTTGATACCACCGTGACCTTGTTTACTTTCGCACTGCCAATTCCACTATTACTATATTTACGCCGAAATAACTCCTGCTTACACTTGTCTCTCTCAATAAAGAGGTCAAGTGCGAGCGACCATTTATCGTCCAGATTGGTACTTACTTTAAATGTTCTTTATGATGAAATGGTTATCGTCGTCTGATAAAATACCTACGCTTTTTATTTTTAACGTTCTTTCAAAAAATTACACATGTACCTTTTTATTTATTACATAAAATACGGGAAGCCAGAAGGTCTCTATATTGAAACTTATAGTTGTGGTAAAGTGTATCGAAAGAAAATAATAAGTTATTCAGAAAATGACACTATAATTACTTAATTTATAAGCTGTATCCAACAATAACCTGCAATAAAGCGTATAAATAAAAAGACCTTTTTATATTTCCACGGAAGTCACTTTAAGGTTATACGGTAAATTAAATAACATTATTTGGTCGTTTGGCTGGAAGTGATGTAATGTCGCGGTGAAAGTGCCATCAACAGTGAACCAGTTTGTCTTCTGAATGCCAATAGGGCTCGTATTGGACATTGTCACCAACTTTAAAATGTATGTTACATAATTTTGTGAATGATTTTTTAAGATGAGAGCAAGCTGTGATTTAAAATTTATTTTCAATAGTTGTAGGTAAGTAAAGTATTTCTTAATTATCAGTATTTAATAGGTTATGTTACTTAATTAAAATAAAAACGGTAAATTCCCAAAGGTAATTTTTGTTTCACATTAGTTGTTTTTACTTCAGTTTATCTGATCTATGATTATTATCATATATCAAATCATTGCCCGTGAAAAAGAAAGCTAATCAAAAGTTGAATGCACGGATGACCGAGTCAGTGTGTTATGTTATTACGTCTCAGCTGTTCGGTGTGCGCTCGCGCTCGGAAGGTCTAGTTCGTGCCGCTTCGGCGGAGCTCGGGTTTCGTCGACCAAGAGAGCGAGAGGCGCTCTACAGAGAGACAAGTGGGGCGCGAGCGTCGACCGGGGGCAGCGTGCGGCCTTGACTCTTGAAGCCCCCTCTCGCCCCTACCTCGCTACGCTCACCGCGCAGCCACTTTATTTATGATAGCATCAGCTTCAAGCTCGCGATTCTCTACCAACTAATAAGTAACTCGTTTTTCCTCTCACGCGACTTTTTTTGTTCGTCGGATTTCATTTGAGCCGTTGATATTTTAAAAGGAAATAAACGTTTTTTATGTCTCCTGATCTCAGTGATGCAACTTCTGAAAGTTTGTAGTGTCACAATACATCATGCAGTGTAATTAAATAATGCTCAAACTTTCACTGTGACCTCAGAAAACAACGCAATCATTTTGCAGGCGGGCCGCGTCAGCGTCTAGTGAAAGTTGGCCAAAAGTGGGTATTGCACAAGCCTACATCCACACACGTAATTTTAATTCGGGTGTGGCGAAAGTAAGCTATGACGTGTTGGTGGAACAAGACAATAGGACAAGAATAACTACACCAATACATATTTTATAAAAGTACCGTTGTAAGGACAAAAATAATTTCCCTTTTAATAAAAATGTATAAGTTTTCATAATGCCAGACCTGACGTTCGTCAGCGCATCACTAATCGCAAAATCGCATTACACAGAAACGTTCCATAATTCCGCCGCACCACACCACACCAAAGCTAGCCAAGATTCTATTATTGCTCTAAGTTATTAGCTAATCATAGACTCAATGAATCATACATAACACTTATTTTCATAGCCATCAATCTAGAGAGATCAAACTTCTTACATTACTTTATAAAATTCTCTTTTTTATATCACAAGTAAGCAGATGCATATTAGAGACAAAAACATTGCACTGAAAAATGCACATATGATCGATGCATCGGACGGGCGGAGACTCGATGTTACATGTTACTTTCTACAATACTTTCTAGCAAGAGATGTGGGCCTCGCAACTAGAGCAATCGGTTTCTCCGCGCGGGGAAAATCGGATTGAAATAGAAATCGCGGGAGAAAATCATTTTCGCGTCACTGCTACGTGGAAACTTCTTAGATGACATATTCGCACGGGACTGATAACGCGTGACTCTATATAATATAATCATTCGATTGATATTTCCAAGATATTTGTAAGTAAGTAATACTAACATCGTGTAAAATAAACAAAATAAATAGAATCGTTACTATGTAGACAGACGCAGACTGCTTGAGTAGTGATGACATGGAAGGTCACGGAAGATATCGTTTGATTACTCAAACTATAGAAAAAACGCCTAGTTAACTATGACATTCTTATTTGATGAATAAAATTCCGTAAAAATATTCTCTAGTTATACCCTTTATATTAAAGACATAGGAATAGAAATGTTTGGAGTACCATTAAGGTGACTTTACTATAAGCCTTTTTCATTGAGCTGTAATATTAAAACAAATGACACAGTCGAGAAAAATACTTAGTGTTTCGTACAGAAATAATAAATATGATGTAGAAAAGAAACTAAAGAGTGGAAACGAAACATGTGTTCGTTAGAGTGCTTCATGAGTCGGGAGGAAACAGACAGTCTGTTTGGGATGTTCAGGGAGGGACGGACGCACGTGGAAGTGTTTACATCCGTCGCGCAGCATCCGGGCTTCTGCGCATGCTTTTCATGCAGTAGATCTATGTATTAACTCTCAGTTATGCATGTTGCAATGCTACGTCTACCGTATATATACTGTTTAGATTACCATTCTAAAATAAAAACTGTCATAGACTATGAAAAAAATGCATAAACAGATATCTACAATTAAAAGTGCAGCAGCAGCTTTGTCACCATTTTAGATTAACGTCAGCATGTTGTCTGGCCGCATTATTCACAAAGTGGAAATATTCTGCTGATTTGCTCAAATGTTTACTAAATGTATTTTCAGCTCCCGTATGCAAGATAACGCAAACATGGTAAACAAATATACTTTGGAGATCAGAAGACGACTGTCTGCTTACGAAGCACCAAAAATTCTTGCTTTGTTTCGTCATCCAGTCGTAAATTAGAAAGTGGTCACCACCACAATTTTTATCACGTAGCCACGTATCGTACGTAATGGATATGCCACAACTCCCCAACAGTTCTGTTTATTGACAGAGTGCTAGCTAGACCTCCTGCTTCCCTCTCTTACACATGCTGTAATAGACAAAATCGAGTTTTCTGTCCCTTTCTACTCCCCAATTTAGTTAAACGTGCACCCACGCTCCGACGCGCCTTTTCGAGTAAACATGGGAATGGGTAAATAGAAAAGGGAGAGAGATATAATTAGAATAAATGCATGGTTCCCTCTGTGCAACGCTGCAGGGCCTTAAGTGCCACTAATGAACATCCGAAAGCAATATGATTAAACCGAAGAGATCGTGAAACTAGATATTTTTGATATATTTAAGAATAAAATAAAACTTGCAAGAGCGTCAACAAGATATCATGTATAACAGTATAACACGCGCGACATTCTGTCGCTCGCTATCGATGCCCTTGCCCTGTCTAGCATATTACGTGACCTCATGGCTGCCAGTCCTTGCTACTCGTGCATAAGTTATACAACTCGACATTGACATAATATGGACAAACAATTTTTCCTGTAAACATGGAATTACGAAAAACACCGCATGTTCTCTGTTAACCTTATTACTTGAAAATATTACGTGCAGATGTGGGCCAAGGCATGCTTAGATGACGTAAAGTTTATCGTTTGTGGTCGTCATAAGGGCTAATTAAGACCGGCTTACAAATCACTGGCAATTGGGTCAACGACTCTTTGTTCTATGCAAAGTGATAACGCAGTAGGTCGGGGCAACATCTTCTCAACCTGCCAACCAGAAATCATTATTGGCAATTAAATGTCTCACAATACTAAAATTTTAGAATATACTCATACACTTCATTTAATATACGATATGCACAATAAATAACTACTTCTATACTGCATAGGCATACATAAAAAAGTAGACATTTTATTAGAATACCCCTGAAAATATATAGGAATATTCAATATTTAAAAAGGGGCGCAAATATAATTCATGCCCTGGGCCAACTTTTTTTACGTACGCCACTTAAATGGAAAACTTTGTCGCGCACTCATCTTCAAATTGAGTGCAGGTATTCTGTTCTGAACTCCTATTGAATTTATCCGATTAGACACGGAACTACTGAATTTTTACACAAACATGTGGTATGAATATCGGTTTTAGGAAAATAATATTATTATCGCATGGCAAGTGAACGAGTAGGCGTGGATAAAATTGTGTATCCCTGTCCTACACAATACATTTTATATTAATCGTAATGCACGTTATACTCATGGAATTATAACCGCCATCTATCTAGGTCATTAACGTTTCCAATAACCGACGAGGAAAACCGAACAAAATGGCGAAGTAGGTCAACCATCTGAACCATCTGAGATCGGGCATTGAGGTTGAAACAACAAGCAGGACACTGGCAGACGTCGCTGACACACTGCTTAAAAATAACCCATTTTGCTGTAACATTTTAAATACAAGTTGTCCCCTCCATTCGCTTTATCTGTTACGTCAGCGTTGATATGAAGATAAGAAAAGAAATTTTATTTTAAATCGTGTTAGAACATTGTTCTCGTAGTTATTTTTTAATTCTATTTGATTTTAACTCATTCTTAGTTAAGTCTATATGTACTCCATTTGGTTAGGAATTTAAATAAATGTAAACAATCTTGACATGTCTTTTTATTATTATTAAAATACACATTACAAAATTAATATCTTTACACATAACAAATTATGGAATTTCAAAAATGTAATTTGCAAAGGTATAGACTTAAGTGTAAATTTAAGAAAAAGTTTAGGATTTTCAAAAGTAACACGAAATTAACCTAAAAAATAAAAAATGAGTGTCGTGGTACACTCGTTTGAAGTTACAAAAATTGAAGCCCGTAAAAATACCCCCAAAAAGATTTAGCCCCTAGAATTCGTGATGGAAAAATCTTATACTTTGTTTCGCCTAGCTAGCCCCCATCGACCAAGTCCGAACCGTAAATCTTATTTTTAAAAAAACATAATAACATAAAAGTAGGTACATGAATTTTACAGAGTCCAGTGCTGCCTACAAGTATAACTCTCGAAATAAATTATGTGGAAAGAAACGGAGATATAATTTTAAATTTTGATAACCTTTCAATTTTTTTTATGAACTAATTAAGTACTGTTCACAGTTTAAAGTGAGAACGTGAAGCTTTTCTACACACATTTGCGAAAAACGGCCACTGGCTACTGGCTAATGTGCGAAGAAAAACTTCCCCTTTTTTCTAACTTCACAAAAGCAATGCAATGGCAGACAGGGATGTGCAGGATACGGTGGATACACAGGCGGAGCTACAAGTTTACAGTTTAATGTGCCACCCGGGAACAACGGGGTCGGTGACCGGGTATCATTACAGATAAGCCGGCAACGAAATTGTTATCGGCCGACAAAGAATGCTTGTGTACAGCGATTCCTACGCGCTCACTGATTTACTCAATCGTAATTGGATATGATGTAAGTATTATAGTTACGAGAATTATTGTTCTTTTAGGAATTCAATTAAAGTCTGGCCGGTTTCATTTCAATTTATGAAAATAAACATTTAAAAAAAACAAACTTAAAAGGAGGAGGTTATTTTTAACCTCCTCAGTCCTTTTTTTAGACGACGTCGCCGTGTGGTTGCTGGATGGCCACTCCAAGTCCTCCCGTGGATGTCGTAGAATGCCATTTAGGAAATACAAGCTAAACAAAGCTTATAAACATCAAAGAGACCTCTCCAACCCGTCTGGCCAGCGAAAAAGTGTAGGTCAAGTCCTCTTGCTGCTCAGGCCAAGTACGGCTCTGGTAGTACAGAGAGAGTTGTGCTCCTGCAGTGGAGACAAAAAGACCTGATGATGATGATATCAATACGTGGCAATCTTTTTCTAAGTTTATGAAACTTTGGAGATATATGGAAAAAACTCCTCAAAGAAAATAAAGTCAGTTGTGTTTTTCTGTTAAAAATTTTATCATTCTTTACCACGTTTTCAAACGTTGACTAGATAGAAGAGAACACCATGGTGTAAAGTATGCCATTTGTAAGCTTTTTGTATGTGTATTAGATAAAACTTTATTTCAAATACCTATTTTTTGTATCATTACTCGATTCTTAGTTTCACAAACGAGTCATGTAAGTATTACGTACTAAAATCTCTCTATGATTTTTTAAAACTAATAATTATCTTCACCCCCAAGACCGATTTTAATATATTTTCTGTGGGACCACCTGAAAAATATACTCTTTCAATATAAACAAGAATTTTCTAAATCGATCCAAACTTCTTCGAATAATCGGTGAACATAATCTAAATAAAAATAAAAGATCGCGACCAATTGATAACCTCCTTTTTGGCAGTCGGTCAAAAACTTGAAAGTATGTATAAATAAGCTTAGCATAAGTTTTAAGGTGTACCTATACAACTGGTCACACCAGCAGGGCCTCTTCGCCGCGTGACCAGATCCGAGTAACGAGCAAAAACTAAAACGACATCCGACCGACTGACTGTAAAAACCATTGATGTTATCGGTGGTACACGAATGGAAACTATGCTGTCAACCTGTAGGAATAATTTATAGAGAATACTAGCTGACCCGATCCCAATCCTGTTCCCAGTCCCGATTCCGAGCCCGTTTCCATTCCCGCTTCCGCCTGTTCCACAGCACCCGTTCCCACTCCCGCTCCCACTTTCTGCTATTTCCCACTCCCTTACCCGATTCCGTTCCCGATAACCTAACCTAGGTTTCCCGTCCCCGTTCCCGTTCTATCGACCGTCGAGAATAGAAAATCAGTACCTGGGCGACCGAGCTTTGCTCGGTTACATCTCAAACAATAACTACATTTTTTTAAACTTGTCTAAAAACATACAAAATAAAAAATTATATATAAATTTGAACATATAAATAACAAAAGTAAGTCACTGAGTGGGATTCGAACCCGTAACACTTTTTCTAGCGGTCCGCATCATAAACCGCTGAGCCAAAATGGATGGCGGCCGGCGCGACGTAATTAGCGGTCATATTCTGCGTGGAAAGAAAAACGCATGAAAACTCGAAAACATGCGTTTTCCCAAACATAAGACTAATCTAGATCGATTGTTTACCTCCGAAAACCCCCATATACCAATTTTCAGCGAAATAGAGCCGTTTTCGAGATCACAGAAATTTATATACATATAAATAAATATACAAGAATTGCTCGTTTAAAGGTATAAGATTAAAGTGATAATATCGCTTTTAAAATTGGGGGTTGTTGGTAGAATGGTAAAAAATTAGGGTTGTATGTACATTTTTTAAGCAGAATCTAAAAAAAATTAAAAGAAATTATTTTCTTCTCCTTTTTTGGATGTCGGTTAAACAATATTTAAAATGTCTCCAGTCCAGGTTAAAAATCTTGTAACCGGAGCATTTGTATGAGAAAATGATGCGACAGAAATAATCTTCTGCAGTGTCATATCTCGTGAACTGTGTCATGGGCTCGCCCACGTTCGGAGGAAGGTCGCCCTCCGCCGGCTGTACTCATTCATTACTCAATAAAAAACGTCTGCGAAATGAAATTTAATACGGCACTCTTTAAACACAACAACAAAACAATTACAAACACATTAACAGAACATCAAAGCAAAACGGAAGCAAACACATCGACATTGAAAAGTCATTTACTCCTATCAGTGAAACGGAGCGCACTGGTTCGAGCTATAAATTATAGGTTCCAACAAAACCCCTTTCAAACCCTACACGAATTTTGGTGAAAGGCACAAGTACACCGTGGTGGCGGGCAATAATAATCGACGCTGTCAGCATGATGGATGGCCCGAGGATGACGAAGCGCAGTAGACATACGAAACCTTTCCCTGCCCTCTGTCCCCTCACCCCTGCCAGCCATTCACTGTTAATGCTCATAGCAAAGAACTCGAGGCAATGGCGTTAATCACTTCCCAAGCATGCAATTAAAACAACCTAAAGTTTGAAATTCCAAACCCCTCCGTCAAAAAATTACTACGCTGTAGTGTCTCAGTCGCGACAATTCAATTTACTGGAAAATCTTGAGTTCAAAATGGACTCGAAGACAAACCAATTGGATTTAGAATGTAGACTGAATTCACTTACTTTCCAATACTTCACAATAAAAGTTGGAAAATCGTCACAACGAACGTAAGACGATTTAAAATTTAACTTCGCTTAGTTTAGTGACTTCGTTACAGCTGGTGTTTCCCACTCGTCTGTCGTTTACTTCGGAACTAAAAGTTTGTTCGTGACCCTCATTTCAATAGATTTCAATAAGCTCGATATAAAATGAGCGAATCATTTATCGACCATAGGAAATTACTACACAATGACTAAGTATTTGTGGACGATAACGTTAAAGCGGTCTTTGAATTGATATTTCATATTGATATAGAGTTCAAGCGTGGAAATATCCTTGGAAAACGATCGATATTCATAACAATTTAAAAGCTATAGGCACAGTACATACAGTATTGTATCTTCATACAAACGGTCGGAACGCAAGTTATACCTACGCGCCTCGAAGGTCGGTATACACTTGTTCCGTGACTCGGTATACAAACAGTCGGGATTGCGCCGCAGTGGCAAACGGTGTTTTGTTGTAAGCAGCGTGCTATTTGTGAACACTTATTAAGAAGGTATATTATTCTTTTTCTTGTGGGATAATAATATGGCAAAACACAGACAATATTGTGCTGTTTTTGGTTGTTTAAACTCGTCAGTAAAGTTGCTTTTATACGAGTACCTACTAGGTAGTACGTCGTTTATTAATTTTTTAATAGGTTAGCATTTCAGTTTCTCTACTGAGTAAATTACCTGGATTAAAAAATAAATAAGTAATAAGGTTGAATTGAAGACAGACTTAACCCACGACCACGAGTGAGCTATTTTACCTACGCTCGCGATAAAAAAAACTAGTAGGTAGTGGTTTCGTAGGCTACATGTCTACTTACTAATGTGGGAACTTAGCTACTTACATATACCTATTATTGAAATATGCAATTTATGTTTATTAAATATGCTAATAATCAAAAAAATAACACGCTTCCTTTTTCATTCACCTTACAATCACAAAACTAGTCACTTAAGTAGGTAGATGAAATTAAAATACGGGGCAGCCCTAGCGCACGCGTGGCGTAGGTATGTTTTTCAAGGACAGCGCCGAGTCGTTCTACTGTATGATATCTTTACCGTGCTATAGGTTAATGAAATATGTACAGAAATTGCACAACCCACCTTGTGTCGTTCATGACGAATTGCCACATCAACGCGATCCTACGCGTCGGTGCCGTGTGAGAAACACGGAAAACAAATTATTCAACGCTATGCCGGCATAGAATCAGTATAACCAATTCATTATGTATGTTTCCTCGACATTTTAAGCGTAGATTTGATAGGAAGTAAGAATACTTAAATAACTTCGTTTCGAATTCTGAGATCTAATAGACTTCTCTTAGCGCAGTCGGAACCTTGGAAACGATATGCTTATTTGATGTTGAAATGGGTTGATATACGAGTAGATTGGTTAATTTGTTTGAATTGATAGTAAGCTCAATCTGTGCCATTGGTCCCATCTTATAAAAAATTGCATTTAGACCCTGCGGTCTAACAAAATTTACTGAAATAGTTGTTGTATTTGCCTCCCATACAGATTGACCGACCACCAGCCAATCAGTTTCTATGGATATCAAAAAGTATTTTTCATATTTCGATACGTTGCCTGGGGACAATTGTTCAGTATCTTACTACTGAATATACCCTTAAAGTAGATTTTGTTTTTTCAACGTTTAGGTTTTGCCCCTCAATCCAATTAAAGTGTCGTCGATGGTTCTGCAACAAATACATTGTTGGCGCATTTGCAATGGGTTGTGCGATAGTCGGCGTAGTTAGCGAGAGCAGAGCATTCCTCGAGTCGGCCGACCGGTTCCCGACGCCGGCTGTTTATGGCCGTACCAGATATAAATAGACCCGCTGCAAACCATCCATCTTCGCAATGCTTTACTTTTAAACCGCTCCGATATACTACATTTTCTTCCACATCCCTATTTTCGTTACATGAGATGCATGCATGAATCGTGATTGGCAGACAAATGCTCTTGGTTGCGCGCAGGATATGCAATTTGACCAGATTCTAAGAGTGACATATTGTATCGTTAGAACAATTTATACGGCCATAGGCGGCTATCTAGACAATAGGCTTGTTAAGAGCTACATGTTGACAGAGCTATAAAACTATCTAACGAATGCGCCAGTCAGTCAGTCAGATACGGAATGACTGATTGTCGTAGGACAAAGTATCCAGAAAGCATTGCGGTTGGTTTAAACAGATCGATATCTGCAGACATTATTGCTCGCGTGCAAGTTGTTAATTACTGACACAACTCAGAAATAATGGAGATAAAATCAGTTAAACATGGCGACTGGCTGCTCTCACGGGCAAACATGCTATTTCACTTTCACTAGACAGAGTAACTACCAATTAGCGATAAAACAAAATGGTATTATACTGCAAAGTAGGATTGTCCATTCCATGGATCAGATGACCTAATAAACGGCACAGGTTTCCTTCCAAGGAAATTAACTGATTCTGCTGATACAGTGAGATTATGTAATCAAGCACGTGGTGTCAAGCGCAATGACCCCGGAAAATATGACAATGATATCTAGAAAGTCGCTATCTACCTTTAGGAGATAAAAACTGGAATTTTGCCGCACGATAACAATTCGACAGCCCGCCTACAAACAAAAGAACATTTAAGTAATCAATCAAGTCCAAACCGACGAGCAGCAGCAATTCGAAGATGGACTTACTCAATACTCTCTACATTCTACGTTCGTACTGGAGTCACCCACTTAAGCCGTGTTGCCAATTCGTTGCATAAACGACCTAGTAATGTCAAAGGGGGTCATTGTCGCGTTGCGCGGACGCCGATCCGTGCTGCCAGGTACTTGCCTCTAGTTGCAGGTTAGATAATTATATCGATTGAACCCCGGTCTCCTTCGGCGTGTCTGTGACCCCGATGTAAATAACCTGAGGCGGTTGTACTGTAAACAACTGACGCCGCTTGCGTCAATCGCTTGCACGGCACAAGGCATGGCCACGACGCGGCTCTGCCTCGCCCAGCCATTGATGTGTTCCTTTTGACTTACGGTTTGTACTATTTTAGGTGCACATCAAACACTAGGGAAGCGGGGGAAAACTGAATGTAAACAGGGCGTAACGTATCATTTCTGGAACTTTGAGAGTCATGCGAAGGAATTTATCGGGATTTTGCAGAACAAAGAGCCTTGAAAAGATAAATGGGCAGTATTTTCAACAGATGCCGATGGAGGTGCCAAGTATTCCCGCAGTTACTTAATCGTATTACGCCCATTTGTTACAGATGTCTGGATAGCGTGCTCGAAACGTATCAGCGAATGTAGAAATATTTATGAAGCGGTTCGGCTTCGGCACAACAAGCCACAATGCAGTATTAATGTCCACTTCGAGCGCTAAAGGCACAATTTGTGTTCTCAGCCAGTTGATGTCAAATATATCACTCATTTATTCTAAACCCAACCAGAATCTATAATTACCTATTTATTTAATTTCACACTAATGTCGCTATCAGTATATTTGCATAGAAAATGTGATGTTAAACAAAAGCAGTCAGTAGAAACTACAGTTAGTAGATACATTGCCGAGTGTGTTTAATCTACAAAGTAAGGTGACCTAAATGATAAGATTATTTCAATACCTATGCACACATGCAAGCATGCAAGCCAGTGTGAATTTGCGGCGGGTTCGTTCGTACAATGACATTGTCGACCTTGACTACTACCTCGTATATCAAAGAACACACACACTCTCACCTATTTGCATGTTGTTGGCATCAGGAATGTATTCGTCATGCATGTACGTTATTTAAAGCTAGCTAATACAACACGCCTGAATTCAGATGTGCTTCTATTTCACACTTTTAAAAATAGTGAGTGCTCATATTAATTGCAACGGTTTATAGGTGATCTGAATATAACTGGGTGTCTGGTCGAATTGATATAGAACAGTTCAACACACGATAAGGTGAATGCCAACGCGCTGTGCAATGGTGCACAACATCCAAGGCCAAGTGAATTGAACTGAATTATCACAAGTGTGCTGCATATCAGGATGTAGGTACATTAACAACAGCACTCACAATATAGCAGTCAATAATAAAAGTAATTGAGTAAGTGACATTGAATTTCCCTCCTATCGTAGCAGTCAGTAGTAATATTTTTATAACGACAACATATAAAATATACTCAGAAACTAGTTCAATTATAGAATTAGAGCCACGAGAAATGTTTCCAGCAACGCAATTAATTTGAATAGATATTAACGAATGAGAACACGAGTACATTTAGTGCTTCATTTAGCGAATAGAATCGCTTGATTGAATAATAAACGATGACATATATTTCAGATTTGATACACATGATATACACATGATCTAAAGCATTCTTTGATAAATTTACAAATTACATGAACATTAAAAACGCCAACTTTAATATTTGTGAAAACATTTTCTTTGATGTTTGTATCTTTGTACATTTAGTTCTCTTATTTATTTTAAGTGTATGACGTGCTGATGAAGGAAGTACTGGCGAAATGTTAATTATATGAAGAGAAATACTGTTATTTATTGTTGAGCAAAAAGGTATAACTTAATCACTTGTTCGCTTTCGAACTTTTTCCTATAAATAATAAAGTTTTGTTACAGTGGGTACATACAGACTGGTAGAATTCGCCGTGTGGTTTCCATCAGGGTAGAATAGGATCACTCCAAATCTTTCCGTGGATGTCGTAGAAGGCGACTTAGGACATAAAAGCTAAACAAAGTTTATAAATATCAGTGAGACCTCTCCAACCCGTCTGGCCAGCGAGGAGTGTAGTGTGGCTGGCCAACTGGGCTTTATGGTATGGAGAGGGTCGTGCTCCTGCAGTGGGGATGGGAGGACCTGATGATGAGAATAGTGAAATGTATTATTCTACCTTCAGCAAGCTTGCTGCAAATGTGGAAGCGTAGCGCGTGAGCGCGCGCATTCTGCGCATTTACTATGATCTACGAACCCCTCGAGCAAGTCTGTTTCCACCTGAACGCCGTGTACATAGTTCGTCGTCAGATGTTCTTCGTGCAACCGTGCATTTTGTTTAGGAAGTTTTTACACATTTAATTTTGTGGATTTTACAAAATTTCACGAACTCATACGCTAATTTCAATCAGAAAATGATCAGACAGCCATTTTTGACTCTACGCCTCCAGTGTCGTCTTGTCCATGTTCTGTGTTTGTTGCGTGCTCTTGCGCAACTCAGAATTTCCGAAAAGACCGTCAAAACTACCGGTCCACGCACCCCTTTGTGTTCGTTTCCCCTTGTTGTTCCGAAAATCCGACAAATCTTGGATCGCTCCGCCCGCGCACGGTTTGTAATTGTAACGCTCGTAACGTGCGCGTGAAATGCAGTTCGTGCGCGCAAGACGTCCTCCAAACTGAGAATACGGTGTTTTAATCAATTATTTTTAGTATTCACATCAATAAGTAACATTATTCAAAACTAAAAACAAAATTACTTTTTTAATCTGCCCAAAAATAAGTAAGTTATAAACTTTATAATCTGATGGAAGGGTAAACTGTCAAGTAACAGAAAAAGGACGCACGTACAGCTTAGCTGTCCAACGGATGGACCGATTTTGATGCGGTTTGTTACGTAAAATCAAGTTTCCTAGCTTTGGTTCTTAGCTATACTGGTAATCGGTTCAAAACTTATGGGGGTGAATTGAATGGTTTAAAATTTGCCTGACAAATAAAAAAGCTAAACGTTGGGTAACAATGAAGCCTGTCCAACTAACAGAAAAGATACATTGTTTTTTTGGAAACTGTGCTCACTTCGTTATGTAGTTAGCGCAAACTGGTTTCAAGTTTAATGGGCATTAGAATAATCTTGTTCTAAACAATTACCAACTTTAACTGTGAGAAACTCATGTCATTTGAATTGTGCACGACAAGTAGGTAAATGAAAAAAATGTTGGTAATTTTACTAAGAAACTATTCTTTCACAGTCACAGGGTCAGTCCATATTCTTATCTATGGTCACAGGTATTCAAAGTGCCTGCTTACTTACTATACGTAAAAATTCTAGGGTTTAGTAAGACAAGACTTATTATTAAAATGTCATATATGAGGTAGCTATGCAGAGATGCTATGATCGGTCGTTTTGGAAGTCCTTGGGGGAGGCAAATTACCAACAGTGGACTTCCTGTGGCTGATATGATGAATATATGAAGTAATTTTTTTTTGTGGATCATCCACCTTAATGTAATACTTTATTTTGAATCATAACAATAATAAATTACAATTAAACCAAATACTAAATAAAATAAATCAAAAAAGAACCTTGGCCGGCTAATTATCTGAATGTCTTTACAGCAGATTACTGCAAAGTGTTTGAAAAATGGTAACATCTTTTGGTAGACATGATTGTCTTTGGTTTCCTACCTATACTCGAATTAAACAGGTATGGTAGGCGTCATTCCGAAGGTATTTTCCATCAGATGTGAACGTATGACTAATTCATTAATACACACTGCAAACATTCGCTCGAGAAAATTTTGTCCTAGCAGCTGTTCTATGTACCTATGTACTTACGTAAAAGAAGTTTTAATGGTAGGTACGTACTTACGTATCTACCATTGAACTTTTTTTTTGGTAATCGTCATATCAAGTTATTTACACAAATTCTTTGCAATTTGAGCTACTGATAGCATACAAAAAACCGTTCGTTTAGTGACTCCGCGTTTGAAAAATAGCACCTCTGGTCAAATGCGACTCTGACTGAAACAGTAAAATTTTTCTATGCTCTGATGCCGCGTTTACACATTCGCGCGAATCGCGAGGCGAATGACGAGGCGAATAACGAACTAGCATGTGTAAACAGTCAGTTCGTTATTCGCCTCGTGATTCGCCTCGCGATTCGCGAGTTCGCGTTGAGGGCGGTTTTTCGGACGCGAATCAAAGGACACGAATAGCGAACACGAACTGGCTGTTTACACTTTCGCCTGCCGGCGTGCCGGCAGTTGGCAGCTAGCGCCCGACCCAACAGGACGTATATGTACCCGTTGTATGACTTGTATGGAAACATACGAATTGAAAGGTCTAAGTTAACATTTTTTGTGCGTACTAAACATATGTAAAGTACCCCTAAAGGTTAACAGTTGAGCGGCAGGCGGCAGCGGCAGCTGCACGTGCCGCCCGGCATTGCCGCGGCGGCACGTGACTTTAGAACACATCTATGGCACGGCAGATGATGGCGCGCGGCAAGTGGACCTAAAGTGTTGGAAACATAGAAAAGACGTAAAGCGCTGGAAACGTAGAAAAGACGTAGGACGCGAAAGGGGCGCAGACATTTGTCTTTTCCGCGACGGCAAGCGACAGTTTCATACAAAGACACAGAAACACTGTAAGGACAGGCGCTCCTTCCTGTGTGTTCTGCGACGCGACGTTTCCATACATTTTATATGAAACAGTCGCTTGCCGTCGCGGAAAAGACCCTACGTCTTTTCAGTGTGTCTATGCTCATCGAACTGCGCATGCCGCGCGCAGGCAAATCGAGCTGCACGTGGCGCAGCGCAACTGCCGCGACACTTGCCGCTGCCGCTGCCGCTCAACTTCAGTGTACCTTAACTAGAAATATGTATGAATCATAATCAGCGACGTTGTTTTTTTTTGTTTTAAAAAAACCTACTGGACAGCATAAGACGTATGTTTAGTGTAGGTAGAGGATGACACCACCACAATAAAACAAGACAACGCGGAGGTGGTAACAGCTACGGTCTGAACCTGAGATAAATATAACATAGTTACATAGGTACTTAAGTTCAAAGTCACGTATATACAATGTAGTTCCGCGATGAAGGCGATACGGCGACTCCATTGATATGCGGCACGACATTATTACACAATAAGATTGCCAATGGAATGTTGCTCGATTAACTTTCGAGGATATTTTTTAAATTCAAACAGATTTTCTTTGCTAATTTGCTGTGTAGTGAGGGGTCTTCAATTTTAAAAACAAAAAAATATCTGTCATAAATAATAGCTTGAAATATTTAATGGTTTTAAATATAATAATTTCTCATCTTATATCTCATAATTTATTTAACTCATAATTTTGCTTGTCTTAATAATAATGGTCATAAAAATCTAAAATCGTAATAATAACAATTACTAATTATTTCCATTCACGTAATACTTTGTTTACATACATACAAACATAATATCACGCCTGTTTCCCGCAGGGGTAGGCAGAGACTATGGACCTCCACTTGCTACGATACTTTGTTTTAACCTAATTAATAATGAAGTTATAAAATGTCAGACAAAAGGTAAGTTTTGTAAATTTTCTGTGTGGTTTGAGTTAAATGAAACATGTTGGCAGCGTAGCTACTTAACTGGTCTACATGACTGTGCAAGAATGAAAGAAGTTATGGTGCGGCACCATAACTTATACTACATGACCTGGGTGGTCTACATGATTCTGCAAGAACGAGTCTGCTGTTGGCGGCTATTCCGCCCCAGAGATGATAAGCGTTGTGAATTCAAGATAAATTCCTTTTTGTTATTGTTTTACTTATGCAAAGAGAAAGTTGCTTACTACAACGCATAACGGTTAGATTAATAAATAAAGAACGTTTCAACGATTATAAATAAAGCGGTCGACCTGCCCTACATTTATTATGGACAAATTTACTCTTTACTGCAAGAAGTCTTTGGGTTCAGTAGTATCCTTCCACTACAGATCGTAATGTACTTCAATTTTTTTTTATGATTTAGGGTAAGTAGGTTATGTAGGCAATGACGATTTACAATCCAAGGTAGCTTACTGCCAATGCTACCAGCCGCTCACATTGCTGTCAATATCGTCCCTCTACTAGGTATGCAACTTATATTAATTGAGTACCCCTACGTTTTCCTCGGCTTTACCCTACTCCGGCGTCTCCGGCGCCCTTCTGGAACCAATAACGGCCATAACGTCGCCTTTCTTGCCCATCTTTCCGGTTTCATATGACAAACATATCCGGCCCACTCCCACTTCAGGTTTTGCTTGACTTCTACATTTACAATCTACATCGACAATTTTGGTCTCACCTATAATTCAATAAAGTTTAAAAAAATCGGATGGTACAATGGAGTCGTCACAGCAAGAGCACGAAACGTCTTTGATTTATGTACAGGATTTTTTGCTGTCACAAAAAAACAACGTAACATCAACGCAAAGATGATCGACGCTCAGGATTAAAATCATAATGTGGACTGGCCTTAGAATTAAAATATAATTTGTGAGGCAAATTTCATCAGTTACCTCGTAACAGGTTTGTTTTGCCCCATGACAATGAAACCGGTCAAACGTTGCCTAAAGATCATCGCCCTAAGACTGATTGACAACGCGATGTGAGAGCAATTTAACAGCGCCAGCGGGTACTAAACTAACAATGGTTTAACTGTGGAGTTTAGCAAGTCCGTTATGAACAAATTAGATCGATGCCCGTGAGATCTTGCAAGCTTTGCATTAATATAGATATCTTTATTATCAACAGCACTGAGAACTTGTTTCGGCGAAATGTATTGAGAATTGACAACGGCAATTAACCACTCTTACGTTTTTGCGTTGGGGTGGGCCACAAATCACAGATCATCTGTAAATTTCATGATCAATAACTTCTCTAGTATAACGTAATAGGCTAATAGGTATTGCATGACTAACGTTTGTAATTTGTCTAACTGTACCTACTACTTCTATAGGTATATCTATCTATGGTGTACCCGTGAAGATATCTTGAGATTTCCAAATCAATGGTCTTTTAACAAAACAGTACCATCTCTGTTCAAACAGATGCTTCTAAACGATAAAAGGAAATATGAGTCGATATTATTGAAGTCTATTGCCCGAATTAAATAATCAGATCGCAGTAATCTTTTCAATTTAACTTTGAACAACGATTTCTTATGGAACTCCTGATTAAAATCAAAGATGTTTACCGCGAAGTCGGTTTGCAGGGATAGGGACATTATATCATGTTTAGAAATTGTAGTAGGTGCAGTAATCACTTGACTGGGTTTTGAAATTGAAGATAAAAAAGAATTTAATCAAAATACCTGATAATATACTTAGCTTAACGACAGTAATCAACCGATAACCATTTTAACCTGCCTCCCAAAGAGTGAGTATAGGTCAAGAATATTCAAGATAAAGCGATATTAGCAGGCGCACCCACAAGCTCGCAAACAAGAGCATACAAAAAAAAAACGACGGGTTGCACTCTGGGAGTGCCGGCAGAAGTGAAAACTTGAATATTAACACGAATTGCTTTAATTATCAGTATAAAATATTTCAAATATTTTCTGAACCACAGTCTGTCACAAATGTCACAAGCATGACCAAATTCATTTTCAACAAAATCATTTTCAAATACACAGCAGTATGGCCACTACACAGACGGTCGAGCCATCAGCTGTCACCATCCATGGATGCGCGTAGCACGCTGTAACATAAACACACACGAACATTCGCGCAAGCGCCCTGCGCCGTCTTACGAATTTTCGATCAGGTCACGTGTCCTGACGCGAGTTAAAATTTTTTTACCCATTCCAAAAAAAGTGCACAACGCCGCTAAAGAAGTTTTCACTTCAAAAAAAAACAAAGAAATAAGTTCTTCGTTTAACGCGCTAGCACTAAGCGATTCTTTACATGTTACTTCAACATGGTAGAACTGTTTGGCTGAGCTTAAGGCTACCTAAACTAAAACCCAAAGGTCACTTTCAGTAACTTATTAGTAATCTGTGCTTTCAGCGTGATTTAAGACATAAAGACAAACTTTCACGCTCAGTTGTATTAAGGGGAACGTTGCTCAACAAATAGCTAATCCCATCGAGCTCCTAACACGATCAGGTGACAATGGTAAGGTGCTGCCGGGGTTGACAATCCTAAGATAGTAAATCAGAAGGTTGTAACATCGGTCGAGATAATAGAAGCAACGAGCGCCTCGGAGCAACGCGTGCGCAGCCGACCGCGACACTCGCTCGACCGCACATCCGCTGTTCTTCCTAGACTAGCTTCTTGAGAAAATCATTCATTCCATGCCTAGCCTACTATTTCACTTTTTAAACCAGACATTCGTTTATAAGGTCTTTTATAGTTTGGATGTGAATCTTCTTTACTAGTATTCTGAGAAAACCATTTAGAATTAAATGGGAGTGCCAACATCTAAGTTTTCTTAATACCTTAGGTCCCCTGAATATAAAATTCTATAAGTAACACCAAGGTAGACGAATTAAGTTATTCATAGTAGGACTTAGATCTTAGATTTTTTGTATTGAAAAAAATTACATCTTCACTACGATAATACCAGTTGTAAATAAAAACGGCCAAGTGCGAGTCGGACTCGCCCATGTAGGGTTCCGTAGTAGCAAATAACATAATATAAAAGTATTGTAGTATGTTTTTTAAAATTTTTATATTTGAGTTGATTGAATGAAAGGTAAATTGCCGTTTATGATTTATAACGTATTAAAAAAAAACTACTTACTAGATCTCGTTCAAACCAATTTTCGCTGGTAGTCTTCATGGTAATGAACATGATATATTTTTTTTAGTTTTATCATATCTCTTATTTTAGAAGTTACGGGGGGGGGGACACACTTTTTTCCACTTTGGAATTGTCTCTCGCGCAAAGTATTCAGTTTAGAAAAAAATGATATAAGAAACCTCAATATCATTTTTGAAGACCTTTCCATAGATACCCCATACGTATGGGTTTGATGAAAAATAAATTTTTGAGTTTCAGTTCTAAGTATGGGGAACCCCAAAAATTTATTGTTTTTTTTCTAATTATGTGTCAAAACCTTAATGCGGTTCACATAATACATCTACTTACCAAGTTTCAACAGTATAGGCCTTATAGTTTCGGAAAAAAGTGGCTGTGACATACGGACGGACAGACAGACAGACATGACGAATCTATAAGGGTTCCGTTTTTGCCATTTGGCTACGGAACCCTAAAAACACAATGCTACCTACCTACCATAGTTGATTATAAAAAGTTAGGTAAGTAGGTTCTTTCATGAAGTTTGATTTACCCTCTAACTTCATGGGTTCTGTATCTATTTACCTACCTAACTTTTTATTATACAACTTTGACATAATTAAATTATACGAGTACTATGCAATTATTGTAAAACTACGTGATTTGAGAGGTTGGCCCGTTTTTTTCACATGTGTCGGTTTATGTCAACAAACTTTTAAGGGTTAGCTAGAGCAGACTCAAACTTTTGCTTCAATATTATTATTTACAAATAAGGCGATATTCAAATCGATATAACTTTGAATCCGTTTCTATAATAACTTGCTTCAAGTTGTGAACAAATCTAATTATTGTGTAGCGAGGGCATACAAATCCATTCTTAAATATAGGGTTCGCACAATAAAATAGGCATGGCCTTATAAAAAACGCACACTAGTCAATGAGGGGGTCAGGCAGACCATTAGATTATCAAAGGGTTGCCAAAAACGCTTTTATTTAATGAAAAATGAACCCTTACGAATAGCAGCTGCTGGTGTAAGTATAAATTAATATTATTCTAACACCAAAGCCGAATTAGATAAACGCAAAGCCGGGTTAATAGTTACCAGCCTCATCCGATTTATATGCAAATATATTTCCAAGTCGGACTTACATAAACGGAAACCGCTAACGATCTGAGAACTAGCTAAATAATCACGATACCATGATATTATCGTTAATTGAGCTCACTGGCGTTACATAACGTTTTATTAAAGCATAGTATGAAGTCATGAGCTATCTCCGCGCAAACAGGGAGGTGAGCGACCTCTTTGATTAAGGAATCATCAATCATGCATGACTACCAACGAGGGTATCATATTTCACACATTGAAAACGTTATGACGCTGTTTATAAACTACACGAGTATTGAAACCTCTTCTAATGTGTCGAATAAAATCAAATCACGTTAGGTACATAAGCACCTAACATGTCATATGCTTACGTGCTCGGTAGTAGGTCTGTAGCCGAAGAAGTGTTTATTCAGAGGTTAAAAGCTCGTGGTCTAAAATTCAAACCTCACGTAATAAGACTACCCTAATATATTGAGGCGACCCAATTGATTTAATGTGGAAAGGAAGTTATTTTTTATACTATATAATTTACTTCTATATAAAGAAAACCTCATACAAGCAGTTCAAAAAGCAAATTAAGGTAATGTAGAATGTGAAGACTGATTTATAAGTCTTCTTTTCTTTGAGTACATACCTAGGTTCTTTTTTGCGGCTGAAATATTGACCCCAAATTGTTTGCCGATAGTAACTTCATAAAGGTACTCAATCAAAGATCTTTATTTTTTATCTTTTTAGTTAATGTTATGATGAACCTAACAATTAACTAAAGCAATGCAACACCACAGAATAGCTCCTTTTACCGCATCTCAAATAGGTATAACTTCAAGTCGACCTATGCAAAAATTTACGTCTGAGAATGATTCAAATAGCCTCCCGCAAGTAATTTTCATAATAGCGCATACCAAAATCAACGTTATTATATCGTCTGGGCAGCTTGTGCCAAGGTCCTGGCGCCGAGGTCTCTAACCCTTCGCTGCGAACGATTATTCAAATCGAGAAACAAATAATTTCCGGCTAAGTGAACCGGCATGAAGTAATTAGTACATGGTGCTAGTAGTACTGGCAGCCTATTTATGTACAGCGACGTGTCAAAAAACCGGTGTGACCTTGGCGCCCCCGCGCGGACGCGTCGATACATTCACCTCAGGTGGGGCCCGCAAGGTACAATTGTAGTTACCCTTCATTTATTTCAGTAGTTATATTATCTAAACATTTATGAATTTCATAGCCACTACCGTGGTTTGCAACCTGAGAAATTGGAGGGTATGAAATCTGTTAATCGGAGCAGCCAAGGGTCACACAACACAACTCACACATGTAGGTCTGTAATAAATCTGTTCCTTTTCTTTATGGTGCAATAAAGAGTATGTATTGTATTGTAATTAAATATACATATACAATATAAAAATAAGCGTTAATATTACACAATAAATAAAAGCTATGTACTACGCAATTCATAAAAGGTCTAATAACAATGAGTTTAATGTTCCACGCCAATATTACTTAGCACCAAGCAATTTCTTTCAAACATTTCTTTATTCCTCCCACACAAGTACAATAATGAAAATATCCATTTCGACGCAGTTTTCAATCATCAGCTGATTTAAATGAACAGATTAAATGGACTTAAATGCGAATTGGACTAACTAAAAACCTTTTATCGCTTCTTCCATTCCATTCATCATCCTTCATTCATCATCTTTTATATCTTTAATGAAAGGTTATCTTCATTAGATAATAAGTTTACACAAGTGTCATCGAACTTTTGCCATATTGCGTAAAATTATTTTCCAATTATAATAAAATTGTGTTGCGTACTAGTTAGTCCTCTTACTTTGATGGATTACATTACGTGCCGCCGCGAAAACAAAACGGAAATATTCCATTATGAAAACTAAACGTCGCCGAACCATAAAAATATTTTATATTGCCGCGACTCGTAATTTATTAGCATTTAGTTTATTTTCGAAAGCAAAATTGTTTAAAAATCAGTTAAGTACCTATACAACATTTAACACTAAAATACCGACCTTTAAATTAAAAAAAAAAAACAAATCTTGGGTCTACTAGGCCCAAAGTTTATTCGGATTCATAAAACTTGATGAATTAAAAATAACATACTTATATCTATACATAGATATTCTTGAAACACCTTTAGTACCTAATAAATAAATACTATAAATAGTAATACAACGTGGAAGGGGAATACCCGCAATAAATTGAATCACAGGCTTAGCAGAACACTATATTATATTGATAACAAAATAACAGTAAAAAAAAAGCGACATTCCCATACAAATTGCCCGGGCGGCAGCACACTTTTGTATAGAATAGCTGATTTTTCAAAAGGTTTTGCCTGTTATTTTAATTTTATTATATTAGTGGTCTAGTATAGCCCTCACGTTGTATAGGAAACGTAACAACGAAATTGACTTCGCAAATAAATCTTTTCTCCAAACCTACACGGCTTAAATTGATCCCACCAAATCTATACAGATTTCTTATAAAACAGATTCAGCAAAACATGCAGTTACAAACGTCACTTGCATATTTTCCACTTTCTTCTAAGAGCGGCCATGCGATGCATCCAAGTTTCACACGAGCTAGTAATTGACATGTTTCATTAAGGCCTACATTAAACTTTCTACACTACGCAAATATTTTGAAATCAGGTGAAAGCAATGATGCGAGCGAAATTATGGAGTTAGATTACCCAGTGCTTTTTTAAATAACTACTAGTTTTGTTTAGGATCTGTGAAATAACCAGCGTCTACATCTGCCTTTATATCCCACCCAATCTGACAACAACAAGAATTTCGATTTGCTAGTTTAATATAATCATGCAATTATTTTTAAACTTAAAACACGTAGTTATTATATTTGGATACGCTATATTATAGATACTACTAACATTCTGTTCGGTATACACAGCCGCATCGCATAGTTTTTGGCGGTAGTTAAATCACTTTGTGTGTTTAACAATGTATGCTTTACTATTTTAGGCGTTTCAGGGTCCCTTCCTTGTCACTTCGAGTTAGCTCAATGTCATCACGTCACTCTTCAAAGCGACAATTTGTCTCACCTATTTGATATTGGTAAACTATTGCACTTCCTAATAAAAGGTGGAAGTATAACTGAAATCGTAAATCTGTATAAGTTTTTCAAATTCCGGGTCCGATGACATTTATTGTAATATGGAAAGATATTAAACTATGGAAATCAGATGTTTTTAGATTCATAGATTAGCAGTGGTGTCACAGAATTAATATGAATAAGTAAGCATCTTTATGTGGTATTTTTAATAGTTAAAACTCAGTAACTACTTTGTAAATAATAAAAAAAATCTTAAGTAGATACTATTTAGAATGGCAAGTTAGACCAATTTAATACCCGTTTCACCGTTTCTATCTCTTCAATTTATATTTCATTTCAAACATTACATCGGCTGTTACTCGGTTCATCCTACATTTTACTGAGTTCTAGTGTCAAAATAATCTTTCGTATAGAATTCAGAGCCCGCATGGTTTCTGAATAGTTATCTGCGTGACTTTTTAACTAGTCGCTTAGAATTTTATTGACGCATTCTGACCGAATGACGCGTGATGCGGGCTACTTTATTAGGGGATGTTAATTTAATTTACGTCAATACTTCTAACGTTAAATAAAGACATGAAACACTACGCATGACTTTTCTAAATAATTAAAAAGATACTTAAGCTGAACACTATGATATTGGAACAAGTCCCCCGACCCTAGACTTCTCCATACAAACGTAGTCTACGTTTAATTTTGAAACCACATGTCAGATTCCGGTAAAAATTGGTAATTGTAAAGAAATTGCAATTATCTAGGGTTATAACTGGTTTCCTATAGTTAAATTATGAACTGGAAAGAAAATATAACGATTTAGAAGTTTCCCATACTAATGGTCAAAAATGATATAAAACACTATATATTCTATTTCAAGTTCATATTTTTACTGTCGGAAACTAGTTATAAACCTAGATAATTGCAATATCTTTGAAATTACATAATTTTGCCCAAATCGGACATGTCGTTTTGAAATAAAACGTAGACTACGTTTGTATGGAAAGTTGTATTTTGGTCTAGGGTCGGGGGACCCTTAAGAAAACCTTGACCACAACAACGGTAAGATTTAACTTACACCTCTGTAGTCTTTACAAGTATTGTAATGTGAAAGAAGTTGTGTTAAAAAGGTAAAAAAATATGGAGCGAAAAACAAAATTTTAAAGGTTTACTCAGAATCCGGCCTTTTTAGCGGCGATCAAGATTTCAAGGTATTTTTCTCAAAGCATGAGAAGTTGGGCAACTAACTATATCATTCACATACGTGCCTTGTCAGCCGATGCGATTTAGCATCAGGAGTGGTTGAAACCGGTCGAACGGGCCTCGGCCAACTCGGCTCAAATTGTTTACGCTGCTCGGTGTATCACTTGGCAAATCGAAACCGTCTCAAACGAGAGGAAACAATTCTTCAAAATCACATATTTAGGACGGTTGTAAAAAGCGGTTTACTGAAATTTATGATAATTTTGAGCTCTGGATAATACGACTATGGAATAATAAGACGATGTACCTTAAATAAAGAAATACCCTTAAGACGCACTACAAATATGATTTACAAACAAGGTTCATATACCTACCAAGAATTAAAGACATTGCACAACATTTTGCGGTAGGTAGGAAATAAATGAATCAACTAATATGCAGCTAATAATATGGGATCTATACTATACCTATTTATATATATAGATTAGCGTGTACTGTATACAAACGGATTTAAAAAAAACTTACTCCTATTAGGTACTATGTCTCCCTCCATCGCCCCAAATTTTTTTTGTAAAATTATATTTAATATACAGACACATATTATTACTTTTATTATATGTATAGATTTATGCTAAAAAGAAAATATGTACATACTATGTAAAAGTATTATGTTATGCACCACATGTCACATGAACAATACATACCGCCGCCGGCTGCTATTTTTGACCAGACGAGATAAGAATTCTTTTAAGTAACAAAAATAGTTTCTGTATCCATTGTAAGTAGTTTTAGAGGGGAGTGCACTCACGCCCTTACAAATCTGTCCCTCTTAAATGTAAGCTTGAGGGTTCTTATTCAAAGATAATAGATTTAATCTAGCCAGCCATTCAATATCCACTCAGTAAGGTGTTGTTTCTAAGACGATGCGATGTATATACAATACTTTTTCTACGACTAATACTACAATAATTTTTCTACTCCTGTACCTGTCTTTTAAACCGTCACGAAGAAGTCCTAAGACTATGATGTTCATATCTATGAATATTAATCTAAATTCTCCATAACAATACCTATTTTAGTGATTCGAACTGATGTAAATTATGAAATGCAATAAAAATTCAGACGGGGATTAAACGACCATTTGTTTTTCTGAAGGGTTTATTTGCAATGTCATCAAACTCATCAAATAGTAACGTAATATATCTTAAATGCGCGATAATAGGCGCTTACCTAAAACCTATGAAACCGATTATAAATATTAGTGAATGTTTTGTATTTTTACTTGTTTCACCCACAGCTAAATTCAACCAATCCGTCATCCTGAATGTGATTAGGTAGGTAGGAACGCCGGGTACGCGCTTCTAAAATAGCTGACCATTTCTCTTTCAATAAGTTGTTTTGTATAATTTCTAGATAGTTAGCTAGAGAGATGCCTCATTAACCGTCATAGGTACTCGTATTCATAAATAATAACCGTTTGCTAAAACTATTTATTTTAGTAAAAAAATGTTGCTTTTTAGGGTTCCGTACCCAAAGGGTAAAAACGGGACCCTAATACTAAGACTTCGCTATCTGTCCGTCTGTCTGTCACCAGGTTGTATCTCAAGAACCGCGATAGCTAGCCAGTTGAAATTTTCACGAATTACGTATTTCTGTTGCCGCTATAACAACAAATACTAAAAACCAAAATAAAATAAATATTTAAGGGGGGCTCCCATACAACAAACGCGTTTTTTTTTGCTCGATATCAATAATGGCAACAGGTAAGCACTTGAAATATTCACAAAATACGCAGTGTATTTTTAATTTAATAATAAATTAAAAAATTAAAATAAATTACATATTTAAGGGAGGCTCCCATACAAAACACTTGATTTTTATAGATAATGGTACGGAACCGTTCGTGCGCGAGTCCGACTCGCACTTGGCTGGTTATTTTAAAATATTTGAGGGTATTTGACATTAAATAAACGAGACATAACATATTTAAACTAAAATAGGTTTAGCGAACGTTTGTACATTTTTATGAATAATATGTTAATAACGTAAACTAGATAAGTAAGAATACTTCTTAATCTATGTATAAACTATTCAACTGATAAAATAACTACTGTTATATTACGAGTACCTACCTATTCAATGAGTATTATGTTATGATAAGATGACACAGAAATGCAGTTCTTGAAGATGCCAAATTCCCAAGTTCCATTTGCCAAAGCAAAATGTAGGTAAACAAAACGATTGTGATACGCAGAGCGGGGCAAGGAGACATCGGCTCACCGCCCGGTCAAGGTATCCGGGCCAAAGGTCGATGACAGCGTGCCTCGACGTTCTCTGCCGACGGCTAGCTTGCCGCCAAAAAATATGCAAACTATTCTATGCCATGCTTACAATTATTATAATAAAGGTTTATTAAAAATAGCAAATAAATAATCTGACCTGATGACATCGATTCATTTTCGGATTTCGGCGTCGTAGGTGGCATAGGTAAAGGCATCGACGGCAAGGGCTGTGTGGGCTGTTGCTGCTGCTGCATCGTACATGCGTTGCCCAGCAGCTGCGCTGTGGCCGTGTTATAGGAGATACCATCATCATAACTCCACAGTTCCAGCCCGCCGTACTCCGGCGAGGCGAGCGACTCGGGAGACATAACCATAGCCGGCGGCAGACCCAGAGCTGAAGACGACGTCACTTCGGACGAGCTCTCCTCCAGCATTCGCAGCGTCTGGAAGCCTCCGTTGTTGGACCAGCGGCGTCTCATGTCTACGAGCGCGTCACACGCTCCGATATCCACGATCGACGAGGGACATCCTCCGACGTAGGCTTTCACTTCACTTTTTCCTCGCACTAAACAATCTAAACGCGACTCTATAGACATGCACCATTCGTCTACGCGGCGTCGAAACTGAAGCGATTCGTGATCCACTGTCTTAATTTTATTGCACTCCAGTAAGAGAAGCCGCCTCGCAAGGAGAACTTTGCACAACACAATCCACTCAACAGGTTATAAGCACACGAGTCACTATTGCGTCCACACTCCACAGTTGAGGTTACCGCGACGAGCCGTAAAAACAAGCACGTTGCGCGCGCGCGACGGTCGTTCTCGGAGTACGTAGAGCAAGCAAGCAAAGCGGCGACGGACGCGGCCGCTCTCACTACTCACTGCCACGGTCGACCGTGACGTCACGCGCCGCACCCCGCGCCCCGCACCGCCCCCTTATGGCCGCCGCGCAGCCGTGGCACAGAAAAGTCGACTCGGCGACCGAATGCTGCATTGTAGCGCGCTATAAAACTCTCCTCGATTTATGGAACGATCCTTCCATCAAAACAACTCATTTCAGATGGTTACGTAACTTTTGAACTTGAGAAAGTAATCTTAATTAATTTCCAACTTCATTCATTTCCTCAGCAGACTCAGTGGTGGATCTACACATTTGCCGCCTGTAGGCTAATTATATTTTGCCGCCCCTACCTGTTTCGGATCCTTCATGTGTAGCTTTTTCTGTGGCGAAGAAGTGGAAATAGGTACGCATCAGTCCGACGCCCTGATTACTTAAAATAAAACCTGGGAGTGCTTGATTATGCCGGACCTTTTCAGGGTAGCGGGGGTGCGCGGAAGGGGAGGGGTGGGAAATATTCAATATTGCCGCCCCCTAAAATGTGCCGCCCTAGGCTCCAGCCTACTCAGCCTGCTGGTAAATCCGCCACTGTCAGCAGTATTTAAGATAATATTGGAACAATGTGTAAACTTGTTAACGTTTGAATTTATTAATTAATTAAGTAGAAACTTATTAATTAGGTAAGTAAGTACTTACTTACGTTGGTAAACGGAAGTTGAGAAGGTAAATTTGAAATTGCCCAGTTTTAGCTTTCTCAAGGTTTTAAAATTACTTAGGTTCCTAAAAAGTCTGGCTGCCTTTAGTATACATATAATTATTTAGGGTATCAAGGTACCTATGAGTCATTACGGTTTTTGCCGCTATGTATAGTGTATCTTTTCCATAGATGATAAACAGAAAATATTCGAGTGTTCTGTGGTATTTCCTCTTTTGTTGTAGGTATCAAATGTTCATTGATTTGCCATGTGATTTATCCGGTCCTATCCATGGCTTAACATGACATTCATTCTACTCGTACATACTTAAACTTTTAATTTTTTGTCTAACGTTACTATGTTATATATGTGTAAGTTTATTTTTTTTTCTTAAACTAAGTAGTTTGCTAAAATAAATAGCTAAGTAATTACAAAAAGTTATTTATTACTACGAAGATTTGCTACTATCAATCAATATTTAAGCTTTTGTAGAGCATCGTGAATTCGTAGACTTCGTAGCACAGGTGCGAAGGCCGTAGAGGTAGAGTCGTAGACCTCATACAACTATGAAAATTTCTCCTTGTTTATTTATTTATCTTTTACTTATTTTTTTTATAAAAGATTAAGTACATTTTCATATGACCCTATCTAATAATTGTGTTATTTAAAAATCTTTATCTTAATATCATTAAAGAAGACACGTAAGATATTTCAATTCGGCTTATTATTTACTTGAAACTATTATTTTTCACGTTGGTATAAATATTTGGAAACCTGAGTAGGTCCTCAAATAGTCATCTTGGTGATGACGGTCTAAATATGCAGAAACTAGTCGAAGTAAAAACACGTTTCAGCGAAATAATACCCAACTGTACAATAAATCACATTACCTAGTACCTATGTAAATGGGATTCGTTCTATAATTTATTAATGGTTCGTATAAAACCGATGCGAGGTTTGACCTTACTGATTAGCTCGCTCGCTGTTGTGTGAGTGAATGACACATTGACGTGAATTTGAACGTCCTCCAATTTGAAAATAGAACGTCGACCTAAATCGCTGCAACCAGGTTATCTGACTTCAGCAGTTAACGAAGGTTGCAGAAACTTATCAGCGCCATTTTGAACGAGTCTGTTGCAGGTATTTATTGAAAAATATTGTTTGTATTATGTACATTTCGTTGCGTAAGTGTGTGACGCTTAGTTTGAATTTGGCGTGAGCAGCGATGTATAACGAGTGGTCGTGAGTCGTAATTTGACGGCTAGATTAGATTAGAAGTTGGTAGGAATAGAAATGACGGCGCGGCCATGATTGGCGCGAGTTCGCGTCACCGGTCACGTGTAGCGTGGAGCGTTGACCTGCGGTGTTTTGGAAATACATCAGCTCAGTCTTCATGGGCTGATAGATGGGAGTTTTTTACAAATCTGGAGAAAAATCGATCTTGGGAAAATTTATTAGAATGATGAGACAAAAATCCCATTAAGTAGACGCAATGATAGGACTCTGGTCGTCTGATTAACAGAAAAATGAATTAGACACTTAGAAAATGTTTTGATATAGAACTAGGTACTACTTTTTTACTTATCTATCACTTCTCAAGTGCAATAATCAATTGAAACTGTCTCCCATAAAGGAAAATCTCTTCCATGCTGGTCTGGGAGAGAAGAAAAACTTAAAATGTACCGGCAGCTACTCTTCCCACGCAGATCGTAATAGCCAATCAAGGGAATTTACGAGATTTGTATCATATAGGCGATGTGACCAGCAAAATCACTATTTTGATTCCTTTTTCCATCGTAACGCCCATTATCACGCTGAGCATGACCTTTGAGTCTTACGGCCCTGGGCCCTGTCTACCCGTCAGGGATAAAGACGTGATACCTTATATATCTGTATCTGAAAAGAGGCATTGTACAACAGAATTAATGAAATTTGTACGCTAGCAACCCTAATCTCCACGCTATATCCGTCATGCGATACTTACCATAGACAAAAACTATTTATCTACGGATTATCCCCCGCCATTTTGATTTGCCTCGTTTAATGGATTCGCCTTTCATCTCAATTTTTTAACGCATTAATTCGCGATTATGTAGGAGTTAAGCGATTTGTCTATTTCATACTTTGTTTTGATTGTTTAAAAAATTAAGTATCATAATATGAGCTTGACACCGCATCATTTAGCTAAACACACGTAAAAATTACTCTATTTACCGACTATAAAACACTTTGATCAAAGTAACCATTTAGTTTTATTATCCAACTATTTCAGACGAGATACATCGCTAAATGTTTAGTTAGTCATATCAAAAGACGATACAAATTCTACATACGTAAATAATTTAGTTTCTTATAGTGTTAGAGATTAATTTATTGGAGAGAGGAGAGCCACGTTACATAAAAGATGTTAAAGAAAGAAGAAGATTACTGGATAGAGGAATAGAAAACGGCCCAAGTAAGGTATGGATGGATAAAGAGAATGTGACAAGTGCTTTGATTAAGTTTTGGGACTACATAAGTAGCGTTGTCAAATTTTAACTTTAACTTAACAATAAAATTAATTTTAACAATCTTTAACTTTGAAGCGTTTACACCGAATAACTTTTAAACGACTAAAACGATTTTCATCAAACATGACTAAGTTGATTTTACGTAAAAAACGCACTGAAATTGGACCAGCCTTTCGAGCGCTATGATGCCACAGACGGACACACAGACAGACAGACACTAGTGCCACACTTATAACATCCCTCTTTTTGTGAGGGTCGAAAATAGAGTCACGTTTGCCTTATAATGGTAGAGTCGATAGGTAGAGATGTTGTACAAACTATAAAATATACTCGTTTGTTCATAACTTCCTATATTAACTATCTAACAACAACCAATCAACAAACAATCAATACGCCGATATTTAATGATAAATAATTACGTAAACTTTTTTCAATAAGTATTTACAAAAAAAAACTTGACGCAAAACTTTATTGATTGGGTACGAAATGTAGCCATTTGTAGAAAATTTTAAGTAAAAAAATAGCAATTATCAAAGATATTCGCCAGAATATCAGATAATTTAATATTATATAAGATTTCTTAAGAAATAAGCAGTACCTATGTACTCAATGTTCTTACTTTGTTTGTTTCTGTGTTTGTATTTCGTGTACATGAATTTTGTAAATAAATAAATAAATAATTTATTTTTACACTAGGCTGCGCCCCGCGGTGTTACATGCGCCTAAAGCCTTCCAGCATTGGAACAGCCGTTTGCGCGTGAAGAAGTAACAAACATACACACGCACTCACAAACTTTCACCTGTATAATATTAATTTGATTGATTACTTACTACCTAACCAACGCATATCCATATTATATGAAATACGTGAATATAACTAACAAGGTACCTGCTTTTCGCTAATTTCTGTAATTCTACCAAAAATAACCCTATACAGAATAAGCCAAATGATGGTGTTTATGTGTACAATTTTTTCATCATTAGGCGCCTATTGCCCTTGTTAGCTAATGTAAGAGTGCTACCAAGCCAAATTTGTTTACTTACTTTGAAGACAAGCTGTATTTTTCCTTTAATTCACTTCTAATGTGCCTATTGAATTTCTAACACAACCACAAGAATATTTGGATAGTTCTCTGTACGAGCGACAGCATGATTATCTTTGATAGGAACTTCAAGAAATTGTAGATTGCCAAAGAAATGGGATCGAGGGCTCGCGAGATCTCAGTTCGAGACAATTATTTATACCTCCCCAAGTATACCTAATTAATAAATTAGCTAGAAAAAATATACACTTACAGGTTTTATTTTTAACTTATAGACAGGGATATGTGGGCGTATGGTACGCTACACACGCCCGTCACCCTCGCCTCCCTCAGCCCCCTTAGCCGTCAAACCCCCACGCTCCTGTACCCCGTAGGCGAGGACTCATTAAGGCTAGGCAAGCCGAGGTTTCGAATTTTTAAACCATCTGAGACATAGAAAATAGTGTTTTAAAAACTGAAAACAAAACATGTCTTAGTTAAGGATCTAGTCTAGTCAATTCCTTTTTATAATATTTTTTTAAGATTACGATTAAACTACTGATACAATAATTAAATGTAAAATACATTTAATTCTTGAGCTCAATTAAAGTTTATAAATATTTATAGACAAATACACAGAGTTCCCTTTTATACATTTTTTTTTAATTTTTCAACCATTCCGCTTTTATTCCCAGCCTTCCGCTTCCAGTCAGTTGATATACTCGTATGTAGAACTGTGCGGGGTGCTTAGAGCATATCGCTCTGCACCTTATTCCCCGAGTTTCGAACTACATGGTCTATATGCCTTAAAGCAGCCGGTCTACTCAGTATGTACTAACCTACCTATCTATTTTTATCCCACAAAGACAGCCAAATTCAAGTGATTCGCCGAAATCAAGGCAGAGCATGAAATAAAGCGATCTCCAGCGTAGCTTGAAATCACAACCCATTTAGTGAGCATTCGATACAAAACATTTCGTAATGATGATCGTCGAGTGATGTACACTTGTACACGGAAGTGTACCATTTTTCTGAATTATTTCTATACTTAGTATCTTCATTTGTATCTATATTTTTACCCTACAGTGCACAAGCCATATTATTTGAATAAAGTATTTCATATAACTTTCTGTAAAGAAATAGTATCTTAGAGAAAATTTTCTAGAAAATCTTCCGCCCAAGTGGGCAAAAATGTGGCCAAGATTGGCGAAAACAGGCCTCTCATCTCCATATCTAGCATACAACTCTAGTTCTAGAAGCAGGAACAAATAAAAATCCTGTTTTTTTTTCTTCTGCAAACGGTTACAAAAGGGGAACCAAATAAAAAAAAATTACAAACTGATCCCTAAGTCGAAAAATGATGTTCACAATCTCACAATAGTTTTGAAAGTCTTACTCAAGGACTCCCTACATCATGGGTTAGTCGAAAAAAAAAATATAATTCCCACTATAGTACTGGGACACTAAAGAAACTTTTCTAAATTATATTTACCACTTTATCGGCGTAATTGAAATTCATACCCATGTCAAATTACAGTTTTCTAGTAATACAGTCTCTGAGATCTACAGAACCGCGGACAGACTCTGACAGATAGACGGACAGTCGGCGAGAATATAAGGATCCCTAGTTTACTGTAAAATCATAAGAAACGTAAAAATTCAAGATCAATTAACCCCTGTGCTATTTTCATCTCGAAGATGTGTATGCAGAAATGGTCGTCTTATTTATTTTCTACCCTGGTGTACCAGCAAAGTGTTTGTATAGTCGTGATGTTGGTCAGTCGTGCGTGCAGTAAACTGCTCGATTGGTTTCTGTACCTCCCCCCTCTTCCTCACCGTCCTCTTTCCCGAATTACTTGTTTACAGCCTTATTCGGAACTTTTTTTGTCCTCTTCAAACCGCTAATTTATATCTACTTACTATGTATTTTTGGTATGATATTTGATACTTTAAGTTGTCCATCAAGATCTACAGATAAAGTTTAAACATATTTATAGTTCTTATCGCTTAGTATCTTTGCAAAATTATTCACTATTCTAATAGTAACAGAAAAGTTTTGAGTCAATTTTATTATTGCATTTTCTTTTGTTAGCTCTATCATTTACAAAAAGTACTAACATAAAAGACTTCCACTTTTTGCTAACAATGTTCAATTTAATGCAAATCACAGATGAAATTGATCAATCTACCAATCTCCACATTCAAGGTTGCAATATCCAATAGATATCTTATAGCCTTTTTTAGTCATCCTTTTTGTCAATGCATTAAGCTCGAGATATTAATTATATTCCTTGCCAATCCATTACGATGTTTTTGTATTTTTATTGAGACTGGTTCTCATTTATTTCAATCTAAGCTTTTATTTTTAATACTCGGTAATAGCAATTTTATTCTAAATTTAAAACGCCATCGAAGTTTTAGACGCTTCATTAAAATTCAGTGTTTATTTGCCTCCTTTTATGTCATAACCACAATAATTAAAGATTCTGGTTGAGAACCAGATAGCTGAATATGCAAAGATTTATAAATGGCGGATAATACATACCGGGGAATGATTAATGTAAACCAAAACTTGGCTCACTGCCATCCACTCTTTGTTGAGGTTCTCCGTAAATAAAAAATACAAATGATTAATTAGAAGACTTCTTTACATTGAGTTCTTTACTTTAGGCACCGCCATAAATTATAATTACCCCTCCGTGTCCAATTTGCTAGTTTTTCCTTTGATCCTCAAGAGAATTCGCATGCTTACCTGAAACAACGAGAAATTATACATTAGCTTTGTGTATCTACACCTGTGGTGACATATCACATTGTGATAAATGTCAACACACTTTATTAGCAGTTCATTACCCTCAACACATGCATGATTTACTTTGAAACTTATGCCATTTCATGACCACAAAAACTAAGTTATCAAGCGAGATCTGCAAAGGACCAGCATGACGAAGTGTGTCTTTCTCGGTAGAACGCGTTTGAAACAAACCAACAGCTTTAAGAAGTAGGCGACCGGTTCGTATTCTCTTTGAGTTACTGCAGCGTTCGAAACCGGCTGGGTTGGCGTCGTGTCGTGTTTTTACTAGCGATGTGCAGGCGCATAAAAAGTGGACGCGGCAGAATGGTCCGCGCAAGCGCAATTAAGACCAAGGTCTCCGGGTTATCAAACCCATGTCGGCGACTCGCGATGCCAGCCGCGCCTCGTTGCTGATGCAAAAAATGTAGCGAATAATGAAGTCGATGGTATTAAAGATAATGGCAGGGTTAACACGACGGCTGCATAGCCGTAACTACCCACGTACCGGTGATCGGTGAACAGTTGGACACATAACTGACGCCGGACATCTTATTTCCATTTAACTCACTAAAGTACCCATCCAGAAACAATTCATAAAGTTGACCTTTACGAATATTACTTATAAGTATGTCTGGTTGTCTGTCATCAGCGTAAACGATTTTCACCGATTGTTACTGCTGAAACCGATTCATCTGATTTTAATTGAATGGAAGTTTCATTTTATTTTTGGAATGAAGAGAAAGTTGACTCATCTTCTTCGAAAAATATTTCGAAAGACTTACAGAAAGTAATGGTTGCTCAACCACACGGGAAATTCCAAGGGTCTTATTGGGTCAGTGAATGGTTCTGGCGGTGAGCCATGCAGATAGTTGGAGGAAGTCAAGGCTAAGGCACATCTACTGCATACGCAATGCTAAATCCTGTTCGTTGACTTGCACTTGACAGCCACTGATGTCATTCGCACTACTGTGACCTGCTAAGGAACCATGTTACCGTTCTTCGCAGTCACATGAACACTTACATAATAGAGCCTAGACAATGCCATCTTGATACTAAACGAAAGTAACCCCTCAGGTCAGACCATTAGAACGACTTTCGCTTGGCCGCGTTTCGCATACTGCCTTTCAATAATCCGCAAAGCTCCGACCTTTGGAAAGGTATGATGTGATGAATCAGAGCCTTAACTCTTTGGTGTTAAAGATTTTTGTTCAATGTTAGGTTGTTGATGTAAGTCATTTTCAAATGTATGTCTATGGCACTATCATTTACGTGATGCAACTATCGAGTCCGAGCAGTGATATGAAATAGCGAGTTCAGATGCAGCTACAGAGGGCATGCATTATATTGTACGACTGGGAATGAACGAGGTGCGGTGTGTGCGTGACTTGTTCCAATTACTTAGAATGGAAATACTTATAGCAGAAATAAATTTGTCTCTATTGCTACAACATTTTATGAGAAAAAAATATTTGTCGAGTATTTTCCTGTGTTAGATTTTTACGGCATTTGACGAAAAAGTGGCGCAATAAACTGAATGTACAATTAAAAATTATTGGCCGACAGGATATGGACAATGTTCTTTAATACCACACCGAGCCTAAACGGATATAAATCATGATTAAAGTCACCGAAACGTAATAATTGGGGCTGGCAGTGCTTTACGAGCTTATTTACGAGTTTCCCGCGAGAGCAAGTTATTTTTTGCAAGAAAACAAATTTAACGTGAAATATCGATGTTTGTTTTAGGTGTTCCTGCAGAATTTTTATTAGAGGCCTGCGTAAACAGCCTCGTATAGAGTCGTAAGGAAATTAGCGTTTAATGTAACAAGTTTTCAGGAGAATGAACATAATAAATCATTAATAAAGTAATTGTTATACAGAGTGAAGAGGAAGCTGGCGTTTCATAACTTAATGAAGTTCGAATTAAGATGTAAGTACATAAAGAAAAAGAAGTAAGCAAACTCTGGAAGTTTTAAATTGAGATACAACCCGACGACTCGTCAGTTTGCTTAATTAATTAGTAACTAAATATCAACATGCTATATTTTTGAATTTAGGGTAAGGAGGGGATAGATACTTCAAGCATTCATTCACTGTAATGAGGTTAAAAAAAAAACTCGTGTCTAATGAATTCGCGAAAAGTTTAAATTGAGTAACCGGTCACTATTCTGTGCAGCATCCTCCAGGGGGATAATAGCCACGATGAAAATGATAACATTTTTTTTATTGAATTCAACAAAACTTGGTACATAAAAACTTGTGATTGTGTCCTTTTTTTAATTGCCAATTTCGTAGAGGACATTCATCTAAAAAGATTTCTCTTTATAAGAATTTATTAATTTATTATTATTAAATAAAGTAATCTTGACAAAAACTAATTTAATTATGCAGATTAATAAACAACCTGTGTCATATTGAAGAAAATTTTAAAAATTATACACTGGACTTTGTATATATCAATCAAATTTTTGGAGCAAACTCAGTCCACGATACTGAACCACAGCTCTGTTTTTATGGGAAGCCCTTATTTCTTTTGCCGAATTTTCCAACATAATGGCGTCGTTTAAACAAATGATGAGAGGCGTTATCATTTCAGGCCTACATTCTACATTAATACCCGTAAGGACGGCCTTTACATTCTGACTTTTATTGGCATGCCCCTTGCCTGTCAGTCACAATTACCAATAGTCCATTGCTATTTACTGGAATCAAGTGCAATTAGGTCACAGTATGCAACCGACGCCGACCGTTGGTCGTGCGCGTGCGTCGCCTGCGAATGCTGCGGGGATTGCATTGTCCCCTCAGAGGATTGTAGGTGCGATGACATAATAATGTATGCAATTAGGTCAGATGGGCTACAGGGATTGCTAGATTGCAATAGTACATCCGCATTTATTTGATTTAAGTGTTCAAAGAAAATAATGAAAGAAAGTTAATACCTATGCCAATATTTAAAGGACAAAAAGTTATATCAGCTACTCAGTTATATTATGAATAAGTCTTAAAGGGAGCAAATCGAAAACATTACCTATGATCTTTTAATAAGATAGTTCTGACAGAAAAAAAAGATTTATAAACTAGAGACAAAGGAAAAGATGTAGGAAAATCTAGAGACAAAGGAAAGGTGTAGCAGAAAGAAACAATTCGAAAAGATTTATTAATATCTATAAGTAAGATAAAATGTATTAAAGACTAAATTCTGTTTTTGTTCTTTGAAATTCTGGGCAAACAGATATTATTAAATCTTTGATTGATGAAAAAAGGAAATTGGTTGTAGCGAGAATTTAAAAAGCTGTTGATGAGAAAGACGAATGAAGCGGCGCAAAATGTGCAAAATAATAGAGTTAGACTCATGCATAGAGACAGTTCTATGTTTTACGCAGAGTTAAAGACCTCGAATATAAACACACATTAACTATTTGCTGCTAGATGAGTAAGGCAGGCAGGAAAATAGAGCGGGAGCTACATTTTTGAAACGAAGAGTCACAAATGTAACGATGGGTCGATTTATATTCATTTTTTAGGATAGGCATATTTAAATGATGATAAGAAAGAAAACAAATTACTTGCCATGAAAATAATGTTATATCACGCTGCGTTTCACACAAAAATACAAAATTGACATTGACACTTTTACTATTTTTATAGTAAATTATATTTTCCACTGAAGGTTTGCTGCGCTCAAAAGCATAAAATGGTGATTTCGATAACAAGTCTATGTCTTGCAAAAATTACTTTTGGTTTCATTTAGACCACTTTTCAAAAACTGGGCTCCAGAATAAGTGAAGTGTTCCCAGTGAAACACGCGTGTTGAGCAATTTCTCATGTTCACCGCAGAACAATAACTCGACAAACATTTTTTATTTTAAGACTGTAAGCAAACCTATTTATTTAGACGACATTTGCCGTGTCGGCTGTCACAGAAAACGTTGACTCCAGTTGAAGACCAGGGAATTTGCCAAAAAGCAGGGGCTTCAAAGTTATAATAGGAATAGACTGACGGCTCCGTCTCCGGCTTCCTTGCCAACTTTGCAATTAGACGATATAATTGTTTTTTTTAATCATATGATCTCCACATGTTGTGTTACTTGATATAACGTTTTTTCATCGATCGCTTTGAGATCATGGTTTTATTTAGATCCACATTTTGCACAGATGGGCCTTAATGAGGTAGGGAGATTAGTTGTGATGTACAATAAGATGCTAAGTTTTTTGTTGGAATTCTAAAGTCTGCGAAATAATTGACTTCCGGGATGATCGTTAACGAGCTAGGTTTAATTTGCGAAGGCACAATAATTGCAGTGTACAAGCTAGATACGAGTATCAGCCCAGGCCACTGCGAATAACATTGGTAGCAGTACAAATTGAAGGTAATTATATCTAATTGCGAGTCACGGTCATGGCCAATAAGCACCAATAAGCAGTAACATGGGAAGGTGGACTGAAGGTCTGCCGTAGCATTAAGCTATTCCTAATGAATCATAGAATGCATTCCTTACTATGATTAATATTCTAGTGCCTAACTTGTGCAACGTAAAGAAATCCTTGAATTATATTAGGTCAGAATTTTGATTGGTGCATAACTCGGTAAGTATTGAAAGACTTAAAGCTAGTTCAGTCCATATATTTATTAGCTACCTACTTTACCAAACAAAAATATGGTTAGATACGGAGTGGCGCATGCGCACGGTTGGGTGATCATTAAGTATGGATGTTCAATATTATTTGTTTTTTAATATATTCTTAAAAATGTATTAATATCATTGAACAAAGAAGCTAAAAAAATTGCATACAGTATAAAATAGTTTATGTTATAATGTGATGCAAAGTGAAACTAAAAAAGCGAGTAAACACATATAAATAGATCGTGACAAAATAAGATCTTGGAAATCCGATACCAAAATAGGATTTCTTAGAAATAATAGCGTAAACAAACATACCTACTTTATTTGCTTATAGTCCGATCAGATTCATTCACTCACCCACACAATGAATTACAAATACGTATACCACGATGAATTCTAATATCGCCTATTATGGCTGCCAGCAAACGGTCCGTGTTAGACACCTACAGACTGCCCCAGTTGCTCTGGACAAGCGCCAAGGCCTAGTATTGACTTTAACACTAACAATCTTCATTATTTTCGATACAGAAACATTTTCTGAGAAAATAACAAAAAATAGACTTAAAAGCGACTGTTCTTTGACGTAAACTAGTTTTCTTTTTTTCTAAACTAAATATAGAAGAACGAGTTTCAAATCACATGTAAACAATGATCTGGTTTTCTGCCGAAACTAAAGACTCAAATTGCAAAAACAGTCGGATACTAGCTACATAACTTAAAACTCTTAGATTTAGATGATCCCCAGTTAAAAATCATCACTAAGAAATTTTTGTAAATCTTAATATTAACAGAGAAAAACTTGCAACAAGCAATCACAATGTATGACATGTACATATTTACATTAACATACGAGTAGCTATAGCCACAAACCACAAATTCTTCTGGAGAATTTAATGCTCGATGTTAAACGCCTCATTACAGTAATTTAAAATTCAAAACAAAAAAGGCTGAAGTAGGAAATACAAGTCAATGCGGCAGTAACTCTGAGCTCGAAATGGTTAAACAATTGCACTTATTGAAGTCCATTTTACTTTTATACCTAGCTCGAACAATAGGCCTGCAATGCCGCGCTTGCACCAAGAGTCTACAACAGCGTTTTTCAAACTTTTTAGAGCACGGAACCTTTACGGATAGTAAAATTTGAACGTGAAATTTATTCCAAAATGTGTTTATTTGCACAGATTTTTAAATAAACATGATAATTTTCTCAATGAGTGTGTTTGAATTCGTTCTCTATTGTGATATTTGGTTTTGTGGACTGGTACTATGTAGGTACATAGATATCATTTTTATTCGAAACTAGCTGCAACTCGCGGTGTAATCGATAATACAAGCTAAACAAAGCATTATAAACATCATGAGACCTCTCCAATCCGTCTGGCCAACGTGGAGAGTGTAGGCCAATTCTCTGTTTGCTATGACCAAGTATGGCTCTGGTAGTACAGAGAGGGTCGTGCTTCTGCAGTGGAGACTACAAAGACCTCAAAAATGATAGTCAATCGCAGAGATGGCTACTATAATATCGCGGAGCCCCAACAAAGTCTTTGCAAAGCTCTAGAACTTCGTGAAGTAAACTTTGAGAACTGCTGGTTTACAAGTTACGACGCTATAAATACGCCTGGACGTGCCCGTGACCCGTGCAAAGCCTGTATTGACGTTGAATAATACCACTCTCATATTGCTGAGACTATTTTTCATATTACTCACACTTGCGCACCTAAAATGTGAGCCTGCATTAATTTAACAAGGTGCGCCATGTTGTTACTTAGCAGCTGGGGATCTAAATATGAAATTTGCAGTATATGAGATGTTTAACATACATACAATACTCGTACATACAAGCGTGGTAAATGATATGACTTACTTAAAAGCATGTTTGTTTTCACAACTTTCACCAAGAGACAAATTCTGAGATCGCGATACAAAAATCTACTGTTCGGAGCGGTAGATACTTGCCTTTGATTGTCATCATCATCATCATCATCATCACAGCCGCATGACGTCCACTGCTCCACATAGGCCTCTCCCGAGGATTTCCAAAATAACCGATCTTGAGTGGCCATTACCTTTTACAGAATAGACAAAGCCTGGGTTGGGATATTCAATGACCAAAAAAGTGTGTGTGTTACTTAAAAAAATACTAGAACCACTGAAGCCTTCCTATCTAAGTATCTATATGTTTTAACTCCCATAAATCATACGTATGGTTGTAGAACGTATGGAACTTTCACGACCAACTTTCTGGAATATTCGGCGGAATATTGTTAAACGTCGTCGATTATGGGGTTTATAATTACACAGCCTCATAAAGCTTACTCGCTGGCGAAACCTTTTGACTTTTAATTAAGGCACGACAATAGCTTGGAATCGCGGCTGCTTGGATGAGGGGCTGCCCTTTAATCAAGCCCTGTAAATCATCCGCGAGGTTCAATCCACTGTATCTGCCGGTATAATCGACATTAAAATTATATTTGCAGTTGCATTGAGAAATTATTTTAAACTCTTTAAAAGGTTACAGACTGCTTAGTACAGAAAAATATCTTGTGGATGCGACTTGCAATAATTTTTATCGGTCTCTGTCATACATAATGTAACAATTTCATCACAATCTTAATGGTCTTTGCTATTTACTTTAAATATATAAATTTTATACTATAACTTTGCTAAAATAATTGCGTTCTAAAACATTCTCAGAAATTAATAAAAATGTGATACAAGAAACAAGCATCTGATATGGATACTGTCAATTGAAATTGCTGATCATTACCAAATGGGAAAACTGTAGCGGAAGAAACAGCGAAGGAGCATTTATGCCTATACAAGGGCCGTGTTCTCTTTTTATTGTGCTACCATTCTAGACCCTGTTTTTGATAGTTAACGACCACCGGGGTGTTTTATCGTGACACTTTACAAGTGTAGTGTTGTTACGAAGGCGATAACGTGGTTTTTGCTATGTTATATGGCGCTGGGTCTAGCTTCAGGTCCCTTACTGCCAGTTTTTACTGGTTCTCTTATACTGCACATTAACGTCTGACATTTTAACGGGCACTATAGCTTTAATTACAGCTGTGTTGTTCCATCCTTCTCTTGTCGTCCTGCACCTGTGTTTTTTCTCTGTCTAACTTGAAGAACGTGTTTATGATAAATAATTACTGTTGTGTGGTTGAACACTACCCTATACTGAACTTCACGATAGTGTTAAGCTTTTTACATGCAACGAGTAAATATAATTTTATACATAGTACAGGATATTCCTTATTATGGCGCTATTATGTTGATGGCTTAAAATTACGGTTTAAATTTAATCAAGGATGAAGGATTGCAACATAAAGTTTGCATTTAAAGCGTAGGTATTAACAGTCCTTATTTTTAATCATGTTGTTTTTAATTAAGTAGGTTGATGTTCAGTGATTGCATCTTTTTGAACGGCGAAAGTATTTTATTTATGGTCAGAAGCTTGCTTGAAGAATATGGCTGACAAGCATTGTAAACAAATAAAGGTATTACATAAGCAATAGCTAATTTTATTCTTAAATCTAAAAGTAGTCACTTAATATTTCGACTGATTGAGAACATTTTCAGTGAGTCGTTCAAAATACTGAAGCAATAAGAATGGCTAAAGGGCCAAATTATAACTAACAGATAAAACAGCAATAAAAACTACGTCGGAAGCGTTCTGTATGTCCATCTATCACTTCAAGTGTAACTGTAGTAGAAGTGGCACTGCCGTAAAATACGATTTACTGTATTTCTGAGGAAATAAATCACGGAGTTTACGCCCTCGTTATATAATAGGATCGTTTAGGCGTTAGGGCGTTACTGAGTTACTCGCCTGAGATTTTTTTTGAGAGTTTGCCAATTCTCTAGGAACTAGCTTTATCAGACCTAAGTTACGTTACGATGTAATTTTGATATACATCCCATTTATCTAACTAAAAGTAGGTACGTAATATAATAGGTCTCCAGTTACATATACACTTTATATACAGTACAGGTCAGTAATGTAGACCAGCAATTTCATAGGTAAAGACTTATTACTTACATTTCAATAGCAAAATGAACATAAATTATACTTACATTATACTGTTTATTTAGGCTTGTAATTTATAATGAAATTATTTCAAGTTCTATATCAGTCCATCATGCCATCAATATTGATTACGGCCGTGATGATAAAACAACATGCCCCAAGGAATATATGTATTAGGAAGATCGAAATAAGAAAAAACTATCGTTGCTCTTCATGTAAGTTCATAAAATTGATTCGCTTTATGCAAGGAAATTTTAAAAACCCTTGAACACCTTTTTGCTTTCGTATTTGGCAAAATTTTCCATGCTTAGAGCCGCAAGACCCAAAATGCTCTAACTGCCTTAGGGAAATTTATTAACCGTTAGCAGTATAGACTAGAACGGATTAAATAAGTAGGATATTTATTTTATAAGTCTTTGTAGAAAGCAGAGCAAGGCTTGGAGATAAAGCATAAACAGAAACAATCATTAGACTTTTATAAAACCTCTGTTAAAGTATAGTATATATAAGTAGTATAAACTATAATGGCAAGTCTTGTATGGCGTTGTGGGCGGTAAAGAATGGAACATTAATATTGTATATTACACCCAGTCCAATGACGATGGCTTTTTTACATTAGGCAAAAATTAATCAATAATCTATATTTTTTGTTCATTGTTCGTAACCTTTAACATTGTATTGAATCGAAGTTCATTTGTGATGTTTTTGCTGCGAGTGTCTTTCATGCGTCAAATGTTGATAAGTTAAGAATGCTTTCGGTTCTATACCTTTCAAATATATCTCCACTATATTTCATATATAATCCTTTTAAATCTTTAGAAGCAACGTTGAAATTTCATATTATGCCATACATTGAATATATAATTTTCTCCCTCGTTTTGCGCCCAGGTTTTAAGGCCCTGTATTCCAACGGCCCAATCGGATGAGGTGTGGGGTGTTCTGTGAAGTACTATGCAGACAGATGGGGGCGGAGAGTGAAAGCGAAATGCCTTAAGCCTTAAATGGATTAAGTATGTGTGCTAAAGAAATTTTACGGCATAATTATCTTAATATAAATAACATATGAGCTATATGCACTTTACTGAAAGTCAAAATGAAACTAATATAGATACTTGCAAAGCTGTATACAACGTGGAAGGGACATACTCGTAATTAATCGAACCACGGGCTATAGTAGACCACTATAGTTTAATGAAACTAAAATAACAGTCAAAAACTAAAACAAAATTTTGGCATTTCCATACAAAAGTGTGCAGCCGCCCGGGCAATTTTTATGGGAAGATCATTTTTTTTGTTTTTTGACTATTATTTTATTATTATTATAATATAGTGATCTAGTAAAGCATGTGGTTCGATTTATTAAGAGTCCCTTCCACGTTGTATGTACCTACACGCGTCTTTTTTATTCAGAACTTGTCCTAATATTCTGCAGCTTGATATTTCTTATTCCTGTTACTTTTGTAATATCATTTGTTTAGGGGAACTACTAACTGTACCCAGCATTAAGTTGTTTACGATACGTGGAGCTCAGCCTGGGTACAAATAGGAACAGCACCATTAATTTTCACTTAGCCCAAATAAGACCTTATTGGGGTGCCAGTGACTGTACTAACTGTCGCTTACAACGGTACAACACATTTGAACCTCGTCCACTATGATAGTAGTGTAAAGCATAGTTTGATAACGTTTTGTAAGCGAAACGTTTCTTAAACTTAACAAATTGTTGTGTAACATTTACAAAATCATACGTTTTTAAGTCATAATGAAGTTCTAAATGAAGAGAACCCCACGAATACCTCAACGTGAATAAAACCCGTCTTTTACATGTCTCCCCCCACCGCCCAAAAACATCTATACTTAACTTCAATCCTTTTATTTGTAATTGGTTAAAATATCGCTAGGTATATATAAAAAATGTACGTGTTATAATTTTTAGCTTTTACAATAATATACTATGCTTTTTTTGCTTTATTTCGTGGTTAGTTTAAACATTTAAAGCGCTAAATATCCGCTTTGTTCTAGCTCTTCCATTGAGTAAAGTAAGCCCACAGAGTACTTTGTTATAACCTGATCCTAACCTATGTCGTAGGAACTTATTAGTTATCTGTGCCTATGTGAAGTGTGCCTCAAAGTCCACATTAGTTTTTATCTATGGAATGCACATCTACGCGTCACAACCTCATGCACTAATCATTAAAAACTATTGTTTGAGACATCGCCATGCCCTTGAAAACGCGATAACCAAGTTCGCTAGTGTTGCACCTACTTACGTAACTTTACTGTAACGGATGACAACAGATTGTGACTGCCCAGAGGTGCCAGACAAAAAGGGGTGCCGGCCCAGGGTTTATAAATGAATAGTTAAAAATGAATACAGTGATAGAGTTAATATATAGTTTAAAAGAATAGAAAATGAATATTAGGAGACTAGTTTAGAGCAGACATACGCAGAGATACAGAAAGGACAAATGTTGAGTCACAGTGACTTTCACGAAAAGATGAAAAACACGGAGGAAAAAAAACTATAAAATGCAACATTTAGTTCGATTTTACACCCCCAAAACATCTACAAACCAATTTTCGTCGAAATCGTTGGTTCGAACTTTTAATTAGGTATAGGTATTAAACAAAAATAAATATATGCGGACAAATCACACAGATTAAGCTAGCCCCAAAGTACAGTAGCCACCGTTTGAGACTTGTGTTATGGGCACTTATGGGATACTAACTCAACGATACTATATTTTATAACAAAATTAAAACAACAACGACCCCGGTTGGCCTGAAAAAGATCATTTCCCTCTTTGACCTGATGGGGGATCGAACCCGGGACATCCTGAGTGGCAGTGGCACTAGGCCACTGAGTCCGTCGTACTAGAATAGCTAGGTATATAGGCTAGGTGATTTAACTTATTTCGGGTTACATTGGGGGCGTTTATAAAATGTCCTTCCGGGGCACTGGTAGTGCTAAAACCAGCACAGCACACACACATGTCTGGAATGGTATTTTAATCTAGCGTGTCGTAAAATAGCCACATACAAGCGATGGCAAGTAATAAACTTGGTAACTGACAAGAACCGGGTTTTGTTTTAAATTGTTATAGTTTTTTTGTCTCTTTTGAAATGTAATGAAGATGATTTGTTTTAAAACTATGAGAGTAAAGAGAGCATTTATTTGTTTTATGGGGAGCAATTGACAGAATAGTTTGCTGTCGTTCAATAGACATTCCAACGGCATAATAAAATTAAAATTTGTATGTCATGCATGTCTTTTCTTTTCTGTGCCTTTATTTTTAGTTATTTAGATCAGTAAGATTAGTTAGATTATTAGTGTTTCTTGTTTTTAGTGTTTTTTTTTCTTGTACGTGGCAAGACGAATATTTGAGTATTGTTACGATTCTCTTATTTATTTAAGGAATGAAGATGTTTTATACAACTGAAAGTAAAAACAAATCAGCAGCGACGGTCGCCGACGGTCGCCGACAGGTGTCGCGGGAATATTGTCGCTGGTATCATAGATCAAAGATTATAAGTAATATATTGTCTTTGCTGGTATGTAAGAGCGCGCATATGATTAACATTGGTCATAAAGTCTGTATGTATGTAACTATCTCGTAAATGTGACGCAGATTTCCAAGACTTGTTTCAACTAGTTTTTGAGATGATTGTATCCCTGGAAAATTGCTGCAATGACGTTGATATTTTATTTGAGGCTGGGTATTTAGCATGTAATTAGATGAAGGTGATGCAAGTATGACGAAATGCTAAAGAAAACATTCTCAAGGCGAAGCTAATCGTTGGCGGAAATATTTTGAAGATTGTCAAGGTATACATGTACAGTAATTTTTAATAGAATATAAATATTTTCATGGGCAGTATAGTCTATATTTAATACGGATGTGGACTAAATTAGTTTTGGCTCATGAGATAGATTATCAAAAAGTAGTAAGTTAAAAGTATTTTTTATTTTTTGTTTAGGTAAAAATGACGAAAATAAAGCGCATTTGAATTTTGCGTAAAGTCACGATCAGCTACAATTTTTAACCAAAAGTGACGTAATCGGCGAACCTTCAAAGCGATGTATCTATGTAAACTTTTACTACTTACTGTGCTTAATGAAAAAAATATGGGTTCTTTATTTTTGGATAGTTTAGTTGACGGACTAAATAAAATATTTTTTACCCTTCCCTATCCTGAACAATTCTTAATGAATGTTTAACAAAATAAGGTAAATAAAATCTGGTAACTATGAAAATTGATTGTTTTCCTATTTCAATGCAATTTGTTCAATATTATTGTCTAAACTTGCCGTTTAGCTTGTAGTAATTTTGATTTTGTATATACCTAGAATTTTTTGTAGTGTTGGGACATCATATTTAAGACCTTTTCATTTCCCTCTATCCTTTTTCATTTCAGTTATCATGTGATATTAAATGATCAGTAGGTACATGTTAATGACATGCCTGCAAATATCTAACAAGATGAGACATTCACGTGTTAACGAGAAACATTCTCACAAACAACCTGATACCAGTTCTAACCTTTGGATAAGATAGTATCTATGTAATGGTTTCCATTACGTAGTTACTATCTTATACATTTATATTATATACATGTTATATTATATAGTTAGAACTGGTACACGTCACAAACCGTAGTATAAATTATACATAAATACATTATCACTTCTTAATCCCAAATAGTTCAAATAGAGATCATTCTTAATTCAATTCAATTCTTTATTTCAGATATCTAAGATCAAATTTGTTAATATACAGTTACTTAAAAAACTTAAACTATTTTAAGGAATATGAACTCAGTCCATGATACTGAACAACATTCCCCAAGGAGCATATATTGAAATAAAAATAATAATATGGGCTTCCCATACTTCTATAAGAGGCCAGGTCAATTGACCGAACCGAGTTTTTATACAATGCCCATTTTTTTTTAAATTTCATTATTAGTTCTTTGGAGAAAGTCGTTTAGTATCATCGACTGAGTTTATCCCTAAAATAAGTTCCGTTTATTCTGTTAGGCGTCATATTTAACATTTTATCGCACTATAAATATCGGTACGAAACTGCATGCTTTCCTTCAGCTGCTGAAGTGCTATTTTTGAAACGCGGAGTCACCAAAACAAATGGTTTTCCCATATAAAAAATCGTTCATTTGGTGACTCCGCGTCTGAAAAAAAGCACCTCTGGCCGAGTCTGGCCTCGTTTGCGGTTTATCAAAACAATACCCAATAAAAACAGTCGTGGATTCGCCAACGCGACACCAATTCGAGGAGATATTGAACTGTGCAAGTGGGCCAACGGCCTTGACCTGGCGCTGCTTTGGACTGACTCAGCTATGGTTTAGTCAACTAAAAACTAACCTCTTTTAAGGCTACCTTATTTAGATATATTAGCAAGTAGTTTATTACTGGTATTGCGTGATATAGTTCTAGTACATCATACTTACTTATATAATTAATTTTTTTCTAGAGCGCAAATTGTTACAGCTGGGTCACACACAACTCCTTAAATTACACAAAAAATAATGGCGTAACAATGTAATATTATTTATTTATTACATTATACAACGTGGAAGGGACATACCCGTAATAAATCAAACCACGGGCATTTCATTATACCTACTATAGTGATGAAGTATACTTCATCACTATAGTAGGTATAATGAAATTAAAATAACAATAAAAAAAATCGGCTCTTACATATAAAATTTGTATGGGAATGTCGATTTTTTGTTACTGTTATTGACTGACTGACTGTTATTTCAATTTCATTATGAAGTGATCAAGTGGTTTGATTTATTACTGACATGTCCCTTCCACGTGGTATAAAGGCATGATTATTATTGCTTGGTTTATCACGATGACCCTTTTTGGTGAAATAAGTCGCCAAAAGTAGTACTTAATTTACCGTCTTACTACTTTTTTAGTTGTCAGCTATAATTAGAGACATGAACTGTGCAGCCAGGACGGAGTGCGTTGTAGACAACCTTGACCTGCTGGCCTGTCGCTGCCCCACACCACAACGTACGTAGGGTTGTCTTCTGTCTCATAAATTCACCGAGCGAGCGAAACAAGCGAAGTGTCTCAGTTTCAAGATTGGCCAAAAATGATTTTGTACGGCTGTCCGGTTGTCAGTCTGTCCGGCTGTTCTCGCCTACAGGTCGCATTTCTTAATCGATTCTTAAGACATTTTCTGAGAAAGTTCGAGAATTATATAGAATATTTTTGTCGATTCAGTTTTTCTAAATTTTCCAAAATGGCGAAAATATGGGTGTTAATAACATAAAAAAACGAATTTCAACCATTTCACAAAAAATCTAAAAAAATACTTTCATCAAACAAATAATACGTTAATATAATAAACAAAAAGTGATGAAAAAGATTTTATAATGCACTGAATGTTATTATGATATGACATTAAGACATAAAAATATCCTCTTCCGGTATTTCCTTGTAACATTTAGTTTTATTTCTAAGGTTATATTTGTGTTATTATTTTAGTGTAATAGATTGTTCGCTACAAATATCTGATCAGAAGATTATTGAACTTTACAACAGGCGCGTGCATTGACTTGCAACCTTGACCTGTTGCGGCAGTGAACTGCCTGTAATCTTTATAAAATATTCGTTAGATTGGGTTAATATAGCAGTTGTTTATATCTACCAACATTTTTAGCCGTCTCTATCGCTCTTACATCAAATGTATCAATTCAGGAACCTTGACATAATCTGAGAGAACGAAGAGTTGTTTTTTAATTTTTGTACGTGCAATATAACTTTATTGCTCATTTATTCTCTAATCACTCTTGGGCAAATATATACTTAAACACAATAATTTATTTTCCCTCCAAAATTTTTGAAATAAAATTGTTGATCTGTTTTTTTTCCTTTGACAACCCTATTATATGGCTCTGAATCATGCTCGCCCGTGTCATCTATGTTCTGTGTCACAATATTACTCAATGACCAGCTCCTTGATAAGACTATGCAGAATTCGATGCGGTTTCTACGTCACAATCGTGGAAGATTTATAAAACAGGAGTACGAGCGTCGAGTAATTTTTTTAACAATTTACAAGGAAAAAGATATGTAGAATTATTATTCGCAGTGTAATACATACCAGGCATTAAAACGGGAGTTTTTAAGGTCAATGTAGCATAATATAGAATGTCTATGATTTCGTATATCTGAAAAATGTGGTGAAATCTTCATCAGACCGTGAAATCCATCCAATTTTATTTTGATTCGAAATAGTGATTTTTTATTTATTTTACCATTACTTTTTTCTACATACATAAACAACGTGGAAGGAATATACCCGTAATAAATTTATATTTACGAGTTGTGCTAAATCACTATAGTACGTGTATAATGAAATTAAATAACAATCAAATATAAAAAAAGAATCGGCATTTCCATAAGAAAGTTTGCAGCCGCCTAGGCAATTTGTATGGAATATCGTTTTTTTATGTTTTTTGACTGTTTTTTTATTACCGTTATACATTACTGATCAAGTATATCCCATGGTTCAATTTATTTCGGGTATGTCCCTTCTATATTGTATACAAATATATAATACAAACGTGTTTTTAACCTTCACAGGGTACACGAAATCATGGGTGGCAAAACCCAAAGACCTCTCAGGCAAGAAGAAGGGCTTTAGACTCTCAGATGGAAAACGAAAATAAATTTGCTTTCCACTTATTCTATTTCTTTCTGTTTAAAACCAACGCTATCATCGTATCAACTCAGTCTCCGTCAGTTATAACACGAACCCTACTCTAAAAAGCGCATCCTGCTTAGGAACTGGAGCACGGAACCAGGACAAGGCTGTGCAGGACATTATTCTATCAAGTCAGGCTATTTGAGCCGGGATCTTTAGCGGCTGGCCTATCAACCGATTCAGGGGAACTGGCAGCACTGGTTAGATACAGGGTAAGTTAAAAAGGAAATTATTGGTACAGTACAGTTATTGGTACCAGATAAAAGCGTTTACACATTAACAAACGCCTTCATTTATTTATGCCACTGACTGTACTCGTACCTAAAAAATATTTAAGCGCAGACTTTTAAGCCAAGTTATATTTATACATTTTAAGTTTTCATTTTCTCCCAAACCAACATGGAAACCTTGTGTGTCTGAGCGAATATTTATTATATTATAACCTGCGTTATTGAGTTTGAACAATTTTTTAATATTTTATGAGCTAAACAGTGTATTGGAAATTGTAAGGGAAAAATAAACATATTACGTTAAACGGAAAAATAAACGTTATAACTTTTAAAATATAGCGTGAAACTGCTAATATAAAATCAAAATCCTTATACATACACATACATACATACTATCACGTCTTTATCCCTAATGGGGCAGACAGAGCATTTTGGGTCTTGCGGCTCTATGCAGAGCCCAGGGCCGCAAGACCCAAAAGCCACTTTTAGCGTCATGGTGGGCGAGAAGATGGAAAAGCAATCAATACAGTGATGGGTTGCTAGCCGCATCGTCTGTTAACATGATTCGCATTTTTGCCCATTCCCTCGATCGGCTTTTACGATCTACGCGGGAAGAGAAGCAGCTGGTACATTCTAAGTTTTTTCATTTCTCCCAGACCAGCATGGGAATCCTTATAACCTTCGAAAAATCCTTCCGCGACCGTATCACAACGATATGTCCTAAATTTATCAATCCTTATCTACGAGGTCAACCTTGAAGTTCTTTTGCCAGTCGTTACGCCAACAAAAAAGATGAGCATATCAAGGAAGGCATTGACGAAGCGATAAAAGACAACATAATTTGGTAAAATAATATTCAAATGTCTTCCGTGTTGAACGAGGCGATAGTGCTTATCACTACGACCTCTATAAACAAAACAAGATGCAACTGTTATCATGTGGCCTTTTCATCGGATTAAGTAAGTACATTGCTCTGTGATTAAACGTGATTTATGGAAACATCTTGGATAAAATGATACAGGATGCAGTTCGTGGTTACTCTCATGATAAACCCGCTTTCATATTAACATTTCATGCAAAACTTAGTAACGCTACCCACGCTTTTGTCGGTAAAGCTCTTTCCATCTGCCTAACACCACTGTTCTCCCACTTGCTATTAAAATGCTCCCACTTCAACTTTATTTTTATGACTGGCTGTTTTCTTATACCTCCTATCATTATTTCAATATTACATTAAAATAAATAGAACTTTGCGTAACAAAACGTAAATATTTGCGTATATATCCTACATATCTTGACAATTTTATTCAAATGTAATTATTTAAACTAAAATTCCTATGTTTTAAAGATTCTTTTCCTTGCTTTTTCAGTAGCTTTATACTCGTATAAGCGTCACGTGATTCCTAAATAGGCAGTACGGTGATCGATTTGTACAAATTGTAGCCATGATATTTTCGTTCTTATCAAATATTAATCGTAGTGAATAACCTCTGTAGTTAATTACATGTCCAGCAGGGTCGTAGACCTTTTGGTTTGTCATATTAACTAGTTTAACCTTTTCAACAGGACGTCTGGTTCTACCAGTTTTTATCGACCTTTTATGTTATGAATTTTTAATCAAAAGCATAGAATTAAAGCCCCATTCAGAGGATGCAAGTTTCTTACCTGTTGTATACCATTTTATTGAAGCAAGTATCTGTATGGCGGACGTTGCGTTTAGACCATACAAGTCATCAGATACTTCAAAAAATGGTATGCAACAGGCAAAAAACTTTCACCGTCTAAATTTAAAAACATACGAAGGCAGAATTTTAATGCTATTGATACCAAAACATTTTGATAAGAATTTAGTGGTTTGTTTTGTTAGCTTTGACACATTTTTGCACGATATTTTCAGGGCCACGATACAGTCTGGCGACGCGACGCAGCGATTGTCTTTACAATTTATCAAGAACAAGTTATCAGTGAAAATAAGGCCATTTAACTGAAATAAAATATTATTATATAATTATACAATATACTTTATAGTTGATTATGTTTTCTACAAGGTTGTTTGGATGCCGAATGAGGACTCCGGGTTCCGAATAACTAACTACTTGCTTTCGCCTTCTTCACCTATTCCCTACGGAGCTCTGTTTATGTAAACGAGGTATTTTTTTCTATCTTTAGTCAGACAGAAATGTACCTGTATTTAGACAATTAACTAACTTTATAAAAATTATCATGGAAGGAAAAGTAGACGCCGAAAAAGGAAAAGAAACACCAAGAAGGTCCTTCATGGATGAAGTAAAAAAATTGGCAAAAGTCGTGTCGTACGGATAGGTGGACATGGAAAATACTCCACCGACAAGAACATAGTTCTTAAATGTATTGATGATGATGATGATGGTGATGGTGATGATGATAAGACGATTAAAAAGGCCATTTTTATGAGTATAGGTACCCTATCTTTTAAATTTGTTTCGTAAACTTATTTGTGATGATTTTTGTTTCTTCCACCGTTCTCTTTAAATGGTCTTATTCTGAGACTTAAGTCATCGTAACCTCATTTATCAAATAAAAAATATCTGCAATGATATTGCTATATAGCAAACCGTAGATATTTCTAGAACCGTCACTGCATTTCATAGTGGTGCATTGCTCGAGGCAGCCTTGCGTTATCGCTGCCCTTGGTCCACTTAGCTATCTCGGGCATCGCGCATCTGATAAACACTTGTTTGTCTGTTAACATAGTTCTCTTGTTTCACTTGCTACTTTATGGTGAAGTAGCCTTATCACTAGCTACAACTGGTACAAGTTTAATGTTTATTACATCTACGAAGAAAATTCCATTTGTTTCTTACCAGATTAATTTATTATAATAAGTTAGGATTGCTTTTTTTAAATGGGTGTTACAGGTCTTTTCAGTCCATCGAATGTAGGTAGTACAAAGATTTACCATGTGTAATACTATTATTAATTCAGTGGCTTTACAAAAACATTCTTAACACTATTATTTTAGAATATTTTTAAAGAACAAAGGTCATTATGCGGTTCAAATTCTAATTGACACAAAAAAATACATCTATCTGAAAGATGTATATTATTGTACATTATGATACGTTTCAGTATAACTCGTTGTCAACAACAAACTCTATATAAAGGGGTCGTACTTAATAACTTTGTTTGGTATATATTTACGGAGGCATTCCACGTCTTAAAATGCCAGAGGGAAGTTCAAAAAGTTATAAACATGAACGACGATGGTACTATTAGATACTACTCATCTGAATCTAACACAAAGTGGTTCCATATGTCTATAATAGAGAGATAATCAAGGGAGCAAACTATGCTTTTTTATAATGAACAGAACAGAAAAGTGAACTGAACTTTATTTCAATATATTTTTACTCTACATTTTTTAATAATTATCTAAAACCATTTTATTTGTTTAATATTCTAAAACTGCGGCTGCGTAATCAATCAGTAAACTAAAACTATTTTTATCTCAAAAGCAATCCAAACTACGTGATTCGATTTAGATTCTTGGCGTTTTTTCGTTCGTCTCTATAGATTCGTTATTTGATAAAACGACGTCGAATTTTGCAGCCAACAAAAAACTGAATAGCATACAATAGATATCAAGACTGAGATCAAATTATAGGCGATTAGGCCGTTTTTACCCAACTCTTTTGTACATAATGATATGCTTGGTCACGTAGCGGTATCATTTGCAAAGTTCTATGGACAATCTAATTCTAAATTTCGAAGATGTTTGATTTGGTCTTGGATATATTGAACTAGACTTAGTATAAGACTTTCAAGTCATATTAACCTGGTACCTAACTGATTTATTTTATGTATCAGGACCCACGGTAATATGCTACCAACCAACGATTTCAGTCCGAGGTCGCCGTTGGTTGTCGAAAACGACAAGGAAGATTATAATTATATGAGGTCTAACAAAATATACTGAAACTATTTTAAGGATCAATTCAGTCCGTCCTAGTGAACAACTTTCCCCAAGGAACATACGTCGAAATAAAAAAAATAATTTTAGGCTTTCGGTCTTTGGTCAACTTTTATGGGAGGCCAAAAATTACTTTTCATATTGCAATAAATGTTTCTTTGGAAAAGTTGTTCAGTATCATGGACTTAATTCGCCTTTAAAATAGTTTCAGTATATTTTTTTATTATATATATTGCCCTTTTTTGCACAAAAAGATTCCTTTTCCAGAGCGCTTAAATTATATTGTAGCCAATTTAGTCAAACTGATAACATTTCTTAGCAAAATTTTGTCTAAACAATAAATATAAAAGTAATCGGTACCTAGCAACTACATGTACCTATAAATTTTTAGGGTAAGAAGATAATTAGATCTTGATTTTAGTTCCGTCTGAAGCTAGAACAATAACGAAATACAGTTAGATTGCGTGGAAGTCAACAGGAAGTACATTGAAATGGGACTTAAAATCAAGTGCAAGCGAATAATAGCATTATACGATAGATATGTTTCATTATTTATTTCAAACTTATTGTTATACTAGTTATTTATAACATACAGGATACTTTTTATTCCGGAAAGATTTTAGATTCTCGTGGTACTTCTTGTTTAGTTTAGTTGTAGTTTTATTAATAGTTATATTTAGTTTTATAATAGGATATTTGTTACGTTATTAAGGTTTATGTTTATGCCAATAAGATTTTAGTTTAGTACCATTGAACAGGTGATACTAAATAGTGTAAAAATATTGAAATAAGATTTTAGTAAGTAAATCACAGACATATTAATTATCAAGGTATTTTTTACACCTTATATATTTTTTTAAAAATATTTTTATTTTTACCACAAAATGAACGCTCTCGTTTATACATTTTTAAACTAGTGACCATTCTAAAATTTTATAAAATTTTGTACAAAATATTCTTATTCTATGATTTTATCCAGACTGTAAGTTGTTTCCACAGAGACCTCATTTGGTCTGCAAATATCCCTGTTCTACAATTCTATCATGAAAGTTTAATCAGTTCGTAGTAAAAATGGTGGTGTAACCTTCCGCGAGATAGCACTACCTTGAAACTTGTATTGCGATCTACAGATAATAATATTATAATATCTTATGCTGTGTTTATTTACCACGTATTTTCCTCAAAAATATAGTAGCAAAACATACAAAAACAAAAAATTTTTTTGGATGTTTCTGCAACAAAAATATTTAAACTTATTTTGTTTATTTTTTTTTTCAAAAAGGTCACTTTAGTTTCTTTCAAATACGTTATTAGCCAACATTTTCAACTGCTTCATAAAGTGTCACATATACTGGTTATACTAGTAAAATAACCGGCCAAGTGCGTGCCAGACGCGCAAATGAAAGGTTCCGTACCATAATAAAAAAATACGTTGTTGTATGGGAGCCCCATTTGATTTATTCTGTTTTTAGTATTTGTTGTCATGGCGGCAATAGAAATAAGTACATCATCTGTGAAAATTGCAACTGTCTGGATATCACGTTTTATGAGATACAGCCCGGTGCCAGACACAAGGACAGACAAACGAACAGCGGAGTCTGAGTAATAGTAACTCTAAGGATTATGTACTTGCTGATAAAATTTTGTTTTTACAATTTAACTTTTGCCCAAAATAACCCGTTAATCATTTTCCACCTACGTAGGTTTATTGATCCAAACCCTGGAAATTAACCACCCACATCCTAGATAAACGCTGCGAAACTGTTTTTATGCAAACTTCATACAATGCAGTTGACAATGCCACACCTGCGCCGCCCCTTGCACCTGTATGGAATTCTTAAATAGTTTCAGTTAGACCTATTACGCGGCGCAAAACACGTTATAAATGATATTTATACGGCAGATGTTCTATCAAGGATGGATGACCTTAGACTTTAATGGGGATAGGATGCCGCGTGAATATTTTCAGCGAAACAGAACTTTAACCCGTTGCACTAAAGGGCTATATTGCAATAAGAAGCCATAGTTCTTTTAATATTTCAGGCAGATGTATTAAACTAGACTTAAGTCGCTACGCGGAAAGATATCAAGGTTTTTTAAAGTTAAATATAAATAAGTTCTTAATTTTAGGTCTCACATAAACAGATAAAATAATTATAAACAGATAAAAATACAACTGAATGATTGTAAATTATGGAATGTCCTCATTGGTACAAGGACTGACGTCCCTAGGTGGTAACATTAATTAATGTTCAATATAGCTTTTTTAATATCAGTTAGACTTTTCCACTCCAATGCATATCGCATTGGAGTGAAAAAGTCTAACTGATATTATTGATAGAGGGCACTGGTAATGGCTAAATCTTTTTATTTTATTTTTTTGTGCGTATGTAGTATACGTCTTATACGTAAACGTGAACTTAGGTTCACTTAGTTAAATAAAATACCGAATATCCTATCAAATACAAGTAAAATTGCTCGTAAACTTGACGACACCGAGCGTAATACTGCAATTTAGTTATATTTTTTTCTACTCCAAAAACAACGCACCGGCTTTGATTTTAGCGTGTAACTAGAAACAGTTAGGTAATTTGATTACCTCAGGATGAAAGATACAATTCATAACATGACACGGTTTGTGGTAAAAAGTTCCCAGACCACAAAATCTTTGCTTTTTTTATACTAGCTGAGGATTTTACTCTGAGAAGATTTGTTTATAATGGAATCTACCAACTGATAAATAGATACTGATAGTTGGTGAATTAATTTTATTTGATTACATTTATTAGGTTTACCACCAAATGTCCATTGTCTTTTGGAAGTCGGTTGAAAATTGCAGTTAAAAAACAACAATATCACAATTAAAAGGGGCCAGATTTAAAAGGAATAAAGAGTTTGCGTACTATAGGTGTAACTACAGAGTACTATACAGTATGTTAAAATAGATTGTGTGGGTTCTATTTACCAGTTTCTCCCATCCTAGAAATCGCAAAAAAAATCTGCAGCTTTATACATATTAAGACGGTAGGTATTAAATTTTTTTATGGAGCCGCAGATTTTTTTTCAAATTTTAGGGATGGGAAAACCGATAAATAGGACTTACAAAAGCTACCCAACATTACCTCAACGGATCGGACAGAGTTTTTTTTTAAGATACTGTATACATGGAACCTTAATACTTACTTTACGTTTACTTGGAGTGGTGATACACACCACTCCAAGTAACATAACCTAATTTTCTCAAAAAAGTCATTAAAATAGTAAAGACGTAAAAGCAATCGATTTTTATAGGATAATTATTTCTGCTCTAGATTTGTCACGATAACCCATTCCGAAGTTGGGTTCACGACCAAATCGAATCATTTGGGCACGTATGAACGTTTGGGCTCGCATTTCTCGCTAACGGTCGGTAATTACTGGGATTGATGCACCTAATGGCCGCACAACAGTGGTAAATGAACAAATCAAGAGTAACGACGGCAGAATACGGTTGTGTATGTTTCGTGGTGAGATAATGAGAATCCAAAGAAATACATTTAGGGTCGACATAAACATTACGTGTTTATGTCGACTATGTCCAGCAGTGGACGCTGTGCGGCTGAAATGATGATGATGATGAATGATGAAACATTACGTGTATTAAAATTGAATTATTTGTGAAACAAAATTAATCCAATGAAATATAAGTTTTGCCTGTAACAGGCATGTATGAAGAGAATGATGATGGTAGATAAAGCGAAAGAGGATAGACCTCTTCCGGATCGTAACAAGTGGAAGACTCTGCCGACCCCTGTGCGAAACAGCCGTTATAATACGTATATGTATGGTCTCGCAAAATATTAATAATAATATAATAAATAAATATATTGTAAGTGATTATAGTTTTGTCAAACAGTACTACTTTTATGACATAATTTTATTAGATAATAATTACATGGATGCATGAGACCTTACAAAAAAAGAGGCATGAATGGACACAAAGGGAAAAAAAACCCTAAAAGTTGAATTCGTATACAGGATGGAAACCCTAAACTTCTTATTAAATTAGTACCTACGTTGATAATATCTTTTACAATGTACTTTAGTATGTTATTGAATGAACAAAGGATTTAAAGATCACAATATTGAAGGTAAAAAATGATGTCTTGACGTCCATAAAAATAAATTGGATTAACTGAAGAAAATTCAAGCTGTCATTTTTAATTTGCACAAGATTTGTACCTATAGTGAAATAAAAATATGTTTTCTTTTATGAATGCTTGGAATATTTATTTAAGTGCAATACGCGTCACTAGGTGGGATGATAATTCTGTCTATGCCTATAAAATATATCGTAAACAATAAAAGCAATACATTACAGAATGATATAACTGTCATCTGAGGCCACAGTTCAAGAGATATTTACAAAACAGCATTATTATAGCTATTCTAAGTGATAAAATTAAAATAAATATTCAAGTACTCGTAGATATTATTGTGAGTTAAGGAAAATAATTAGTTACAGATTTAATATTATTTTTGCGAAAAAATGTCACAGAAAAAGCCACGTTTGAAAAAAATAACTTTCATATTAGCAGATTTAAAAAATAAATAAATACTCAAATCTCTTTGATTAAAGCTTATTATATGGTTGATAAATTGTCAAATAAAATGTTACTTAGGAATATTTACTGTAAATGTTACTTAGGAATATTTACTGTATGAACTAAATTATGACGAGTAAGTTTTTTTACAAAAATACATTGGCATGAAAAAGTCTGCTAACGTTTTACTATATTCTTTCCATCCATCGGTAGTCTGGAAGACAACGCTTTTAGCGATAAGACCGCCCATTTTACATTTGAATGTTTTTGCTGTTTATATTTGAATTATGTTATTTTTTTGGTTTACAACAAAGTGTTACTTAAATTAAAATGAACCTATTAAAATCATTCGATCTCACGAAATCTTTATTTCCAGTGGCCAGTAAAAGTAAGCATTTACAAAATAGTTTTATGGTAACCATGTAAGAATTTCGTCAACACACTAAATTAGATCAAATGCCATGCCTTGTATGTGGCTCCGAACTAGGTTATGTTTCACAACGACCAGTCGACGGTACAGTTTGCTTTGCTTCGTCATTTTTTTAAATTTAGTAATTTTATGTGTAATGTAAATAGTTTAAATCACAGTTTCAACTTAAGATACTGTTCTGGTCCGGGAGCAAAGAAAATAAAAACTTTGGGCTAGCAATCTCTTTTTCTTATACATATTTATATGACTCGCGTGTCTGTCTTTCCGTACTAAGAAACTATAGGTCTATTTTAATGCACTTTTCACAAAAATGTACAATATGTTTTCGGCAAGGTTAATATATAATAAATATATCATACAACGGTAAATAACTAGCAGTGTGCTCCTGCTATACTGGTACGTAGTTATTGTTATAGATAAAGAAAAAAGCTAGTAATAATAAGGTTGTTTTGCTTCGGGAAAGTAAAAAAACTTACAAGAAAACAAAGTTACAATGACGACTAACAAATTGACCAATTTGGGGTCGGTATACAGATTTAACGGTGATTCCGGTTAAGGTACTGAGAAGATTGTTCTTATGATAACATAATTTATTGTTTGTTTGATAAAAAATAAAACATTCGAAAACTTGTATGGATACTAAGGAATGCCATTGCAATTCAAGAGTATTTTTCGTGACAAGATCATTAGTAAGTTACTGGTGAATTCCATTGACATATGAATGTTTATGAAAAACAATAACCTTGTTTACGTTATTGTGCTATGCTACATTACCTTCTACTTTGTAGCGTGTTTTAACTTATTTGTCTACAAAATATTTCAATTTAAATTCATAAATGGTTATGCTCATACGTATGTCAACAGTTTTAAATATGAAGGTAGGTATACTTGTTTATGCAAATTCTACAATTTTGCCGATTACATTCAGTGATTTTCTAAGCATATCTACAGCTTGCATTTAAAGCTAGTTACGTTATCTAATGTAGCTAGTACTAGTAGTAGTTTTTATCTTTTTTTTCTCTTTGGCAAGACAATTTAAGTATTTTGGACTTGTTTGGTGCGTACAGCTAGTGGCAAGCTCTTACTGATGGCCTTAGATATTTTAAAAATAGAATAAATACAATAGTAACAGACAACAACTCAAATTAAATCATTATATCTCACATTTGTACCTGCCTAGCTAAAATAAAGTACAGCTTTAGATTTGAGGATTTAAATGCATTTGAGTATTTGGCCTTAATGTAAATACATTTAGGCCAGAATGAGTTAAGGTAAAATAAATAAATATATATAGGGACTGATTGAGCTAGCCCGAAAGTAAGTTCGAGACTGTGTTATGGGATACTAACTCAACGATACTGAGATTGAAAAAGGCCATTTTCCAACGTGCCCTGACCGGGGATCGAAACCAGGACCTCTGGGTGGTGGACTAGCATAGTGACCACTACGCCACGGAGGTCGTCGGCTCGCTTTAATCTCGATATAAAAGAAAATTAAAGACGAAACAGTAGTAGGTATACATAGAGTCGTGAGCTGTAAATATAGCGTTATGTAACTCCTGGCATCAAGCGTGATACCTAAAGATCTAAGACCTGTAGAGTTCGTTAGCATGGTGTCGTCAGAATAACCGAGATCGAACTGCAAACAACAAAAGACACAACGTGTGACGTGGATGCTCGCAAGGTTTCCCCAAATCTTATGCAATGTGGTTGTTTCAACTTTTCTGTTCATGTGCGACTAATTAGTACAAATTATTAGGTTGGTTAGTCTTTGTTTCATGTTGGATATGAGTGTGGTTCATAACTAAAGTAATAAGTGTCTCAAGAGGTCCAGCATTTTTAATTTTTTTAAGAAGAGAGAGAGATAGATCGATGGGCAGTCAGCTCAATACAAAATTAGGTGATGTTTTGGAAGATGTGTTTTTTAATGCCACCATTATTAAAACTAACTAAGTTGGAATTAGTAAACCAGTACAAGATCAAACATGAATAAAAAAGAAACAGAATGCTTGAATGCTTTGCTTAAAGAATTACAATAGTTGAACAGGTACAAACTGAAGACACATTAAGGCAGTTCTATAAAAAAACTAGCACATCTGAGTTGAGCAACCATGTTGATCTACACTGTGGGACCCACTAGCCGCTCGCCTCTCGTCTCGCCTCACTGCGGCACGTGGTTACATTTTTACACTTTTCTATTTGCTTTAGTAACGTCACTACAAAGCGAGAAGAATTTTCTAGAACATTTTTATTTCTTGAAAATTTGAATGTTTTTGTAGTTATATGGAAACATTATTTACAAACTGTGAACCGGACAAAACTTAGGCGAAATCCTCTGGCTGCTCTGACCAAGTATGGCTCTAGTAGCACAGAGAGAGTCGTGCACCTTTGAACTGTACAAAACTTAAGCCAAATCCTCTGGCTGCTCTGACCAAATATGGCTCTAAGTACAGAGAGGGTCGTGCTCCTGCAGTGGAGACTAAAAAGACCTAAAGATGATGAACCGCATAATTTATTTTACATGTGTATACACTGACAGATGCATGCATTAACATACATACGAACGAAGTTAATCACGCATATTTTACAATCGACGTGCTTTCAATAAAATCTGATTTCGGCCAGCAACTGGTGTGCGATAAACTAATCCAAATGGAATACGTAAGCGAATGACAAACATTTTCGGAAAAGTCTCACTTACGTCAAATATTTGTGCGATGACTACACGCTGCCATTGTTGGAAAATTTATTTTACAATGGTCGGGGTACACAAAATGATTTCAAACAATCAGCGTTCATTGTAATAAATTGAAAATTTTGTCATAGAGCTGGGGTGTAGAAGTACAAAGTTAGCCTTTGTATTGCCTTGCTTTGTAAATGTAGCTATATCAAAGTTAACAAAAATTATTTATCTTTGAATACTTCGATCACTTGAATTCTTAGCTTAAATTCTTTTTTTTTTACTATTTATTTGAATAACTGATGACGTCAATGAATCATTTAATTAACTACAGCTATGTTCAGTGGATTAAGCTTTTTGCCTCTAGCTGTCTGATATCAACCCACCTTGGAAACAATGCTGTAAAATTTCGCGCGTCGAAAATGATCATATATCCTAATAATATTATCGAATGCGAAAGATTATATGAATGTTTTCACGTCAAACCTGCCGAATGGATCGGAATGAAATTTGACATGTTCATATTTAGATACCTAGATTAACTTATAGGATACTTTTTTTCTAGAGAAAATGTAAGGTTCCCATGCGGTTGTCAAAAATATGACAACGCAGCCAACGCCGCACGCCACAACTAGTCCAGTATAACGATTGTGATGACAATATCTAAGTTTTAGTTTAATACTAGGTATAGTTGTTCATGGTGCTTGACAATAGAGCTAATGACTAGATTAATGTTCGTTTCCATTCTGACCTCATCCTTGATTCGTCATTAGGCGTAGGACTCAAGCATCATTAGATGGTTCGAGAAACGAACATAAGTTTTACCTTAGTATTTTCTGTCGATGTGATTTATCAAAGTAAGCTATGAATGTCTGTTTATATCTATTTATTATTATTATTTAAATAATGTATTTTTTTTACAAGAAACTAAATGTAAGTTCAATATATTCTGTGGTAACAAAAAGAGTCAAAGCTTTTAATGAAGCATTTATTTATTAGCATAAGATGTCTGATGGGGTAACTTGCTCTCACCAATCTCCGGCATTTAGCCGCTACGAAGTGGGTGAAAAGGACAAGACAAAGGCAAACCACACCACTCTATTAAATAAATCTACAAAAAATTGTCATTGTGGCCGTCTATTTTCATACAATGATACCGCCAGCTTGACTTTTAAATGTAGATAGATAAGCAGTTCAGTCTTTGTTTTATTTTGTAGCGTTTCAAATAGGCAGTGATCGACACTTCGGAGCCATGGTGGTGATTCTCATGAGAGATATTAATCAGGTATGTCGTATACACGACTCGGTTAACATTTAAAAAAAAAAACCGAACGTAATAAATGATACAATCACCATTGATATCATATAACAATGAACTATTTATTTACTAGTAGCAAAACACGATTGTACAGATATGAGGCAAGGGCAATGTATTATAATACCCCTTTTTTATCTCCAGATAATCCATTCTGCACCGATGTATGCAGACAAACACATATCACTGTATGTTGATATTGAATTGTGTATGTGTGACAAGTTATCTATGTATAGATACTGCGTGCGTTGCCCTCTCGGCACTGTGACATTGACGGAGAACAAATACTGATAACAATATAATATAGATATACAGGTATGGTAAATGTAATCCAATCAGAATTTTGTTTTACATTTTTTCTCAATTAGTTTAGAAATATGGCGAAATTCTCACAAAGTATATTTAAATTTTTTGTTATTATATTAGTAACATCATTAATATGATCGATAAAAAAACTGAATAAGTAGTATGACTATTGAGTTTTTATAACGAACTTGAAATAAAAATGACAATCGCCCCCTCCTACCTAACTGTAGTGTGGAGATTGTTTTACCTATAAAACTATATCCATACAGAATAATCTTTTGTTTTTTTTATTAACCTATATCATCCCAACGTATAATATACAACAAAAAAATCTATGCATTCTTCGAGCTCAAATGACACAAACGGAGACGCAAATAATCAGATATTTTTAGCAGAAGTATAGAATAAAATTGATTTGCCGTACTTTGGCGTAGAGCAATCAGTTCTACTCTACTGAATTAGCGACTTAAACATTCGAGTGTCCCCACACTCGAATGTTTAAGTCGCTATCATATTCAGAACCTTCTTTCTGTTCCCCCGAACAGAAAGAAGGTTCTGAATATGATAGCGGACAAGACGGATGCAGCGATCTTCAGGAGTTTCACCGAACTGCATGTTTTTTTTAGATGTCAATCCGTAAATCTATCACAATACAAGAGTTGAAGATGTGACACAAAGAAGATTTTCTTTTTCACTTTTATATACATCGTGAAAGGGACATACCCGTTATAATAGAACCATAGGCCTAGATCACTATAGTATATTAATAATAAAAAAACAGTTAACAAAAAAAAAAACAACATTCCGTACAAATTGCCCACTTTTGTATAGAGTCGAATGTCGATTTTTTTAACTTTTGACTATTATTTTAATTTTATTGTACCACAGTAATCTAGTAAAGCTCGTGGTTTGATTTATTACGGGCGGGTATAATATTTCTTCCACGTTGTAAATATTTTATTTTTTATTTTGTTAATAGGTATGTAATAGTTGTAATTGAATGTAGAGTGCACACATAGTTTGAAAATAGATGATTTATTTTTATTTATTGAAAAAATCAATTAACGTAGCAGGGCTGCGGATGGTCTACATTCAGGTCATAAGTTAAACTTTGCCATCAAACGTGGCAATGCTGCGAGCCTTCTGATCGGTACTACGATCTAAGGTAGTTTTCCTTAAAAATGATCTTTTGTTCTAACCATGATTAGTATTTACCATGGATATGGTCATCGCAAGTGGGCGTAAGACCTTGTAAGTTGTTCAAGTGACGCAATTATAATAAACTACTAGTACTCATGTATACCTTTATTACCTATACGGTTTAGTTTTAATGTTATGCTTCTTTGCAAACTCATGCGACTTAAATAAGTGTTTCTGTGAATGAATGAACTAAGATCATCTTTTATCATCTAATATCAAAACAAGCTTACATTTTTTGGCCATTTAGGTACCATAGCTGGGCAAAAGCCTCCCTTTTTTTTTCTTTTTAGCTGTTTCACTTCATTCTTTGAAGCCATTTTACAAGTAAACATGTAAATAAATTGTTACAAAAAAACATTCAAGACAATTAAAACTATAAGAAAACCGACCGTTGTTTTTAAGGACCCTTTCTCTCTGGGTCCGAAAGCAGGAGTTCGTCGTTAATTAACAATGACATGCATATGAATGTATTTCCAGTCAAGACCTTCTTAGTTCTTAGTAGTAAGGTAGAAGAAAAAAACACACACGCACACTTTATTTAGATGAAAATGTTGAAGCCAGAAAAGATGATAATAACTTGAGGTGGAAATCTACAGCAAAAACACATAGGTACATAGCAACGTAACGGAAGCCTAAAGTTTTTTATATAGTCGTTTCGTGTACGTGGATAAAAACACCAGTGTGTTAATATTCTGTACATGTTCAAGTCAACGAGCATACTACATTGTGTTGATGTGTGCGTGACAAGTTTTTGACAAAGTGCGACGATGCAATGTTTGTCTTCGAAACTGCGAGTAGGTGGGACTTTGTCACAGCTTCACAGCACACATGACTAATATTTAACAATGTGGTGCAATGATCTCAGGCTTCGTTGTCGGCTTACTGTCATAAAAATCGATAAGGCTAAATAAAAATAAAGGTGTTTTTAAAATATAGCTTTTCTTTTTTTTGAGAGCTTTTCTGACAGCAAAGATACTTTAGGCTATACAACGAGGAAGGGACATAACCGTTATACATCTAACCACGGGCTATACTAGAGCACCATATAATGGAATTAAAATAACAGTAAAAGAACAAAAATTGTTTTTGGCATTTCCATACTAAAGTGTGCCGCCCGGGCAATTGGTATGGGAATTTCCTTTTTTGGGATTCTTGGCTGTTATTTAAATTTTATTATGCTAAAATGATCTAGTAGAGCCCGTGGTTTGACTTATTACGCGTATGTCCTTTCTTTGTTGAACAGTCAAATAATAAGACATAGGGTAAATACGTTTATAGGGGCATGTAAAAAACTGCCAAGGCGTAAGCTGTTAGTAAAAGTTGTGAGTTCAAATATACACAGAGTTTTACTAAGTCTACGAGTAAGTCTCGTTTAATGAAACGCTTGAATATTATTCTGCTGTTAGAAAAAACATTCTTCTTTACCATATTATATCAGATTTTCTGTTCAATCAGTCCCATGTAAAAAATATTCATTTTAAAACACGTTAAATGGACTCGACCCCACGTGTTGTCGCCATTTCTTTTGCCTGGAACGTCTGACGAATAAAAAAAAATATGACAGCTGTTAATAGAGTATTCTCATGATCAAAGCATAATGAATACAGGCACAAGTATTGCGTGCTACATTAATTTAATTAACAAGGTACCAAATCATTATACGCTATCATGCTCATAATGGGCTACTAATGAAAATTGACAGTTTGATTTACTTTTTACTCTGCTAGAGGACTAAATTACCTAATTTGGTCTCCTAGCAGAGCTTTGCCGTGGAGGTAAAAGGGAAGAAGTTGACAAGAGATTTTTTCTATGACTGATTACCGACACTGTCAGATTTTTCCAGCTGCCTAAAGGAATTTGATTGAGCTTAATGACTGCCATCTTATCTAGTGACTTGTATTTCTGTACTAAAATAATATTTAAAAAATCACCTGAAGGTGATTTTTTAATATAAGAGATAAAAGAGATAAATTTATCCTACATTAATTTTTTTTTTACTTTGACAACATTTTACACCCAATCATTCATTTTTCTGTTTTTTGTATTTCCTTTTGTTTATGGTGCAATAAAGATTATTTTTTTCACAGGAAGCAAGTGATGGTAGTTGGAAAAAGTCGTACATGAGTACAAACTCAGAGGTACAAGTAGCGCCTTGTGAGAATCAAACTAGTGTCTCACAGACGCAGAGCTAATGCCTAAACCACGCCTAAACTGCTTGACCACCACTACTTTAATATTCCAATAAGAGGAAAATGACAAAATAAAAATACTTCTATATTATCTTGTCATTTTCCTCAAAAATTGCAGGTCTGATCTTTACCATACAGAAAAGTTTTTGGTCATTACTTAGGCCCCTGTGAAAGACTAACTTATTTAGGTAGAATATTTTATATTTTTTAAGGCAATAAAAAAACCGGGCATACCTATACAGCTGGGTAAAAAATAAAAATTTATATCTTCAATTTTAAAACCTTAGTGTTACTGGCAACTTATCGGTGAGCAATTAATGTGGAACTTAAAAAAAGTTAACAACATTGATGACGTGTGATGACTGTGAAGCTTTAGTAGCTCCTCGAATTAATTATTAGAGTTGAATAAACATAGCTAATCGCGTCATAGGTCACAGCAGACGTGTGATGCAGAAATATCTGCAATAAGGCAATATTTAGATCGTAGAACTTTGCTCAGAGGCTATTCACTACTTTGAAATACAAGTGACGTAACCGCAAAGTTTGATGAACGCGAGGCCCTGCGTTAAACCGGCCATTCATGATGGATGGAGTAATTTTAGAGTTGTTTGTCTCTGGCTAACGCCAAAAACTAATTCTAAATATATTTACCTTTATATTTAGAATTGCCGTGGGACACCATTTGCATAGTGCGTAATAGATGACTAACTTTTGTTATATTTTACATAAATTAGGAATTATAATCAAGAAGAATTTGTTGTTTACAGCTTCATTAAATACGCATAAAAATACAATCAGTCTTAAATAGAAACTTGATTTTGATGTACCTATTCATTCTCATACCACAACCCGAGTGTTTGTAGGCTATTACTACTGTATTTTTTAAGTATTGAGTAAGATTTTTTTTAAATAAACAATCGACTTAAATTTTTTATGAGTTTTTAAAACAAGATATTTAAGTAACTATATGAGAAGTCATTAACAGTTTTAAAATATTAGGTATTTTCTTCAATAAATGAACAAATCTACCAACATGCTCGCCCATGAGCGGCTCTCTCTCTATCATTTTTAGCAGCGTTGACAAGGTTTGCGCATTATTTACCAAGGCTATCATTAATGTGCAAAATAAAACATCCATTGGTCACCACAAAACAAGAACTGGCTCTCGATTGGTTGGTTTGAATTTAGAGAGCATTTTATAAAACAAATCCACCAACATGCTCGATCGTGAGTGGCTCTCTCTATCTTGTTTAGAGCCTCAGTCAGAGCATTGGCAGCGTGCTCAAGGTCTGCGCGTTCTATACCAAGACCATCGTTAGTGTGCAAAATCAAACATTCATTGGTCAACACTAGACAAGAACTGGCTCTCGATTGGTTGATTTGAATTTAGAGAGCATTTTATCAAACAAATCCACTAACTGCTCGAACGTAAGTGGCTCTCTCTATCTTGTTTAGAAACTCAGAGCATTGGCAGCGTTCTCAAGGTCTGCTCGTTCTTTACCAAGACCATCGTTAGCATGCAAAATCAAACATTCATTGGTCAACACAAGACAAGAACTGGCTCCCGATTGGTTGGTTTGAATTTAGAGAGCATTTTATGAAAATCCACCAACATGCTCGGTCGTGAGTGGCTCTCTCTATCTTGTTTAGAGCCTCAGAGCATTGGCAGCGTTCTCAAGGTCTGCGTGTTCTTTACCAAGGCCATCGGTGTTGTGCGAAATCAAAGATTCGTTGATCAACACAAGATCTGACTCCTGATTGGTCGGATTATGCGAGGCGTAAGACTTTCACATTTATAGTTTTGAATCTGGTTTTGGCTTGTAATGTTGAAATAAAATAGTAATAAAATTACAAAGGATAATAAAAGGAGAAAGGAAGTCTGGTTTCATTATGAATGTTCATCGTTTTTTCTTGTGTAAAAAGTAGTCATAAATGTTTGAGTGTTGTGATGAACGTCCGCTTACGAGTAGAAGCAAAAATACTAGGAACAGAATAATATGTCATAAAACTAATAACAAATCTGTTTAACTATGTTTAAAGCAAAAAGATGTGTAAGAGTCTTTTATCTCTTCTAACTTCATAAAAAGAGTCCATAAAATTCAGGTTTTGTTCGAAGTGTTTAGGGTACCCCATTCGAGAGCAACACGCGTCGTCAATATTTTCATAGTTACTAATCCGCAACACCATTCGTCAAAATTACACAGTTAAAATAAACCTACATTACCACTGACTCACTGACATAGTTGTTTGCCCTGTTGCGGGGTTGGTGGGGTTTAGGTTGATGTGTGGTCGTATAGAGGGTGCTCCAGTGAGTACCAGAAAAATCTGACATTTGAAGATCTGCTGAAACCTGATGTAGAAGGGGTACGGCCTGCGAAGATGGTTGGGGTTGGGGGCGTGGTTTTTTTTCCAAAATGTAGGGGGTTGTGAGCAATTTGACGAGCGTTATTTGTTTTTGTATTTTTTTCAAAATTCAAGATGGCCGCCATACATGGAAAATTTTCCTTCATACAAATTTCATACAAACGGCCACCCCAAGTAACTAGGCGCAGCCAGAGGCCAAAAGCCAAAGCAAAGGCCTCCCCCGCGAAGCCGTAGGCCGAGCTGCGGGCGAGGGCGAAGCCCGAGCCACTCCCCCCTTCCCCCTATGACCCCCCCTAAGTAAACTTCACGAGGCCGGAGGCCGAGTGATGCGAGCCCGCAGGGCGAGCTGCGGGCGAGGGCGAAGCCCGAGCCACTCCCTCCCTCCCTCTTTGACCCTCTCCCCCCCGTCCCCCCCAGTTCCCCCCTGTCCCCCCCAGTCCCCCCAAAGTAATTTTCACGAGGCCGCAGGCCGAGTGATGCGAGCCCGAAGGGCGAGCTGCGGGCGAGGGCGAAGCCCGAGCCACTCCCACCAAGCGCGATTTCGTTTTTTTTTTAATTTTTGAAATCCAAGATGGCCGCCAAAAGTAATTTTTTTCCAATTTGACTGAAAATCGATATCTATTAGTATTTTGAGCCAAAAAATCCAAAATAAATTTTTTTTTGGAATTCAAGATGGCGTCTGTATTTTAGAAAATTAAAATTATTTCGTTTATAACGTCTCACTGGAACTTCGAAGGGGTCTGAAATTTTGCGTGTGGGTGTAAAGCAACCCGCGGAACTCGGAACTGGAATCAGATTTTGGATCCAAGATGGCCGCCCACACACATATTTTGATGTTTCCCATACTGACTGCAGTTTTACCCATTTTCAGAACTGGAAACATGTCTTACCCTACCTCAACAGCCGCACGAAAGACCGCGGGCTGCTTGCAGCCCGCGCAGCGCCCGAAAAGCTAGTTACACAGTTAAATAGGTACTATACTCGTATTTTCTAATTAAATTTTATTTGATTGTCAGCTGTAAGCAAAGTATCCGCTTTGCCATTATTACTCGGCACGAGCTTCAATTATATTCCTTGACAATATTGATACAAGTTGTTTGCTATTTTCTTGATTGACGGCCCTTTGTAATTTTTCATAAGTCTGTTTCGTTAAATTAGTTTGGTTCTTATTAAAATGTATTTATTCTATTTGTTTATACGTTTTGTAACATTATATGTAGTTATTTTACTTAACTCTAACTAAAATATATAAAATAATTTACATCAACATATGTACATACTTACTTCAACATTGAGAAAGAGTGTTCTATTCTGGGTATATAATATTTCTATGTAACATATGAATGAATGATATATGACTAAGCAAGAGAGTACCTACTTATTTATTTAAAATTTCATATTTTTTTATCTTTTCTAGTCAACAAGGCAGGTATACTTGAATATATAATGGTCTTACCGAATTTTTAATAGCTATTTTATTCATACATAGCACGTACAATATTGCGTCATTTGGAGACTCAAAGGTCTCAGAAAAAATATTATTTAAATCGCTATGAGAGGTGCCAAAAAACTTTGCGGAATGCTGTTTGTCTGTTCTATTTGTAGTACTTATTACTTATTAATTTTTTGTGTGATTCTTCTGAACTAGAATACATACTTTTTATGTATATAGGCATGTACTTATATACTTACTAACAGTATTAAGTGGTTATGTTTGATTCAATGTCATTGTTTACCTTGATATAAAAGAGGATATAGTTAAATAAGTACATATATCAAAAAGTTTTTAATGATTTGTGATACTAATATCGAATTGTAAGATTTGCCTAGTTAGGTATATTAGTAAAATCTTACTTAATACACAAATTCGAAAAAATCTAAAATCAAAAAATATATAGTTATATATTTTCTTAAAATTTGACAAGGCTTTCTCTTCCAGTTACTTAATTAAAGGAAAATATAATCAAATTTAAGGAATTTAGAACTGGAAATTAATGAAATTGGTTCAATTATTACAAAACTGTTCAATTTCGAGCAATTTTCTTTTACGGCTTTCCGTGTCATCACCTCAAAACGTCGTAAATTAAACAAGTCAAATTGAAATTTAAAGAGTCCTAGTAATTTCAGTAACCTTAATTTGTTTGCTGCGAGTTATATTTAGCATGTTTTAAAATTATATTATGTATCTATGTAAAATCCGTATAGGAACGAAGGCCTACTTGGGCTTTTGTATTGCCATTTTTTTAACGGTAATTAAAAATCTCTAAAGAAGGCATTAATGTCGTATGGACGTTACAATATGGTTATGGTTATTTATAGCAACATGATGGCTGATTGTTTTTGTGTAGTTAAAATTCGACGATTATTTTGGTCTAAATTTAGAACTTTCTTATGCACTTGTTAAAAAACCCATCGAATGGTGAATGACGGCTGGGGAATCAATGCAAAATATGACGTCGAAATAAACCATCCAAACCACAAAATCTTTAAACTTAATTTAGAACACAAAATCTATATGCAACACACGTTCAGAATATAATTGCAATTTCTCAGTATCGCTAAGTATAGTTAACCAAGTACTGAATGTAGTTCTACCATACAGGGTGTAGAACAAAAGAAAACAAGTGAATCAGTAAACCAGAGAGTCATGGGAAGCGAATTTGTTTTTTTTTTGTAGCGTAATTATTGTAGACGCCGTGATCGCGGTTCCGTGATAATGGTTGTTTTTTGTTTTTATTTCATCACTGGAACCGACTGTATTATAGTGATTCACATACTGCTCTGTAAAACTAACAAGACGTCGTTAGAGTTAGATTAGGTATTTTTTGTATTTCCCTTATTACCTGAATGTTATGATTTTATTTACGTTCGTATCTTGATTACTTACCTGTCTGTTTTAATGAATATCCAGGCAAAGTCAAAATCATTAATGTTTTTGTCTCTTGATATTTGTAATTTTGTTTGATAGTTGTTGACGTTATGTGATAAATGATAATTCATTAATACATACTTAGAAGTAGAAGAAAAATTGTATTTGTACTCGCAGCTACGTTTATTGCCACTTTTAAGACGCAAGCGCAAAAAAGGCGGCAGCAAACTTATATTTTTTTTAAATTTAAAGATTGCACTTTGTATTCCTATTCTTAAAAATTAAAAAATAACTCATAAAATACTTGCAAACCGTACTATATAAAGTACTTAATAGTCACTTAAGCACTTTATGTCTGATATTCATATTTTCTACATAAAGCCTCACAGTATCGTGACCACAAAAGGAACACAAGCCACTCTTATTTATTGCCAAGGCTTCGTTGGACTTGCTTACTTTACTTTTTGCTTTTCAATGTATTAACGCCAGCATTAAAGTTTATTGCATTATTTCTTTTTAAATATATTCATGCTGCAAAGGTTACTTACGAGTTACTATCTATGAAAGTTAAAAAAATTATTATTTTAATGAAATAACTAAATAAATATATAGGGACAAATTACACTGATAAATACAAAGATATGTGCAGACGGAACATATTCTCTGTCAGGAAGAAAATTCCTACTGTCGTCTCTAAAAAAGCGGGAGATTTGGTTATATCTTATACTACACATTAAAACAAAATTCTAATTTTTATTATTAGATATCTCATTTAACTAACAAGGTGTAACAACCTATCTCTTTTCTATTTTTTTTTGTTAATAATTGCGTAAGCCAGTAATATCAAAAGGTTCGTTTTTTGTTATAAGTTTGCAGCTTACCTCTTTTATGTGTTTTAAATTAGCTTTATCACAGAAAACAACAACATGCGTCTGTTATAAATAAGGTGTTCTTAAGACAAAATGAAGAAAAATTATTCTGTGCTCGTAGAAGTAAAGACCGAATCTGGTTGTTGAACTTTCAAGGTGAAATACCAACTTAAAATCTCTTATTGTGTTGTGTACACACATAACTGAGTCCTGTCTGAGTTTAGGTATGATTTTTGAAACCAAATAACAGAGCTGCCTAGCATTTAGACAATGTAGGTTAAAAAAACTTGAAGTGTTGATAGTTACACACTATTTACTCTTGTTTAATTTTTTTTTTGTTGGAAATTTTGTGTAGGTCGCATAAATTTATATGTCAATGCCTGTATGACATCGCTTAGGTCAGAACATTCTTATACCATATCAAACATATTTAATAATTTTCAAAGTAGCGATATATTACAACTTCTTACTACTATTTCTAAACGTCAAAATAAACGGGATTTGTATGAAATATAGACTAACTAGCCGTGCCCGTGGGCTTCGCTCCGCGTGCGAATTTCGGAATAAATGTACTATATGTCCTCCCCCGAGTCTCAAACTATATCCATATCAAATTTCATCCAAATCGGTTCAGTACTTTAAGCGTGAAGAGGCAACAAACAAACAAGCAAACAAATATACAAACTCCCTTTCGCATTTATAATATTAGTAGGATAGGATAGGATGGCGTCATATCAGCGCTCTTAATGTTTGTTTTCTGCAATAATAAATCTAAAATTACGTTGAAAAAAAAATTTATTCTGTGACGTTTCGTATAAATATAATTTATTTTTGACCCAAGAAAGTGCCCAATGTACACATGAGTTCACATGACATACAAAAATAAATGTACTTGAAATTATACTGAATTCATTAATTCGTGCTAAACCAGTTATTAGATTTTTATCATCTGGATTAAAGCTTTTAAAATTATACGTGCAATAACTGGTTCAATACTTTTTATTACATTATCCAGCGGATTTCTTATCTGCACAAGCACCGCCCACAAATTTAACAGGCGGTATAAGCTGAGTTTTATTTTGGGTGTATCCACTTTCATTTTACGATCCACGTGTGACTGTAGTAAGTAGATACTATCATACGCCATAAGTTCAGTCTATAGGCCGCATATTCGTATGTATTGTTTTTTCTTGCCTTTGCTTTTGCATAGAATATGGCGTATTTTTAAATAATAAAAGATTATAATTACTATCGTGTTGACGACAGAACAGCGTGCCACTAAAAAATTGTAAGAGGACCGACCAATCACAACGCCTACATTATTGCCAATGGTAGGCACATCCCCACTCACGCAAACTCGAGCAACAGCCAAGCGTGCGCTGTGATTGGTCGGGACACTCACGCGTATCGGTGCTACCTGCGCATAGCGCCAGTTGTATAGATATAGGATACAATAGATCAATTGTACAGTCACAGTGCTAAAGCTATAGTGAATACACCATCGAAGTGAAACAATCTCTCCAGTGTTTTATTTGGAACCGGCAACAACAACATACAGTCCACCTATTCCTGACCCAGTGTTGGCCTGCCGTCAACAGTTCCTGGTCCTTCGAGCCGGATTCCAAATCAAGAAAAGGCGTTCAAGAAAACCGAGGAGAATGGTCGTCACTAGAAGCCAAAGCGGAGTGGACGAGGGTCGTCGCGTTTTCGACGAGCCACCTCAATCACCGTCCGCATCAAGCGCTGCGCCTGTCCTTCGAGCTGGGGATCCCACCGACGCGCCGCCCGCGCACTCGGCGCCCGCCGCGCCCCCCACCACCGCGCCGGTACGAGATCAACATCGTACACGGTTGGTGGCGCACTCCGGACAGCCGACCGTCACCGGGACTCGCTCACGAACTGCGCGCTCTACGAGATCTACTGCGAGCGCCGTGGCACGTCTTCAGTTTGAAGCCGAAGAACGCCTGGCCGCCATTCGACGCCAGGAGCTCCAGATTGAAGCGGAACTCGTGAAGAAGCGGCTGGCTGCCGACCTCGCCGAGCTCGAGGACGATGACAGCGCCGTGGAAGATGGGGAGCCGACCCAGAACATCAGCCGAGTTCACGCTTGGCTGGACGAGACAACGCCGGGTGCCGCCCTCACTGTACGGAGGGAGGCCACCGCCGACACCGCGCTCAAACCTGGCCCAGTCAACGTGCCGGCGCCTCACGCAGATGACGCCAACAGCGCCGCGGCCGTTACGCCCGCCGCCGCGACGCTGACCGCTAGAAGCAGACGAATCGACTGGGTTGAACAACAACCAGAGCGACGGAGGAGGTCTCCGGCGCCACGCAACCACAGCGTCGAGAGGAGGTCGCCAACGCCGCGCAGCCGCCGCAGCGAGAGGAGGTCACCAACGCCACGCAGCCGCCGCAGCGAGAGGAGGTCACCGACGCCGCACAGCCGCGGCATCGAGAAGCTTGCTGCCACCATGGAGAAGATGATGTCGTCTCGGCCACCGCCGCGCCAGACGACAGACTTGCCGCACTTCTCCGGGTCTCCAAAGGAGTGGACTTCGTTTGCTGCCGCCTTCCGAGAGACTACGCATCTCTACAGATTCACACCTACGGAGAACCTCGCGAGACTTCGGAACTGCCTCAAGGGGGACGCCCGCGACGCCGTGACGTCGTTGCTGAGCTCCGCCACACACCCGGACTCCGTGATGGCGACATTGGAGCAGTGCTTCGGGAGACCCGAGCTCCTAGCCGACCTAGCCTTTGAAGACCTCCAAAACCTACCACGGCTGGGGACAACGGCGATGGAGCTCAACACCTTCGCCGTGAAAGTTCAAAACATCGTGGCCGTCCTGAGCGACGTCAAGCAGAGCTGCCTACACGACTCGCTATTAGTGCGGGAAGTGCTTGACAAGCTCACCCTGCACCTGAGGCCCCGATGGTACGACTACGCCGACGCCCATCCAGGCCCCGAACCCGACATCGTCAAGCTGTCAAGATTCTTGATGAGGGAAGCCAACGTCGCACTCAAGTACGGATTCTCCAAGGCGAAAACGAATCCAACCCAGCAGAAGCGAGAGCCGCCTCGCAACGCCGCCGCTGCCGCCGCCTCGCGACCAGAGGCAAAGAAAAAACAAATCTACACTACAACTACGCCGAGCGAAGACGACGTTCGCTGCCCAGCGTGTGAAGACCCACACACTGGGCAGCGAACAGTGAGGACGCCTTCGCAACCGTGGCATACTGGAGGCTGCTACTGGAGACCGGCGAAATCAAGACCGTGCTAGTGGCGGCGCGAGCTAAGGTGGCGCCATTGAAGACACAGACAGTGCCGCGCCTGGAACTACAAGCAGCGTTGATTGGCGCCAGAATCGCAAAACACATTAAAGAAGATCATCGCGTTCAAGTAGACGACACACACTACTGGAGCGACTCGCAGACCGTACTCCACTGGCTGCGCAACGGGAGCCGCCGATACACTCCATTCGTTACGCACCGCCTAGGAGAAATCACCGAGTCATCAAGGGCAACGGATTGGCGATGGGTGCCGACCCATCTCAACGTCGCAGACATCGCAACGAGGGGCGGCTACGTCCCAAAGGAAGACGACGTGTGGTTCACCGGGCCAGAGTTCCTGAGACGGCCGAAGTCTGAATGGCCGCAATGGGACGCATGCCGAGAAGACACCCAGGAAGAGGAAGTACACGTCGTCACGAAGAGCCAAGACTCAGCACTGCCTGACATCGAGCGGTTCTCCTCATACGACCGCTTGATTGGCGCTACGGCTCAAGTGCTGCTGTTTCCTCAGCGCTGTAAAAATCAAAACGCCACGCTGAGCCAAGACCACATCCAGAGGGCGACCCGGCTGTGGGTACAACGTGCACAAGAGGACTCCTTCCCGCAAGAGCTCCACGAACTCAAGAAAGGACACGCCGTGCCAAGATCCAGCCCACTACGCCGGTTCTCTATCAAGCTGGAAGACGGCCTGCTGAAGATCGACGGGCGTGCTAACAAGGCAGACATCCCAGACGAGGCGAAACATCCCATCGTGCTGAGTGGACGTCACAGCTTCACCAAACTGCTCATAGCCCGGGCCCACAAGAGGGCCGGGCATGCCAACCCTGAACGAGTCGTCAACGACCTACGTCAACAATACTACATCGTGCGACTACGGCCTGCGGTGAAGACAGTGGCGGCCTCCTGCCAGATGTGTCGCCTCAAGAAGAAGCACCCGACGAGCCTGCCTACGGGAGACCTACCAGCAGAACGCCTGCAAGCCTTCCAGCGACCCTTCAGCTGTTGTGGGCTGGATTACTTCGGCCCGATGACCGTCACGATCGGCCGACGTCACGAGAAGAGGTGGGGCGCCTTGTTCACGTGCCTCACCACAAGAGCCATACATGTGGAGCTGGTGGCATCACTCACGGCCGACTCAGCTATCCTGGCGTTGAGACGAATGGCGGCACGACGCGGCTGGCCCGCTGTCATATATACGGACAATGGCACAAACTTCAAAGGAGCAGACGCCGAGTTGAAGAGGACCTACAAGGAGTGGCTGCCCGCACTCAACCGGGCCGGCCTCACCTACGGGACAAAATGGAAGTTCATCCCGCCGGGCGCGCCAAATCAAGGAGGAGCCTGGGAGAGGATGGTGCGCTCCGTCAAGACAGCGCTCTCAACAACTCTACACGAGAAAGCTCCAAAAGAAGAGGTCCTAGCAACTCTACTCACCGAGGCCGAGTACTCAGTCAACTCTCGGCCTCTCACTCACGTGCCCGTCGACCCAAGCGACCCAGAAGCATTGACACCAAACCACTTTCTGCTGGGGTCGTCGACGGGCCTGCCTTTCACCGGAGCATGTCACGAGGCCGATAAGAAGACATGGAGAGCAGCACAAGGACTGGCTGACAACTTTTGGCAACGCTGGCTGAAGGAATACCTGCCGACCATCGTGCCACGCACCGACCGCCACGGACGCCGAGAAGAAATCAAGATCGGCGACATAGTGGTCATCGCTGACCACACTTTACCACGCAACACATGGCCCCGGGGAATCATCACACATACCTTCCCCGGGCCCGACGGCGTCGTACGCAACGTCGAAATCAAGACTGCGGGAGGAACCTTTCGACGACCCACCGCCAAGCTCATCACGCTCCAAACCGCACTCTCCCCGGACCAGAGGGAGAGGACGCGCTGCACAACGGGCACGCAGTCGTCTTCCAGAAATGGCTGCGGAACTCCTTCGCCGGAGGGAGGATGTTGACGACAGAACAGCGTGCCACTAAAAAATTGTAAGAGGACCGACCAATCACAACGCCTACATTATTGCCAATGGTAGGCACATCCCCACTCACGCAAACTCGAGCAACAGCCAAGCGTGCGCTGTGATTGGTCGGGACACTCACGCGTATCGGTGCTACCTGCGCATAGCGCCAGTTGTATAGATATAGGATACAATAGATCAATTGTACAGTCACAGTGCTAAAGCTATAGTGAATACACCATCGAAGTGAAACAATCTCTCCAGTGTTTTATTTGGAACCGGCAACAACAACATACAGTCCACCTATTCCTGACCCAGTGTTGGCCTGCCGTCAACATATCGGTTATTTTGGAAATCCTTGGAGAGGCCTATGTCAAGCAGTGGACGTTATGCGGCTGAAATGACGATGATTATTAGGCCCCATGAGTTTAAACTACCAATTCTAAGAAGAAGACCAATTCAAAATAATGATTTGTAAAATTTTGTAAGGAAAACAGATTGTAGGGCGAAACGACCAAATACTTTTGATCTTTGAAGCTGAATTTGATCCATACACTTGTGACAAATCATCTGGTTGTAGTGGACGTACCCGCATACTTTCTGTGCAGATAGCCGATACATCCAATAAATATGTATCGAATGAGCCATCATTATTTCAGAATTTTCGTAACCCCATTGAGATTGTAGGCCCGGAGCTCGTATCCATATTTATTACATTTAGCCTAAATTGCCTGGTACGATTTCCGTACTACAAATTATGTGTTTTTGGAAATATGCAAGGTTTAGGAAATGTTATACGCGTATAATTTGCATGTATTAGTAATAAAGCCAATAAATATGTCAATTTGTTCGATATCTACGAATTATGCAAAATAAAGTTTTATAAAAATTATACTTAACTTTTTTTAAAGACTAATCAATTTTTGCGATCATATCACGTAGTGATTCCTAAAGACTTGTCAACTTATTGATCTAAAACAAGTTTGGAAAATGTAAAAGTGCATGCAACACAACGTCCTTATTTAAAAAAAAAATGTTATTGGGCTAAAGGGCAATTTCATAATACACAGAATCAACGCGTGACATACGCGCGCTTTCCAAAAATAGACTCAAAGGACTTGTATACAGAGCTATAAAAAAAAAGACGGACGTCAAAATGGTATGCACATTTTTGTTTGTTGTTCGCAAAAGGTTTTTATTTAGTATTTCATTAAATAGTATAATTAAACGACACTAATCATTATTTAAATAAAGATAGGTAGTCATTTTCAATAGGAAACAATCCTGTGACGTAACAAAACTATTTTAAGAAAATGGTACAAGTAGATTATGTATTTCTAGTGTAATCGTGGGACAACTACATGCATACATCCGGACATCCACGAACAATATTCTTTAATCATTTTTTAGGCTTGAAATATTTTCTACAATTATTAAATGTGTTTATAAAAGGTTTGTTATTTGGTATTTCTAGACTTACATTATTGTTATTTGTATAAGTGCAATATAAATATAAAATAGACCGTTTAAGCCCGGAAAAATGCTTGACCCTGACATGTTGAGAGTAGAGCTCTATCTGAACTTTCCTCTTATGAGACGTGCACTATGTAGTTCTTTTATTATAACATGCGGCATTTATTCCAGTATGTTAGTCATTTTGATATTTTCTTAGCACAAAAGAGTAGTGCCCGTCAATAAAAACTCAACAAAGATAAATGAATAATGGATCAAAGGCTGAAAACTGATGAAGATTGATATTGCTAAACTCATCTCATTATACTCGTGTATACGATTGGTCAATATTATTTAACTTGATTATGCACTAATGGAATGAAAACTTTCAACAGTGATACACGACCAAGTAAATACAGATACATAAGTTTTAGAGTTAAATAAATTAGTTTTTAACTATTTTTATGCAACTTGTAAGATAATCATATATTTAGACCTTTCAAAAGTACACTTTGTTATAGTAGAAGATCCGAATAAAAGTAAAAATAAAAATGCATTTATTCTCTAAAACAGTAATGGTTTAACATAACAATATGTCAGAATCTTTTATGTTTTTTTATGTATGTTTACCGATTACTCGAAGATGCCTGGACCGATTTGGAAAATTCTTTTTTAGTTTAAAAGGGCGTACTTGTCAGTTGATCCCATAGACATTTTATGAAAATCGGTTATGTAGTTGTGAAGGATTTTAAATTTGAAAAATTATATGTATTACGTACCCAAAGAACGCAAAAAAAAGGATGTTGAATGAGATACGCAGCTATCTGAAGCGTATAGTCAATTCTAATAATAACCTGGTAATCACAACATTATCAAGGGCACCGCTGCGAAGGGCACACAGAAAGGGCATTCACTCTACTAATCGATAGTAACTACTCAATGTTTTTCTTATTTTCATGTCTGTATATAAAGCAGTCTCTTTGACGTTCTTTTGATAAAATAAAGTACGGACTCAAAGGTAAAATAAAGGTAGGTAGCTTTTATGAAATGTGACTTAAACACACAACGTACTTATTAATAAAATAATGTTAGACTTTTTGTTAAGTAATATGATGAGTAGGCCGGTTGTTAGGTAGATACTGTAGTTAGGTACTTATTGAAATTTTTATAATTTATATATTTCTATTTTTTTATACCTATATTTTTATAATCTATAAGATGGGATTAAAATATATATTAAAAGTACAAATTAACATATCTAGCACAAGTATGTACTTAGTATAACTATTAGCACAAGTATATACTTAGTATAATGATTTGGAAGGTACCTACATCATCAGTGAGTGCACGATTTTTACTTTCAGTTTATGTGTTTTTTCTTTTATGTGTATATGGCTGGTCAGTAGTAAAAAAATGTTCTTCTACTCAATACGATTTTTTCTCAGATCTTTAAAATATAATTATAAAATACTGTGAAATATCAGATACTTACTTTCAGACATATAAGTATGTTTGCTATGATACTAAAGTTGCACATTGAACGTAATTCTACCACAGAACAATATAACAAATTATAAATTTACGGTAAAGTCAAATTCTAAACAATTTCAAACATTTAAGTGTTTCTGGTGGAACGGTCCTGTGCACTTAAGTACCGTTCGAGATATCTTTATTTAAAGTTACTTTACCGTTGCTTTTCACACTGTATCGTACGATCTTCCAACAAATAAAATAATATTCGTATGCAATGCAAATAGTCACACGCTGTTAAATATAACACTATGTAAAGTTAGTACACAATTTTCCGATACGGATCTTGAAGAACATCACAATATAAAGAAATAAGTATAGGTTTTTTTTTTATTTCTATCAATCTGATATAGGTACTTACTTATTAGTAAGTGGAACCGTAGGAAAATTCGTACAAAGAGTTTGTTCACAATAAGAATTGTATGACAAAAATATTATATACTGAAGTGTATTGTGCTGGTTGCACATGAATATTTTTATTAATTTCATTTCAGATATTTCTTGTAAAGTTAATAACATTACAGAAACTCAATGTTCAATATTTAAAATATTCAGAACAAAACTAGATAATAAACTTTTGACAGCACTAAAGGTTAACATATGCTTTGCATTGCATGAAAGTACCATTGACAGAGCATTACTTCATACATTACCTACAGCTGCTATAGTTGTAGATGTAAATACCGGCAAAATATTCTTACCTGAAACGAGAAAAATAATAATTAGAAAACTTACTTAATTTAAAATAACAACATTTTAATAAGTGCATATTAAAGTCAGATTTTTAAACTTCCTATCCTAATATATCAAGCGATAAAATTATTCATCGCTATATGTAGATAACGAAAAAGTATGAAATAATGTTAAACCCAAAAAACGTTCACCGAAATATCAGAAGCCTTATAACTCGATCCTAACGTAATAGGATAGGGGTTTCACGGTCAAACGGTGACACTGGCACACCAAGACCTTGACAGGCCCACAAATATGGCATCCTAGCATGGGCACCTGATTAAACATTTGGGGAGATAAGGCACTTGATGTGAGACCCGAGCGATAAGACGCCTTCCTGCCTAGTACTTGACTTTGTAATTGTAAAACATCTGACAGCAATATTCTCATGATATTTTAAGAACCAGATGCCTTTAATATACCTATAAAGGCTAAGAAACAGGGGATCGACTGTGATGAAGAAGACTTGAAATTGTGGAAGCGGCAACTACTTGCAAGTACCAAATGCTCGGGTTGTTATGTAAAAGAATTAAGAAATGAATTCATTGACATCCTCCCACAAATAAATAATGAAGTAGTTTGACTAGTTTGCCTTTACTTTTCCATATTTACCACCGGTTTTGGCTGTAAGTTTTTACTTTTTTTTAACACTTAAGATGTTATTTTTTGCCGAAAGTAATGAAAAGACGAAACTAAATTTTCATCGGCGTGACCACGACCTGACATAATAAAAAAATCTACCATAAATCGGTCACATCTTTTAGCAGACATTATGAGGCCCGAATTTGTGTGACAGACCACGTTGTTACTATTACGACACGAAACTTTGATTCTTGCTGAGCGCGAGTGAATGGTAAAACCAACTGAATCAATATTAACTTAAGACCAAACACAGGATTTCTTGACAAGGTCTGCATTGTGTAAACGAGCTGAGAAAGATGGTACTTGGATGACAAAGGAAGCGAGCAGAGCTTCAGTGAAAATCAAAACATTGGAAGCATCGTTTCATATGCAAATGGGCGGCGACGCGTGCATCCGATACATACGAGCGCATTGAACATAGAACCTTATTATTTCTGAACGATTGAGAGAGTTTCCTCGAATATTCTTTGTAAGCTGAGGATACTCAAGCTTTTCAAAGAATATTCGATTTTATTCAAGTATCGTATTATACGGTAAACTTAACAATCATATTTAAAAAATATTAAACATAGGTTGAGTTGGGAGCGTAGCTCCTGTAAAGTGTGCTTCTTTATTTTCTACATACTGTTGATGTAGTAGACGGGTCAAAATTTGAACGCAAAGCACCGTTCGACCTGATAAGATTAGTAAGACCAGACCATTAAAAATTGATGTCGTGAAATCCAATTGTGGTCCTCTCAAGTAAACTTCAACCATATCTTCACTTATTGGTGAGATCGGATGAGATTGGGTCATCGCCTATTGGTGCTGGTTAAATTACGCAGTTTTACTATGGTTTGTCTATACTTTGAAGTATTAGATAGAAAATAAAACGAATTTATGGTGCAATAGTGTTTTAATATTTTTTTTGCTGTTTTTCCATCTGTGTGGTCATGTGTGATGCGTCAAGACTGGTCGCTTTTTATAGCGGCTATTGTAAGTTATTGTAAGGCTGCTTAGTATGCGGTATGTCTCCGGACGAGGCGGCCAACGTCGATACAATGTAGACAGGTACTGCTGAGATAAATGATGCAGACGTCTCGAGTCTAGATGCAGACAAGTCAGAACAAAAATATGCATAAAATATTGCAACTGTCGATACTGAAAATTACTTGAACATTGCTTTAAAAATACTTCTCGTGAAAGCAATGTGTAAAATCTCCTTTTTTTTGTGCGAAGTGTAATATCGATGGCTTTATATAGAATAGCAATTGAACCAGTATTTGGGTATGGCAAAAATGTAGTTTGTTTTGTTTCTTTAAGCGAGATCAGTATATTATACTCCTCAACATGACTACAGAATTTCTTATAAATTTAGCTCAAGTCTTATCGTGATAAATATTAGTGATTAATGGAAGTACTCGTAACAAAATGTCTTCTTAGTTTAAGGATAAACGTTTACAGATTGAAAGTGTCAGTTTCCTCATGAATGGAGCACAAAAAGGACTAAGGGCCACGCGAATGCCCATAACTTTTGGAATATTTAATTCTGTGCGACGAGCCTGAATTGATGTTCCATTATATGCAGGCCAGGTCGCTTCGCCATGGCCAAAATTTCAATAGCCCAGAGCGATTGAGCTGGCACGTGTAACTTTTTGTGCAAAACTCCTTGGAATTCTTTGATACAGAAAAGGTTTGGGTTGAATATCTTATTATGCAATAGTTTAATAGGTTTCGGGTTTTAAAGGTTTTTTGTGAGACTTGTTTACGTGTTAGGTTATACCATCAGTTTGGGTTAGATTTTACTTGATGTTTTTCTGTGAATGAGATCCTCAGATATTTGAATAACTTTAAAATTACTTCAGAATGAACGAGAAGAGTAATGTAAAGCTATTTTTTATTACCAAAAGGCCACAACAACATCACTTTAACGACATCGTCCAATTATTTTCGCAAGCAGGACTCGCTCATTCTCCAATCAAGAAATTCAAGTAAGTATGCGTGGCTATTCTTGGTCTGAGCTTAAAAGATCTCCCTGAATAACTCCTGAAAGAATGAAATAAGCGATACAAAGCCAGTCAGTAGTGACAGAAAACGAACGTGTCTTTGCTACTGCCAGCACTCGCTGTCTCCTCGCCGGAGCGGGGCAGGCGCGGCAACTTTCTATGTGACCTCGAAATGCTGCATTCACTTTCCTCACGACACCGGTTACGCAACCACCACCACGACCGACATATTGCCGCGGCAAGTTCATAGCGTTCACCAGCCAAACCAAACATGTCAAACGACTAATAACCAATCAAATATTAGCTCCTCAAATAACCGGCTTACGTCATAAAACGAATGACAAAAGAAAACCGAGGAATGTCGATCTATCAAGCGAAGTAAAAAATAAGTTTGCAATTTATTCGAAGGGCAGATAAAAACGCCAGGTGCCATGCCTCTTGCGTCCAAGGTCAGCGTTTCCTAGAGCTGCATTTAGGTTTCTTTTTATTCGTTGCATGTCGCTTCCCTGGAGCCGTTCGCGTGCGGCCAAACCAGTTCCAAAGCTGTTCTCCATTCCAGTCGTAAGGCACTGCGCCCATAACACTCAAAGTTTTTATTTCAATCCTTTTGTGGAGTCTATGTAGCGCAATTTAGAGTATTCCCATGTCATAAAAACATTATAATTCGATTTCAATATGATTTTAGTGCTTACCTATGCGCATAAAATTTATAGCTTAAGATCTGCAAAGTGGACCATAAAGATTTAATAGTGTTCGATACAACAACATTCCCGCTTTTACGATGAGATGAAAATACAAAATAAAAAGGAAATTAATAGAATTTTGATACCTACAGCGTTTTACTTTAAAATGAAAGGTGAGCCTAAAACTGCAGAACTGGAAAAGCAATAGGAGCAAAACAATGGGGCCGGGCTCAGAATTTGGCTTTTTCTTAGAAGCCTCCGACAACTGCAAAGCGCGCCAGCAGGAAGTGGGGACGGACTTAGTTTATGTAACCCAATCACCTGCTTTGCTCGAGGCCAAGCCCGGCGATTTGGAAAAAATCAAGGCCAAATAACAAAATACTGGTCCACACATAATAATCTAACCCTCCCCTGCCTTACTGCGTCTCTACAGCAGGATGTTGCATAAGCTTTCTTGTTTTGTATTCCATGCAGAGTCCACATCGAATTTTAGATTAGTTTTTTATGTACAGTTCCAATAGTATTCTTATTTCACACTGCACACAATATTGAGCGTTAATAATGCACATGTAGGAATACTTCTTTCAAAACATTTCCAGTATGGGAAGTCTTAAATATTCACTTCGGAGATAGAAGCGAAGGCGACGCTCAAGTTTGTTGAGTGAGACCATCAAACTATTCCTGTTCTCACGTTACCGCTTCACATCTCAGACGAAAGTGTGAAAAGTGCATCGTTTTTCATTTGAAGTTGCGCAGTTACTGGCGTCTCTCTTAAAATTTTTCATCCTTTTCATAGAAGTGAGTGCCAAGGGAAGGAAACTTTTAGACTAAATGACCTGGATAGAAATTGAGACACCGCAGGCGAAGATCAAAAGGCGCTAAGTAAGCTCTACGAACTCTAAAATATTTTTGCCAGTTCGTTCAAACTTGGAATTTTCTCAGCAAACGTGAAATAAAAAGAATAAGGACGGGAAAAATTTCAAACTCTCGCTTGGAAAGATTTGTGGAAAGATCACAGAATCGTAACCACAAACTCATACAAATAGCTTGGATGTGTGTTAAAGACACAAATACATCTGTGTGAGTCGATACGATCATTTGTCGAAAAAAGAACTACACCGGGGGATTTCCAACGCGAGGAATTTTGTGTGAGCCCGGGGGTAGCACGCATCCCCTTTTCGTGTGTCGGCCGTTGCTACAGGCAACGTGTACTATCTTTGTATCAACGAATACATTGTGTTACACGAATAATAGAAATAGACTTGAATAGACAATATCAACTCGGCTTAATTGTGCAGTTGTTGACACTATTTGAATGATTTGGGGCTTGAGTGTGATTTATAGGCAGCTGTTTTATTGAGAAAATGAATAGTTGATACTACATTGATATGTACTACTTACCACACTAGGTTTTAAACTATGACACCAGTTTCAATAAATACCAGGATCCAATTGAAACAAATAGTATATATAATGTACAAAACATAGAATAGATACTAGACAGAACATTCGGATATCATAAACCCGGGACTGTATGTTAAAAATAATATTTATTATTTATTCGTACAAAGATTGTAACTCAGGATTTACAGGTGATGGACGAGCATTTTTAACGTACGACGCAAAAACAGGGGTGTTATAATTTTGATGCCAATGGGTGTTTGTAGGTGTGTAGCATTCGTAGCTCACGAACGGATGGACCGATATCGATGCAGTTCACGTTTTATTGGGGTGAACGCCTGCAAGTCTAGGGATTTTAATTTTCGTGGTTAAAAACTTGTAACCAACATACCCATCTTCAAAGGTCATCCTTAATTAAATAATGTGATTCAAGAGTCATAACTTCAAAGATCAAGTATGAAATGAACTGCTTAAGAACGCCATAGACAGGGCTGCATGCGGGTTATTTATCCAAGTGTTTAACTTTACGAGACATTAACTCAAGATTTTTATGTGTAGCGTTATTTACGGGATCGTTAAAGTTGAAAGGAAGTTTATTGAAATATGCCTGCGTCAATTTACGTGGATATTGAACCTCGCATTTCAATTGCCAGCAGCATCCTCGCTTATAACGAGAAATAATTATATGTATCATGGATGGCTTTAAAACTGCGTGCTTTTTTTAAATATGCAAACTTCTTTTTTTAGAGATCAACTTAATTCAGCCAGTTTTTATACTAATTTCATCCTTCCATCTAAAGACCGTATATTATGGTATTTTCCAACAAGTCAAATCAGATACTTTTTTCTAAACGTCAAAACAAACAGTCTCTATGGGATTTTGTATGAAATACAGGCAGATGACGTCATTGTTTTTTGGAGTCAAGCGCTCTTATTATCAGTTTTTCTGCAATAATAAATTTAAAATCACGGTTAAATGGATATGTTAAAAGACAAGTGATATTATTTTGGAACGTTTTATTTTGTTATCAGTACAAAATAATTTCTTTTTGGCTTAGGAAAATACCCAATTGCGCTTTTTAATGAGAAGCAGAGTTTTTCGTATTAAAAATGATTTTTCTTGGTGTGAACTGAATTCGCTATATATTCTATAGGAAAAGCTGTTTATTATGCAATAAATAATACCATAGTTATAGATAACTTTCATAGGTTTCCGGAGTACTTTAGACAAAGGGCTTGGAATAACGGCCTAGAACGCAGGTGCAAAGAATGAGCGCGTGCGGCAAAGGGACTCAACAAAAGGGCATATTTTCAAAATAGCCTCTTTAGACCAAGTGCGGAAGAAGCAGACCGCCGCCGCTGGGCTATTATAGCCGTTAATATAAAGAGCGTTAAAGGACAATACGGCAAAAAATGGGAAAAGACGTGTGAACTTCAAGTAGCTATATTTAGGTCTTTTGATCATGATGCCATTTCGAATAAATCTTGCCACAGATGGTTGATTCGTAAATCATGGGACATATATGATGACATTTTCATATTGACGAAAAATCTAACGAACGAAGCCTTAAATGTAGCTTGAATTAGTAATTATTAATTTCAAAACACGGGTAACTCACGTATAGAGTCAGCTACTGCCAATTAATTGTAATAATTAGTATATTAATAATATTAATTAATAATGTAATAATTAGTATTAATAATGAATTAGTAATAATTAAACGTTTATGCATATTTCGATATATTATGTTCCTTGCCTTGGCCTTGAGGAAGTTGTTCAGTATTATGAACTGAACTCTTAAAATATGTAGTTTTATTATATTTTGTTAGACGTTACACGATAAAAGTTCATACTGATTGTCCTAGAAGCTTTGGAACATTAATAAAAATCAATATTTATTTGATTTTTAAAATTTGAACTCCGAAAATCGCAATTCGTATTGTATTAACAAAAGAATAAAGCAGTTGGGGCCTTACAGCGTTATTTTGCTTTGTTAGACCTAATGATTTCTAGCACCATTTATAGAAGCCCTTTATCTGACCAGCATTCATTTAGCAGTCCTCATTATAAGCTGTTATTTCACTGCTTACCTACCTAGACTTGTATTTTTTTATTTCTTAGCGACCGGAGCTGGGCTCGTCTTGGTGCCGGCATCTACAAGTATAATGCGCCCGCGCGACCATATTTTTCAAAAGATCCCAATGAATTATTTATAGCAACCGTAGACACCATTACAATTATTTCTTTTCTACTTGGAGGAAACGAATGGTGAATAATAAGTATCGGGGTGTTTTCAATCTGACTGGTCGTTGTGGTGAGGTAAACTAGTATTTTGGTTTATTTCTTTTAATAATTTTTGGGTATAAATCTGCTTAAATAACCAAAGGGATATTTAAGCCCACCTATCCGGGTGCATACTGCAGATTTATAATCAAAAATGATTTAATAGATTTGCCAGCCAGCGGAGGCCTATTCCATATTGGGCCTCTGCTGGCTGGCAAATCAAAGGAGGTCGCTTTAGAACGCGATGGTCAAACAATCTTGTAGAATTTGATAAAAAAATAGCGTACTACCGCTATGGATAGAAACAAATGTTAAGTCTAGAGGCGTACAGGAACGCCTTTGCCCAACAGCTAAAAAATTTTTCTTATCTTCTACAATTTTAAGCTTGCATCCAATGTCCCTAAGGTGAACTTTCAGATAATGTTAAACATTTAAATGAGCCATTAATAAATTATTGGCAAACATTTGAACAAAGTCATATTTTTTATAGACAAGTACAGGATAAAAAACTCATTAAGTTGTTGCTTGTACAAAATGTATTGTGAAAAGTAAAGCAATTAAAATGTAAGCAAAGTTTGTGTTATAAAATTCACGCAAACACTTTATGTATTCCGTACACACAAGTAAGTAAAATAAATTAATAAAGCAATTAAACGATTTGTTAATTTTCCTGTACCTGACACGCAAAATATGAATAATATCCAATTTGTTAGGTATTAAGATAGTATCTAAGTATTCAAAAGAAAAATTATCATATCGTATTATAAATGTATAAGACACAGTAGAATTATCAAATCAGGTATACAATAAAGACAAAATCCACAATAAAGTAGTCTAGTTAGCATATTGAGAAACTCATAAACATGCAATCCAGATGAGTTAGCGATCAGGTATTTGATATTTTCAAAACGATCAACCTTGAATCACATAAACTTTATCCGACTAAGGTCCGCTTTCGAGCGAAACCAATCTGTTTCCCTATCACATTGCACGAAAAATATTTGTGTCAGATTATTTCAAGTAAATACCTATTTGATATAGCTTAATCATCATAATCGCTGCTATCTCATAATAACTACCGGAACTAAATAAAAGCGCCTTTCAAAGAACTCAAGATAAATGCTTTTTAAACAATTTGCGAAGTCGAACCGCTAAGCCACTAAGCTTATGAAAGAAGTAAACAAGGTGAACGAACTTTCAACTTGACACATTTCTGGTCGGCCCAATTGTTCCGGGCGGCGACCGACGTTGCGCAACGGGATTGCCCAGATTTGGGGCAAACAGGCCCATGCCCAATTTGGGCCAAACAAGGATCAAACTCAACAAAAGTAGAGCGTTGAGGAAAATGTTGCTGCGTCGGATTTAGGTCAGCGGTTTTGTTGTTTTGACGGTTTGTAATTGGAACTCGATTGTTTATTTCAGTTTTACCTGTAGGGTTGAATTGGATTTGATTGCAGAATTTGCAGAAATATTATTGTTGGATAGTCAGTTGTTTTAGATTGGATGAAATTTAAAAGGCGTGGATAGCTAAGCAAATAAATCAATTTCTCAAAAAGTTTTTAGATGCTGTAAGTAGCGTTTAGTGCAGAGGACCTTTTGCAGCTGATATCATGATGGATATACCTAAGATAAAGGTAGACAAGAGCGAGGGAATGGAAGTGGTTTGTGCGGCCCATTACTATTTTGGTTCCTTTTTACATCATAACGCTTAATATCACGGTAAGCGTGGCCTTTGGTATTAAGGCCCTGGGCTTTATTTATCCTGTCAGGGATAGAGACGTAATAATGTATGTTGGTATCTGTATATTTTACATTCTCACCAGTGGCGTTGGGTGAGAATTTGTGCTAATAATTCTTTTCATAGTTTTAAAGCTGTGTACTACTAGCCATAAAACTATGAAATTAATTAAATACCTACCTAATTAGGTAATGTAAAGGTTAATAAGCCGTTCAATGTCCGGCATATAATTGGCATTTAATACTTTTATTAATTTAGTGTGAGTAACATGTTACTGAGCGTGTTTATACAAAATGTATCATTGAATAACCAGCGAAAATTGACGTATTTTGAATATGTGGGTATGTGCAATCCAGTCATGCTGCTAGTTTACGGCTTATGAAAATAGTACCTAAATGGACATTTTAATGCGCGGTGCGCTGACATACGTAGCTTTTAATTGTTGTTAGTAATAAATACATATATATATATATATATTAGAAAGCCCTAAGGGAATTCGATGGGAATCGGCTTTTAAGGAGGCCCCGATTGATACCTACATATTTTGAGGCAAAGGGTCATGAAATAGTCCCATTTGCATAAAGACACAAGAATAAAGACATAACATTCACTGCACGAAATAACAGGGATTCCAAACATTGGAACAAGTGTAGCCACAAAAAGTTGAGGTAGAGTTGAAACTGTGAGAATCGATCCTTGGTAACAGTGTCCCTTGAATTCCGTTTGCGTCATGGGGGATGCTATAAAAAATGCAGGTACGGCCCCGAGCATCGACCCCGGGTTTTTGAGCGATGACGTCACAGTCATGCTGGTTTGTGCATTCAAAAACAAGTATAGATGAGCAAGTAATGTTATCTTTCAAGTAATGTCTCTATAGTAAACTTTTTGAGCCTTTGATCTTCCATCAAGTTCCTCCATTTGATCTTGTACGAGTAAGCAGATCCTCCTTAAGCTTCTACAGTAAGACTGTTTAAAATATTTTTATATAAATAAAACAAAATTAGTTTAAATGTAGCATTATCGTTTTATTTAAAGTTTTGAGTTAGTTACCAATTTAGGGACTGCAAAAGAACAAGAACAAAAATCATTGAAAAACAAAACATTCGTTGTTTTGTTTTCCCATTGCATTCTCAGAATCTTCTGGTCGAACACGCACGCCGACCCGACAGCCAAATGGATGTTTTTTCATGCTTTCTCAATGTGTAACCATACAATTTGCACTAGCTCTGGTGTCGTTGACCCCTCGCCAGCTGTTTGACTATTGTACTTCGACGTAAGCGCAAGGTAAGACGAGTTGCCGGCGAATCATACCGGTACCATTCTTTTATTCGAACCGTGACAAAAGAGCCGTGAATAATGACATCATTATTTTCGTCAAAGCCAGTCGTAATAATGAGGACACCATAAACAATAGCTTTAAACTTACGTATTTTGACCAAAGTAACATAGTAATAGCAACACAACATAAAGAATATAATAAAGTGCACGAGACAGTACATACGAATGGAAATAGAATATCTTTGATAGCATTGAATAGAATTTTAAACAGTTTTCAGTCACGATTTCAATGTCTCTGTGCCATGGTAAAGTCGGGGCGTGGGTCATGAGGAAGCATAAATTTAGAGGAGCCGATAGCGGCATAGCCCCACAAACAACAGCTGTAGATGGAACGGCACGCTACCAACACATGCCCGCACCCCTGCCGCACGCACACATCTGACACAAAGCATAAATGTAACGTAAACAGACGTAGGTTTATGTGTACCAGATGCCCCTATAGAAAGAGACAAAGATATTAGTAATAATAATGCAAGACTAAGACGACATACATAAAGGGAGGTTTGACAACGTGCAAAGAAGATTAATTAAACGTAGTTAAACGAGGAAAAAAATTTGATTTCTTTTAATATTGAGAAAAAGACGTTGAAGCGTTAGGTAATTCAATGCTAGATCATGAGCAAATAACGCTCTTTAAACAGCAAATGTAAGAAACGAGCTAATAGAAAAATAAACAGAAGCAGGCTGAGGCGAGGCCGTTGTTAATTAACATGCAGATAGTTTAATAAAAGGCAGGAAACAGGCAGCGAGGGGAGTAGGCAATGAAGCGGTAAAAATAGACGCGGGGGCGACGGGGACGAGCAAGAATCGATCCTACGAACAATGCGCTGCGGTGCATCGAGAAATCGATATTCGAGGTGGTAAAATAGCTGTGTCCCCCGTCTGTAATATTTGGACACGTCGGTTCACAATTTAGGGTTGTTTATTACCAATCAATCTAGACCCGTCGTAGCGTTTTATCGATCCCTTGACTGTAAGCAAGATTCTACAGTAAATTATTGAGGATACGATCAATAGCATTTATGATATAGCTGGCCGCCATTTTGGGGCATTATTATCCCTTGATGGTGTCATTTAACGCCACAATTACAATAAAACTAATTCCCAAAACGGATTATAACAACTGTGGGATCTCGGCCTAGCTTAGCTTCGTTACTCGACTGTCAGATTAAGCTTTTGAGATCTAACGACTCTGATACGCTTCATCACGTTTGAGATTAAGATTATTGTAGTATTATATATTATTTTTAATAACCATTTCTTCAGAATTCGCTCAGGCTCACTGTGGGTGTTCTAAGAAGAAACGAGTTTCATCTTTTATCATGGACCTTTGTTAATCAAGAATACATTTACATATTTTATTGAACTGTAAAATAGGAACTAACTAAACCATCTGATTTATTATTGTTATAAAATAATATGGTGAAGATTGTTTTCATTTACTAGAAAGAGACAGTAGATAGACAGGCCCATAGTGGCGTACCAAAATAATCAATAATCAGAACAGAATGGGACACGCATGTGGTCGCGAGAGCGGCGACAGACGACACGCCACAGCTGACTGTATCCCGGTTATTTTCGCTTGCCAATACACAAGGCCGACATTGGGGCAGGTCAGGCACAGGCACTCACTGCAAGCCCTAAGTACTGGGGGAGCAATGTAGGTCATTAAGTGCACCGATTGCACTGTTCGCGGAGCGGAAAAGAATTTACTTTAAATTCGAATGTATTTTAGTACGAGGGGGAAATTCGCTCGCAGTCAACCTTATCGGAGTATACCAACTTGTGGTAGGTCATAGAGGTTAATGTGCTTGCATTAATTCAATATTATCATTCTTTGGTCAAATCGCAACTTGTAAAATGAAGTTGCGTGGCTCACTACTTTATACTTTTTTCTACCGACATGGACTCTTGATTACTGAAGCAAAAATGTTTTATGTGTGTAATAAGCGCGTTCGGTGGGAACACAGCAGGAGTCTCACCGCAAGCTGCAGTGAGCTTCGTTCATCCGAGCAAAACCAAGTCTAGACAATCCGCATATTAACATCTGGTACAGTGAGATCTGTGATTTTCCCTTATTTTCCACCGTATTACCTCGTTGCATTAGCGCCAACACTGCTCCGAGCTTTGGCTGTTTGAAATTTGTTTACACCTACGCTTCAACCATTTTGTTTTTAAGTTGTTTACGAGTTTCGTCGAATACGATATCTGTGCACATCGGGTGGTCCCTAACAGATATTAATGGAATCCTTAAAGACGACATAAAACATGTGGGGATGGTCGGCTGTTTTCATGCGAAATGAATCATCGGAAGGGGTCTGATTGGATCTGCGTCAGTTATCAGATGTACATTCCCATATTAATGTTGTCCTTTCACCCGATAAGTACTAGACATGAGTCAGTGTTGTAGGTATTTAAACAAACCTTTTGTTATCGGCGTCAGTGTAAACGACCAGGCGGTACAAAGGCGGCCGGGCGAGGCGCCCTTCAGCCGCCAGAGACCTTGGATGGATTTAGACGCAGTTCGATGGACTCCACGACGCCATTCGTTTTAGTTTTGATGTTGGACCTTTTATTGCATCTGGCCAGGAATGCTGCAACACGCAATCTTAATTGGCGTTAGGTTTTTCGTTTCGATTTGTCGGAGTTGGGATTCTTCGAATCGGATCTGTGCGATAGTAAATCAAAAGGTCGGTAACCGTGGGGACCTTGGCCGCATTTAACGTTCAGGTTCGTCGATCGCAGTTTGATTTGAATCACGGGAATGTTTTATAACTTTCGCCCGGCGATAAAGTTCACGTTTGCGCTTCCTTGTCGATTTATAAATACGCGCCAGATGCTCGCGCGCCGGTCGTCAATTTTTATGAAAATATTTAGACATCCAAAAGTTCACGCCGCAATTTGGATTAAGTGCGATTTAAAAATATTTATGGGCCAGACGTGCTGTCCGAGGCAGGCAGCATTGTTCGTAATAAAGTTGCAAATTGCAATTATGTATATTCAACGAAGCATAAAATGCTTAACGCTGAACGACGGTCAAGTGCGAGGTTTCAGCATAAAACGTGTTGAGGTTTAAGGAAATAAATTGAAAAACAGAATTATATTTAGAATATTTCAGAAGTTTGTACTTGTTATTTTAAAAATCATCAAAAACCTTTTAGTAGTTTTACTAAAATTAATATTTCGTTGTTATCATTATCACCAAATCTTATAAAAATAAAGTTTGGAAGTAGAGTTTTAGTAGTAATATATTAAGTTCCGATTAACAATCTTGTTTTCCATATTTTATCTCAATTTAGGCAGAGCGGTTGAACTGCTTCCAACAGAGAACATGGTACGATTGATTCGGTTTGGCTTACGTTTTCACTTAAAACAGTAAATTCTAGGTTTTCATCTTTTTGTGGAAATAAGGTAGCGAATTTCTATACTATTGAGTAATATTCATGCATGCATCAAACGGCCAAGACCAAGCGATCGAAAACCTATCGGCCGGCAGTAAAGCACTGTCACTTGGCAGACCTTGGCCGATTTCTGGGGGTCATCGACCGGGTCGCACTCACAGGTCGCTTTCACCGCGCATGCGCATTGCAACTGCATTGCACTTGTCTCGTAGTGTCTTTGGACCTTTATCTCGACAATAACATTGTTTTTTAGTTAAGACTAGATGATAAGAAGCATTTTATTTCATTCATGTGACTTGTGTTGTTATAATTTCTCTAATTGGTATGTTTATATTTTAGGGCTTATTTAGTTTTGTGTTATTAACATATAATATCTTACATACTTACATACACGTTTATCGAAGTAATTATTATTTATAAGTACTAATATTTAATTAGTACTTAAGTATTTATATATGTATATAACATGAAAAACATACCCGTAATAATTTGAACCACGAGCTATAGTATACTTAAATTAAAATAACAGACATAAAACAAAAAAATGACATTTTCATACAAAAGGGTCCAGCCGCCCGAGTAAATTTTGTATGCGAAAATCGTTTGTTTTTGACTGTCATATAAGAAAATTATACTATAGTGATCTAGTATAGCTCGCGGTTCGATTTATTACGGGTATTATAATTCTTATTTATAAAAAAAAATTGTTTGAAATCTAATTCCACGAAAAAAAAAAACACGAGCCACGTTGTGGACTTTTCTGTGATTTTAAGGATAAGTACTCACATCTTTTTGAGGAAACAATGTTGCAGATGACCGTATATAATTAAAAAAAAATTTTTAGTAAATCTATTATTTAAGAAGCAGCTTTATCGAACGTGAATTTAAATTCGCCAAGTAATTCGATCAAACCTCAAACAACTATGCAAACTCAATATTCGTTCGGTAACCCCATATTTGTCGAGTCAATTGATCACAGGCAAACACCCAAGTGCTTCTGCCTAGATATGACGAGTGTTCAAGTGTTTAAGCATTCGAACACTTGAATCGACCAAAGCGTCTATTCTATAAAAAAAATCACTTCATTACATCCATATACATACCTAAAATTGAGACTATGTTAGCGTGGTAAGTGTTTTTAAAGGGATATGAAGCTGTCCACTTCGTTTACATAAATGTTTAAGTATAATCTTATTAAAGAATAGATGATTTATGTTAGAATAGAAACTTTTCTTTGTTTTAAATGAGGCAAATTATCTGAACGAGTATGAAAGAAATTTTAAACAATGGGTTAGTTAGTTAGTTAGTTAAAATCTTTATTGCACCAAAACATACAGTAACAGAGTAATAGATACATAAAACAGATGTCAAAAGGCGGCCTTATCGCAACTGCAATCTCTTCCAGGCAACCGAGGTACTTTGAGATGTTTTTCGAAAACATCTCCAAGTACCTCTTGGGTTTTAATCTTTAAAATGTATCAATAAATATCTTGATTAAAACTGAGATGGACTCAGCAGCACTACAAGCTACTAATTAAATAGTTTTCTGTAAGCCAAGATAACAGATCATGAAACACTTAACATGTAAGCTACAAACTGCATACATATGATAGGCAATTAGGTATAAAGAAAAAATTATAATTCATGTTCTATTATCTACTTTTAAAACTGTCCCGCATCATTGCTAAAATGAAGCAGACGGGAATAATGATGTGGACTGGGTAAAACATATAACATTTTATTTAGTCCGTCAACTACATTATCCAAAAATAAAAGACTCATCCCAATTTTTTTGTTTAACTTTGCCGACGTTTCGTCTGTTTTATGTAGGTTCACTTATACACTTATACACAGTGAAACGTTACGTGAAGTGGGTGTCTCAGACTCAGAATAGGCCTCCGGATTCAAGTTACTCGCCTGTTTAAACACGCCACTGATGTTATCGCTCTGAAAATGTAGATCGATTCAAATATTTTTTGTGCAGTGGCCATCTTGGAATCGCTTCGGACCTGTACTGGTTTCCTCAGATGGCTCTTACATCTTCATAATCGTTTTTGTGGTAATCTCAATATGTACTCACGATGCATATCGTATGATGTTGAAGCCACAGATTTTTTAGGAAAGGAAGCTTTAATAGATCAAGTTGCCTAGTCTAGACTTTTGTTAGAAGAGCTGCTTTTATTTTAATCTATTTTCTACATATTTACTGTTCATCATAAGAGGTAGATCAAAGAAAAGATGGAGTGCGTTAAGCATGACATAAGTATAGTTGGGGTGGATGAAGGAATGACGGGGAATAGAGAGATAGGGAGGGATAGACATTCTGCGCCGACCTTAAATAAAATGGCAAAAGGTAAGGCAGATGATGATTTCTACATAATGTATTATCCATAAACTTTTTTTTTTTAAATATAGGGACAGATTACACTGATTGAGCTAGCCCCAAAGTAAGTTCGAAACTTATGTTATGGGATACTAACTCAACGATATTATATTTTATAACATATACATATATAGATAAACATCCAAGACCCAGGAAAATTTGAAAAAGGCCATTTTCCAACTTGCTCTGACCGGGAATCGAACCCGGGACCTCTGGGTGACGGACTAGCATGATGACCACTACGCCACGGAGGTCGTCAAGTCTCTATCATCATCTATTAAATATTATGTTTAAATAAGTACATTTTTATGTAATGCTGTAAGTACTCGTACAGTCAGGATTTAAATTTATTTAGGTATTCTTATTACAAGTTACGGCAAAGTAGATTCGAAGGTACTTATATGGCATCTTATGTGAAGATTTGCAATCCACGATCACATAAGTATGTGATACTTACGTATATTTTTCTATTGGATTTGAATTCCTCGAATTGATATCAAATTGCGCCGAAACCCATTTATAAACCTTTCAGCATGAGGGTTGAAGAGGCAAGGCAAATAATGTGTGTACTCGAGCAACCAATATTTACTCTGTGGAGTGTAAGAGCCTTGAAAACGGGTTTATCTGATAAAAAATAAATTTGTATTTTGATCATACATTAAATAATAAAACATATGTTAAAATATTATTCAAATTATCGCTTTTACTAATAAATATTCCAAAAATATATAGATTTTAATAAGTGTTGAGCTTCATTGACTGGATAATTGTACTTTTGAGCAACAATTTTACAATAGGCCGGTTTAAATATTATTAACTAATATCTTGTTATTTTTATACTTATAAGACAAACTCTATTTATCATTACTTACAACTTAACATAATACTGTAGTCATTTGCATAAAGTTAATTGACTCGAGCATATAAATGTTCATTATGTCAAATCATATTATGATATTTTATGTAGGTCAATGCAATGACTATTACAATAAAATCCTAAGATAACCTTTTGAATAATTTAATATTGCCTACCTACCGATGATCTGTCATTGTTGATCTGTTGATCTGATGGATTAATAGATCAAACAAATAAACGAAATGTAAAATAAATTTTTAACAAAAAAAATAACCGACATCAATTTATTTCAGGAGTTTCTTATATATCTCCAAAGTTCTTTATCATGTCTTCACCAAATTAAAATGGGACCAACATGGGTGTAAGGGCTTTCAAATAAAAAAAGAATCATCATAATCGGTCCACGGTTGACGAAGATATCGCGTCACATACATACATACAAAAAACAAACAGTCGAATTGATAACCTCCTCCTTTTTTGAAGTCGGGTAATTACGGTCTAGTTGCACTTATAGATTCCAGGAACAGTTCTTTTTTGTAATTATTGCAATTTGTTGTTTTTGTCACTAATGGCACACTGAATGTATAAGGCGTTTATGAGAACAAATCCGCAGACGGAAGTAAGATACAAATCAGCAACCAATTTTAGTTTATATTTTAATTTGATTCCATGTTTAAATGCGCAATAAATTATCAAATTAAATTCATCAGTGGCATATTTATGGCTCTTTCTTTTAGCTACGTATAAAATTTTCTGGATGGACATTCTACAACTGATGGCCGTGAGGAAATGTCAAGGTCCAAGAACAGGTTGTCGATGGTCAGCCATGGTGTATATCTGTGGTGTATATGAATTCTGACTTCTGATCATAAACATTTTATAGACACAGGCAAAGCCGGTTCGATTACTTTTTGAGATGTAAGGAGATCTGTGAAATTGATATCTGAGAAACTAAAAAATGTTGAGATAAGTGTTTTGTTTGAATTTTATCTTTTTGAAAGGCAATAAGGCCTAAAACATACACGTGTTAATTTTTTTACGAGTAAATTTATGTATCTTAACGGAATTTTATCTTTTAGTATGAATATTATTGAGTCTCTTGTTATAAAAACTTATACTAACCCTTGAGTTAATTTTTCCAATAAATAAAATTTATACAAACTTAACAGGCTTATATACCGTAAATATGCGTAGATATCCTGATTATCTGTGACTGTTGTGTTAGACAAGTACCACATATCAAAAACTTACAAACTTCGATCCATAATCTATTTAAAAACCTTTGTTTTTTATTCGCTATGGCAAACGACATAAAACAAGTATACTTTCTGAGTATAAAGTGAACCTTGGATCATTATTAGCATTGATATCATGTAAGCTATTCATGTCTTGTCCGTGATACATTAATTTATTGTACAATTGTTTTGCTTGCTGGATACTATGTCAAATCAAGATTTATATGATATCTTTGAACATTTACCATCCTATTATAAAACATAGACTCACTTAATTCTTGGTTTAAACTATTTAGATCGTGAAGTTATGATCTCAATGAATATTTTGAGTATGCTACCAATAGGTCTGCACTTCTAGCAATTAGTTTCCTATCTTTTAGTTTTACTAATGCATACCTTAAAGGTAAACTGTTGATACTTTTATTATTGTAACACCTATTTTTACGAAGTTTAAGAAATAAAGAATTTTGAAGTTTGTTTTAGTTTTTGTAAATCGAGGGACTTACTAGATACCTAGTGCGTAAATAAAAACAAAATAGTTATAAAGTTCTATACAAACCAATTATTTATGTTGCCAAATATTTTTCTCCAAAAAAATATGGGTAAGAATTAGTAGATTATAGACCGAGCAGAAAAAGTTATTTATATTATGTTACTTATTTAATGCGAGGTCCATAATTTGCTTTTCTTTCAACTACTGCAAGAAAAGTAGATGAAAAATTAAATTGAAGAGAATTTTTACAATTATTAGCACATTATAACAATTATTCTTTCGAACTTACTTTGGCGCTAGCTCAATCGGTTTAGTTTGTCCCTGTATATATATATTTTTTTATTAAAATAGGGTAAATCTTATACCTTTAAACGAGCAATTCTTGTATATTTATAAATTTCTGTGATCTCGAAAACGGCTCTAACGATTTCGCTGAAAATTGGTATATGGGGGTTTTCGGGGGTAAACAATCGATCTAGATTAGTCTTATGTTTGGTAAAACGCGTGTTTTTGAGTTTTCGTGCGTTTTTCTTTCCACGCAGAATATGGTCGCTAATTTCGTCGCACCGGCCGCTATCCCTTTGGCTCAGCGGTCTAAGATGCAGCCGCTAGAAAGAGTGTTACGGGTTCGAATTCCAATCGGTGAATTACTTTGTTTTTTTTTATGTTCAAGTTTATATATAATTTTTATTTTGTATTGTTTTTAGACAAGTTTAAAAAAGTTTAAAGGTCGCCCAGGTACTGTTTTTTAAGCTTCGCATTGGTTTGCTTCAGAAGTTAGAGAATTTTCATTCATCAAGATTCGTTTGAGCTTTTCAGGTAAAACAGAGGTACCTAAGTATTACTTAACTTACTTTAACTTATTCCAAGCATTGCTGATTCAAAATTTAATTAGATAAAACGCTTTATAGAATCCAGTTTATTTAGAAACTACTTATCCACCGTATTGGAACGACCCCCTGAGGAGAAACGCCGAATTATTTTCAGTTAGCGGTTCTTACCGAGTCAGATGGGCTTTGTTAACAGCGATACTGTTATTTGTACATTACTTGTATATTTACATTTTGCAGTAAATACTTCAACGACACCAAGTACACAGTATATTTTACTATATAATTTTATATTTAAATGTATTGATAGATAAGAATAATAATTACTATATCTAAATAGCAAACCTCTCACAAAGTCTCTTCAAGGTCTACACGTTGAACCTATGTCCCCATGCAAGCCTCAAAGGACTGGGGTATTCTTATATTTCTCGTACAGTAAATCCTTGAATAAAACACTATCGCCCTGCCACGTAAAGAAAAAACAAAGCACACGACGTAATTTTGCTCTCTACAATCTCTGTTTGGAATTACACCGAGTAATAAAATAACGAAGTGTTCTGTGTTTCCTCTCCCTATAAACAGAAACCCATTTGCCGCGACAACAAAATGTTTATGATACATAAATAAGAATTGCACAATTAAATATTATATAAAGGTATGGGATCCGTCCGGGCATTAGTGTTGTGCTCACACTAGTCTAGGAGACTAATAATTGTTTGTACAAGGCTCAGAGCTCGAAACTCAGCTTATTATTTACTTTAATTCAAATAATCTTAAGTCGATTAAGGTTTACGAACATGAAATTAAAAATGTTAAGTTAGATTAAAATCTAAATTAAAACGTAAACTAAAATTAAATTATTAGGCTCAAGTTCATGTTTTTAAAAAGGAAAAACCAAGAGACCAGAGCCTTTTTTAAATATACTTAAAATATTCCAAATATTATTTATTTTTCAGCAGGGGCTCACCAATTAATAAAGCCTGTGTCTGACGAATTCCGTTTTTTAAATCATATATTGACTGAACCTGACATTTGTAAAAAGTCATGTCAGATTTTAAGAAAGGAAAATATTTTAATTAGTGAGGTTTCACTTTCAAAATAGGGCTCCATGTCTCGTGTTCAATTACAATTATGACAACACTATGCAGACGCGACGTTCCTTTACACTCATTATGTCGACTTTGAAATAAAGCTCTTTTGTTGAGCAAAAGCACTACGTTTTAATTGAATTTTTAATAAGTAAATTCTATAAAACTCTGTAATTTTGTACGTTCTACAGAGCTGTAGACTGTCTCGGTGTATATTAACTTTTAACATTAATAAATAATTAATTACGTGTTTGTAGACTATCGACCTTGTGGGTTAGTCGCCGGCTAATTTGCAAGACAATAATCGTGGCAGCGGGTAAATCAATGTGTTCAGTGATTAAATTAACAAAGTTTTATATTGATAGATTATGAAGGCAAGTATTGAAAATCCCGAAAGTAATAATTGAGCGGTAGAGAAGACGTTATAAAACGGTAGATAACTAATATTTTCAGACTTCAGCGCTAGCTAAAGAGTCTTTGTGATTTTTAAACTCGTACATTTAATTGTATTTGAAATCGTATGAACAGTTTTCTGTGCACATTGAGGACACTGGTATTGTACTGTTAATGTCACTAAGTTATTGAAAAAACTGGAAACCTTCTTTTCCGTTGAAATTTGAAGCTTTAATTTAACCTGAAATTATTAAAAACAAACTCGTTGGGCTTAATTGATTTATATTGAGGAGCACTGTAACCCAGATAGGTGATTATCGTCATCATCAGGTCTTTTTAGTGTTCCCTGCAAGAGCACGATACTCTCTGTACTACTAAAGCCATACTTGGCCGGAGCAGCCAGAGGATTTGGCCTACACTATCCACGCTTACCAGACTGTTTGGAGAGGTCCTATTTGTGTTTATATGCTTTGTTTTACACCGTGTGGTTTGTGGCAGAGTAAACAAAGACCACTCCAAGTCTTTCCGCAGATGTCGTAGAATGCGACTTAGAAAATACAAGCAAAGTTAGATAAAAGCTTGTTTAAACAATATTTTTTTAAAGAATTACTTGTTTTGTTTTGTACTTCTGTACTAGACGGCTGTATATTTTAATCAAGAGCCTTTTAATCACTCAATCGCAAGTCTAGATTGCAACAATTCCCTCAATTAGAGATCGACGGACTATATAATTTATAAACGAATGACAGTTCGTTAATCACCATGTTAGTATACGATGAGGTCACTTGGAGACTTAGTGATACAAGAAGTGGTGCTTAAATTTAGTTTGTTTGTTTTTGTTTTTGCCTTTTTGCGAGATCTAACTATGAAGTCATAATGATGTGGGTTGATAATGATCAAGTATTAGTCGTAGGTATGTCATATTTTATACTGGATGTAAATGTAAGGTTGGCTTACCTGTAGGTACTTAGGCCGTCTATACGAACCACGGTTGTGGAATGCCCCCATTTTATAATAAGGAATATTACTGGGATCTACAACAAAAACCGTTTCGTATAAAAAATATAAGCTAGTCGGAAAAGTTGTGTGGAAATATCGTTAGATATTTTTTATAGAGCTATATTTCAGCATTATTGGTTCCTTTCCTTCACTTACCTACTATTGATTCCTTTTAGTATCTACTGAAATATAAAAAAAAAGAAACTAATAAAACAGGTATTTTGAGTACCGGATCACAAAAGGAAAACATAACGCTTAATTTATTCATATTGATATAAATGGCAGTGCTCGAAAAGATTTGTTTATCTGTCCAAGTTTAGATACCTATAGCCGTTGAAATCGGTCTAAGCAGGAAAATGGCGGAATTCAGACTAAATGTATCTAAGTCGAGACTAGACAACGGATGTCCGCTTCTATTTCGCGAGTAAATGCGCGTCTATAATCGTCTCTTAGTAGAAATTACGTAGTTTTAATGGATATTATGAGAAGAACTACATATATGTAATAGGTTAGAATCCTTGGCAAAATATAAATTATTTTGTATTGTTAAAAGAATAACGTTACAAAATTCTCTCTAATGGAGACATCATATAGATAGTAAAATGCTTAGAGTGACGGATGATGGTGAGATAGAAAACATAATAGAAATAGTTATGTGATTGATGGGTTACTAGGCACTCCGCCGTTCTGACAAATTTCTCAGAATTTTGCTTATTTCCTCGATTAGTTTCTACCATATGTGCCAGAAGCGAATCAGCTAGGTACATCATAGACATCACACTTTATTTTTCAGACCAGCATTGAAGATGTGAAGATATATACTTGTAAATATACCTTCTCAAGTAACAATGCTCCTATTATCGATTCCAGTGGATCTGTAAGAGCCAGGATGAGCTCATAGCCCGAAGGCGGGACACAGCAATCAATTAAGTTATCAAAGAGGATAATGAACAAGCCAATTGCTCCGTACAGACGATATTCTTTAATTATAAAATACGAGTCTCGAGCAAAACAACGATTTGTGCACAATTTTCCGCCATTGATAATATATAAGGTCTAACAAAATATACTGAAACTATTTTAAGGGCAAAAGGCATAGATAAAATTTAAATTCGTTCTTCTCAAAAGATAGTAATAAATATTATAGGTAAGTACTATAGTTTCATTTCACTGAGTATGAAATTTCGCATTATTTACGTGACCCTCAAGCATATTTATAAAAATTAAAAATGACATTGGACTCGAATGTTTTATGCCATCTCTTAATCATTATTAAAAGCTGGTCTTGCGTATAAACTTTACGATTTCCTGTAGAAAATTATAGTTGATCCGTGTTTAATATACATCCTGTGTACCGTCATAAAAACTTGCCATAAATAATAAAAATACAAATTCAATTAGTCTAAGCTGCTGCCAAAAGTGGACATCTACAAATTTATTTTATTGCACCTCTACAGTCAAGCTTATAATAACTATGTCCCTAATATGGTTAAGAAAACTATTAAATGCGTGTTCAACTTGCAATTAACAACTGTGTTTAAGATGCCTGTCCAGAAATGGGGCGGTGGCATTTGTTGGTCAAGTTACCTTGTTTGAAGTTAAGACTTGTTTGAAGTTGAAGTTACTAATTGGATATTGATGCCGGCCGACTTGAAAATTGTTATTATGGTGCAATTTTTTGCTCTAAGTAAGGAAAACTGCGCAGATGTAAAGATAAATTTGTAAATGATAGAAACACCTTTTTTTCAATCTGTATTTATTATAAGACACACATCATATTAACATCATGTATTTATGGATACATGAATTTTCCGGGGTCCAGTGGCACCCGCATGAATATATGATTTGAAAGGAAACGGAGATATTTACAATTTAGTCTTGACCAAGCCCTAGATAGCCCTTTAAACTATTTATAAACTACTGTTTATAGTTTAAACAAATAACATAAGCTTTTTTACGCACATTAGCCAGAAGTGGCCGTTTTTCGCAAATGTGCGTAGAAAAGCTTCTCGGTCTCTCTTTAAACTTTAAACAGTAGATCATAAAATGGTTTCAAGGTTTATCTAAGGTGTCCTTTTAAATGGGGGCGCCACTATACCCCGGAAAATTCAAGTAACTCCGAATTTTTTAGCAATATGACAAGGTTATCTAAAATCGTATCGAAAAAATATTTACTAGGTACGCACATGTCAATACCTACCTAAGTACCTATTAACCTTTATTTAATTGTGACTTTGGATTAGGCAGTTATTTAAACTGTTAGTTCATCGCCCATGACCCTCTCCTTTAGTTGGCGGAATTTACAGCATTTGATTACAATGTATAATTCAAATAAATTGTTCAAAACAATCGTACCACTCCTGGTTTATGTAAAAACAAAAATACCTTAGGTATAGCTTTATTTTACGAGCCAAAGTCATTTCGGACGATGAGTGCATTGACGGATCTGTACCTATAGACTTTACCATACGGTGGAGGAAAGGACCTATTTGTTTATCAAATATTTTTTTAGTGAGCAACAGGAATTTCTCAAAAATTTTGTCGAGCAACGTAATATTTTCTCATAACATTTATGTCTTTATTATAAAATATGGTTTAACTTTGTTTTTCATTGAAAATATGTAAATGTGTAACAAATTTTTTACATATTTGATATCAAAGCCAAAACAAAATATGATAAAACATAAAAACAGAAGGTCATGGAGCAAGTATCGTATACTTAGTTTTTCTTTAAAAAGGAGTTGTAAAGATTGGAAGATGCCGAAAATAAACATGCAAGAATTGTTTATCTACTCGCGAAAATAAGAACCTTTGTGAGTCATATTTACGTAAACGTTTATCGTGTTTTTCATGAAAATTCTTTGTTTGTCCAAACCACTTCTAAGGGCTTTACTTTTAGAAAAATAAATATGTATTTTAAAGTAAGCCAGTTTTGTTTATAGATACTTTACGTTATACAGTAAGTAGGTATATACTTACTTCCAAATTTTACATGTAAGTACCTACTTATGTAATAATAACATAATATTGTAGAAATATCTAAAGTTATATTATCAACTTTTTATATATTAAAGCTTCGTTGCTGAAACTTCGATGAAACTTCGATATACCTATAAAATGTTTAGTTCCTAGCGCCATCTAGATATTAACATTGTAAACATATTTTTTCATACGCAGTCAAGAAACCTAGTGTGAACTGTGAAATAAAGTAACATGCTTAAGTTATTATTAGTGGTGATCATTATTACAATAGCAGTTACTATAACGCATTATTTTCAATTAATGAATAACACTGTTATTGGATATTGAAATAATGAGCTTTCATTATTGCCTGTTATTGCTATTGGATCTTACGCCCTGTTGCCGTGCCGTGCATGCGCTATCGTTATAGTTAGTATTAGACAGGCGTTCCGCGTCGCAATCGTGCGTGTTAGCAGTTAGCACTAAAAATTCGCGCTGTTGTTGCCATATTTCCTATAATGCTCACTCACTCACCTGTTATTATAACGTAATTGACAATTAATTTATTTTACATAATAAAAAAATAATTCTGCCAGTCCTAAGACTCCTAAGCCTGTGCAAAGTATGAAGGGAAGTTCTTTGACTTTTTATTACAAATTAACAGCTCACGACGTAATTCATAACATAACATACCTACATTGTTATTTCAGTATTAGCTGTTATCTTTAAAAAATGAATGAACTATTTGACTATAAAAAATAACAGGATAGCAATAACAGTTTACAATAACAGTTATTGGCAAATAATGTAGCCGTGTTATTCATTATTTTGAAATAGCCGTTAATGCCATCACTAGTTATTATGTAAATGTAAAGTAATTGAAAATGTTATTAATTAAATACAAATGTTATTTCCTACTAAAGGTTAATGTACCTACGCGCAAATGTGATGTCATTGAAAAATCACGTACGTAAAAAGCAGGTAAGTACCTAACTAAATAAATATCTTTAAGTAGGTACTCAATGACTCCTAAACTACTGATAAAATTGTAAACTTAGCTACTCCTCCTAGGCTCTCCAATTTTTGAAGATTCCTTCCCTGATTTTATCGCTGGAAAAATTCAAAATTTTAACGTGGCTTTGTCACGCCTCTCGGAAATTCATTCACATTTTGCATTTACCATTCTACGTTACTGTCTTTTCGTTCCAAATTTTACATACAACCTTCGTTGCAGCCATTTTTGGAAATTCCCTCATTTGCTTCAAAATTTAGACGTTTTTATCAAAAATTCTCTTTCGGATATTTTGAACATTAATTTGGAAAATCGAACATGGGACCAGGCTTCCTTACCGATACGATACGGAGGCTTAGGTATCCGCAAAATTTCAAGTGTTGCCTTACCAGCATTTTTGTCTTCTGTACATAGCATTAAAGAACTCTATCAAAGGATACTTAAACACCCAAATTATGATGTCAGCTATGTATCAGAGGCCAAGAATGAATGGTTTGGCATTTGTCAAAATTCAAAAGTACCAGATTTTCCATCCTCGCAAAGGCAATGGGATGGGCCGCTTTGCAGGTTAGCTCAGATTAGTTTAATTGCTTCATCTAGCGATTCTGCAGAGCGTGCCCGCCTTCTAGCCGTGGCTGAGTGGGAATCCGGACTTTGGCTACAAGCGCTCCCTTCTGCCAACTTGGGAACACTCCTCGATGACACTTCTTTCAGAATGGCGACATCTTTAAGGCTCGGTGCTATATGCAACATCCCACATCGTTGCCCCTGCGGCGATAGCGTCGACCGACTAGGACACCACGGTCTCTCCTGTCGTAAAAGTGCCGGCCGTTTAGGGCGACATGCAGCTCTTAATAATATAATACATCGGGCTCTTGCCAGCATCAATTTGCCGGCTGTCTTGGAACCAAGCGGTTTGGCGCGGGATGATGGCAAGAGACCCGATGGTATGACCCTTGTGCCCTGGAAGATGGGTCGGCCGCTTGTGTGGGACGCTACTTGCGTTGACACACTGGCGCCGTCTCATCTTTCAGCCACTGAAGCTAAAGCGGGCTCTGCAGCGGCATCAGCTGAAAACCTCAAACGACGCAAATATGAGAGTATCGGAAATTACTACATATTTGAACCGTTTGGGGTTGAAACTTTAGGACCGTGGGGGCCATCAGCTCACAAATTATACGGCGCTATCTCAAGGAAACTTATTGAAATTTCCCGTGACCAGAAGGCTGGCCTATATCTAGGTCAGAAAATAAGCATTGCCATACAACGTGGCAATGCAGCCAGCCTTCTGGGCACGTTACCGCAGGGTAAACAATTACCAGGCCTTTTTTATTTGTAAATATTAGTTTGTAGTGTATTGTAGTGAGTAGTTTTATAATCTTTATTTTAGTATTTAAGAAAATTTAATGTGTATATATAATTATTTTTCGAAATAAAAATATTCAACTTAGCATATAATAAAATAATAACAACAATGTATTGTACCTAAATACCAATTGGATTGTTTATTATGTCATTATGACACGCTAGCACAGAATTAATAAATAGTTAGAATCTAAGCCAGTGGCCGACCAACAGTTCCGAGTTGCATGCCTCATGTTGTGTCACTCCACTCACGACGAACTCCACTGCTCAGTCAAGAACGTTCGTTAACCGCGCGCGTCACCGGCTGTTGTACCAGTGCCCCCATCTAGCGGTCAATGTCGGCATGACTCAGTGCCGCGCCGTAGTTCCAGCATCGTTTCATAGATGGCGCTAGTAGTATCAAAATAAACAAGTAATCGCCCTATTTTAATTATTTTGTTTATTTCCTTTTTGCTAATCTACGAATATTATAATACAGCGTAATGTAGTATGTTAAGTGTTCTCAAATTTATCACTTACTTTCAGTTTGTTACTTATCTATTTCTTTCTTATATAATATGCAATTTATTCCGTTTTTCTTAACGACTAAGTTGGTATTTATTAAACTAGGACTAGGACCTACTTAACTGCAAGAAAATATATACCTATATAGAATTTGCCAAAGAACAACATCAGCTCATAACGCGCGCTTTTCATATTTTCCGGGGCATCGTCGTTTGTCGCACCGTGATAATCAATGGAAATGACAAATTAAAAAGAGTACCTACATAGCAAGAAGATGAAAATAGAATCAAAATAGTGACGGGGTGCTAGCCGCATCGCCGATAAACATGATTTGGATTTTCGCCTATTCCCTCGATCGGCGTCTACAATCAGAAGTAGCTGGCACATTTTAAGTTTTGTCATTTATCCCAGACCAGCCTGGAATTACGTGGGGCATGCCAAAAGTAACTGGCAAGTTAGGTATACGTCATCGAAAACACGAGGTAGGTATCCATGTAGTGATATGTTGATATTATATTATTTTTTTTTAGAATCTGGTGGGAATTTGCTTGTAGCAGTGGAACTCAGTCGACGTGATTTCCGTGCTTTGATTTATTATGATTACAAAAAAGGTTTAGAACCCTAAGAATGTTTTGAACTTTTGAAAATCGACGAATTACCTGTGTAGAGCTTGAGCGAGAACTGGGTATTGGATCAGCAGCAATGCAAACCACCTTTCTCTCCGTAAGCATTGTTCAAGATGGGTGCCGCACAAACTGACTGATGAACTGAAAGACCGCCGTGTAGATTGGTGTTGATATTATGATAGTGAAATTTGACGGAGGTGAGAAAAAACAACGTATACATTATACTTACCGGTGACGAAAAATGGCTGTACTACGACCCCGAAACAAAACGTCAATCGACTCGATAGTTCTTTGATGATGAACCAACACCAACAAAATTTTATCGTGTGGGCAGCACTCAGAAACAAATGGTTGTCTCGTTTTTTTGTAAGACCAGTCATATTTATCGCTACTGTAGTGCTAGAGGATTAAAAAAAAACAGTTAGTTCTGAATGGTATTTGACAGCTTGTGCCCCAGCAGTATTATCAGCTTCAGATTATCAGATTCAAAAATTAAGAAAAAATTAAAGGCAAGAGATTTCAGAGCAAGGAAGATGCACTAACTGCCAACAATTTCGAAATTTCTGAGGTATCTGAAAAAGAGTGATCAGAGGTGATTTTCAAGTAGTTTAAAGATATGGAAAAGTGTATAAATACTCAGGGTGAATACTTTGAAAAAATAGATATTAGTAATAAATAATAAATATTATAATTTTATATCTGACGCCCTAACCAAGGTCGCTGGAAGGCGCTGGACGCGAGCCGCTCTAGATCGGTCATTTTGGAAATCTTTGGGGGAGGCCTATGTCCAGCAGTGGACGTTAAGCGGCTGAAATGATAATTAGTATCTATTTTTGCCATACCCCTCGTACAAAGATGCCTAGAAGATTCCCAATAAAGGCAAACGTGTAATCTATATTTACAAAACGCCACGCAGTACCATCAGCACTAGCAACATAGTATTTGTCATCTACGCGTGTAAACATAGTACCCAATGCAAAGGCGAGGCAAAGAGTAACGACACTCAGGGTTACCGGTCCGAATTAGCACCATTGAACGTGATCTCATCGTACATTTGCGGCCATTACTCATTTGTCTGTCTTTACCAATCGGGATGTCCTTTACACTGCGATTCCGACTTTAAATTTGCTTGAAATTGCTGACAATGTCACTGTAATTTTTCCTCGTCGTATTCTTTAGTACCGATGATTTTTTAACGTTATTTTTTCGCTGTTATTGTAATCATCAGCATCATTATCAGGTGTTTTAAGCTCTACTGCAGTAGCACGACCCTCTCTGTACTACCAGAGGCATACTTGGCCAAAGCAGCCAGAGGACTTTGGCCTACACTCTCCTCGCTGGCCAGACGGGTTAGAGAGGTCTTATTGATGTTTATAAGCTTTATTAGCTTGTACTTCGTAAGTCGCCTTCTACGACATCCAAGGGGGACTTGGAGTGGCCCTATTCTACTCTGCCGGAAACCAAACGGCAAAATATTATCGTAATAGTAATAGGTAATGTAATGTTTGCCCATTAGACTCATACTTACATTCTGTTATAGGTATTTCTTCTTCTCAAAGTGCGTTTCGGGCCACGTGCAGTGTAGGGTTTCGTAGTTACGAATGCCGATTTTGAGGTTACGCGAAGCGTAAAAAATAAAGTCGAAATGGACTCATTTTCTATTGAATTTGACAGGGGTTTTAAAAGTCGGTCGCCTATAACTTTTAAATTTGTAGTCGTAACTCTACTCTGATAGGTTTCCTTGAAAATTTTCAGTCCGTTCAGGTAGTTAAGTTAGTAGGTAAGTTAGTTAGAAACGCTGCACTCGGTTTGATTTAGGAAATCGTGTACGTACGATTTCCTAAATCAAACCGAGTGCAGCTATGAGAATGAGACTATGCGACAATTTCAAATTGCATCTAAAGGCCGTTTCACAATGGAGGGAGCGCCTGCGCATTGTGTTCCATATAAAGCCGCGCCCTCTAGCGGCGTGGCGCGAAGCGACGGAGCGCGACCTTCCAACAATGGTTGCTGCTGTAATTAGTCACTTCCAGTAATAAACCAATTTCACGGTGCACTGGTAGCAATATCAAAATGAGATTTATTCAATAGATGGCGTTGGTCATCAAATTGAGACACTAAACAGCCAGACACATCTTGTGATTTGTGTTTCAAATTTCATTTCAGTTTCAGTTCTGGAGAGCCAATGTTAAAACGCTAAGTCACTAAACCATTTTAATTTTTTCATTAAAATACGGTTCGTGGCTCAGTGTCTCAAAAATGCCACCCCTTCTAAGGCCGACAAGTGAGACTAACTTGTAGACCGTCCTTATGTAGTCTGGCTAATAAGTCTAGAAATTGCAAAGTATAAACTACTACGACTGTTCGCCATACAACAAACTTCGAATTATTCTATCTTTCTATCTTTTTCTAAACTTTTCAGCTAGATCGTACACTCTTTATTACTTAGATTTCCTAGTATATTATAAAACACGCTAAATAAGTATATTCTACTCTTACAATCACGTGGGCCTGGCGTTATGCGGGCAGACTACTCAGAAAAGGGCTTATCATTTTACCTTTCACAACTGGTAGCTGGGAAAGTACATCGTAATAACTGAGAAGCCAGCAGATGCCTAGTTTAAATAAGAAGGCGTACTCGCGGCTAACCACGGCGCTTTCTAAGATTTCTCTGCGTCTTATGGGCGCCGCATTAGGTAAGTTGCGGTAAGATTGAGTAATTAGGACTTGTAGAAACCCTTCAAGGTATAAATACAACGTGGAAGGGATATACCCGTAATAAATTTAAATCATGGGCTAAACTATTACGGCTAATGTAATTAGAACCAGTCAATCGTATACAGTCTTACATTAAAAAATACATATTACGGACGAGACTATTTTCGGATTAGGTAAATAACACACGTCATCAATAGATTAATATTACGTCGTTTCTCCTTCAAATAATTTCCATAGAGCAAGATTTCCATTGAAAATATTATTGGATATAAGTTGTAAATATCTACTTTACCACGATTTCCCGCTCCTATTCAAAATAACGTGGGTGGTCTTCTGACAAAAGATTCGATGAAGCATAAATATGCATTGATAAATCGGATCTTTCAAAAAGATATAAAAGTAACGGCTCGATCTGCATGAATCACGCTAAATGATCGATATTTCACAATTCTATCACAATTATACCGCGATACTGCTAACTTACTCAGTTCACGTAATCTCCGAACAATGAATCCTTACCTGCAACAATAAAAGGCATTTAGGTTAAAAAGGAAAAAGGCAAATCGTTTCACAAGAATTCTAATGGGAAATTGTGCTTGTGAAAATTGAGAAATTGGTAGGGCAATTTGAAAGAAAGGAGAGGAAATTTAGGAACGAGGAAAATAATCAATTTGGGTAGATTTCTGGTTAAATTGTAGTTAGTTTTAAGTCCGAAAAACTGAAAGATAATGTACCTAATAAAGATTTCACAGATAGTCTCAACTCAACATCTACGTACTAGATTTCTGATTTTGTACAAGCTGCAATGCTAGTTATGTAGTAAATGTTTGGAACCAAATAAGTGTATGTTTCATAACAAGGAACTAGTAACCAAAATATAAAAATCGTATAAATGAGTAATCAGTTAAGGGATCTATTCCAGCTAACCCAAAATCAAAGGAGAGAACGTCATTAAGTAGAGTGTAATATTGTACAATATTTACAAGCCTAAATTTAATAAAAAATAAAATTACAATCTGCAAAAGTTCATTATCTTGGATTGAACTTAGTCCATTAGCTACAGTAAAAAATCATTCTCATAAATTTTAAACTAATCTTTGATTTTGGTATTGCAAACCGATGCTTTATCCACCCCATATGTTTTACAATAATAAGTATTTTACATTGTTAGTAACTTCATAAATTTTTCTCACAGTATCTGCACAATTGTCCTTCAGGGAGCCATGTTTATCCAGCGGACTTACGACATCTATATCATTGTTGAGGTAGAAACTACAATGGCATTGGCCTCTGGAGACAGCCCTGACTTCTATTCTTCGAGCTCCAGTAAAATCAATCCTGAGGTAATCCTTTGGAGGGAAACATCCAGCTATATTATTATTGTTGTTTACTCCTTGGAGTACAACTATAGTGGCTTAGCACTCTATAACATTTTATATTAGAACTGACTTTAATGCTGTGAGAATAGGAGTTATTTGTTTATATTTGAAAACCGGAGCTTTTCACTTTTCATTGTTTTGGTGAGATTTTTTACTGAATTTGCTCTTTTGAAACAAGCTAAAATGTTACTAGAATTTATAAAACGTCTGCAGGGTATGGACGCGTTTATCCATATGGTTAAATGTTAGTTTTCCTTTAATGGTTTTATTTTTTATGGAATATGCGATCAAAAGTATCTCCGGGTTTTGTTATAAGAAGAATTTGAATTGCTATTGGGAAATCTCTTATAAACTTAAGTTTTTAATAAACGAAATAAAAAATACAGTTGGCAAAGAGTCTTTAATATAACGTTACACAAGTCATTGTGGTAGTTGATAGTTTGGAAGGGCTATTAAGCTCCGTATATTCGTTTGACCCAATACCTATCCAGTTTCCTAACCCTCCGGGGCAGTTAACCTCGCTCGATTGGCGTGGAAGACTAAGTTGGCAACATTTTCACGAGATTATTGCGAGCTGTTAGTTTTAACGATTGCTGGACTGTAGTTAAGTATGATAAGAAACTATTTGAGTTTCGTTTATAGAATATGCAAACTTTAACTCTTATACCATGAAATCTTTGAACTGAATACTAATTTCGACTTTCAAAGAAAAATGTCGTGTAATTCTTCTATTATACTGAGCTTGCACTTGTTTTCTTCCTTATCATATTTTGTAGATCTAGGTTATGTTAATAGTTAAACACCTAAGGCCGGGTCAAACAACAAGAAAAACCTCCTCACCTAAAGCGACCTGCTTAGTATTTTAGTCATCTTTTACAATGTCCAGAGGAAAAGACATAGTAGTCCTATAGAGACCAGGAAACTCATGGCAAAGTAATTAAATTTTGACTGTTTCGTACATTTATATATGTATTGTTTACAATTATTTTGAAGATAAGTTTTATACAGGTAGAACATTGTTTTTTCTAATCTATGTCACCTCCCTGTGCTGGTGTGTGTTCTCTCCAATCTCTTTTGCCTTCTTTTTTTTCTCAATAAACATCATAGAATTCGTCGCGCAAGCGTTTTTGAGGCAGCCCCTGCAACGCCGAACTAAATCCATGTTAGAATACATTCAGATAACTTAGAATCGGTGTTTAATCATAATTAAAAATAAACTAGGTGATCTTAGTCGATATTACAACGGCAGATTTTCTCTAACACCGTGCCAAGGCTGAGTCCTTAAAATTGGGACGGCCTCGATCGTAATGTGATCGTTAGCCGGCTCTCCACTTTTATGGACACTAAAATTTCTATTGTGGGATTTGGGAATGCTACTTCCTACAGTTTCTTAATAAATGTCAGATGTTGGATGCATACTTGATTTTCATAGGATTTAGATACGGTGGACAAACAACACGGAAAAATGAAACAGGGTAGATAGAGTTCAAAGCCGTGTTACCCAAGGCCACTTTCAGTGTGTTGGGTATGTAGTTTGCGAAGGGAATCAAAATGGAATTTTGGTAACAACGCTAGTTCGACACTCGAAAGCGCTGGGTTTGATCCCTAAAAAGCAAGTCTAAAAATCGCCTCCTTCAAATTGTCTTGGATCGTGGGTGTTTATCTATATATTCATTTATTAAGCTTTTTATTTTCTCCCAGTCCAGAAAAACTTAAAGGACTATTACTAGGTACTACCATAAATGTAAAAACAGATAAATATCTCAAAATATACTTATTTCAAGCGCTCTTCTACTCAACATTATTAATAAAGAGGGCAACAATGTTAAAACGTGGTCAAAACCAACAGTTTCGAAAAAGTGAATCTGTGTAAGAGTGAGTGGAGGGCGAGGCATGCATAACGAATGAGAACTCATCCTTATTCAAGGGCGCTCGCGGCCGCTACAGACGAATGTTCTCGATGCAACTGACGCAATGCTACATGCAACTCGATGCATGAGGCGATAACTATATAATGTATGTTCTGAAAGGGACAATTTTTAAAGCTGAACAAACGGATGTGTTGATGTTGCGTACTGTTTTTATGTTCTCTTAATTTTATTTTTGAAGTATATATTTTTTAAATAACTTTATGGGTAAAAAATGCCCGTAATAATTGTATGTTAAATATCAGTAAATTGGTGTGTAAATCTTGTATGAAAAAAGCGTAATTATTTAATCTTCCTTACATAACCCTAAGTGCATTAATATCGATTAGTAGGTAACATTTGACATGAATTATTTTCTTAAAGACGAAGACGAACATTGAATTTTTTAAAAGTGAATGTTGAGTTAAACTTTCAAATTATTTTTTCTTCTTTCGTTCAACATAATATTCATCATCAGGTGTTTTTTAGTCTCCACTGCTGAAGCACGACCCTGTACTATTAGAGCCATACTTGACCGGACTAGCCTGAGGATTTGGCCTACACTCTCCACGCCGGCCAGACGAGTTGGAGAGGTCTCACTGATGTTTATAAGCTTTCTTTGACTTGTATTTCCTAAGCCGCCTACTAGTACGACATCTATGGGAAAACTTGGAGTTGTCGTATTCCACTCCGTAAACTATATACGTCTCATCCGTTTATACAAATGCAAATATAAATTTCGAAATGATATTAAGATGTTCGATAAAAATAACTTTTCCCTCTGAAGCTTCGCACCTGTGGAGCGACCTGGTTTGCAGTTGCCACGGAGACGGCACAGTGACCTACCTTCATAGCTCCCGGGACTTCATACGTCATACAATACTGTAAACACAAACGACATAGTATCGGATCGTTGCTAATATAGTCCACAGTAGCAACTCCTCTAATACGCTCATGGTCTCAAATCATATGTTCTCAAACAGAAAGTAGTCTTTTTATCCGGTGCAAAGGTGCACACTTGAAGCGATAACGTGCCTTAGCCAGTCGCAAGGGACAGTATGGTATCCAGGATAAGAAATAAATTATTTTGAACTGTTAAGAGAATAAAACGTCACAAGTTAATGTCACTTGTGATTTTTTGATTAAAGCTAACGTGAGATACAATCATTGTTTTATTTAGAGAACGGGTTACTCACGTCGTCGTCGCGAGCCGGTGCGGTGTACGGGCCTCTCGTCACATTCGCCCTGATAAAGACCTCCGGATGAGGTCGAAACATGTCGGCAGTAGCTGACTCTATACGTGAGTAACCCGTTCTCTAAATAAAACACCCACTTGTGATTGATAATTAACATATAGAGAAAAATTGATAATAGGAGTGCTATTTCACTTTAAGAAAATATGGCATCAGGTCGTGCTATTTCATATTAATCCCATAGACAATGTTTGTTATAACGTTTAGTAAAAAGTTTGACTTGTTGGAAACTAGCGGATTTTCTAATATTCTGAAAAATAAAACGAAATGTGCTCGGATGGTGCTCGGCATATACTCGTACGTTATCCGGTCAGAACATTTTGTTTACGTTTTTTTAAGAGTAGATTTTTTTTCTAGAGCTTTAGTTTTTAGATTTAATTTAAAAGATGTTTTGTTTTTAGTTTATAATGAGGACTTGATATCAGTCATAGCTAAAATATCCTGTTCTCCAAGATTAAAATATTTCTTTTTTTGTTGACAAAAAGAACACAAAATCTTGAAATCATTGTCAAAATATAACCCGGTTCAAACCCGAGACCCGACCGGCAGCACCTGTGGAGCCTGTGGAGCGACCCAGTGACCCGGTCACTATAGCAATGGCACACTGATCCGATCAGCCGACGCTACACCGGCAATCAAATACTTCAAATAGGAAAAACTAGTAAAATCCAAACGAATAAAATGTTGTAACGAAATGGAATCAAAATAACAGAGTTTTCAAGTTCTAGTTAATAATTATATTTCTTTATTAGTTCATTGACAACATTTCTTAGCATCATAATTTAAATCATATTTCTCTTCATAATGAACCAATAAGACGTCTTTTTATACCTTTGTTTACCCAATATTGGGCAACCTTAACTGCATCTCTCAAAAAATAATTTTGGTGTATTTTGTTAAACATTATTTGTACTAAACAAACTTTAAAAAAAAACTTGTGTCAATATTTATTTAAACTTTGATTTGGATCCTCTAATTTTGTCATTAACCACCAATGAAAATCAACACAGCCAATCCATTACAATATCCCATAACGCATGTCTCCCAGGGCAGCAAAATAGGTCGCTGGTCGCGCCGTGCGTCCCAGTTCCTCAATATTCATAGAAACTTTGATTTGGATCCTCTAATTTTGTCATTGACCACCAATGAAAATCAACAGTCGATCTAATACTATCCCATAACGCATGTCTCCCAGGGCAGCGAAATAGGTCGCGGGTCGCGGCGTGCGTCCCAGTTCCCTGCGGGGCGCGACCTGCCTCACGACCTACTTGTCGAGGCATAGCCGCAGCAAACCTGCTTGCCGACCTCTGGCGGGTCGTTAACCCGTTTTCGGGGCTTCTCTGAAAGTTCAACAGCTTTCGTGATTATGGGTTCGCGGAAATGTTTTTGTCAATTTTCGGATGATAAAGAAAGAGGTTTACTAGTTTGATGTGTATCTTTTGGTGTTACTTTTCTTTATGTTAGTTTAAGAGTTGAATTGAAAGAAATGATTAATTTTAAATTTCCGACGCAAAGGTGTAAGTTGAGTTGATCGAGAGATATTAAAAAAGATTTAAAAAATTTAAAGCCTTGGTTTCAAAAATTTTAATGTTGAAATCATAACTGAATTGACCTTGTGATGTCTACTCACAATTTGCAATTTTCGTATATATAGGTCTTTCTAAGCGTTCTGTGTGGCTTTGGGTCATTTTGCGATGCTTAGTGTTTCTCTTATCCTACCTACTTAGTGAACTAAATCCTTTTACTAGATTAAGACGTAGTAGCGTGTTTATTTAATATTCTTGTTCTAAATAAACTTTGCTACATCATTAATTAAATTGTATTTTCATTCATAAATGATGATTGTAGAATGTAATGTAATTTGTATTTGATTACCTAACGAAATCAGCAAATTCTGCGAAACTTATTGGGGCAGTGTCATTGACCTGCTTGAAAAGAGCTTATTTGGCATGTTTTCTATTTGATTTGAGTCATTCTATTTATAGGTAGCAAGCAAGGTATTAATTTTATGGTTATCAAGCATTATAATAATTTTATAAATAACGGTTAAAAGTTCATATATTTTTTGTGGTTCGAATGACAATGTGTTGTTTTTATTAGGATATGTATAATTTTCTATGTAAACGTCGTGAAAAAAAAACTGCTCTTGCGAAATAGACAGTAGCGTGCCTATTATATAAAAAAATATCTCTAAGCCTTCTTTACAGCCTATATCGCTTGACTGCGGAAGGGAAAATAACTATCTAGCTGTCACTGACGTGTCTTCTACTTTACAGACTTTATTTGTCTACTGTAGCGTTGCATAACTATTGATAGTTGACCTCTTAAACAGTCACAATATCGATAGGACTATCCATAGTATTACTGTAACTACTCTTTGTATAAAAAACTATCGATAGATATCGATATTAGATCATTCTATCCATAGTTTTTTATACAAATAGTATCTTTACTATCGATACTATTGACAGTATCGAAACTATCGATATTTTATTCTATTGCTTGTAGTCTACTGAAAGAAAAAATGCTTCTCCTAAAAAATGGAGGATAACTATCTCTAGCTAAAACTGGTGTGTGAGTTTTTTAAGTTTGCAAAGAATGTTTGTCGTAGGTGTTAATTGTCCACGAGACACCTCAGTCACGACGCCCGCCTGGACTCTAATAGCTCTGTTACAAGGATTGTACTTGGCTGTTTATACCATCCGAAGTTAGGACGTATACTTATACGATATTATTGCTCCTAAGTCAGAGTTTAAGTAGAACTTCACCTTCTTTTTTTGTATGTATATGGTAACACTGATGTAGTAAATTTAGGCCTTATTTCATAAACTTATAACTGCCATATATACCAATTGAATCATTATTTTTACCGGTCTCTAAACGCTTTGATATGCGTTGGTGCTAAAATTGTAGACCATGACCTGACCTTATTTCAAGTAATTAATAATAAAGATTACAAATAAATTGATCACGCATTGGATTTATTTATTGTCTTAATTTAATACTTCTTCAATAATTACCTCTATAATCCCTCACGTGCTACTACATTTAAAACGATATAGATCATTAATTACCAGGATGTTGTAATAGTAGGCTTAGCTTAATATGTTTTATGAATTTGACAGTCTAGTCGACCTTGTTCTGAGCGGGAAAAAATGTCTAGACGTATTATAGCCAATATAGCATTGAGAAATACGCAGTTGTCTATCTAATCAATACTTTTCTAACAAGACGTTAATAAAAAAGCAAAAAAAATAATTAAATGGACATAAATAAATTGTCAACACCCGTATTCTGTTTATTAATAACTGAGTTTTGATGTATTTATTCAATCATTTACTAATTTCGGTTGCAGCATGTTCACGGCAGCTGATGCAATGTTATTATGTATCTCTTTCTTTCTGAATCTAAATTAAAGTTTTTTTAGCTCTTCCTCGATCGATGCTCTACTTGGCGGCGTGCTTTCTACATCTCGTTTTTCTGTCTAAATCTTAATTTCGAATTCATTATTTGACTGTCATAATGCGAGTGTTATTAATTTGTGTTCTTAAAATATTCCTTCATATATGAAGTTAAAATATAATCAAAATAACTTCGGAAATTCTTCAAGTCTGTATGTTTACACCGAAATGAAAAACTGGCGAAGAATTTAATTTCTGCAGCAGCAATTAACAGATAAATAAAAAGCCAGCTTATAATCAGCAATTATCTTCTTAGTGCGGTTTTTACGCGCAGCAGCGAGCAAACTTTTTATTAGAAACTCAAGCAACTGTAACAACGAACAATTAATGAATGCTATTTATCTTAATCTTACCGCGATGTTCAGTAAGATTCCCTAAGGTTTTAGAAGCTAGGATGAAATAGACTGATTCCAGCGTTTTTCTGCTACTTTGGTTAGGTTTTTGGTCATTTTCATAAGGAGTAAGTGCATATTATAGACTGTGCTTAAGTGGTATCCATTTGAGAATCTTTATACTCAATGGGCGATCAATTTTTCGCAATATCCCATGCATTATCTCTTTCCACCAGATAATCTACTATTCACTGGCCTATATTTATGACCATTGCATAATTTAAGCCTTAATTAATAATTATACAAATGTCATAAATATAGGTCGAAGCTTTCTCGTTTACAATGCCTAGTATTGACCAGAATCAAGATATGTTTCAGCGATGTTGCAGACAACGAAATATCAGGGTCAACTCAAAATTTATTGCAGTACGTTAGTCCCGGAATGTTTAGTTACTTTATGTCTGTTCCACAGATCTCTTCACTTCTGATCTGATCTCTTAGAAAAACACGGAACATGGACCTAATTGTTCATGTTCTATAGCTAAACCCTAATCTTGTAATAAAAATTAAAAAAGATTTACACGATTATTAAAATTTAATTTACGTAGTGTACATATTCTATTGTTAAATAAATGATGACGCCCACGCGTCTCGTGACGTATAAAGCGACCTTTTGCTACTTGGCTGACATTCTGAGGAGTTAGGGCCATTAGACACCAGGTAACTAACATTCGTGACTTCAAAGCCAAATGATACATATACATACACATCTTGATTCTTGGTGTCAAAGCACTGCAGTAAAATCTCTCGCTAACCTTTCGTTTTCTACTTCGGTATTCTATATTCTGTAGTTTACAAACATATGATACGGTTCTCTTTATACGGGTATAATGCACCATATATTAGTAAAGTTTTGTTACTATGTTCTTAAAGCTCTTTTTGGGCATTGTAAATAGCCTTCATCTAGAATGCAAAAAAGCCTTTAAATCTAGAGGACGGCTGTCAATGTTTTTATCCTTTATAAAATGTGAAAGATTGTGGTGAAATTATCGACAATAAAAAAATACTTTTAAATACAATCATGTTTATTCCATCGAGTAACAAACCAACATACAGTAGTGCCGTCGGTAATTTCACGGTCTGCTATGAAAAACAATACAACGTAACTTACCTACATATTGTACAACTGTGTTTATTGTGCAGCTTGTTACTGGAGTTTACTGGACTGTAGTTACGATGTTGTTAAGTTATAAGTTATACCTATCTGATTAACTATGTGATTTGCCGTGTGGTTTCCGGCAGAGTAGGATAGGGCCGCTCCAAGTCCCCCGTGGATGTGGTAGAAGGCGACTCAGGAAATACATGCTAAACAAAGCTTATAAACATCAATGAGAGCTCTCCAACCCGTCTGGCCAGCGAGGAGAGCGTAGGCCAAAGTTCTCGGTCTACTCTGGCCTAATATGGCTCTGGAAGTATAGAGAGAGTCTTGCTCCTGCCAAAAGTCCTGGTGATGGTGTGTCTGTCGTATCATTTACCATAAAATTAAGTAAAAATTTCAACGGCCGACATGATATCTTGATTCTTCCTGAATGATAAAATAAACATGACCTGAGTAAAAAGTCAAAAAATTTACAGGGCTGTAAAAAGTCCATAACTTCCAAAGTATTCAAGAAAGTTAATTGTGATTTACGAAGTCTATAGAAGTTCGAGATATAAAATTTTATCTAGGTGAGAACGAACCAGGTTTGAGGTTGCTTAAAATGTCTTATACACACATATCGTGCCTGTTTTCCACAGGGGTAGGCAGAGGCCAGAGACTATGGACCTCCACTTACTACGATCCTGACAGACTTTCGCTTCATCTACACTCATCACTTTCTAAAAAGTAAATATAACTTATACGAATTCTAATCTAAAAAAAACTTTAAAGTCTAATGTAAAGTAAAATGCAACTCTAAAACGTTTACCCACCATGCCAACGATCTTTTGTGACTAGTGACAAGCGAGCAGACACGTATTGAAACACGTGTGTTGTGGCCATGAAGTAGTTGCAGTATTTTTAGGTTACAATAAAAGGTGTTTTGTTGCCTCTCAATTTTAGCTCCTTTTTCTTACCTAACTCCCGCGGTATTTTATTACATCCGCAGGAAAAGATGGAGCAACCCTTTTTAGTCCTGAAACCAAACGGCCAGAAAGGAAGCTCCCCATAACTATCCCTGATAGAATTGAATGAAAACCACCGTGTCACGCTTTTCACATAAGCGTTAGTACATAAATGTATAAAAAACAACATTGAGCTCTGGTATTTGTCAGTATACGAGTAGGAGAGGAATTCGAGATTAATGTACGATAGTAATGTAGCAGAACAACAATGGCGTGATCGATTGTCACCAAGGCTGTGAGAGGCCCCAGGCCAGAGAGGATTGCGATGATTGGAATCACTTATTTAGATGTCATTTAGTGTCCCAATACAATGTTAAACTATATACATTACATACCCTTCTGCTCGTTTTTAAAACGTAGTTCCTTATCGCGCGTTGCGAAAGGAGGCTAGACGGAAAAAATTAAGACCAAAAGTTGTAACGACACTTTTTGCGCGGCGGCGTGCGCGTGTTTCTCTTTGTCTCTCTCTCTCTCTCTCTCTCTCTCTATTTCATAGAAAGCAAGCCAGTTATTTTCGTTTCGTCTTTCTATTTCGCATTGAACAGTATGGTGTCGCGACGATTATTTTTGTTGAGTATCATACACCTACATGTTTTTTGTACATAATAAATAATAAAATATTATTATTACTTAAAAAAATTGATAACAATTCCTTCACTAAATAATCGAAAGGAACTTCGTTCCAACCGGGTGTCCCTTGACACCTCTCAAGTTTTTATTTATTTATTTAATTCGTTCTTTATACTTTTTATTTAATGCTTTTTTGCAGCTAGTTTAGTTCATAATAGGTACTGATTATATTCTACATACTACATACATACAATTCTTCCATGCTGGTTTGGGAGAAAAAACTTACCATGATAGAAACAACCATGACTGTTTTAATTTCATTATACTATGGTGGTCTAGTATAAGCCCGTGGTTCGATTAAGGCTTGGCTCTACGTTTTTATTTTTCAAAATCTGTCAAAATTGATTCAAAAGTTGTCCGTTTTTTTCCGCTAGGTTTGTAGTAATGTCTAAATGCAGTGCAGATAGAGTTAAAAATATATAGAGGTTACAGTATGAAAACCATGACGTATTGAAAAGTATGTTAACTTTTTGTGTAACATGTTATGTTTTTGTAAAGAATTGAAAAAGGTCATGTCACGTAATCTATTAGTTACGTTGTGTTTTTGAAACTGAGACTTATCAAGCCTACTAGTTCAATGAACCAGAGGTATTAGCTTTCAATAAGAAATCTGAGCAATGACTAACATTCTGGAGGGAAGTCTAAAATGTTCGAACTTCATAATGAAAAATCAATATTTATTAGTTTAAGCCAACTACACGTGCAGAAAAAGATCGCAATAGGTTTTTTTCAAATGTATCTTTATTATCATAGGATATTTATAATATCTTTTAATAATCGTCATTGTTTTGTTGCTCAATTGTTGACGTCAAATAATTACTTACAGCTAAGTTTACTACCGCTTCCAAAGCGCTAGTGCAGAAGAAGCGGTAACAAACTGCACTGCAGCATTTTCTTTAAGGACGTCAACTCACAAATAAATTAATACTTAAAGTTAATATGGACAGATAATACATTGTTTGTTATGTCATATCATAATTTAAATTAAATTTTTAGAATGTCAAAATTTTAAAATAATGTCAAGTTGTAGATTTAGATTGTACAAAATGTACCAAATTATGAACATTTGCGAATACCTATATAACAAACCTTTAAGAGGAACCCGCGCCAAGCTCAAGCCAGACTTTTTTGTCTTTAAGGTAGTCATCGGTCCTATAATAAGCCTTCTCACAAAGTACTTTCTTTACATAAGTTTTAAATTTTTTGTCTGGCATATCAAGGACCGATTGTGGCAATTTATTATAAAAAAAGTATACAGTTTCCCATGAACGTCTTACTAACTCTTTTGAGAATATAAAACGGGGCAAATAATTCATTCTTATTACGTAAGTTTTTATCGGTCATATCGCTTACTTTATTGTATAAGGAAATATTTTTCCTTACAAACATACATACATACATACTATCACGTCTTTATCCCTAATGGGGCAGACAGAGCATTTTGGGTCTTGCGGTTCTATGCAAAGCCCAGGGCCGCAAGACCCAAAAGCCACTTTTAGCGTCATGGTGGGCGAGAAGATGGAAACGCAATCAATACAGTGATGGGTTGCTAGCCGCATCGCCTGTTAACATGATTTGCATTTTTGCCCATTCCCTCGATCGGCTTTTACGATCTGCGTGGGAAGAGAAGCAGCTGGTACATTCTAAGTATTTTTTATTTCTCCCAGACCAGCATGGGAGAAATAAAAAAAACTTAGACAAACATTATGTTTTCAAATATATACTGCGATGCCAATGTAAGTATATCAATTTTCTTTAATAATTCTCTAAGTGAGTTTCTTGGTCTTAACCCATAAATAGCACGAATTGCCCGTTTTTGTAAAATAAAAATAGTCTGAATACCGGCTGCACTCCCCCACAATAGTATGCCGTAAGACATAACACTATGAAAATAACTAAAGTACACTAGTCTAGCAATTGCTACATCTGTCAATTGCCTATTTCTCCTAACAGCATAAGCCGCAGAGCTAAGCCTATTAGAAAGTTTAGTTATATGAGCACTCCATTGAAGTTTGAATCTATTGTAATTCCTAAGAAGGTAGTACTTTCAACAAGATCGAGTTTTTCACCATCTAGCATTATGTCAACGCCGGCCTGTCTCACATTGGGAAGAGAAAATCGAATGCATTGGGTCTTTTTCGCATTTCGCATTGGCAGAAAACCAATCAGAAATGGAAGACAAGGTGCTGTTCACTGCGCAAGCGTTTGTGCTATGTCGATCTATTTTAAATATAAGTGAGGTGTCATCAGGAAATAGCACTATGACAGCCTGTTTATCAATCATATAAGGCAAGTCATTGACATAAACCAAGAAAGGGAAAGGTCCAAGAATTGAACCTTGCGGTACACCTATTTCAACATTGAATCCGTGCGATTTTGTGCCATTTAAATCAACAGTTTGAAGCCTATCTGTTAAATAAGATTCTATTAGTTTAATTGAATTATCATCAAAACCGTATTGACGAAATTTAAGCAAAAGTGTCGGATGATCTACGTAATCAAATGCTTTGGAGAGATCACAAAATGATCCAATTCTATCATTTTTGTTCTCCCATGCATCGTATATATGTGTAACGAGTGCCACCCCTGCATCGGTGGTCGATTTCCCGCCAGTAAAACTGAATTGTTGGCTATGGAACAGGTTGTAGGTTTTGAAGTGAAGCAGTTTGATTGAGCATTATCTTTTCGAACATCTTACTCAAAACTGGCAGGATAGATATCGGTCTGTAGTTGCCAGGGTCTGTTTTTATACTACATTTCATTAGGTTAGGAAATATGCCTTCATCAATACATTCGTTAAATATAAAAGCTAAGTCAGCAGCTATGATATTTATAATATGGCTTACTACAGCAACTGACATGTAAATTTATTTATTTATTAAATCTTAAATGACCATAATGGTACAAAAGGTGGACTTAATGCTAACGCATTGTCTACCGGTCAGCCTTTAGATAAAACAGAAATAATTTATTTAAATTTTAAAATATACACGGTAATTTCTTATTGTTTTTTGGACCAAGGGCCACTTTATAAAGATCGTTAGTAAAATTTAATTAGCTAGTCAAAATAAAAATTCAAAAACAAAGTAAAATCGTGAGATCAATTAGTATTACCGCCAGGCACCGCCTCCGTCCGGCCGGCCGGAGTTCATCGAGGTCATGCGGTAGTTTTGGTCGGACATAACTACGTAGTCTCGATTTGTATATCTTATGTCAAACACAAATTTGGATTACGTATATAGATAGAGGAATTTATTCACAATACGATTTTTTTTTCCAAAACCAATGAAAAGTCAGCATGTTGTACAAAATAAGTAAGGAGTAAAAACTAAACTATATAAAAGGAGCTGCATCATTCAATTCTTTATATTGAAATAAGTAATATTTTTTAAATTGAAAAATAGTTGTGTATATTACCATATTTGTGCGCTATAGTGGTTATAACACACGAGGCGGAATTTTCTTGCGCGAGCCGAAAGCGAGGGCGTGATAGTGCCGAGTGTTTAACCAATATACGCACGTATATCGCACGAAGCTTTTCAACACACGTATATCTAAACTGATTTTTATTTTAACCGGTAAAGACCCGCACGATATTAATAAATGTCCACGTTCATTGTCTTACTATTGTGTCTGGTATTGGCGGTAAAGGAGCGGTTAAATAAACTCAACCATAAAACTGTGATGCACACGGCTGCTTTAATACTTATCAAAATCAGCGCGGCTGGCCAACCATTACTAGCTGGTGCCACAAGGCAGAGAGCGAGATCGGAATTTGAAAAAAAAAATTAAAATATTGCTGTTGCATAATATAACTTCACTATTTGCGTTTATAACGCAAGCGTGTTTTATGTGCTACTTTATATATGTCTAAAGCCGATGAAATTCAATGAGATCCACTTTACGAGCAATATGTTGAAAAAATAATTAATATACAACATGGAAGGGACATACCCGTAATAAATCGAACCACAGGCTGTACTAGAACACTATATTATAATGATATTAAAATAACATTCAAAAAACGGCCTACGGCCTCGTAGGTAACCTCTGCCTTCACTTGGTTGCTTGTTTGGAGGGTTAAGCAGAAAGTCCTGCCCTGTCTGCTCCCCCACCAAGCAAGTCCTTCCTTACACCTATCACTACAGTGCAGATCAAATAATTAACAAAGTGTGTGTCGGGCCACGCGCAATGTTGGGTTCCGTAGTTGTAAATGCCAACTTTAAGTTCATGCCACTAAAAACGTCTTAAACGTCTAAGTATATCTATTAAATTTGTATGAAATTTTCCCTTTTTATAAGTTGAATGCCTTTAACTTTTTAATTTGTTTACCATAATTGGCTCTGATAGTTTTCCTTTAAACAACATTATATATGCTATAGCCGTGATTTTTTTCACGTGTCCATATGTAACCGTTTAGCAGATAGACACGTGACTTTAACAAAAAAAATCACTTTAAAGCTAAATATTTCAGACACGGATCCCTAAATCGAAAAATGGTGTTTCCAAGCTCATAATATTTTTGAAAGACCTATTCAACGATACCACACACAACACACAATGTGTTTGTAGTGAAATAAAAATATTGACTTCCTCTTTACTAGTATGGCAGCTACCATAAAAAAAAATATTTCCATATTTTATTTTCCGACTTTTTTGTCATGATTAATATACATATCCATGCCAAATTACAGCTTTCTAGTACTTATAGTTTCTGAGTAGGACCGCAGACGGACAGACAGACAGACAGACATGGCGAAACTATAAGGGTTCCTTGTTTACTACGGAACCCTAAAAACCATATCAATCAGTCAGCCAGTCAGTCAGTGGTAAAACATGTACGTGTATATTTCTCGAAATCTAAAAGTAAATAAATCCGAAGAGTATTATCTATAGATAAGTTTATTTGGCTATTATAAAATTAATTTATTGCCACAAAACTGGTAATTAAATAAAAATAAAATGTTATTAATCGATACTGTATGTACATTACTTGTATAAAAAAAAAATCTATTCCGACCATGTCTGTCACGTAATCAATCTATGCCACGCTATGCTTTGACACTTCCTTTGACATTATGACAAGTGACACAGTGTAAGAAAGTTACTCGCACGTTTGTTTACAGACTGTTCGACCCATGTATACTCGTGATATTATTCTACACTGTGACAATAATTTTACGAAATCAAATGTAATTTTTTTTGTGAAGAGCGACGCGTCCTTGCTTCGTGAGGCCCATCGGCCATCTGACAATTTGATATATAACTGTCAAAAATCTGTGCAACAAGAACAGTTTATTTAAATACACTCGCGAAAAAGCGAGACGGCATGTTCAATAATTTTCAGGAAGGTAAAAGGGCTTATATGACTGAAATCTAAAGCCACGCAAAACTGATCAATTATAGAAAAATAGCTCTAAAATTAAAACAAAAGCAACAAAAAAAAATTTGTACCACAATTTTGAAGATTACATAATTACTGATCTGCATAAAAAGTTTCAAAGCTGAAGTCCCTCTCGTTTGTGAGAAATTAGACCATATATGTTTTGGTAGAGGTGGTTTTGACGAGCAAGTTTGTGTTACAAAAATTAACTAATCATGTATCCACAACCACAATTATGCTTAAAAAGCGTTCTAGTATGCTGTTAGCAAGTATCAGTTCTAAATTTCTGATATTCGCTGAGAAATAAGAAAAAGATAATGCCCATTTTCACGGTGCGTCCCCTTAATTACGAGTACTTGCACGTTGTATTTGCAGATCAACTAAAAGAGTACTAAAGTACAGCTAATATGTATGCCGTTCTTAATTTGAGTAATGTGGCGTGAATCCTCGACGCAAGGCCAGCTAGCGCCCTGTGTGGCTCAATTGTTTTCATTCATTCATTAGCTCACGCATTGAATACAGATCCAACACGAAAAGGGCCTTTACTTGTTGGATCCTCTACGCAAGCCTCCCAAAAGACCGGGGTGAAAAGATCCATGATCACGACTACTCCTACAATAAGTAAGTTGATAACTTCCTGAGTTGTGTTGCGTGGCGTGCCTCAGCGTCAGTGACTTCAGTGAGTGCAAGGCCGATGTGTCGATGTCGACGCTCTGAATTGCCATTTTTGAAACGCGGAGTCACTGAAACGAATGGTTTTTCCATACAAAAGACTGTTTGTTTAGCGACTCCGCGTTTGAAAAATTGCACCACTGCGTTGCGTCGCGATTGCATTATTTCATTCATGTTTATCTGGTGATAGACAAGATAGTGGTCTGTCTAAGTACTCGTAAAATAGTAACGATACACAGTTTTATTATCTTGAAGATTTTTATTGCTAATTAACATTTTGTATCGATAAAATATTTTTGAATTTTGTGGCGTTAACCGTGCATCTAATTATATTTTTTATGTAAGCATTAAGGACCTACAGTCTGCTCTCCTAAATCAGTTATGAGGTATAACGGCCACAGACATTTTAATTAAAACAATGCTTCTGAAATCAGTATGAGTAGATAAAGACATCATTATTAAAAGAAGTGTAGGTTTTATACAAATACAAGGGTTAGATAGAATTTAAGTGTCAGAGTTGACCCTAAACCTGACCATAATTTATGGTACACGAACCATTCTTGCATAAACTATCCGGGATTTCTGTCTTAAAGGCCAGATAGCAGGATGCAGCGGGTCATGTGGAAAACACGGTAATCCGGTAATCTACTCGACAAATGTACGGTCGGTATCTGCGAGCTGGGGATACTTCAAGGGCTTCCTTCTGATCTTATTATGTAACTAGGGTGTCACGCGGAAACTTAATATTGTTGTTTATTTAAAGTTCACTGTAACTATCTACTATGTTTACGGTAAGAACGTTAGTAAGATCTTGAATTACTTATTGATACATACTTACAGCAATTTGTCGACGTAGTTGGATATGGATATTAGAGGTGTGTTTTGTTTCTAGTTTGTTAATCTCTATATAACCTACTCGATGTTTCAAATCCCCTTTTAATCGGTTTTCTGTATAAATACCTACCTATTCTAGGTTTAGTCTGTCGCTTTTTATTTTGTTTACTATTTCTGTATTTTTAGAGCATACAACAAAATTTTACAAATAAACAATACTTGTTGTATGTTAGCGAGAATAAGTTATTTTTAAAGGGCTTTAAGTAGGTTAAATAAATATCGCAAACTTTGCAATACCGTTCGTATTACAAAGTTTGCGATTTGTGTAAAATTATTTTTAAAAAATATTATGTTGTGTACAGAAAATGAATTTACCTTAAAATAATTAGCCACACCGTTTACCTAATCGAAAAATAGTCAAATTAATTTCATTGTTACCCACTTAGACATTCCATAAGCCTGACATTATCAATTATGTCCACAAACTATGAGTCAAAAACTATTAATCAGCTTCGTGTTATAGTATGAACGGTAATGTACTAGAAGATTATCTATCGAGTGTCGGTTAGACTATTGCTTATCTACTCGTACCACTCCCTTTTGAAATTCTAAGCAAATAAATGTGTCACAATCAATAACATGAATAACTTTGGAGATACAATTTAAAGGGCAAGAATGAAAATATGTGAAGCACTTTATTTTGAGCTCTTCTATGTTTCAAAAGAAGCAGGTAAATTTTTGATTTGAATTTGATTATTATTGGCATTTGGGTTTTATGATTCTAGGCTCTATATACGCTCCCCCTATAAGGGATAAATACATGATGTATACTATGTATGTAGATATGTTTGTATAACAATCAAACAAAAGTTAACGTCCGACGTTGGCCTCAAGAATAAGTACGTATGCGTGTGTGCCAACCAAATAAAAGTTACTATTCGCTGATGTTAAAAGCCAAACCCGCTAATTATTTATCATCTGGTTGTTACCAAATAGGCTCCGGCGCTATAATGCAGTCGTATAATATAGGGGTGTAATCAACGCTAACGAGTATAAAGGCGCGTACTTATTTGGAACATTCGCTAAGTTTGCTTAATACAAGTATTAGTATCAGAATCAGGCCAACCATCAGAATCACCTGAAAATTAGTTTATTTTTACCTAGGCACTAAAATATGTGCTTTTCGTATTGCTGTACGTATAATATAAAAAATATGCAGGTTACCTGCTGCCTATATATAAGTATTTGTATGTATAGTTATTCAGATTTTAACCACTGTTATGTTCTGTAAGTATGTATATAGTCATTTATGGCAAACTGCTCTGCTGCGGCAATCACAGGTCGTAGTAACACTTCGGTCCGACTTAACACTGGTTAAAAGAACATTAAATATTAGGATAACCAGGGTTTAGGTGGACCAGGGTGTCATTGTAAATAGAGATGGAAGAAAAGGAAGAGAACGCTTTTGCTTAGCAATTGCTTATTGAGGAACAATACAACTTTAATAAGCTTAAATAAACTAATAAGATCGTAAGTTCGTAAGTTGTTATGAAGTACACTACACGAACTGCGAGCGTCTTCAGTCAGCACATGCCTTTAGATATATCGAGCGATACAGATTGCGCCACTCGGGTTCACACGGGTTCAGAACGTGCGATAAATCCGGCCTTGGCCCCGGGTCTGATAAACAATGGCGGTTATGAAACCGGGGGAAAGTACAAACATCCTCGTGGAATTGGTTCTCTATGTGGCCTTGATTTTATGACGGTAGGATTTCTAAATAAAAGGAGCTTTAGAAAGTTTGAATTTAGAGGAATAAATTTATGTTGTTCACGCGACTACGTAGACGGCGTAAACAATCTGGATACAAATAAATCTAAGCATATCAGAGTCTGTTCTATTACGTGGAAAGCACTATAGTACAATGGAATTAAAATACAGTAAATAAAGCCTGGGCAAATTGTTTGGGAATATCAATTTTTTTTTGCCTGTTATTTTAATGTCATTATACTATAGTAATGTAGTATAGCTCGTGATATGAATGGATGAATGAAGTGATTAACCATCATATTATATTGTCATCCGTATTGCACTGGTATGCAAAATTTCATCTCAATCGGTTGAAGATAACTGGTTGAAAATTGCGTTGCAGGATTTGACCTAAAGAAACATACAAGACACAGTGCAAGTTAAATAAAAGCTTGTAATGAGTATGTTAGAGGTAGTATAAAAGTGGCCTCGATGACGCATAGCTAAGAAGCATAGGACTGGGATGATAGGAACATGTGATGAGGAGGGAAGAGAGCCATGTTACTAAGAGAGTACTTAAATCTGATGGTAATTGGGTACAGGAATAGAGGAAGGCGAAATAAGTACACATTTTATCCCGTATCTGACTTGCATCAAGCCATTCAAGCCTACTCATTGTCTTTCTCTTTATTGTTACTAGATGGCGCTATAAGCTGTTTTTTGTTATTTTATCAATGTTAGCCACTGGCTATTTATCTGCATGTACCTATTTTTTTTATATTATTAAAACTCGCGTGGAATGACATTACAGTTGCGTGCGTTAAGGACAGCGAAATCACCGGGTGGCTTGGGTTGCTCCTCTTAACACTCGCCCTGAGTATGATTGTCTAAACCAATCGAATCTAGTCGGCCTTTTCCGATTATAGTAGGCAAGAAAAACCATGTAAAAATATTTAGTTGCCCATTTTTCCTTTGTTGAGTAAATTATTACTGTTTAGGTCATAAATACTAAAGTTAATTTATTAGTCCAGTGTTTAGGTTGATATCTTCGTACAGGAAACAAATTATCATAACGACCGCCACAATTCATTCCGTGTGACACGCCGATGGAATTGGCTTTTACGTTTTGGGAACGGGAAATGTCGCCACGTTTGGTATGTTTGCTTTTAGTTGATTGATTTATCATATTATCAGACATATTTGTACGTATTACAACAATAATTTTCAACTAAATAATATTTAGAAAAGAAAATATCAGAATAGAGTCATCATATTTAATAGTATGTGAAGACATATTATTAAATATGATGTAAACAATCGATCTAGATTAGTCTTATGTTTGGGAAAACGCGTGTTTTCAAGTTTTCATGCGTTTTGCTCTCCTCTTGAATATGGTCGCTAATTTCGTCACGCCGGCTGCTATCCGTTTGGCTCAGCGGTTTAAGATGCGGACCGCTAGAATGAGTGTTACGGGTTCGAATTCCACTCGGTGACTTACTTTTGTTTTTTTTTTATGTTCAAGTATAAATATAATTTTTTATTTTGTATTGTTTTTAGACAAGTTTAAAAAATGTAGTTAATGTTTGAGATGTAACCGAACAAAGCTCGGTCACCCAGATACTTATTATTATGTACTTAGGTTTTTGCTGATTAAGTTTCAGATGCGCTTGGTAATCTTAAAATGTTATTAACAAAGTATTTTAGACAACGCAAGCAATGATGTACCAACAACACTCGACAACCGGTAGTATATAGAACTGACGTCGGCAAAGAGGTATGACGCAATGCAGTTTTTACTGCATGTGATGACGTCAGAAGCCCAATGCGAGTTGGCTTACACGAGCCAAAGTTCAATTTGCTTGATTACAGCAGCTTACATACATAATATCATGGCTGTTTCCCAGCTTTTCTATTATTAATCTACGTTGTATGTATTATTTTAACTAGGTATTAAATATCTACAATTTGTTTTTGTAACAAGAAATAGTATCTACAATTTGTTTTTGTAACAAGAAATAGTGACTGGGGCAGTTCTGTTATTTATATTTTAATTCATTTTTAAAACAAGAACCAAATTTATCGAACCATATCCAAAGTCATTTAGGTAAGACAGTTTTTTATTAGGGTTCGGTAGCCAAATGGCAAAAACGGAACCCTTATGGATTCGTCATGTCTGTCTGTCTGTCCGTCCGTATGTCACAGCCACTTTTTTTCAAAACTATAAGACCTATACTGTTGAAACCTGGTAAGTAGATGTATTATGTGAACCGCATTAAGGTTTTGACACATAAATAGAAAAAAAAAACAATAAATTTCGGGGGTTCCCCATACTTAGGACTGAAACTCAAAAATTTATTTTTCATCAAACCCATACGTGTGGTATCTATGGATAGGTCTTAAAAAATGATATTGAGGCTTCTAATATAATTTTTTTCTAAACCGAATACTTTGCGCGAGATACACTTCCAAAGTGGAAAAAAGTGTGTCCCCCCCCCGTAACTTCTAAAATAAGAGAATGATAAAACTAAAAAAAATATGTGATGTTCATTACCATGAAAATTACCAGCGAATATTGGTTTGAACGAGTACTAGTAATAAGTTTTATTTTAATACGTCATAAATCATAAACGGCAATTTACCTTTCATTCAGTCAACTGAAATATAAAAATTATAAAAAACATACTACAAGACTTGTATATTATGTTATTTGCTACTACGGAACCCTTTATGGGCGAGACCGACTCGCACTTGGCCGCTTTTTTATTATGAAAATGTCATTTCATTAAAAACTTAATTAAGTAATTATCCTTGATATTATTTAAGAGATAGATATAATATATAGCTTGATAATTCAAATTTATCTAAGAAACTCTTGATCTTGCACTATACTAAATAATTAGTAATTTTAAGTCTTCCAAAAAAAAGGGGGAGGTTATCAAATCGTTGCGATCATTTTTTTATGTATATTTACTGATTATTTGAAGACGCCAGGACTTAAAATATTAGTAAAAAAACAAAAAAAAATGTCATTTCCATACAAAAGTGTGCAGCCGCCCGGGCAATTCGAGTGGGAATGTAGTTTTTTTTTTGTTTTTTTACTTTTTATTATCATCATTAAACTATATTGATCTAGTATATAGTACAGACCGTGGTACGATGTATAATGGGTACGTTCCCTTCCACGGTGTATGTAGGATTTATGTAAAAATGTTTTGCAGGCTGGCTAAGAGCCTAATTTGGTTATTCAAGTCGCCGTTCTAAATGAGGACAACACTAATTTAAGTCGACCCAGCAGTTATTACTTGATAATATTATCTTGAGAGACCCTTTGGATAATAAATTAAGGTCCTTGGCCTAAAATTGTTAAGGTTTGGGCGTATCACTAATTAGGATTAAGTTGAGTTTGTATGATACATGACTTAAGCAGCCTATAGTTATTTTTAGAGTTCCTTACAAAAAGTGAAAAGACGGAACCCTTATAGGATCACTCGTGCGATTGTCTGTCACAGCCGATTAGCTCCGAATCTACAAGACCAAATCAGGTAAAATTTGGTAGGATGGCGTAATCCTATGACCCGAATACAGATGTGCAAAGTAAATAAATATTTTTTTTAATAACGGTCATTTTCGGGGACAAATTAGAAAATTAAAAAAAGTTTTGACAACCTTCTCTGTCATATATCAAATGAAAGGGCTCGTTATGAGGATCTCAAGGACATTTTTATTAAATGTAGCGCCCTACCAGGGTCTCATGTGCACTTTGTAAACTAAATTTAAGATTTACAATTGTATGTGCATGAAAACATGAAATAAATGAATTATGAATTATGAATTATTTTGCCTAGTCATTTATATAACGTGAAAGAGACATACCCGTAATAAATTCAACCACGAGCTGTGTATACTAGATCACTTTTGTATAATGAAATTAAAATAACAACCGAAAAACCATTAAAAAATCGACATTTCCAGGCACATTACCCAGGCGGCTCCACACATTTGTATGAAATGTCAATTTGTTTTTCTTTTCGACCATTATTTTAATTTCATTAAACTATAGTGACTTACTATACCACGTGGCACGTAGCCTTTCTACCTGGAGTGTTCACTTCATCTGTTATTGTGCTGTCGTAAGAGGCGACTAAAGGACTAAATACGTTTTTATCTAAAAACATAAAAAAATATACCCACATTGGGAAAGAAGAGATATCTATCTATTCTACTTAATTTATAATATTTCAGAACTAAAAACTGACTTTGTACTGAAATGCCGTTTTTTTTTAGTTTTGTCTGTTATTTTAATTTCATTATACTATAGAGGTTTAATAGTGCCTGTGGTTCGATTTATTACGGGTGTGTCTCTTTCACATTGCATAATGTGAAACATAACAATATTTACGATTTTGTAACGCACTTTTGACTTTGTTCTGACTGCGTCCACGACAACCACTTTCCGGCATTCGCATATATAGAAGAACAAGAGTCACGTACATATGTATGTATAATATCTCCTAATAGACCTACGAATACTAATGTTCCACAGCCATATCCGGTTGCCAAGTTGGCAAGCCTAAAAGCATTTTCATCAGTATGTTGACCCATTCTTGTTTATGCCATTATGATTTAATATATTTCACAGTGCTCTGTTATCGCTTAGGTTCTTGGAATAATACAATTATTTATATCACTACTGTACCTACTAAACATTTTGGTATGTAATTTGTGCTTTGGCAATGATTTTAAAAGTATAAAAAATAAATAAAAATCGCGTGACTGTACATTTTAATTTATAAAAAAATTGTATATGTCTGTCTGTATGTATGTTCACGCTAATCTTCGAAACGCAGTTTTCAATAAAAGATTAAGCTCAGCAGAGAGCAACATATGGCTTCGCTTCATTAAAATCTGATATCAGGAAAAAAGTTACAGCAATATTTTTAAAATTTCACGCTAACGATGTTACCAGGTAATTAATAAATAAATATATAAAAAAGTAATAGTTCAAAGTTCAGTTGTCTGTCATTTGTTGTCGAACGGAAGTAATTATTTTGTACTTTATCAATGTAATTATCTAAATGATTACATTACCGATAGATGAGATCATAAGTCAGTTGTCATTGACCACGGTCTATGCTAATTAAATCATTGTGCGAAATCTCAAAGCGCGATAAAAGGTAGAGACTGTATCCGAATATGATAAAAGGTTGTTAAATGGTTGAATAATATTTATTTTATTTAATTATATATTATTTTATTTAAATAATAAATCAATATAATATATACAACATAGGTAGCAGCCTACCGGGCAATTTATATAGGAATGTAGACCGTGGTTCGATTTTTTACGGGTATGTCCTTTCCACTTTTAGAGTCTATTTAGATGATAGGTCTATCAAAGAAACTTCGTCGCTTCTATTTCGGTCTGCTATTAATAAAATTATTATCCACTAACGGCCAGTCCCAGTTTTTGCACGGGTGTCATGCATTCCTCTTCTTAGTGTACGTCAATGATTTGCCTTACGCGGTTGAGAAACAAGCTGGCATTGTGTTGTTCGCCGATGACACGTCTCTTATTTTTGAAATAGACCGTCATAGCGAAGATGCTACTTCGGTGAATAACACCTTGACGGCCATTTCTAACTGGTTTTCAGCCAATAACCTTATGTTGAATGCAAACAAGACCCAATGCATTCGATTTAGTCTTCCTAACGTGAGGCAAGCCAATGTTGATGTGCTACTGAACGGTCAAAAATTAGATCTCGTTGAAAATACTACTTTCTTGGGAATCACAATAGATTCAAAACTTCAATGGGGTGCACATATCTCTAAACTCGCTAATAGGCTTAGCTCAGCGGCTTACGCTATTAGGAGAATCAGACAATTGACAGATGTGGCAACTGCTAGACTAGTTTACTTTAGTTACTTTCATAGTCTGATGTCTTATGGGATTCTTCTATGGGGGAGTGCAGCTGATATACAGACTATTTTTATTTTGCAAAAAAGGGCAATTCGTTTTATTTACGGTTTAGGATCAAGAGACTCCCTAAGAGATTTTTTTAAGAAAATTGATATACTTACTGTACCATCCCAGTACATATTTGAAAATATAATGTATGTAAGGAAAAATATTGCCTTGTTTAATAAAGTGGGTGATTTTACGGATAGAAACTTACGTAATATAAATGATTTATTTACTCCGTCCTATAGGCTGAAAACAGTTAGTAAGTCGTTTATGGGAAACTGTATAAAGTTTTATAATAAATTGCCAGAATCGGTTCTTAGTATGCCAGATAGGAAATTTAAAGTTCATGTTAAGAAAGTACTCTGTGATAAAGCTTATTACGGAACCGATGATTACCTTAGAGACAAAAATGTCTGGCTTGAGCTTGGCGCGGGTCCCTCTTAAAGGTTTGTATTTGTACATTCACAAATGTCATAATTTAAGAACATTCTGTACATGTTTTAGTACAAAATTTACAAATTGACATTAATTTTAAACTTGACATCATGCTTAATTTATAATTATGACATAACAATGTATTCTCAGTCCACATATCTAATTTTAATACCAGTATAATTGTAAGTTGACGTTATTGGAGAAAATGCTGCAGTACAGTTTGTTACCGTTTCTTCTGTACTTGCGCTTTGGAAGCGGCAGTAAACTTAGCTATAAGTAAATTATCTGACGTCAACATTTACCTTATAAGAAATCGAAAGGAAAAAAAGTGACAATTATCAAGTGATACAAATATCCAAAGATAAATAAATGAATTTGACTTGACTTGACTTTGATGCAAATTTTCCTTTAAAATCACTGTATCTATTGATGAAAACCGCATTAAAATCCATTGCGCATTTTAAAAGAACTAAGCTTAAGTACAAACATATCCAAATTAAAACATGTAACGACCAGACGTGAACGGCGTTATCGTGAGAGTCGTGGGTTCGAATCCCACTTGAGGCGAAATTTTTATCATGTTTTAATTTGGATAAAAATTAATCCGAGCATTGTAATGCTGTTCATCATCATCATGATCAGGTCTTAAATTGTCTTTACTGCAGGAGCACGACCCTCTCTGTACTACCAGAGCCATACTTGGACTACAGCCAGAGGACTTTGCCTACTCTCTCCTCGCTGGCCAGACGGGTTGGAGAGGTCTCATTGATGTTTATAAGCTTTGTTTAGCTTGTATTTCTTAAGTCGCCTTCTACGACATCCACGGAAAGACTTGTAGTGGTAGTATTCTATTCAGCCGAAATCTACACGGCAAATTGTAAATTTTAATGCTATTAAAAATTAATAATTCAGACATATTACAGAACGACAGACGGCGGGAAGCAAGTTTGTTTTATATTATGGCTTGATGAACACATTTCTTCCTTTGTACTCCGTTCGCTATCCCTTTTGTCTCCATAACTATGCTAACAATATGCATTTGAATATACTCGTACGACATTCCAAGGCATAGGAAAACTGAATGAGGTCATTTCATTTTCTTTGCTCATTTAAATAAGATGTTCTCTTAACCGATAATAGGGTTAAAGAGGACAAGGGCAACTGTGCACGAAGGCTTTATGCGTGGCCTAGCTCCTACATCAATAATTTAACATTTGTTTTAAATGTCTTTTCTTTCAGTGAATGACGACCTCCGTGGCGTAATTGCTAATACGCTAGACTGCCAATCCGAAGGTTCTGGAATCGATCCCCAGCCAGGGCAAGTCGGATTTTTTTTTCAAATTGACCTGGATTTTGGGTGTTTATCTATATCTTATACCTTTAAACGAGCAATTCTTGTATGTATGTATGTATGTATATATATATATTTATTTATAAATTTCTGTGATCTCGAAAACGGCTCTAACGATTTCGCTGAAAATTTGTATATGGGGGTTTTTGGGGGTAAACAATCGATCTAGATTAGTTTTATGTTTGGGAAAACGCGTGTTTTCGAGTTTTCGTGCGTTTTTCTTTCCACGCAGAATATGGTCGCTAATTTCGTCGCGCTGCGACCGCCTTGATTTAGCTCAGTGGTTAAGGATAGCGAGAGCGCTAGAAAGAGTGTTACGGGTTCGAATCCCACTCGGTGACTTACTTTTGTTTTTTTTTTATGTTTAAGTTTATATTTTTTTTCTATTTTGCATTGTTTTTAGACAAGTTTAAAAAAAATAGTTAATGTTTGAGATGTAACCGAGAAAAGCTCGGTCGCCCAGGTACTATGTATTTATTATAATAAGTATCGATCGTTAACTTTGTATCCTATAACACAAGTTTAAGACTTACTTTGGGGCTAGCTCAATCAATGTAATTTGTCCCTCTATATTTATTAAGAGTGCTCTTAATTTTACGGCATATTTCAAACCCTGATACTGATTATTTATTCCCAAAAAAATCTCTCTCTATCTCTCTTTAATCTTATGTCAGTCCAATGCTGGGCTTATGAGCTTTCCAAAAAAGGCAGGATTTGTCCATAATCACCTCGCTGGGCAGATGGGTTGGTGGTTGCAGTAAAGATGGTATAAAGTCATTGCACAGTCCGTTCTCTAAGCTCTTTTATGCAAAAAATATGCATAGTCAAATTCATTCAAGTTTGCAGTTATATGTATGACCCCGCTACTGAATTGCGAAAAAGGAAATTCCGCAGTTTGCGACATCGAAAGTATCGATATTATACAAATATGGAGAAAAGCCTTAGGTACATATCTCGTGAACCGTGTAATATGTACAGTTTCAGAACATTTTTTTAAATTAAATATACCTAGTTACAAAAAGCTTATTCATTTAAAATATTTGTTATTTTAAAGCCATCGTTAAAGTCTAGTTTAGTAAAATAGGTGGAACGTTCTAAAGGGTTAATCGCTAGCTGTCACACGTCGAGTTAGTGAACAGACGGACATAAATTGTGTAGAAATATAGACCTAGCCAGTCTACCTCTGCAACGTTAAGCTGCGTCCACAATCATACCTGACAAGATGACTTTAGAACACTGCGTACAAATAGTTCCACTATAGTACGAGTATGTGGGGTGATTTATATTCTAAAGTCCCATTTAGACGAAGCAAGTTTGTTACCTGTATATATAATGTATACGAATAATTTATGGCTTCAACCACTTTATTGAAGCAATAAATGATTTGTATAGCTGACGTTTCGTTTAGACCCTGCTAGTTGTCAATTGCTTCAATTTAATTGTATGCAACAGGCAAGAGACTTGCACCGTATAAGTGGGCCTTAACCATCTGAAATGTCTTGATTTATCGCTCATTTACGGATAAACGGAAAACCATCGATATTTTGAATGTGTATAGTTTACCGAATTTATAAAGATAGAAGAGTATAGAGAGTTGTAAAGATGAATGTCAAAATATTGATGTAGTTTATGTCAAATAAACTTACACAGGGTAGGCACAGAATACGCAAAAATTAAAGGACAAGTACGATTAATTCTTGGTTTGTTTCAGAAATTGCAAACTATTTTCTGCTTGTTTTTGTTTTCTCGTGAGATATTTTTCTCTTGTAGCTTTAGCATGAGCTTAGGCAACAGGAAAAAGATCCTAATTGTAAGAAAGGACAGTGTTTAAAAAATGTGTCTATTTTTTTTTTATTACCTTTGTATATTTATAAGTAGGTACAACGTGATGTTCTGTCAGTGTGCACTCTACCTTTTGTCCATAGTAATATAAACTAAACTGTTTTATCACAGAGCGTAAACTTCGCGGAAGTTATGGTCATTGAAATTTTGTCTCACGTCGAAAGTACAGGGACGTTAGGTTTGATGGAACCTTACACATTTACAAGAAATTTATACTCGTAGTTTACAGGGTTCTGTGGAATTATGAACTTTATTTTTGGTTAAAAGTAACGTGAGACACATACGTTACTACTATAAAGTAAATGGATTAACTACGTAAAGATTTAGTTACTGGTTTCGACCTCATCCGGAGGTCTTCAACATGGCGAATGTGATTTGAGTACGATGTCGACTCGAGACGCACTGTATTTTAAGTCACTTGAAAGAGAAGCAGTGGTACATTCAATGTTTCAATCCGGGAACAAACTGCAAACATGTCAAATGGGCACGAGTGTCAAAATTAAAATATATGCCATGGTCCAGACTGTGTCTACCGCGTAAGGGACAAATTCGTGATTAGCATGTATATGTGTGAAGTGTGTACATCTATTCTCATTCTGGATCTCTCATAAATCGGCCCCACCGCCACAACTAACCAGTTAAATCATCAATATACTATCGATAGGAAACATTAAGTTTAATTGCAGCTAGATAGGTGGCCGAACTGTAAAATATCTTATTAATTTAATATATTTACACTTAAGTGTTTAACGTCCATTAACCGTCTTCGTTTTGTTTATGCTCCAGAGCGCGTTGAACTCGTGATGATAAAAATGTAGAGTGCGAGAAAGATATCGCATTGGATGTATGTGTCTTAAAGCTCCTGCACACAATTGTGCCTTATTGTACAATAAAACAGCTTGCGTTAATTATTTCGTCACTCATTCTTTCGAGAGATTAAAGTACGACAATGTACATTCTATTTTATTAAATAGAAAAGTATTTATTATTCTTATCGTAATGCTTAAGAGTACTGTTATTAGTATTACGGGACTTACCACGATTAATATTGTTTTTTACTAGATATTTCGACGACCCTTTTGCCGTCATGGTCGCTAAAAATCTGGCAAAAAATGAAATCAGTCGCAGTAAAACCCGTAATACTAATAACAGTAATTGTGACCGCTAAACTCTAAAATCATATATTATTAAGAGAATTTTAGCTACATATCTTTGGGAAATATTATTAACCAAACTGACGGCTTAGCCGAATAAAAACACTTACAAAACTTTTCTTTATTATTTACGTTGGATTAAAATAATGCTTCAGTGTTGCACTTCTTGACCACTTTACTTCCGATTTCAAGATATTTTTTGGGGCTAGCTCAATCAGTGTAATTTGTCCCTATATATTTATTTATTTTAACAACAGATAAAACAATAACCGCAGCAAAAACATCAATAATGAATATTCCACCGCTATGTGATGAAGCCTTTAACAAACAAAATAACTAGCACAAAAGATAAATCAAGATGCGCGGTGCACACCCACACACTTGGATGCATTTTGCCTCGTCCCTTTTAAAAGTCAAATTAGAATTCTTTAAATACCTTGATTGCGAAGCTGTGAGATATGGCGCTGTTGTCTATTTTTACGTTTTATTTTGTTTTTTTAGGACGTGAGGAATTAGAATCCCAATTTAGCAAACGAATCTCTTTTGAAATGACTTTGAATTACCTACGCCAATTAAGTATTAAACCACAATTTCCTGCCATAATAAATGTTTAGACGAACACTTTTTTGTTTCATTATTCTAAAATACGGACGTATCGTAGTTCTTTTTTCGTCAAAAAAGTTGTGAAAAATAAATCCTAACGAGAAAATAATGAGACAAACTGCAACGCGACACTTAGGATGGGACATCGCTGCAAAAATTTTCGGTAGGAAATAACTTATCCTTAATTAGTTCTGGGAAACTTTGCTTTAGTGTCCTCAAAATTATTGGGAGGAAGCAGGCGTTACTCACTGTTTTATTTTTCACTTTTGATACATTCGGGCGGTCGAATAAAAGGCACTAAGAGGATTAATAAAATGCTAATGAGAATGGTTTCTGGGAATCACCGATCTTTTAGTAAAGACCGTATTTCTGGCACTAATACAGACAAATCACACATATTGAGCCCCAAAGAAAGTTCGAGACTTGTTACTAACTCAACGAAACTATATTTTATAACAAATACATTATATAGATAAACATCCGTGGCGTAGTGGTCACCATACTCACCCAGAGGTCCCGGGTTCGATTCCCGGTCAGGGCAAGTTGGAAAATGACCTTTTTCAAATTGTCCTGGGTTTTGGATGTTTATCTATATATGTATTTGTTATAAAATATAGTATCGTTGAGTTAGTATCCCTTAACACAAGTCTCGAACTTACTTTGGGGCTAGCTCAAACAGTGTAATTTGTCCCTATATATTTATATATTTATCCAAGACCCAGGTCAATCTGAAAAAGATTTTTCCATCTTGACCTGACCGGAGATCGAACTCGGGACATTCGGAGTGGCAGCCTGGCATGGTGACCATTGCTACAGATTGATAGAGGCCATGCTACGTCATTTTGATACTGCTTTTCTTAGGAGGTTCTACGCAATCTTTAGACAATTTCACCTCCCGACCAAAAAAGAAAGAAATTGGGAAACTAAGCAGCCATGATCGAACGCATATCTCATTAAGTATAAAAGCTAAAACATCAAAAACCTTTATTGAGGAGAGAAATAATTACGAATGGTTAGATCGATGCACTTTTGAAGGTTAGAGTTATTGTAAGACTAGGCATTTCGGTAGATAACTGGGTCAAAAATAAATTATTCGGTACAGTTCACTAAATAAAAAAATGACACAAAATTGTGTGACTTTCCATTGGTTATATCCATGTTCAACTTATTAAAGCCGTATTTGACTCCAAAAATGTATTATGTCACGCTTTCGTATTTCATACAAATCCCACAGAAAATATTTGTTTTGACATTTAGAAAAAAGTGCCTGATTCGAATTGTTGTCATTTCGTAACATATGCTAATTAACTTTTAGTTCGTAACTAAACCCTTACCTATCTATATCACGCAACCAGGTTATTGCCCCCTTTATCACTTTGCACGATAAAGTGAAACACGGAAAAAATCCAGAGTGCTGATAAAAACCCGGCCAGTTTCAGGTGGCCTTCGATGTTCGACACAGTTTGTATGAAATGAGGTCACGAAGCGGCAAACGACTGAATAGCGTGGGTCTTTTTTATTTGGTTATGTGTAAATGGCTCAAATTGGTACAGTAAACAGTGTTATGTCCTTGGACGCGGATCGTTAGTGCCAGAGAGGTCGCTGGGTTGATATAGCTATTCATCTTGCTGCTTTATCAACGCTGGCCGTTGTTTTTCATGAGTTAAACGAACTATGGCTTTGATTAAATTTTTTATCGCGTTGATTTAAAAAAAATACCTAAATATTATGGTTTCCCCGAATAACTAAATACAAAAACATATTTTTTTAAACAAAAAATACATTTATATAAGGTAACTTTAAGCTTGATTCTTTAACCTCTGCATGTTTTTCAAGACTATTTCCTAAAAGGAAGAAAGTCTATCAAGGCTGAAATTGCTTGTATTCGTGGTATACCTTTTCAAGTTTCATGCAGAAGTGTCTGTAGGGGGTTAACTGCCACGTTTACACTTAGTGTGGAGTACGGTTTTGAAATAATACCACCTAAGTTGAGTACTTAAATTGATTGATTTATTGGTATCGACTACGATTACTTGAAAGCTATAAATGACGTTAGAACTACTGAGTCATCTAAATAGGCACTTATTGTAAGTATTGTTCAATAGATTGAACCTAGAATGATTTTTAAAAGACAAAGGAGTAAGGACAGAACGTATGTTAAAATCATTGCATTGTCTCGCTAATGGATGCGCAGAACTCAGTAATAAAGTTAATACTAAGTTATTGTTCCCCATGGTTTCATTACCGTTGAAGGCAATAAAACCATTGTAAAGAACTACAAGTCTTTGTTCGGGTCATGTAGGTTGTGCATTCATAGAGTACCTACTCGTCCCCTGCAGTTACGTAAGTACTGTTAGTAGGTCGGAACTGTATTATGAATGAGGGGTGCTTTTCTTTGCTAGCAATTATGCTAGCAAAGAAAAGCTCAGTCATTTTGTGTTTTGAAAGAAATTTCCATGTAGTTTTTTCTGAGAACGTTGAGACATGAATTGGCCTTTCGTTCTAAACGACAACGTATTACTGGGTATATTCATAGATTAATTGAGTAATCCCATGCTGGTCTGGGAGAAAATAAAAATGAACCGAGGGAACGGGCAAAAATGCATGTAGGCGATGCGACTAGCAACCCTATTATAATTTTTTTTCCATCTTCTCGCTGGCTTTTGAGTCTTGCTGCCCTTGGCTCTGTTTGCTTAGAGCCACATGATACAAAAAGCTCTATCTGCCCCATTAGGGAAAAAAACGTGATAGTATATATGTAATGTATGTAATTGAGTAAAATACCTCTACTTATGTATTCTGCGTAGTTAGGTACCCTTATAGAAGGTACCTTAACGGAATAGATAAGTAATCTATTAAGAATAGATTGAGATGTTATATTTGATTAAGGATTCAAATCTCCGAACTTAAATTTTAGTTTTTTCTTTTGTGCGTATATTGAGCCGCCGTTTGCGACGCAAGCAGGACTTTTAAGAACTAGTGTTATTATAGTGTAGTGTAGAGGTCTTTGTTTCAGTATATGAATCGTTGAGCAGTAATTTACATACTGAAAATCAAGCCTTTTTTGCTAACGTTTTTAGGATGTTGGCGATGGCCCGGAGCCAGCCCTCCAGAGATGTGCACCGCTTGCGCATTGTTGCATAAAAGCAGTCCACACGCGCTTCAGCAAACATCCCTGACGCGCTGCATCGTCGAGACGATAAGTCGTTATGACTACAGCTAACACTTACCTATTTTCCCATTAGGACTATAAGGGCCGTAGCTGCTCGAGGACAGCGGCGAGGAGTATCCATTGTTCGGCTGCGGTTGCGTCGCGGCGCCCGGTGATGGAGATCCTCCCCCGCCGCCCGCCATCCACTCGCGCACGTGGCCGTTCACCTGGTGCCCGTTGTGGCTGACGCCCGGCTCGGCTTTGACCTGGTTGGGCAGGCCGCGGTAAGCCACCTCGTGTTTGAGGTCCATCCCGCTGCTACCGCATGCTGCTGCGCCGCTGCCGGCCCCGCCGCCCGCGCTCCACACTTCTGTGGACAAAATGTTTGGTCATCATTTATTTCTAATACAGTTCACAAGCCTTGTGGTTGCCGGCAGAGTAGAATAAGGCAACTCCTAATCCTTCCGGGGATGTCGTAGAAGGCGACTTGGGAATTACAAGCTAAACAAAGCTTATAAACATCAATGAGACCTCTCCAACCCGTCTGATCAGCACGAAGGGTGTAGGCCAATTCCTTTGGCTGCTCTGGCCAAGCATGGCTTCTGTACTACCAGACAGAGAGGGCCTTGCTCCTGCATTGGAGACAAAAAGACTTGATGGTGATGATGATGATGATGACAGTGACAAGCTCTAGCCTTAGATGGACTGGCATTGAGCCTTTATCCGCGAGACTTTATATCAGTTGTCATTTCCCCAGTGCAAAGCATAGTAAATCTAAAGTACTAACTACATCCAAAAAGGCATGTGGATACTTAGCAATCAATACGAGCATTGGTTTTTTGTAGGATCGCGAAAAGGGGCAGGACAATGTTTGTCGAATAAAACCGACGTTTGCGGTAAAAGGGAAGGTATTCAAAAAATTACATTCACACGTGGCCATTTCATTGTCAAGCAACATTTAGTGCTACGAAATGATAAAAACTACAGGCGGATTCGTGACCAGGATATCAGCACCTTTGTAAGCAGGAACAAGATATCTAGAGCTCCTAACTGAAGTTGATTCGTAGCTTTAAAAAAATTGACAAATATAATGTTTTCAAGTTGTCTAAACGCTATGCCAGGTGATTTTAGACAACTTGAAAAATTTTGCACTAGTATTCATTATCCACTTATCCATACCGTGAAAGCTTTTAGCATGTAGACCGTCCTGTTAAAAGCTTTCGCGGACAATAAATAATTATAGGTCATCTCAATTATTGTACCCTTAACATTTGAATATTTTAATTGAATTGCAAAAGGTAGTACCTATTATATTATTTTAACCTTAAATTAAAAACATGGGGAACACAAAGAGGCTCATTTAAGCACATTTTTGTAAATCAAAGTGCTGTAAAGTTTTGCTGATAATTTTTGTACTTTATAACTAATATTGGGTTGAGTTATACTAATAATTTTACAGTCGAATCTATATCCGTTCCATTCGCCTAGCTTTGCTAGGTCATTGGTTTAGAAACATTAATATACAAGGCACTTTGGTATAATTTAGGAACAGTGCCAAACGTCTAAATCGAAGTGCATTATGTATGAACAAATCGATATAATTGTAATAAGACTGTATATATAATGTATATTACGACCATTATTGATTCGTCGTATTGTGACCATTATTCTTTTGCCATCATTCGACACACCAAACTTCTAAAAGAAATTGTGGAAAACAAACTTTTTGATAGCCGTTTACAATGTTTGTAAGAATGTAGCTGCCAGTATATAAGAATATAATGTTAAGTTTAATTATTATTGAATAATGAAAATTACATTTCCCAGTAGGTTTTCGCCTGTTCTTACACTTATCAAATCTAACGGAGATAAAAATCAGAACCTCTTTATTCCAGAAATAAAATATCAAGACACGAAATTGTACATGTGTAAATTTTATCTATAAGTTAATAATAACAACTAAAAATATGTTTATCTCGCTCTACGCCCATTTAAGTGAAGTTTCGTTTTTTGGCTTCTTTTTGCGATGCAAAGAAGATTTCTATAAGTTTCCCATTATATTATAATTAGCACTAGCCATTATTTTAACTATTTGTGTTCCATTTCTTTCTTCAATTAAAATGGTTTACTGTAACTTGAAAATTAGTTGTTCATAGTCATAAATTTTATTACTTCAACCTACATAAAGTCATATATCTAAACGTTCCACATCTTCGCATTCAGCCATCCGAAATCCTCGTCGTATCCAAGGATCGTAAACCTTGCATCTCCTGGATTAACTGAGATCTTATCCGAAATGCGAACCCTGGGATGTTAGCAATTGGCCCTGCATTGTTTGTCCCTCGTAAAATAAGATATATTCGAGTGCTGTCTTTCTGTAAAATGTGTACTTGAAGTGGCGCCATCTTATTCATTGAATGTAAGTTGGTTTCAGATTATTTGAAATTCTCGTCGTGTAGGATTTATTGATAGTTATCGGTAATAAAGCTCTTTGAGGTTCGGAACTCTATAGTTCAATACCATACACTGTATGATATGTTGTATTGTAGCGGCTTTGTACTTGAAAATTTATGTATTTACATGAAATATATTCTAAATAAAAATTTCGGGTTTACTATTTTTAAAGTTGCAATGTCTTTCCCAAATAAATCGTTTTTAAAATTGCTTGAGAGTAAATTCATGAAATTCTTCGAATTAATTTCATCTTTTTACCCTTTTACGTTCACTTTTATCTTAATTAATTTAGCATGAATGCATTCTAAATAACGTTCCAGACGTAGAAACCGAAAGTGCCGTTTCTAGTTTTACTTTTAAACACGTTATTTCAGAACTTTATCCAACTAGCTTGGTAATTACTTCATTAAAACATGTTCTGAATTAATGAAGAAAATAACTAGTTATAAAACTTTATTTTCTGTTTCCTTTAATTACAATATTATAAAATCTTTTGCCATCTTCTGTAAGTTTAGTTTAAATTAACTATGTTTTATTAAAATTTAATCTCCACCTATAGCGTTAATTTAACTTTATTTTTATTATCTCGTATCTTAGGTGCAACACAACATTTCAACATAATTGTATCATATTATACTTAGTTGTTCAGTAAACGATCCTATGGAAGTTATACTTAATTCACTGTTAAATTAAAATATAATGCAAGTAAATATACATTTAACTAAATGTACTGACGTAAATAAAAATGAACAACTAAATAAATATTTACGACGGACCTTTTGTAGCTTTCCGTTCTAATAACATATTCTATGTCACAGAAAAGTGCTGTACGAGACAGCATGTTTAGATATATGTTGTATACGTAAGATGTATGTTTTGTTCGCGAGGTTTTACGGTCTACACAATAAACTTTGTTACTTTAAACATTTTACGACTTTACATAAAATATAAATATGTAAAACATGCGATTTCGTTCTACAAGCGACGGACGCTTCAGGGAATGGCTGATTCACTGCTTTTCTTTAATTAATTTATTTACGTGGCTTAAAAAGAGGGATGAAATTATAAAAATTTAAACCTTTTCCTGCTCCTAAAGGTCAGAATGAGTGTATACTTATCTTTTAATAAAAATGTGTACCTATATTTTTACGAAAAACCTCTTTATCTTTAATATCAATCAAAACTTGTCAATCCAGTACCTAATCAATCAAAAATAATTGTTGTTCCTCCACACATTCTCATCTCTGTTGCATACAACACACCGAAAAATTGTAAGAATTAGCAGTGCTATCAAGACATTTCATAACCGACTCCGGCGCATGTCAGTGACCCCAAAAACTCTCAAAACGTCCAACTCATCCACGTGGTATACTGCGCATGCGCGATGCGATAGGCGTCTGCGCTGCGCCGGTTGCGCCACGCTCGCAGAGAAAGCGCGTGACGTCATGACCTCGACACGCTTACCTACTTGCACGCCGATGCTTGCACCAACCCACTTCAGATACCGGCTCGCCATGCTTTCCCCGTGCTCGTGCCGAACCTCACGGATCGCAATTACGTATCATTCCCAGGGTAAGAGGGTTACTGCTTTCGCTTTTCTCACAATTAACTCGGTTTCCTGCAAATCGCTTTCAACTAGGTATCATCAGTTGCAATGCAGTTTCTCTCGATGCATCCGTTTCGGGCGGTTCGACTTGGCTGGATTATAATGCAGACCAATACGCCGCTACTGGCAAGTGCTGGCGAGGCGTTATACAACTTTGAGGTACCTTTATTTGCACCCACACTCGATTTCACTACGTAACTCAAAAGTTGCTTGTCAGATAACGCTTTTAAGATTAATTGCGCCTACTTTGCTACAGTAATAGTTTTAAATAAGTGAATTAATCCTTAAGTGTGTAGGTGATGAGACATAAAGGGCAGGTCAAAAGGTGTCTTTATCAGTTCATCACCGTTTGCGAGTAGAAAATAATCAAGTGTTTTTTGAGCTAAAATATATGCCATGTAAATATTTTCCTTAAACAGGTAGAATAAACGGAATGGTGAGGACCAGGTTTGAACCTGTAAGAAGGTATAGCTTTCGCTTTCTCACAATCAACGTGCTCTACTGCAATTCGCTTTCGACTAGGCATCTCGTCGTGCAATTTCTCTTGATGCATCCTTTCCAAAGAAGGCGCCCACATAAAACGAAATGGTATTGCTGTGCTTTAAATTCGGTCGGAGCAATGTCGCCATATCAGTGGTAGAATCAAACGGAATGTCCCTCTACATCGCGCCTCGTAACATCGACGTTCTCTCTTCATCGCACCGTACCTTCCCGACCGAGGATTCGCTTTTACGATGCAAGCAATAAACTTTTACGACTCATTACGATAACGTTAGAATAAAATACGCGAGGGCAATCGAAAGAATGTAAGTGTTCGCTCGTTTCGCTGGAACTTTTGACTACGTCTCTATTTTTGATATCGCAGTCGCCAGTGCAATTGCATTCGTCTGATTTATCCGTGCTGCTAGAAAATTCAGTGAAATAAATCCGGTGCGGTTCGGTGGTTTTAGCGAGCACGCATATAAGGTATCGTTGCGGTCAATATATATTCGTTCTGTCCACATAAAATTGGGAAGGAAGGACGTGCCGGCGCCTTGAGTATGTTCGGGAATGCATACAGCGTCGCCAAAGTGGCACTGATATAGTGTAGCCGGCGCGCCATATACGTAGCAGGTTTGGAGCAATCTTTATGCAAACGTACAAAAGCATAAAGAACAGTCGATGACGCGGAAATAGAATTTATGAGTGACCCCAGTGGAGATATAGTATGCGAGGTCACCGGCTCTGTTACTGGTTGCGTCACCAGCGGAGCTATGGCCTTGTAATAAATTAACGTAGCTACAGCAATTTTAGAGACAGGTTCGATAACCGTGCCGTGTACAAACATACATAGAGCACCATTTGCCTGTAATTATAGAGCCGGGTCGGACGTCTGACGGGTGGGTTCATGCATTATTGAGTGTTAAGCATAAAGCATGGCGGCGTTATAACGTGATTGCTAGCAAATTGTTAAAGTTCCCACGGGATTCCGCCATGTTAGCAGACTGTTTAATGTTATTCTATTGAATTTTGATATTGTGAATGCACTTTCGAATATTAGTAAGGTGGACCCGTGTTAGACGCTTTAGGTATTTGAATTAACTAAATTTTAAGTAATATTAACTGACTTAATTAAAAGCTTTCGTAGCCGAACTTCAGCTTATATAGTGTGTCATCCTCACTGAATACATTAGTCGCACCACAATAGTCGCATCGTTTATTCGCGCGATGATCGTGTTGTCGCTTTGTAAAGACAACGCTTTAGATTGTATCATACATAAGTCAATGCAAATAATAGCTTACTTTCAGCAATGATTTTGACAATAAAGAGAATGTCGCTCGAAAAATCTCAAACCTTGTCGTGGAAGGACCCTAGACTTGCATAATGCTAAGTAAGCCGGTCGGAAGCTTTATTTAACTTGGTAATTAATTGGGTGGCTGTTCCGTAACTGGGACTGGGACAAAAGTTTTGTAATGACAGGTTTTATAAATGCAATTTGTTGCATTCTATTGCACCAGCATTATAATTTCATTAAGTATATAAGCTTTATTTTAGTCAGTATCTGTGGGTAATCAGGTTCAGGTGTGTCTTCCAAATAAACTAAAGATACAGTTACTTCGTATCGTACACAACAACCTTTGTTGTGAACATTACAGACCGGCAGGGGACCGCGTTTGTTCAGATATCAATAAGAATATTATTATAAATCAGCAGGAGACATTCGCAACGACCAATATGGCGGATGCTCCTGGGAGTGCTTCAATAATGCGATTTCTAGACTTGATCCGAATGTTAAATCCGCGCTATTCCCAGCAGATGACAGCTCGTGTGTTTACTGCGTCTTGCTGAAACGATAGTTAAAAATGTAAGGGTACCAGAAGAATATCCGTGTAAACTGCGATATTTAATAAGTGAAAATGGCTGTTATCTCTTCTTGGCGTCTTCTTTTAGACCCCAATAGTGTAAATGACCGTACCACCTTGGCTACATAGTTGAAATTGTTATAGGTAAGTCTAAGAAACTATATTATCGACTTAAATAGAAGTAAATATGTCCAAAAATAATTAGCGTAATGAAAGCAACTTTTTTATGATTACCAAAAGCAGAGGAATACGTAGTTCATTTTCTTAAGTAACTCATTTTTGCTACAAATTGTTGTATTACTCGCAAAACCCTTGTCTTAGCTGACACAATCAGTTTTTGATCCACTGAAGTCAATTGACAGTTAGTCATGAAGTTTGCATCTGTAATCATCACTAATTCGTAAAGACAGGAAAGGGGAGATGAAAAGATTGGAGAATCCGTGAGGGGAAATCACGTAGCTATTTTATCGTCGTAGCGTCTTGATGTGCGCTGCAGGGTTTCTAGAGAAAGGTTTCATGGCCAGAACTGGAATAGCCATTTATTAAAAACTAGCAAGCCAATTGTCCAGCTTTATAAGAATAAGATTGTTCTTCGCATTGGACCTTTCTGACATCTAAGGAATTGAGGATGCAATATTTTTTATCAGTTATCCAAAAGCGTAGGTTCTAAAAACTACCATCGAGTTTGGAGATACTGATATGCACCTACTTTCCTTAAAAAATTACAAAAATTCAATAAACTATAACTTACAATAAAACCGCGTCATTTAATAATTTGTTATAAAATTTTCGAGTATTCTATCTTTTTTGGTGCTATAAAAAATATTATTTATTACATAAGTCTATAGTACGAATAAAATATCATTAGCAATTTATACTATTTAGGAGGCAAACAAGTCAAGATCATTCAAATGTCATCGATTTTTATCTAATCGATGTTCTCAGGATCATTACTGATAGAAAGAAATATTACATTAGCATTAGAGACATGCCCAAATCGTATTAATCGTAGCCCAAAGATGGCAATCGTGACTTTTATATTGCGCCATATAAATTGCTCAACCTTATACTGAAAGAGTGCATGAATGTATTTGGAGACTGTTTGTTATAAGGAGACTAGTTTGATTATGTTTGACACTTCGTTAGTTGCGAAAGTGAGGCGGTAAGGCGGGTCGACGATATGAATCAAACTAAATAAAGTAATGTGTTGTAGTACCGAACACTACCGAGTACAAACGTCGTCTTGTACTTTTTGTATCTATCTTTTACCAGCCAACCCAAGCTTTCGAGAAAATATTTCTTCTATTTTTTTTGCAAGAAAACATAATGATCAGTTAATTACCATCGTTATGGAGAAATAGTAAATGGTCTCCCTTTTTAAGTATATTGTCTGATGCTTTGACTGTTGTTTCTATTCTTTGCTGCTTTGTTACATTTTAAAAACTAAGAAAGTCTCTATGTCCATTCTTTTAAGTAAACTTTGTATCCGAACTTTTCAACATATTCAATATCAAACTTGATAAAATTCATTCGAACAAAAGAGAATTTTCGAATTTCATTTTTGCTCAAGCGGGAAAACATACTCGCCTCTTCATAAAATCTACTTATTCCCAGAACAACAGGCCAATAATATAGAAGTCAATAGGTATAGGGATTCGATATCAAGTATTACTTTAGATATAACTTATACACCGACAATTGCTCTGTTTTCAGCTCGGAAAAATGCTGTGGCGGAAGGAATAAGTCGTAAAGTTTTATTATTTATATTACCTAGATTTTAGAGATCATATTGAGTCGTATATTTGTGTTTACTTCCTGCTGGAATTTTCAGTGTAAATGCATTTTGTCTTTACATATTCTTCTTTAAGTTGAAACAACACAACGTATTTCAAATGTATATTGTGCGCTCAACGATTTGTATCGTTTATAAATAGAATCAAATAAGATAAAAAGGCTCTCTATTAATTAAGTATTATGTTACAATATTAACTTATGTAATTTAATATTATACAGGATGACCTTTTACCCACCATCCAAATTTTTGGAGCAAGTTCAGTCCATGACCCTAAACTACTTTTCATAAAAACAATTCACGAAAAATTAAATTCGTGAATGAATTTTGTATAGGAAGATTTATAGACAGTAGTTCAGTATCACGGAGTGAACTTACTTAAAAAAAAATGCTGGTAGGTAAAAATTCATTGTGTATTTACACTTACCCAAGTTTTTCTATTCAGGCCTTTTCGACTTGTATTTCTTCTAATACCATTTTTAATTTTTTTTATAGGTTGTGTAAGTAAGTATTTTGTGATCGTATCTTTTCAATGATACTTTTGTTCTTGTGTGTTAAAATGAAAGTAATGTAGGTTTAGTTTCGCAAACGTAATTGAGCCGGTTAATACCGATAGGGGTCATAATACGGGTCAGAATCGAAATCTAATCGAGCGAACCCAAAGTTCCTTTCAGCTTAATGAGATTTTCAGGCAGTCGAATCCGTTCAAAGCGATTTACGCATCGGATCCGGAACACTTAGAGGACCTGACGCCCGGTCATTGCGGTCACCTTGCTCCTCTGTTTGTGACAGCACTTCAGAATATGTCGCTGATTTGCAATCCTATGCACATATGTAATGATGTAACGTCCTGCTGCGAAGTTAGAATAAAAACGGTAAGAACTTCTCTCTTTGTTTTAGTCTGGGATGGTTTTAAAAATATAAAAATGCATTCATTTCAGCCGCATAACGTCCACTGCTGGACATAGGCCTCTCCCAAAGATTTCCAAAATGACCGATCTAGAGCGGCTTGCATCCAGCGCCTTCCAGCAACCTTGGTTATGTTGTCAGATCACCTTGTGGGTGGGTGTCCTACGCTTCGCTTGCCTGTACGTGGTCGCCATTCGAGAACCTTTTTGCCCCATCAGCCATCGGTTCGTCGCGCTTTGTGTCCATTGCCATTTCAACGAGCTAATCCGCTGGGTTATGTCAGTGACTTTAGTTCTCCTACGAATTTCCTCATTTCTGATCCGATCACGTAGAGAAACAACAAAAATGCATTGAATATGTTGAATTATTAGTAAGGTTAATATGATGACTGTTTTATATAACCAAGAAAACAGTGTAATTTTTATTTTTTTGGTATTTCTGAAACTTTAGTGCAGAGATTCTTTACGAATAATCAAAATTTGTTCTACGATGAACTGAGATCGTGATATTTTTTCATCCGTATAAATATTAATTATACCGACTTACTTAATAAATATTAAAGTGGGTTTGCCTAACCATATTAAAATTATTATTAAACATTGATATTTGAGACCTGGGGAGTGACAAAGGTTACATTACATCAATATAAGATTCCCTTTAGGACAGGTATGCGCGAAGCCAGTACCTTACGGATACAAAGTTTTCTATAACTAAGTAGTCTAACTAAATTACTATGTGGATTTAGAATGAACAAGGTTTTAATCCGACACATTGTTGTATTCATGATGTAAATCGTGTGTCGTCCTCAATATGGTTCTGTAAAAAGAAACAATGGTTACCCTATCTATTGAAAAACAAAATATTCTGAATAACATTTACAGGATAAAACTGAAAAACAAATAAATGATTCAGATTGGAAGTGACATAAAAATATTCCTGAATAACTGAAAATAACGTCGCACAAAAGAACGGATGGCATTGTGCCATACATTTCAGTAATAATTCCAAATCTGGCCTGCGGTTTTGACCGCCCATTTTTTGTTTAATTATTTAGTACCGGCGCGACCGATGAAAAATAAGAAGGTAACGGTTCTATAAAAAATATTCTATTGTTTTTCTTAAAACTGCCTACATACATACCTAAACTAAACGAAACGTTTGAGAAAAAGGAAAAGTGAAATTCTAGGACAGACACTGTTAAAAAATTGAGATTCTGAGGTCTGAGAAAACGTTTTACGTTGTCAAACTGATCCTCTTTCATTCATGCTACCTGTTTCATGCCACCCGCGTAATTTGTACAGTCCAACCTGATATTATAAATCAAAATATTTTTCTTCAGCCTTCCATACCGATAAAACTTGAGTAAGACTATACTAATTGCTTCTCTTTCCACACACAGCTCACGCTACGACATATAAATGATGAACGGAGCCCATTTTGTTGTGTAGTGTTTTACCTGTTATGTCTGTTTCTACCAAATGAACATTTTCTTCCTTTCTCTCAGGCATAGCTCAGGGCCGCAAGACTCAAAAAACAAATAAGTGAAATTTAAACATGCTTTTGTTGATAAGAAAATAAAGAAATACGCTACATAAATTAACATAGTAAGTATGTAAGTCCTTCGTACAACTTTGGCCTGTATTAATATTAAAGCAGTCTGGGACTGATGTAATCCAAACAAGGGCATCTCCTAACCTCGGTACCCTACGATACTGTTTATTGACCTAGGTTAGGCAACCCAGCTACGTCACGCGACCTGTCAAAATGATAATATCAAAAGTTGAATACAGTGCCAACGAATATGGGTGAATGGACGATTTTAATTCTTATCGTAATTGCTATTAAATTTAAATTTCATTGCTGTAGAAAGATTCATGATTTTTCAAAATGCTTAGTTCTGATATAAAATGTTTAATTTTCAAGATTAAGTTCTATGAAAATTGTGATGTGTGATTTAACATAGTTATATCTTTATAGATAACGTCTTTTATGACCAATAAACCTTTATAATTTATAATACATGATAAGTTTGGACGTTTATAAGTCTTAAGTAGAGGAGGACTATGGAAAAGGGCACTTCGAATCGGTTGTTTTGGAAATTCTTGTAGGAGGCCTGTATCTAGCAGTGGACTACCTGTGATAATTGTGATGTACCTACCATGTTATATCTGAATTGTAGGTACTGTATTTAGGTATACTTATAATACGATTTTAATTTATTTTTGGTATTACTTAAGTTAATTGATCACAAAGTTCATAAAAAATCAAATTTTATTTTGTAATAAAAGAATCGAAAGTCGTTGAAGAGAATATAAGATCTCCAACCACACTTTAGTCTGAATAACAGTCTAACAGCTGAAATTGAAACTTTTCGCATAAAGACTGGTTACAAATTCGTTCTTGCTCAAGTTGCGATTCGCATAATAGTTTTATATTCCTATTTCATATCCCACTCGATTCATAAATTCTTGTGGGTATTCAAATCAAACGATATTTCAATTTCTACTGTTACCTTTATGGTTTGAACGAGCACTATTGTCTTTTGGTTTTTATTCAAATAGTTATGCAAAGACGTACGCGCACATTTCTTCTCTTTTGTAACAAAAGATACGTTTGTACAATGTGCAGTAGTTGGGACTTTTATTACATTTGTAAGAAAAATAACAGAAGATGAAAAGCATACAGGAGATAAGTTGTTGGTTTTGTATTTTTAAGACAGTCATAAAGTGGAGTGTAGGAAATGGAGAGATGACAAAAACGAAACAAAAGCATGTATTGTGGACATGTGACGTTCATTGTATAGGTATAATAATTTGTAAAAGAACGATATTTTTTGTATGTCTAGACTACAATGATAAAATAGGTCTTAAAGTAATCTAAGGACATTGTTGTTATATCAAGCAAAGGAAATAAAGAACGGTTAAATAAAGAATATATTACTTGCGTGTGTCTTCATAACTAAATTTGTTATTTGTTGTTAAATACCTATACAATATTTCTTCCATGTTGGTCTGGGAGAAAAGAAAAAACTTAGAATGTATCAGCTGCTTCTCTTCCCGGGCAGATTGTAAGAGCCGATCGAGGGAATGGGCAAAAAATCGAATCGCATTCATAGGCGATGCGGACGCGACTTCCACCTTCTTGCCCACATCAAGCTAAAAGTGGCCTTTGAGTCTTGCAGCCCTGGGCTCTATCTGCTTATAGCCGCAAGACTTAAAAATGCTCTGTCTGCCCCATTAGGGATAAAGACGTGATAGTATCTATGTATGTATACCTATACAATAGGCACCTTATATCCTTCACTTCACAATTACTTATTATAAATGCTGTGAGGTCCCTTTGTAAGTCTTTTTATGGATACCATAAATACTCGCCCACTACCTATGTGAATTTATTGCATAGAAAATTAATTATGTTTACTAAAAACAGGTGTGGGCCTTATGATTAAATTTCTAGAGTCGAGAATTTACGTAAAATAAAATTGATTTGTAATTTTATATTATTTGGGTCCTACTAAATCTCCAGTTGCTTACATTTCGTTTGGAACATTAATATTTTTTTTGTTTTTGTGAATTTTTACGTAAGTCTTAAATTTATTAAGACTTATACTGTGCTTTTGGTGACTGTTAGCAATAAGCTGATTTATGACATTGCAAATAAAAGAAACAATAAAACATATACTTACATAAAGTGGAGTACATTTCCGTCACAACTGTTATGAACATTCCAGCAACGAAATATTAAAGTTATTAGATATTTTATTGCTATTCAGTTAATAAATGACTATGGATGGAGCAATAAAGAGGATATAAAGGAAAACTTCTGATTTCCGAGAATATTGTTATTTCCGCGTTCAGACAAATATTGTATCGATGCGGAAAAAATCGCCTGTATACTACTAATAATTTATTAAGCGTTGAGTTGTAAGGATCAATAAATCATGACCTGTCACTGGATTAATGATCACCATCATCATTTAAGCCGCATAACGTCCACTGCTGGATGTAGGCTTCTCCCAATGATTTTCAAAATGACCAATCTAGAGCTTGGCTTGCATGCAGCGCCTACCAGCGACCTTGTTCAGGTCGTCAGACCACCTTGTGGGTGGGTGTCCTACGCTCCGCTTGTCAGTAGGTGGTCGCCGTTCGAGAACCTTTTTTCCCATCGACCATCGGTTCATTAATGTTCTTTAGGGATTTTTAATATGAAGTCATAATTATATGTAAGAAAACAGTTTTTTTTAAAAATAGTATAGATTATTCTATAAGCGCTTATAGCTATAGCTTATTATATCTTCTATGGACAAAAAAGGTCCGAAATAAAGATATTTTATTTATTTTATTTATTTATTTATTATAGCTATTAGAAACAGTGATGATAAACAGTGCGTACACTTTCACGTGTTTATCCTTTACGTGATAAACAGTGCTAAAGTTCACAAGACTCCATAGTGTACGTTTAGGAGAAATTAGATAACACGTGATGGAAAATGAGAATTAGAATTGCTAGCCTATAAAGAATGGATTTCCAGGTTTACGCCCGTTCCCATGGTCAACTTTTACGATTTGTATAGAAAAAAGTTTGTACCGCCTATTTTTTTCCGTATAGACATAAAAGATACCTAAAATATAAGTAATGCATGTCGCAAAATTATCCTAGTTTTTTTTGGATTCAAACTACACTTTATACATGTACTCGTCTGCGGGTCAATATACCATAAAAGCATTTTCTTGTTTACCGTATAGCTTGAACAGGTGTTCGTTATTTCTGCTCACTTGTTTAATAATAATAACACTATTGCCCAATAAACCGTCCATTCTGCTTGAATACGTAATTTTCCGTTTCAGTGAAAACAAGAGAAAAACAAGTAGTAACTAGAAGGTTGATTTGGCATAAATTAATAGCAAATGGCTATAAAATTTACCATTTTCTACGCTGGTTTAGGAGAAAAAAAAACTTAAAATGTACCCGCTGCTTCTCTTCCCGCGCAGATCGTAGGAGCTGATCGAGGGACTGGGCGAAAATGCTAGTCATTATAATAGGCGATGTGGCTAGCAACTTATCACTATTTTGATTCCTTTTTCCACCATCACGCTAAAAGTGGCTTGCGAGTCTTGCGGCCCTGGGCTCTGTCTGGTTATAAACGCAAGATTTAAAGTGCTCTATCTGCCCCATTACGTATAAAGACGTGATAGAATGTATGTAAAATTGAACAAACATAATTATAAGATAGATCCATTCGGCACAAAATCAAGCAAATTTTTGTACGAAAATAAAATGTATTTTCGACTTTTCGTTATATCAGATTAATATTAGGTCTTACAAAATAAACTGAAACTATTTTTAGGGTGAATTCAGTCTGTGATAGTGAACAAATTTCCCAAGGAACATATGTCTAAATATGAAATATAGGTAGGTATATTTTTTTGCTTTTCATACAAACTCAGATCAGCTGATCGGTCACTTGTGTGGGAGGCCACAAATTACTTTTCATATTTCGATACGTGTTCCTTGGGGAAAGATGTTCAGTATCATGGACTCAAATTCACCCTTAACCTGTCAACGTCCGGAATCGCAGACACAATAGATTTCTATTGTTAACGGGTTCACATGTGAACCGTCGGACGTTGACAGGTTAAAATAGTTTCAGTATATTTTATTAGATCGTATATATTTCACAGAACAAATCATCGGTTTAAATACCGCTGGAAAGTCGAAGCCTGCGAAGACTTCAAAGCCAAGTGCTGCAGATGATGCAGAATATGGATTCTGCTGGTGTCGGATGCCAAAATACACTTTGAGTCGAGTCAGCACAGTATTAGTTTACCTTGTTAGTTTATGTCACTTATTTTACAATTCTTGCATCCGTTTATTAATTATGTTTTGCTTTTATGCACCATGGAGAGGGCTATGCTCGGTGTTTTCCTAGGTGATCGAATCAGAAATGAGGAAATTCATAGGAGAACAAAAGTCACTGATATAGACCAGCGGATTAGCACATTAAAGTGGCAGTGGGCGGGACACATAACGCGACAAAGGCCGATGGGGCAAAAACCACATTTATACAAGGTGGTAAGTTGCCTAGTAGAAAAGCGCTGGATGCAGGCCGCTCTTGATCGGTAAATTTGAAATTCTTTTAGAGAGGCCTTTGTCCAGCTGTGGACGTTATGCGGCTGAAATTATAGTAATGGTGATAATGAATTATGTTTAATTATATTTGTTAAAAGTCCTTTCGTGCTAAACAATAACAGTAATATTAAAGAGTTAACATGTTACGATGCAATCATTCTACAGATATGTGGAACACCCAAACCAACGCCTATTAGCAGTAATCATATGTTAAAAATACTTATTAGTGTATGACCGAGATTCGTTCGGATCATTGTTCGGAGTATACCTGAAGTGCTTATTAGTGATGACCGACATTCGTTCGGATACATTGTCGGGCCATATCTGATCGCAAGTCACGTCCGAGGCTCAGACCTTAGACCTGGAGCGTGAATGAGGCGAGGTCTGTATGCTACTTGTTAACTTACTTATGTGTGGAAATGGGACATTTCTGAATCATAAAAACCATTACATAATACGTGTTATGTCTTTGAAGTGGTGGTCCGTGGTGTGAGAATGCATTAAGTATTAATTTATTCATATATACCAATATTGTCATAGTGTAGTCACACAATGATAATAACTGACACGTGAATGTAACTGAATAATAAAGTATTTCTTTTGATTTTTAATCTCTTTGAAGGTAATCCCCAAATTTCGATTGTGTGGCAAAGGTTTTATGTAAAACCTAATTGTATTATCAGAAAATTAGTTTGGCCTGAGTTGTGACTTCGCAACGGCTTTACAATTCATCTCGTTAAGTTCTTGACAGATTTGAACTTTATTTGGACGCTTCCTCAAACTTCCAAAACAGCGTTTCAAGTCGTAGATACTTGAGTAATGAGTTAAACGTCCAACAAGCACAAGTCTATGTAAACGGCGCTTACTTTCCTTACACGCAAAATTTTATTTAAAACTAGCTAGCTGACCCAGCAAACTTTGTTCCGCCCATTCCTATTCCCGAACTCGGTCTCGTTCTTGTTCTCATTTTCATTCTCATTCTCGTCCTCGTCCACGTTCTTGTTCTCGTTCCCATTTCCGCTGCTTCTCCAGCTCCCATTTCCGTTCCCCTTGCACCATTCCCGTTCGCCTTCCGACAAAGATAATCCTAATCCGCGCCTTTTGAACAGCTGGGGACAGAGTGGTTTGTATGGAAAAATCGTTGGTTTTCTTTTCCTTACTCAGACTTCATCAAACTCAACAAAATATGAAATCAGCCATATCGGTTCAGCCGTTCTCAAGTTTTGCGCTCAGCAACATACATTTTTATTTATATGGATTAAAACAGCAAGTAGATAAAAATCCAGGACTGAGTCTTTGGTGCGGTACGGGTCGGGTAGTGGGATATACTCTGTTGTGTCTGCCAGTCTGCCGGTATCGATCCGGCGCCCTCGTTTCGAGCCGACTGCGCCCACAAGGTTACAGATGTAATTTCAACTGGAACCGACGCATTTCTGCGATTGTTCATACATATGACTTTATTTGTTGCAATTATAAAATGGGGATTCAAAACGTTTAAAAAAATTTCATTCAACCACAGTGACTGGTATTTTAGTTATTTCATTCCTTCCCCATTACAAATTTATATTCACAATGACTGGTATTAATTATTAGTCTGCCGGCGACCATGACGGCAGAAGTGTCGTAAAAGTATCTGGCAAAAACGATATTAATCGCGGTCCTGTAATATCAATAATAGATAATTGATGAGCTAACTAGATGATTGATAAGCGAAGTGTAGGACACCCATAAGGTGGTCTGACGACCTGATCAATGTCGATAGAAAGCGCTCTAGATCGGTCACTTTGAAAATTCTTGGGAGAGGCCTATGTCCAGTAGTGGACGTAATGCGGGTGAAATGATGATTATGATGTCTTATTGATTCGCTTGTAATGACTGGCGTACGTAGTCGCTTCCAAAAGAAGATGATCTTTGTGCGACGCATTACGAACTCGTCGCAGGCTAGCCTACTGCAACTTACCCGTACATTGTCGAGGTAAAGGTACCTATTTAAAATCCACTGAAATGGATATTATCAATTATAAACTGCTGTGTTTATGTAGAAATCTTTTTGAAATTTTGTCAGTTCATTTTATGCATTGTGTAAGTAAAATAGGATTACAAAGGCATTGTTATAATTCGAGAGAATTTTTGATACTCAGAGTTTTAATTTCTATGAAATAGAAGAATAGATTTTCTTTAATTGATAAATGAATAGTGTCTATCTGTATATAATGTAGCAGTGGCTGTAAACTGTAAATAATGTTTAATGTTTAACGTATATACGCACTTTTTTGTAACAATTATATGCACCTAACAACTCATTTTTAATAAAATTAATTAAACATAATACACAACCCACTTGTTAGTAAAAGTTACTTTTTCATTTAGGATAACTTTTGCTTATATGAGCAATTCAGATCATATATTTCATTGCGATAATTTTGAAAGTAAGATATATTTGTCATAATTTAAATGTAATTAAGGATTTGAACTACCGTATTGTATATAGGTATTTGTTTTGTAGGTAATAGATGAAGGACTTTGAAGTTTACTGATAAAATACTAAACTAAAATAGCTTAATTCATATTTTTCCTCGTTCAAAATACTTTAGAACAGTACATGACTTTGTGATTAGATCACTTATTTGACATAGAGAAATCTTCGGTTCTTTAAAAGTTCAGTCTATTGTGTACCTAATTACTAAAGTCATTTTAGTTTATATACCATTCGAAACTTATGAAATTAATATTCTTCAATTTAATAAGTTTCTTCACAAACAATATCTTATCCTAATCTATTTAAAGCCGAAAATGTTGGGAAACCGTCTCGCATGTCCCTTTATAAACGTGGAAAACTTTACAAACAAGCCGGGAAATTGGATACCACTTCAAAACAGTTGAGCGAAATCGAAAATGTTGAAGACTCGCAAACTCTTGACTGCGAGTGTTCGCTTTCTTCGGATTTCTGCTGACGGTGCTTCAGTTTGCACGAGATAAAGTAAAATGTGACATGTGGAATCCTATTTTCCTTAAGACTATTTTTTTGACACGAAAAAGTATTCATTTTTGATTTTGAGAGGGATTGCGAATTGAGGAATTTATGGGAATAAAGGCTCGTTTACACAGTTACAAGTTTTTTGCATGTTGCATTCAATTTTACTTAAGTAATAAATTATTTTGCCATTTCGTATGCGGCAAAGTAGAATAGGGCCCCTCCAAGTCCTCACGTGGATGTCGTAGAAGGCGACTGAGGTAATACGCTAAACAAAGCTTATCAACATCCCTCCAACCCTCTCCGACCCGTCTGGCCTGCGTGGAGAGTGTAGGCCTCTAGTTGTACAGAGAAGGTCGTAGACAAAAAGACCTGACGATGATGATAAATAAATTATTTCTATGGTTGACATTTTTCTAAGACTATGCAAGTCATCTACTGCTTCCATTTAGTTAAATGCAACAGGCAATTACTTTCACTGCTCAAAGGGGCCTGTAAAAAACTTATTAATACGTAAGTGACTAGATGAAGCTACAAAGCTTCATACTGTAATAAAAACGAAAGATTGGATACTTTTAGCTTAGTAGCTATTTTGTTTTGTAACAGTCATTCTTGTTTGTTTGTTTTTGTAATAACTTTATTGTACCACAAAAAATAAAGAACAAACAATTCGAAAGAGCAAATATACAAAGGTGGACTTATCCCGTGTAGGGATTTCTTACAGTCAGTCAGTTTTGTTAGATTTGAAAACATGATAACTACCTATATTAGCCATACATTATTTTGCTTTGCTTACTACGAGTTACTTTATAGATTTTTTGCATCCTGCTGATTCGCAAGTGGCATTCTGCGCCCGCTACGCACAAATTCTCTCTGTATCCTGCCAATATAGAGGAAAATGTTAAATTTTAAAGTTTAAACATACGTCTACCGATGACTAAGAACACCTTACATGACATAATTATCATAATCAGTAATATAGGTACCTGTAATCTAAAACATTTTTACACCGCCTTTTGTGTATTGTAAAAATTGTAGTCTACTTCAAACAACGAAATTATTACCGATGTATAAAGGCGTAACTTGCAATTTACTCTACGTGTGATTGTTATTTACAGAACGAATCCTTGCTGACAATATCACTGTCAAGCTATCCCTTCGTATTCCTTACTAAGGTGTAATTTATATAGTTCCCGCACAAAGGACTCCATCTGCTGATTGTTACTCAGCACGACTATTTGCGTTAAACATATAAATTCTCCCTCGCATTTTGCAAAACAGACCATTTCCTTAATTGAATCTGTGTTGTTTTTACTCTTGTGGAAAATTGGCTTTGTGCATTCGATACGCGAGCGTGAGAGACTGCAAGTTTCGCAAGCATACACTTACATCGAGCTTCTTTTGTGAAATGTATGTAAATGATTATAGACTTTGGCAGCGGTGGACGTGAAATAGAATGTAAAGTAGAAATTTCTCGCTTGAGAGTCCTCACTATTCTTACAATAATTGTATACTACGTTTATAGCGTTTTAGTATTCCTTTTATTCACACTTGTGTTGCCGCTAGATAGTCCACTATTAATAGCCGAGCTATAGACTATCGATATTTTAGATAAAATCGATAACATCGACAGTATCGATCCTGATGACGAATCAATTATCAATACTATTGATATTGTAGCATCAATAGTATCGGGTTTAAAAAACTATAGATAACTATCGATAGTAACTATATTATCGATGGTATCTTAGTTAATGTGTGATGAAAAGCAACATTATCGATACTTTCGACAGCATCAATAGTGTGCGTGAGTGCATCGATATCGATCAATCGACAGTATTGTTAGTTATCAATAGTATTGGTCTTAACAGCTATCGATACTAATTTTTCGGCAATACTAATTCACACTTTTATCTGTAAACCATCTTGCTTGCAAGCATGGTATTTAGATTTTGCCACCCTAAGATGACACGTATACCTCGTTAGGGATAAATACGTAATATAATTATAATAATAAAGTATTTAAGAATTGGTTATAAAAATGAAAGATTTTGCCCGTCCTGTAAAAAGTAATCTTTTTACTCGGAAGTGAAAATTCTTGTTAACTTTATTTCGTATAAATAAAGTCTTCATTTCAAGGTATAAATTTAAAAGTAAAACAATGTCAAAACATTGTCAAAAATTCCGAGTCATGCAAAATAAAAGATCATTTAAAAAAGCACATTCATCAACATTTTACGTAACTCCCCAAAATGGAAAAACGTAACTGAATAAAAAAGTTCAAGTTATTCCATCTCATAAAACAGAAGTCCTTCAACGACTTGCAATTCTCCTTGCCAAGGGCTTTTGCGCCCTCAGACTATTTACGTTCGGGCCTGTCGACCTCCCCGTGACCTTTGACCTGGAGCCTGTGACCTACATCGAGCCAATCGATACGCACTGTATCTGAGGTCTGGGGGTTGTGTTAACGCACAGTTCATTAAAACTTTTAATTGGACGGCTCGAGCTTGAAGATGTGAACTCATGGAATAAGAGTTCTTTTGAATTATTGTGTGCTGCTGCGCCCCGCGGTGTTACCCGCTCCTAAAGTAGCCTATGTGTTAATCCAGGGTGTCAGCTTCCTTCAAAAAAACTTTTATCGAAATTGGTCTTGACGTTTGCGCTTGAAGAAGTATAACAAAAATACATGTATACTCTCAAACTTTCGTCGTTAATAATATTAGTGCGATGTGGTATAATAATGCGATTTTTTTTGAGGTTAGTTGATGCAACAAGTAATAGCCGCATATCGTCCACTGCTGGACATATACCTCTCCCAAGGATTTTCAAAATAACCGATCTAGAGCGTATATTTTTAGGCGGGTACAAATTACTAGCAAAATATGATTTTTTAGTTTTCTTTACCGCATCTTTGACTTTATAACGTTTAAGGTAGAAATCCAAACATGGCTCATAGATAATTCTGAGCGAAAATATACAGCATACAGCCTAAATAAATACAAAACATTAAAATAAAAGAAGATTTCAAGGTAACAGATGTAACCACTTACCATTAGCATTATTTTGAAATTCTAAGTACCTACTTTGGTTGTCTGGAAGATATCGCTATGTGTAAACTGTCAGGCGAATCGTTCACGTATCTACAATAAAGTGGTATTTAGTACCGAAAAAGTGGCATTTACGAGAAAATACCGACCTAGATTGTGACAGGCCACCTCAATATTACCCACAATTAAATTTTACGAGTATTATTTCTAAATGGCGGGGCATTGTGGCGTCAACGTAGGTGATACAGCTATCTAGAACCCTTTATTAAACATGTCTAGACGCTGGTGAGAGCAGGAAGGAAATACAATATTGTTATATAGAGGATAGGAATAACGAAGGACAGCATAGACTTTGTGATCAAATATCGCAATATTTTACGTCCTGTCCTGCGGTTCCAATTATAGGACAAAAAACAATATAAGACACAAAATATCTTGTTAATTGACGTATGTATATTATCGTTAACTGAAGATAGTGACACACGTTAAATAAAATACATTTAAATACACTATTGATTTTCTCACTATCACTATATCAGAAACCTATTGTTACTTAGCTCCACCATTTCATAAGTCTGAGCGTAGCTTTTATATATTGAATCATACTAACCTAATACTACAGGTATATTAATAGTTACAGTGTCTGTAAAGCCACTTGATATTTGGATGTCACTAAACGAACGGTTTTTTCAATCAAAAACCATTCGTTAAGGTGACTCCGCGTTTAAAAAATCGCACTTCTGTACAAACACAGACAAAATACTTAATAGTCTTGGACCTAAGCTTAATATAGGAGGTATCGCCTCAGCATGAGTCATCGTCGAGTGGTCGGTCCGGTTTGCGTTTTCCTTAATACACTTTTCTTGTTGTTCGACTTGTTCGTGAATTCCAATGGGTGTACGCGGTTTCGATAGCAGTGCGATTGAGCAAAAAGTTATCTGCATTTATTATATGTAGAGTTTACGGACAGCACAACATGTTCTACAGAAAAAAATGACGTCATGTAATAGTGTAAACAACTCACAGATAGCCAGAATAATTGGAGTATAAGGATTTTAATACAACCTGAGCCAACAACGTATAGCAAGTGCATGAAACAACGCAGCTAAGGATACCTAAGATACGCTACGCTAAGATAGGTACGAGAGAGTTATTTCAATAAAAGTTTTCTTAATATCTAAATGTAGATCTAGCGATGCCCTAGACATATAGAAATGGAAAGTCTAAGAGTTCAAGATCAGATGCGACGTGACCCGCTTTCAATTGACCGCAGAAGGGAATGATATGGAAAGACTAGATACGGCAGCAAGATTGTTAAAAAAATGTACTGGGACTGCCGCTTCTATACATTTGCATATGCAAAAAAATCAAGATAATGTGCTAGGTGGTAGCATTAGCAATACAGGGTGATATTACGGACGTTACACAAAATAATATCAAATTTGTATAAGTAAATAAATAAATAGTTTGAAATACCTAGGCTGACACTCCCATAAAAATTGCCCGGGCGGCTGCACACTTTAGTACGGAAATGCCAAATTTTTGTTTTGTTTTTCTACTATTTTTAGGGTTCCGTAGTAAACAAGGAACCCTTATAGTTTCGCCATGTCTGTCTGTCTATCTATCTGTCTGTCCGTCCGCGGTCCTACTCAGAAACTATAAGTACTAGAAGGCTATAATTTGGCAAGGATATGTTTATTAATCATGGCAAAAAAGTCGTAAAATAAAATCTGGAAAAATATTTTGTTTTAGGTTAGCTGCCATACAAGTTAAGAGGTAGTCAATATTTCTTTTCTCGACAAATACATTGTGTGAGGTGTCGTTGAATAGGTCTTTTAAAAACATTGTGAGCTTTTTAACACCATCTTTCGTATTATGGGTCCGTTTCTGAAATATTTGGGTTTAAAGTGCAAATTTTTGTTGGAGGCAAGTGTCCCCCCCCTCTATCTGCTAAACGGTTATAAATGGCCGCGTGAAAAAATTCACAGCTATAGTATATATAATGTAGTTTAAAGGAAAACTATCAGAGCTAAGTAGGGTATACAAATAAAAAGTTAAAGGCGATCAACTTATAAAATGTACTCGGAAAAAGTAATTTCATACAAATTCAATAGATCATTCGTTTTAAAACGTTTTTAGTGGCATAAACTCAAAGTTGGCATTCGGAACTACGGAACCCTACACGGTGCGTGGCCCGACACGCACTTGCCCAATTATTTTATTTTCATTGTACTATAGTGATCTAGTATAGTCCGTGGTTAGATTTGTCACGGGTATGTCCCTTCCACGTTGTATATACTTAATGCAGATATAAATCAAAATCATAATTATTATCGACTTGTGATACCGTCGGGTTACAAGGTTATGCCCACGCAGTTCTATAAAGGACACATAAACATACTCCTTTGTTTTGTCACGTACAATAATATTTATCCCTGGCAACCCTAGGGAGTATCCACTCGAACCATTTGATCAGTTCTATAGGCGTGGCTTGGAGGTCAGTCGTGTAAATTCACGTTTAAAATTTTCATCTTTTAAACTGTGTAGTGATCAAAAGCAAAACATCAGGCAGTTTGCATCCCAGGCTTTCCTGAAACCTTCTTCAGGCTGACTGATTTTGGATATCCGTAAACCTATTCATATGGTCACACAAAGTACAACGTATGATAAAACAATTAAAGAGCTAAATATTTAATAAACTTTTGCTCTTTGACTCATGCAATTATGACAAATTTTATATTATTTTATACTAGCCGAAGCCCGTGACTTCGTTCGCGTGGACTTTATGTCTTTGGAAAATGCTTATCAGGCTGAACAACTTTTACTAATGCGGCATTTTTATATCTCTTATCGTTTAGCTAGACCATTATGGTTCTGCATCAGGCGTTCCATTTCCCAAAATCATTTATACCCTATATGTTGCCCAGGCTTAATAGCTATATAACAAAAAAGTTTCGTTCGAATCCGTCCAGTATTTCCGGAGATTAGCGTGTGCAAACAGACAAACAGACATACAGACAAACAGACAGACATTTTTTTTAAATTCTTACTCTATTACTACGTCTCAATCGCCCCCAATATTTTTTTTTTAAATATATTTAATATACAGACAGACACACTTTTTTTACTGTTTTATTATATGTACTCGACTTATCTATCAAGTCAAGAGTAAGATAATTGCTGTTGTTAAATAAAACCTTACAATCAATTTGGAAAAAATACTATAAACAAATTTATTTTCTAATAAATAAACAAATGAAAAACACCATCTAGTGATGAGCAGTAGAACTACCGATACGACTTGATACCCGTAGCGTCATCTATTATTTGCTAGAGAAAGCCCCCAACTGAATCGATTTTCATCAAATATAGCTACGAAACACAGCAAGAGAATTAGCTTTCACGTGAAAAAACCGCATCAAAATCAGCCAATGCAGACAGACAGATAGACCAAGAGACGTTAGCGTCAAACTTATAAGACCCTTTTTTATCGGGGGTTAAAAAGTAACTGATTAGAAGTATTAGAAAAAGAGAGGCCTATGCTCAGCAGTGGGCGGAAGAAGTGCTGACATGATGATGATGATGATGGAAGTATTATATTTACGTAAACACGTATTCATATGCTCCGTCACAATTCTCAACGGATCATATAATTAGAGTGGACCGACCCCCTACGCGTGTAATGTCATAGAGTGACAAATGCGAAAGAGGTGACGCCTTTTATGTAGCGTGACGAGGCAACAATATGCTTGACATATTTTGATGTGGTATCAGTTACGTACCGCCTTGCCATAGGGTCGTTGTCTTGGAAAAATAATACGTGTTTTTCTCTTGTTTGAACCAGTCACTCGTATCAATGAAGGATAATTAATAGCTCTTTATGATACCGACCCTATTTCGATATTATTTTCTCGCTAAACAAAACATTACAGTACAGCTCCTCCTAAAACTCGACCTGAGGATGATCGTGTCAAGCGATCGAAACTAGTCGGCCTTTTCCGACTATATTAAGTTACTCAAGTAATATAACCGTGATAAACTGCCTCCGTGGTGTAGTGGTTAGAGCGTTCGGCTCATACCCGGAGGTCGCGGGTTCGATTCCCGGCGGGGGCAAACGAATTTGTGTTGCTGTCCTAGTTTGGTAAGGACATTGTAGGCTGATCACCTGGTTGTCTGATAAGTAAGATGATCCGTACTTCGGAGTCACGTTAAGCCGTCGGTCCCGGTCACTGTCTTTGACATTGGTCGTTACCTAAAACCATGTCAGAGGCCTTTAAGGCGGTTTAAAAACTCTGACACTAGTGTTAGTCACTAACACACACGATAAGAAGAAGAAGAAGACCGTGATAAAATATCTAGTTATGTCATCTCTCATTAATTTTAACAATATTATAAAACATACAACAATTATAAGTATGTATAATCAATGTTTATTCAATTTGACAATTTTATTGCCCTTATTTGCATATAAATATCACAGTTGCTTTGATAACATTATAACTTCTGGATAATGTAAATAAACAAAATAGTTAAGATTGTGTAAATTAATGGATGATGAATAAAATTTACCTTAAATTTACAGGTGTACAATGTTACTCTCATTTATGCCTTTTAATAAATAAACCGACTCACAGTTGAGTCATTTAAATATGTTGTTAGTATTCTCAAGCACAATTCGCAATTTATGTAGACAGAAAAATAACAAAATTGGTAATTCACTTTTGATATATCACTAGGTTGAATGGAAGAGATCCCTGTATGTGTTAAGTCCGCCATTGTATATTTGCTCTTTTAAAATTTGTATATTATTTTTAGTACAATAAAGTTATTCAAATATTACAAATAAACAAAAATAATTGACGTGTTTACAAAAAGTAACTGATTAGAAACAGCACAAATAAAAACATACCGTGGAAATCAAGAACATGCGACAAATAAGAAATGAGAATATGTAGGTGTACGTCAATTCGTAATTTTCCAATTTTCCACGTACTCAATACACAGTACAAGGAGAAAATTGTATTTCTACGAAGCATATCAAATTGTATTGTATATTCTAAATATTCCTCGGTCTATTTTTGTCGTTCAATTTCTTTGCTGAAAATAAATCGGAATACAACCGTATTCACGCTTACATTTATATAATTGTCTACGAACAATTGGCAATTTTACCTCGTATGAGATACCAGAAATGAATGTTCATAGGATTTCCTAATATAATATTTGCTCTAAGAAAATATATGACGTGTTTCCTTATTGGATACAAGACAGTAAATAGAATTATATCTGACAATTTTTTGGAGTAAATATAACATTAAGAGGATACTTAAATTTTTCGAAAAAGGAAGGTTATCTAGATTTGGAAATGACAAACTTTTTGACAAAATTATACCTTCGTTTCCTTTTAAATAATTTATTAAAAATGGGGACACTGAACCCCGAGAAATTCAGGCAGCCCAGTAAGTCTTTTCGTGATAATAATTAATATTATCAGTTGGAAAAAATATCAATATTCAGCATATAGGATATTATATGCTAAATATTGATATGTTAAATTAATCAATTTCGTGAAAATAGAACAAACTGTCTTTAAATTAAGCCAAAAAGTTTGTCGTTGTTCAGTCGTTAAAAAGTCATCTGTAATTTGCCTTACAAACATAAGTAAATTTTTTTTAAGAAAATAATTATTATATCATGTTTCACTGACTCAGAATTCTGAATCCCAAAAATAATTTCTCATTTATTAACGAACAACAAAAGTGCGAGCAGCGGAGTTATTCCATCAATTATTACAATAATTTATGCGCGGACGCCTCCAAACCCGCCATTTTATTAAGCCGCCGACTCTGAACGTTCATTTAGACCCAGCATAATTAATTAGCCTGAACTTTTACCCGGCGAACAATAACACTGAGAAATTATTTTCTTTGTGTTATTGAAATGAGGTTTTGGTAAAGTATTTTGTTTTTTTTTATGCTAATAAATAATAATAAATAAATAAATATATAGGAACAAATAACACTAATTGAGCTAGCCCCAAAGAAAGTTCAAGACTTGTGTTATGGGATACTAACTCAACGATACTATATTTTATAACAAATACATATATAGATAAACATCCAAGACCCAGGACAATTTGATAAAGGCCATTTTCCAACTTGCCCTGACCGGGAATCGAACCCGGGGCCTCCGGGTGGCGGACTAGCATGTAATGTGTACATAATTTCGTTTCTTCTTATAACAAATGTCTGTAGGGATACCAGAAATAGTAGATTGTGCTACAAGGGGTAAAGGTAATCCCATCAAAAACAATACTTGTCAAAAAAACCAAGTCTCGCAACTCAGTTGTTCTGCGGTAAAAAGTTGTGAGATCCATGTAATACCAAGTCGGTTATTAATTTATTCAGTCTCTACTTAAGCGACTTTCTGTCTTAATACGTCCAGTCTCTAAGACCACGATCGTGGTCCATAACAATTGAAAATCAATTGTGTCTGGAATCTCCGTACTCGAAGCATTAAGTTGTTACGTAATAATTAACAGCATCTTATAGTGACGCATATCAATATTAAAATTCTTTAATGTTTTATATAAATATATCGAGACTTGGCCATCGCACTAAATAATTGAATTTACATGTGTTTTCAGGCGATTGAATTTACACGTGTTTTCAGGCGATGGCCAAGTCTCAATATATTTTTATAAAACATTAAAGAATTTTAATATTGATATGCGTCACTATAAGATGCTGTTAATTATTACGTAACAACTTAATGCTTCGAGTACGGAGATTCCAGACACAATTGATTTTCAATTTTTATGGACCACGATCGTGGTCTTAGAGACTGGACGTATTAAGACAGAAAGTCGCTTAAGTAGAGACTGAATAAATTAATAACCGACTTGGTATTACATGGATCTCACAACTTTTTACCGCAGAACAACTGAGTTGCGAGACTTGGTTTTTTTGACAAGTATTGTTTTTGATGGGATCTCATTTCTATTTGTATTTTGTAGACATGAGAGTAGCCTTTAGTCGTCAAACTAATATAGCAATCGAAATTATCAATGAAAATCGCAAACTTATAGGTAAGAATTCTGGGCACATCTGAACAGCATTGAGTCGCTCGCGCGTATGAGCGCGGCTGCTGCTCGCTCGGCGAAATTCACCTTTCCACGCGCCCCGCCACTGTCCCCGCCACTGTCCCCGCCCCGCGCCCTCGCGCTAGCACCGCTCAGCGCGTAGTAACGGCCCGCGCTCACTCGCTAGCATCGCAGCGCGTGGTATAATAATTAATTTACAACCTTACGCACTCGTAATAAGTACGAATACGCACGTAGGTACGTTTTTTGCATTAAATAATTTAATTTACACGTGTTTTCATGACGGGAATACCCATTTTTTGCTCGATTTGGCAGGGGCACTACCATGCGCCTATATTTATATGGGACTAGCTTAAACCCGCGGCTTCGCACGCAATAATAATAACTGCCGTAAAACATCGTTACGAATAAAGCCAATATTGAAAAATTTAACTGAAGACTTGGCTGTATGGGCTTAATTTTCTTTGCGGGCTTTTCTAGATTTTTTAGTTTTTCCTTGATTCATACACCAAACACTACTTATATTCCAAATTTGAAGCTTCTAGGTCTGCTAGAAGTGCCTTAGAATTTTGATGATCGGTGAGTCAGTGAGTGACAAAATTAAGAAATTTGACCCGTTATAATTCTTAAAATACTGGTTCAAATTGAATGAAATTTGAAATATACCGTGTCTTTACATGCCTGCATGGTTACTGAAAATTTCAGTCTTCTAGTTTTATCCACAACGAAGTTACAGGGGGTCGAAAATGGTCTGAATTGCTTCGAGAAAAGGATGGTACGGCCGTGACGCTTTTTTGCTCGACTTGGTGGGGGCACTGCCGTGCCCCCAGATAGTTTTAACACAAGGGCGCTATTTTCCACTGCGAACGATTCCACAGTTGAATCACGAGATTGCGAGTGATTTCACGGTAGAATCCTTAATGAAGTGAGGTATTTATGTAAAAAAAAATACCGTACCCGAGTAGCACACTCTACTTTTCATCTCCATTTATGAAAAAAACTAGCAAATACAAAACAGAATTTATAGAACACCTACCTACACCTAATCAGAGTTTAACTAACAGATACTAACCATTATTTGGTGTTGTTTTTATTTATGAAATACAAAGAAAATTTTTTTTAACTCATTACTTTGTTTGTGAGGTTCTTTATATCTTTTTATTTTGTAAACTTTATATTCACTAACTTATATGATTTATTTCGTCATGTGATTCATCCTGATATTGGAAGTGGTATTTCATAATAAACATATTTTTAAAACATGTAAGTAAATTTTTTATTGATTCTTTGCAATATAGTAAATTTTACTTAATAACAACAAACAAACATAACTCGTCATTTTAGAGGTGCTCTTAGTATTTTTCGTACATACATACATACATACATACTATCACGTCTTTATCCCTAATGGGGCAGACAGAGCATTTTGGGTCTTGCGGTTCTATGCAGAGCCCAGGGCCGCAAGACCCAAAAGCCACTTTTAGCGTCATGGTGGGCGAGAAGATGGCAAAGCAATCAATACAGTGATGGGTTCCTAGCCGCATCGCCTGTTAAAATGATTCGCATTTTTGCCCATTCCCTCGATCGGCTTTTACGATCTGCGCGGGAAGAGAAGCAGCTGGTACATTCTAAGTTTTTTCGTTTCTCCCAGACCAGCATGGAAGTACAATACTACATTATTCGATGAAATTGTGAATTTAATGATATATTCACAATTTCAACAACATAGGTATATGTTGATATGTTGTTTTATGAGTATATGTTGTCGAAATCGACAAATATTAAATGTTATAAAACTGTTTTTAGTTATTGAGTAGTTAAAACTTCAGTTAGGTACGGCTACTCAACATATTTTTTGTCAACCCGTTATTTTTTCCATAAAGAGTGTAGCGTTTACCGCTGTGTCATGCATAACCTACAAAGTTGAGAAGTAAGCTGAATTATACATGTGACGGAGACAAGCATGTTTTCCAGACTTGCTAATGCTTCAACTTGATAACGCGGAGAAATGAATAAATCTAACTAATGCATCGGTCCGGTGGTAAGTACAATTTAAAGAGGTCACAGATGAGTCGTTCGTACATCACGTGTTTTCCAACAATCCTATATCATATTATACACGATATCTCAAACCTTACTTTGTCTATGTCATTTTAAAACCAATCACAACCAAAGATTTTTGTAGAGCTCTGCTTATGAAAAACGGTTTGCAATACTGTATGCACTACAACGCATTAAAACTCTAACTGAATTTGCGATATAAAATTTTGGCCGAATATTAACACTTATAACAACAGAAAAATACATTTATTATTATAACAATTAGGTATATATATACAAAAGAATAAAAAAATCCTTAACTTGCCTTAAATACAAGTTACAAACTTACTTAAGGCCTTGCTCCACTTCGCTATTTCTGATCTCAATCTACCTGTGTGAATTGTCCTTATTGCGGTTTATTTATCCGTCTTAAACATTTTCGTTGGGGCTCTTTCAAATCAGCGATAGTTTGCCGATAATCAGCGACTGTCACGGCCGCGTGAACGGTTGGTAGAAATTGTATGAAACGCCATGTAGGCGCGTAATGCGACACAAGTTGGTGTCACATACCTGTTTGACACTTGAAAAAATATGTTACAGACGATCTTTTTGAAGGTGATTGAAATATAATCAAGAGCTATGTTTCTGTTGTGCTATTATTTTATAGCCCAGTGGTTATTATTCACTGGACGATAACAGTAGCGTCTTCTACTATCTCTTTTTGTTATCTCCGAATGATTCCTTGCGGCGCCTGCGTGGGTGTAAGATCATAAATATGCCGAGGAAAAGCTACGATTGCATTACAATATTGATTTCGTGTATAAATCTCGTCTTGTTGAACCATCTTTACTCTATTTTTACTCAAGAATATATTTTGAATAATTCATCACTCACTATTGTACTTCATCATCATTTCAGCCGCATAATGTCCACAGCTGGACATAGGCCTCTTCCAAGGATTTCCAAAATTACCAATCTAGAGCGGTTGGCATCCAGCTATTATCATGGTAATGTAAATTAAATAGAAAATTTTGTAGTTACCTGCCTACACAAGTTTAATTTAAGTAATAAAAAATTGTTAGTTCAAGCGTACTGAATAAACGCTTTTAGTTTTGAATAGAACGCTGTTATTACGAATGTCAAATTTAGTTTAATTTATTTTTATAATGGTAACAAAGTAATCGGAGTCTTCAATGTATTCATTACCATTCGTTTTGTTTTGGAAGCTAAAAATACAATCAACCCGATTGTTTAAATTCTAAAGCCACGTGAATCTGTAGTAAAATAACACACTGTAATTTAGGAAGTGGGTTGTGCCAATACAAAACGACATTTAGCATAATTTAGCAGCACATTTATTCTTGTCGGCGATCGCGATGATTAAAATGGGATTTCAATAGAACGTACTCATACAAATTGTATTCTAAATGTCCGAAACACAAAACAAATATTTTAACATCAGATAAAATAGGTTACTTCGAACATCAAGATAAGAATAGCAAAAACTGAGTATAGTTTTAGCGTACAAAATGCTTTATGATAATTTACGAATAGGTATTCGAAGACACGAATAAGAATAGCCTGGAAAATTTATGAGAATATCATGTTTAGAATCTCTTAATTTAAGAACAATGTCGATTTTTGGCAGAGATAATGGTGGTTTACAACTGCATTTATTGCATACACGGCCGATATTAAAGGAATGTGCTAATTTCATTAAAGTTTTCATAATCAAAAGCGATGTTATTCCTGGCGTCAAGCGGCGTCGCTCAAATAAGTAATACACCAAGAAAACGAGGTTTTTAAAAATTAAACGTAGCTAGATAATTTTTTCGGCCCCAAAACCCACATACTTTCATCAAATCTGAAGCAGTTTCAGTAATCCTCATTAAAGACATATAAGGTAATGTACTAACCTGTAGGTACATTGTCCCACAGCTGGGCAATGGCATCCATAGGCATATATTTACAAGAATTGTTCTTTTAAAGTACATAATAAGATTTAGTGACGTGCCTAATGCACGATTTTTTCGTGTGTACAGTGGGCCACATAGAAAAGTATACAATTTTTACTACTGTTAAGTACTATCACAGAATAAATACTAGGCACTATATATTACACTATTAATGCTATATTTAACTATGTACCTATACTGTTAGAAAACCGCAATTTATATGCAAAAAATTACATTCGAAAACGGACGATACTAGGTATTCATCTTGCAAGATACCTACTTATGTTCAAGAAATAGGTGTTCTAAATACCGATCGTTCCCCGCGAGTCGTTGACACACAGAAATATCTCCGTCTATTTATGTAAAAGATTTAGACTGCTGACCAAAGCTTTACTTTATAAATATTCGATATAATGGATATCCGAATATAATTAGTGCAGATATGAGTGTGAGATAATTTCATAGTACTCGTATCATAATTTCAGCTATATGATTTGGTTTGATTTCTTCTGATACGAGTAACATCTAATTTTGAGTCATTAATGTCCTACTAATACGTAAAGTTTTGCATCTTAAAGATATCTCTGTTTCAAAACCGGAAATTGCTTTTCTATTAAATTAAGTAACTTAGTAGGTAATGTAGTATTAAACCCACCCACGTACTTGTCGTACGCTACGATCACAAAGAAGTTTTGGGGATGGCTCGTTTCAAAATCTGTGCTTTCACAAACCGAAGTATAGAAACAAGTACGTCTTTTAATATCTGCAGTAGGTATATTCTCTCGAATTCTTAGGAATTCTCTCAGCATATCACACAGTAGAGATTTTTTGTTAACTCTTCAAATCCAAGTAGCTCGTGATTCCAACTCGTTTTGTTTTCTCTCATGCATTTTAACTAAACACGATCCGTCCATTGAAGAGTTGTGTTCAACTTTCCTACAATGAAAGGTCAAACAGTTGAGCCGTTTTCAGGCTCTGAATATTTCATCACATCTAAATTTACTAACAATGTATACAGGATGGTACAAACTTGATTTTAAAGTCCATTGACGTAGGATCTTGGTGGAATACTTTTACTATAGAATTAGTAATTACTAGAAATTTGTTTAAATTGCTTTGTGTGTGTGAAAAAAAAAATGTTAAGTAATACATATTTTTGCTATATAATATAGTAATACTTGATTTATATACTGTAGTCTTTCATCTCAGTAAAAAGAGTTGATTTCGTATCTTTAAGAGAAGTGTTACTACTCACTAACAAACGATGCAAATAGTACACTACACAAGATATTATAATAAAAATTAATACAATTAAAATAGCATTACATATTCAGAAATATATAAACTAAATTTATAAAGTGATAATAGGGAAAAATATCATACATAATGAAATTCTTGTATTTAACAGTATTTTCGGTCTCGTACTCGTATATGTATACATCAGCCATGTAGAGTCTAAAGATATTACAGATATATTTGTATTAAATACTATAGCAGGAAACGATGACTACAGAATATTCTTGAAAATAAAAAATATATATTAACGCGCGTGGAACCTCTAACATTAGATCCATAGGCTATGGCCAACCATTTCCATTAGTGTATGGGGTTATATTCGTAGTAGAGTAACAAAACTAGACATGATGTAATTTCGCTGCCGGATTTTTTATCAACATTTGTAATCATTTGAAGGGAAGTGACTATGAAACGAGTAAATCTGTGTCTCACAAACACCTGGATGAAATTTTTCAAAGTCAAATGCAGTCAAAGGATCACGTATGAATTATTGAACTCCTGAAAGGTCTCGCCGGATGTGTATCGCTTTGCATCGTGTTCCTGTGGTTTTGTTCATATTTATATCATTTTAAAATACGATTGGATACAGAGAAGTATAGTGTTTTGAACAGTTTTCGGTACTTACTTACATTTTATCTATACCACCGACAAAAGAATAGCTCTTAAATCTATATTTGATTTAAATGTAGGTATTTTAGGCAAAGTAATAAAGACTGTAAAGGACTATTTAATGGAAGGTTTTTATGTGGCTTCAGCAAGCAAAAATAATCTTTCTTTACTCTGGTACAGAAATTGGTCTTAATTTAAAGCACAAGCACAGCTGATTTGTACCTTAATTTTTTTTCTGAGTTTTCTGCATTTTTTATCTAAATCTTTTTGTGTACGTACCTAATAAAAATGAATCGATGTACCGATGTAGGTTTCATTTTTAGAGAACCTCATTTTCTTTATCCTTTTCATCTTCTGAAGTTTGGTCGCCCAGGACCCTGGGCTACCTGGGCTGGTAGCTACTATTATTTCAATACGAACTATAATAGCGAAAACCAGTAGGTAACAATACTACAGGTTAACAAAAACTACAGGTTAAACTATCTGTATTACATAGATTCTCAAGTAAAATGTTATGAAGATAATTAAGGACCGGTTGTTTCTCAACGCTGCTGATTTCTCTCCGCTAATGCGATATGCAATGCAATTTCGATAGTCAGTATGTATAATTGTTTGTGATATGCTTCTCGCTTAGGATGTTGTTTGCATGTACTTAGTTACAATATTTAATTCGTTAAAGTAAACTCATACTAGAACTTGCTATTGAATATGACAACAAATGGCTTCCATCATGTTTTCAACTCATATTTTTCTAAAAATAGGTGAATTGAAGCTGTCACCTTTTTTGATGTGTAACATCTTTCCCCTCTCTTTCTAGCAATCCGTGGGAGTGGTTTCGTCAAATGCGTTGGAAGTATGTTACAGGAAGCCAGATAATCGCGCGCTTTTTAACAGACTTGTGTGGTCCCAGAGAATTGTTATCAAAATCGGTGGTGTGGTTTGGGGGTAAAGTCGGTTTATGATTTTGAAAAATTCTTGATTTGACCAAAGAGCGCGCGCGGTTATAGAGTTGGCCTTTAGATTGTACCAACCAATTTTCTGAGAGGTACAGCTGTTGATTGTATATTGCATGTCAAATGTACACATTGTATGCGACTATTGTAAGGTTTGTTCGTTTTTTTATATTCAACCTAAAAACGCCATAGTTTTAGGCCTATTGTCTATTTTGTAGCCATAACATTCAGATCGATCAATCCAAAACAAGCAATGTACAAATCAACTGAGCCTATTAATACATCTATTTGTGGTATCGTCTTATATATGAAGGTCTTACATATTACATATATAATATGTACCTACAACAAACCTAAATACACAAACATAAGTACAGGCCCTTCCGTTCTTATTAACCCATATAACCCATATTGCAGTAAACACAACTACGGAAGTATGTAGGCCGGCCGATAGCTTATCTTACTGGGTCAACAACCTATTGGTATCGGTCGAACTGTATCAATGCAATCACGCTTATCGCCAGGCCTGGCATCTTGTCTCGCTTCTGTGTTACTTGTAAATAGAGCTTAAACGTTATAGCTTGTGAAATTTTCCGTAGGTGTTCTTGGAATTTTTTGGTTTTCTTTTTCGTGTGTTGTTTGTATTACGTGTGTGTAAGCGGTTAAGCATGGTGTCTGCTTTTTAAGCTGCATAAATGCATAGTTGCCGTACAAAGATGACGTGGCAACCTATACTTTTTGAAGCTCTGTGAAACAAGTGCCAGAATACTATAATACTACCTATAGAAGAGTAACTTCAAACATTATCATCATACAAAATCGCCAAGAAGTGCAAAACAAGTACTGGTCTTATTGATCTAAAGTTTATGTAATTTTGTTGGTGAGTAGAGGAAATAAGACCAACAGATTTCTTAAGTGTAAACGATCAAAGGATTGTCAATCACACACGCATACAACTACATAAACTTGATAGTTTGTGTGTGTGAAGTTGACCATCAGACGGAGCCTAGTGTCACACACAACCACAAGACCCAAATAACACTTTTATTAAAATGATTCACGTTTTTGCCCATTCCGTCAATCGGCTTTTACGATCTATGTGGAAAGAGAAGCAACTTGTTCATTTTGTTTTCCTAGGCCAGCATGGAAAGTTACAACTTTACAGTTTGTGGAAACTTCTAGTAACTAGTAGATAAAGGTGAAAGATACTAAGAAAAGGGACGCCTAAACCTATTAATAATACAGCATCCTCGGCTAGTCCTTCAGTCCGTTCATCTGTGACGTATAACCTGGTTTTTAGGTCAGGCGGTGCGGATCTTATCGAGAGCAGTAGGTCAAGGCAGGGAACACTACAAAAATAATGCTCGTTACTTGTAATAGGTATTCAAACGCCCTATTGCTGCTAAGTACATAAATAAAATTCTTATTTATTATTTCCAATTTCTGAATTGTATCAAATGGGTATATATTACAATTTTTTTTTTATTTTCTAACCTACACAGAAGTATATAAGAGTATCTTTGATAGCGATTTGGAAACCTAACCGTATATTTTCATGATTTTACGACTGAATATTTTAACTCTGTAAGATTACAATAACGAATAAATTTTGCTACATTTAAACTGACCAGCTACTACACAGTGAAAATGTGTCGTACGAGTATCATCGAACAAGATTTAAAAAAACACAGTACTTAATAACATCACAAACTTGAAGATAGGCGACGACTAACTAATTGACTATGGCTTGATAAATATCATTCTATTAAAAAGAACTTCATTATTCCGTTAAATTACTTCTTGTGCTTGCTACCGAGGTGAAGTGAAGCACAAATGCTTTTGTTCGATGTTTTTAATTGACGGAACAGGCTTCCAGAACATTTGTTTCTTTGTAAATAATATAATTGGCGCTTAAATAAAAGGTTGTGGAGCATGTTCTTCTTTGAAATAAAGTATGAATTCTTGCTTTGGATAATTATTTCAAGTTTTTTAAAATGTATCTAGCTAAAAGCAATGATTGAAAAATAGCTTTAACTTCTGTGCTGGAGGCACTTATAATGATGTAAATTTTTTAATATTCTCTACCTGAAATTCATTTTACACAGTACAAGTATAAATTAATTTTATTTGAAAATATCGCCAAGCTAGAGATTTTAACAACGATACAACATGTGTACGTAGACATTGTTTGAAATTTATAAAAATGTGATTAAGCAAGAGAAAAGTCGTGTGGTTTCCGGCAGAGTACAATTGTATCACTTCAAGTCTTCTCGTGGATGTCGTAGAAGGTGACTAAGGAATTACAAGCTAAACAAAGCTTATAAACATCAATGAGGCCTCTCCAACCCGTTTGGCCAGCGTGGAGAGTGTAGTGTAGGCCAAGTCCTCTGGCTGCTCTTGTCAAGTATGGCTCTAGTAGTATAGAGAGGGTCGTCCTCCTGTAGTGGAGACTAAAAAGACCTGATGATAATGATGATGATGGATATTAGCAGTAGATGGTATATATTTTGCATAGATAACGCTCCACCCGACTCCTACCTAACCACATCTCCCTTAGTCGATTCTTACGACATACACCTGTCAGTAAGGAAAGAAGTGGTGACAAATAGTATTCTATTCAGCCGTCACCATTCGCGACTATTTATATCTTATAAAATATAATCATACATGTATATTAAAAAACGAGCGGATCTCAATAGGACTTTTTGTCCAGTTCGTGGAAAAAGCAGTGTCGATAGATGCACGAAAATTTAGGAAAGACAAAACATTCTTACAAAATAAAGAGCAAATAGGATATATTATGTATCAAAATAATATATCTTCTTTGACAGGAGTTGTCGGGTCGTTAGAGTGATATACGGTTTCCAGCCTCGCCCAGGTTTTCCGGCTTTCCGAACGCTTGTGGAAACGTTTAATGGCTACGAAATAGTATATTTTTACCAAAAAAATCAGCATCTTCTCTTTATGAGAATCCTTTGATGTTTCTACTTAGTAAAAGTAGCTTTTGCAATTGTCCTTATTATGTTCATGGTATTTTATTTTTATCAGGATCTTATTATAGAAGCAGAGATGTCGTATTAGTCTTCAATGAAATGGGGTCTTTATTCTATACGAATTTAGATACCAAACGCAACTTTAGTGAAAATACATTCCGTATTTTCCGTAAAGGGTGACGATAGGGTCAGAAAAGTATGATTGTAACCTTGACGACCTCCGTGGCGTAGTGGTCACTATGCTAGTCCGCCACCCAGAGGTCCCGGGTTCGATCCCCGGTCAGGGCAAGTTGAAAAATGGCTTTTTCAAATTGTCCTGGGTCTTGGATGTTTATCTATATATGTATTTGTTATAAAATATGTTATCTTTGAGTTAGTATCCCATAATACAAGTCTCGAACTTACTTTGGGGCTAGCTCAATCAGTGTAGTTTGTCCCTATATATTTATTTAATTTAATTTAATTAGTCCGCCTTTTAGGTTATCCAAAAATAATGTACCAGTTTTTCAGTTTATCAAAAAAGTAAAAATTCACAAAAATATACGGAGCATCAAAGTTCCTGAGTGGGGGCTTGTGACGTCATCGATAATTAAAAATGGTACTAGGCGTAACGATATGCGAAATTTAAACGCGCTGTATTTTTGTCAATTTTTGTTAAATAACCTAACCAATGGGTCAAAAGAATATTTCAATTCGTCATTTTCCTTTCTTACTTATTTTGTGTTTGGCTGTAAGTACTTAATTAGTTTGTCGATGGTGTAAATTCACAGACATTTATTTCTGTGTGTAAATTGTTTGTTTTGTGAAAATGTATCTTGTAAATAAATAATCAAACAACATAAATTATATATTTTATACAATGTATCATAAATCATAACCAAACTTTTATTTCAATTTCTCACAGAAATTATTGATGTTTACAAATAAAATTCAATTCTGTACTTATTATATTGAAACTACTAATACTACCTACGCAAACTTAAAGATGTTTCACTCCAAAATGCAATAAAACTACAAATCATCTATGAAATTACACGTAGTAAAAACAGATCTACAGTCTATACGATCTATACTTTTTAAAAGATAAATAAAAACAAGTTTGTGAGCATGACTCTAAGAAAACTGTGTTTAAGTATACGCAGCCTAGAGGCAGCACGTCTCACGAGTCAAAGATTGTACGAACATAATTTAATCGAGAAAGTTCGTGATAGCAGGTTCCGATTTCCAATCTATAGCGAGTATTCCTGTAAATTGTAGTAGAAAACTCTTTAGAGATATGGGTAATTCGTTAGAAAGCTAATTAAGACGATTTTGCTTTGGACGTGATAGATAAAGGTGCATTTCCATTGGAGGCGCCAGGCGAGACTAGGTGAGAACGAAATTCTACTCTATGATTTAACTTGGTCTTGCAATATTTTGCGATAGGACGTGATTTAATTTTTTTCTAGACTTGTCACTGTGGTAAAATAATTTATTGCACACTGCACTGCATACCCCAATAAGGCAAATAAAAGACCGGTCACTGTGGCCAAACACTGGTCAGGTTTATCAAAGTTCAGTCAGTTTAATTCAAAGATTAGGGTTATGGAATCTATTTTTTTTTTCACTTTTCGATTTCTTAATTCAAGCAGATTCTTAATTAAAAAATTAAAACTTATCAAAGTTAATGGCATCTCGTGTTTGAATAAAAACTTCCCATAAAGTTTTACACGAAAAGTTTTTGACATTGATCTTTTCGCTTGTTTCTTGCTCATATATTATTTCAGAAGTTCGAGTTTTTGAAGAGATTTTCGTTATTATCTTAATTCGCATTAGGGCTATAGACTCCATTGCCAATATAGAGTGAATGAGTGCAAACTTATTTTAATGTTTTTTATATGCAGAAGTTTTTTATATAATCAATTTCGTTTTTTTAGACCAGAATGTATCTAAAGTTACAATTTCTATTGTTAAAGTTTTGAAATGCTATTTCTAGGCCTACGCTGATGTCAAATTAATGATTTTATTGTACCGCCTCTTCAGTTTCGCAATTTCACTTTGAGTCATCATTTTCTGTATTGGTTTATTTAACCTAGTAACTACTAAATATGATAAAGTACATTGCATTGCGTGCTTACCACTGGAGGCGTTTTCAGAGGCGAACAGCGGGGCGGCGTTGTAATCTGAAATGAAAAGATAGAAAGATTTTCTTAATTTTGAAAATATTATGTGAATACAGGAGAGAAAAATTATTCATTTTATTGATTAAAACTTTATTGATCTACAATTAAAATTGTTTACAATTGGCGGACTTAATGATTAATATACTGAAAAACAAAGACTTCTACTACATTAATTTAAGTACACTAACACTAGTTCTTAACTTCAATTTCTATCTGTTACTAACACATAAATGTAATTATGATCCCTGCTTGGTCGAAATATTTTTTTTATTTTATTATTTATTGCTAAGAGCGTTCCCACACAGTCAACTATAGGGATAAACAGATAAATAGTTGCGGCGCAAAAAATACACTAAAATTACATCACAATTGAATATAAACATAAAAATATTATTATAAATTACATAACATATCTAATAATAAGTTTTTTCTCATAATTATCTATATAATTATGATAAAAAATAAACAGGTTTAAATTATCGTTTGCAAATAGCATTGAATATGCTAACTTGTGTACAGTATCCCATCCTCCAGCGCTTTCATTAATACAGATAATACAAATAGAGTTATAATACAGTTACAACTATATAACATAATTTTGTTTTTTTTCGAACATTAAGTTTGGTTCCTATTGTATCTACACTACATAACAAAGTGATCGCCAGATCGCCAGAACCATGTACTTCACACTTCTTATAAAACGATGATACTTTTAGGTATATTACCGTGTGTGATGATGGCAAAGAAGAAATACATTTTCTCACCATCTCTTTCTTCTCCCACGGGTGTCGTGAGAGGAGATTATAACGTTCTCTATATACATAATACCATCTACAGCGGTTACCAATCCGCTTCCCCAAAGCTTGGCGATTTATCACTCTATTTTGAATGGGCTCTATTGGGAGAGTGATATTGGCTATTATAGAAAATAAAGATACCTAAATTTTATTCCCGAGATACTACTAAAATAGTCTATCCAGACAGCGTCAAGTAATCATAACGTAACCCGAATCGAAATAGTTAAGATAACTGGCGCAGGTCGAGTACGAAAATACTAGACGCAGATAAGGTTTCCTCGCCAGTCCGCCTTATTGCTCTCGCAATAGAGGCTACAATACTTGCAGTAAACAACCACAAGGCTACGCGTGGTAGCTGTGTAGACTCAAGTAGGGTTGCCATACTTTTTGTTCTGGATTGAAAGTGTTTTATCGCAGATTTAAAAAGCAGATCCAGAGCTTGGGCGAGAATCTGAATCATTTCAATAAGCAATATGGCTATCAACCCGTCAATAGGCTCTATCTACCATATAAGGAATAAATACATGACAGTTACAGTATTTGGTTCAATCAAAATGAGCAAAACATCGTAACAAATAAAACAGTATCTAACAAAGAAGGTTACTAAACTTTCTTTGTTTCAGTTTATATGAATGAAGTCATTTATAGAAGCAAAAAAAGACATATTTTTTCTATATTTTCAATAATCAATTTTAAACATTAAATGTCTATTTAAAAAGAATACAGTAAAATTATGTATTTAAGGCCCTAATGTCAGTAATTATTTACTCATAAAATTTATGAATATATTGATAAATGATGAATTTTAATTTGTCAATTAAGTATAAGTTTTGTAGCAAAATAAAACAAAGGTTTTTTAACGTATTTAAAATACATATTTTCGTTTAAAAAGATCGCATAAAATCTTACAAAAGTTATTAAATGAATAAATATTTTAAGCAATAATGTTACATAGTGACAAGTTAATGAATTTTATTAAAATTCATAATACGTTACAAATAAGATACATTATATCATATTTTACATTGTTAATTAATTTTATTATTGACAATCAAAGATTGTAAGCATGAAGGGGGAGGGGAGGGGGGTATTTAACCAGCAGTGGGACATATCACATAAAACACACCAAAATAAAAGTGTCAACCATAAAGAAGTAGGACGGATGGTGTCACTAGTGTCACTAGTGAAGCGGGAAGCGAACACGGGCGAAGGCCGCGGGGTAAACGACACTGTGTTTACGCAACCGCACCGGAGGTGCTTTTCCACCGGCGGCGGCGCGCTAGACGAGACGACGATATGATACTGACATTTTTTAATAGAGGTAAATACTGTAATTGTGAACTTGAAATGCCGTCTAACCACCTGTTCCAATGGGTAGTACAATTAATAGTACAAATGACACTGATTTATCCCACAAGTACCATTGATTGTACAAGTGGTACCGATGTATTCTATTAGTTTTTTATTACAGAATACATGAGTTTATTATTTTCTTTGTTTTTCTAGTGCTGTATGAACGATGAAAGAGATCTGACTTGGCCATTGAAGCTTTTTTTGCTGGAGAAATACATACGATGCTGCAATTAATGCCTTGTCTTGTGTGTGGAAAACCACCTCAATGCGACCTCGTCGTCCAGAGATGGAAATATATTATTTTAAAATAATTAGTATGCAAAATATCCGAACATAAATAGCATTTTTACAATTTATATATTTTCTCTGACTGTTAGTCATATACATATAGGCAGAATATATGTAGATGGAACCAAAATGTAGAGAGAAGAGATAGATGGGTAATTACACTACGGGCAAAAAAGGATTATTTTCTAGGAGATTTAGCCAACGGCAACTGTTTTCTGAAAGAATGTAAGCAAGATTTTTCACTCTTTTGTATAATAAGTATTTAAGTTTTCTCTATTAAAAAAAAAAGTTGTGTGTGTTTTATTTTATAGGAGCCCTAAATGCGGCTTCCATCTGTTTCTTCTCTAAATAAACCAAACATGCCGAAGGCTATGCAAAATCGAGTAGTAATAAACGCCTGTTTATTCAAAATGCAAATCTATGAAAATGAATATTATATTTTATACAAGGTCTAACAAAATATACTGAAATAATTTTTTAAGAGTGTATTCAGTCCATGACACCGAATACCTTTTCACAAAGAACATATGTCAAAATATTTTTAAAAAAAAATTTGGCTTTTCATACAAACTCAAATCAGCTGATTGGTAAACTTGTGTAAATGGGAGGCTAAAAATTATTTTCATATTTTGATATGTTTAAAATATAAAATATTTTCAGTTTATTTTGTTAGACCCTATAAACTTAATGTTTTATTTTTAAAAACTACACAAGGCAACGAACTTTGGCCGATAGCATAAAATATGAGTCATTATTCTAAGAAATAATTATTGACTGTAGCATTATATACAATTTCATAAGACATTATATTACACCTAGCCTACATTTCAATACGTATTGCTGGTGTTTAAAATAATGATTAGTACTGATTACTGATGTTAACGTTCCTTTTAACCGTTTTGTCAATTCGTCTGAATCTTTTTTATGTATGTTCACCGATTATTCGAAGATTTGGAAAATTCTTTTTTGTTTGAAAGGGACTTGTCAAGTTGTCCCCATAGGAATTTTATCAAAAACGGTCGTGCAGTTAGGGCGAGAAGTCGCTTTTTAGTGTTGAAAAATTATACTATTTTGTAATATAGTAATAGTAATAACAGTAATAGTTCTTTAGTACTTACAGAAAATTTAATTTTTCTTTTATTTGAACTATAAATGGATCCCACTTAAAACATAAATGTGAAAATGGAAGCCAAGTTTAATATTCGACCAAAGATTTGAGATTTAAATGACTGCCAAGTTCTGAAGACAATCCTGAAATTTATTCAAAGAAATCTTTACATTTTTACATTTTTCTAGACACGCGGCAGTATCTAGATAAATGTAAAAAATAAATTTGAAGGTGATATTAAATTTAAGTTATAAGAAGAAACCATGAATCATTCAAGATTATATGAAAGGTAAATTAAGTGGGCAATAACAATTCAACAAACAAAAGGACTACTGGTACTCACTGTTAATTTTACATAGTATCAAAGTGACATACTGATCGACTATGCAGTGAATACGATTGCCTACATCGATCGCATGGAAATGAGCACTCACACTAACATCGATACACACACTGACACGCAGCGTGTTGAACGAATGTAAATACTCATAATTTTGATGTGTGCGAGTTCGTGGCCTCTATATATGACTACCTATTTGCAGACAACTTGAGGCGAAAATTAGTTGCGAGAAAGTCGTGAGTTGTAATTTATTGTTGTAGGTATTAAGTTAAGTTTATTTTATACACTGTTTAAACTAATTGTTGTAGCTAGATAAACGTATGTACTCGTACTTGTGTACGTACTCTCGTAGTGACTGTACCGGTTACTGTTGTGAGTTAAAAATCTATCTTGCGAGATTTTTATCTTTTGCACTTTATAATCCTACTTGTAATATACAATTTATCCTTTATTATTCATCAAATGGCGCTGGATGCAGGCCGCTTCCGATCGGTTTTAGAAATCCTTGGGGGAGGCCTATGTCCAGCAGTGGACATAGGCCTGTGGCTAATATGATGATGATGATGATTCATCAATTACAACTTGAGTTATACAGATATTCTAAATTTGCAAGATAAAAGTAACACACTAGTACATAAAAAGCGATAAATACAATAATATATATATCCTGTATACATAAATATATAAATACTTACATATTTATACAATAAATACTGAATTTTAATTCTCTTATAGGTCGGCCAAAATCTTAGCTAAATTATGAAAAATCTTTAAAATTATGAGTTTGTCTTCGGGGTAGAAAATAAGACCAAATTATATTAAGATACTATAAGTAATTTCCTGTTATGATTTAAGTGCTTAAAATAGGGACGTGTTGAAAGAACAGAAGGCCTTTGCCCAGCAGTGGGAGATAACAACAAACAGAAAAAGCCTTAACTGGTACCTAGATTCTTTAGAACATTTGTATTATAAAGCATAAACATATGATGTTTTAGACTCGAATCGATCATAGAATAAATAAACAAAAAATATACATATACGGACATATCACACATTGAGCTAACTCCAAAGTAAGATGGAGACTTGTGCTATTTATTATATTAACTCAACGTTATTATATTTTATAACAACATTGACTACCTGGCATGATGACTAGGCCACAGAGGTCGTCAATATAAAAACTGTTTATTTTTGAAACAAATATAAGGTACGTTTGTTTTAAAAATAAGCAGTTTTTCGTCACTAAATGTCGTCATGGCCATGAAAAAAAACATAAGTATTTCGCGCAAGGTGACATCGGCCTCGGCAGCCATTATGGCTAGTGCCTACACGAGTTAAGCATCAGACAAGGGACACTAAAACCAGTAATTTACGCGAAAATAAAACTTTATGGCATTAGAAGCAAAGGAGCCTCAGACGAAAGTTGTTTAACTGTGCCACACTGATGTTTTAAATGTTGAGTCATACTAAGCTTAAGCGAAAGGCTGTCATAATATAATTTTTGGTGTTGAATATACGACGCGGAAGGGACATAGCCGTAATAAATTGAACCATGGGCTATACTATATTACTATAGTATAAAGAAATTGGAATAACGGTCAAAAAACCAAAACAAAATTCGACATTTCCATACAATTTGCGCGGGCGGGCGGCTGCACACTTTTGTACGGAAGAGCTCGATTTTTTGTTTTGTTTTTAACTTTTATTTTATTTCATTATACCATAATAATCTAGTTTAGGTCGTGGTTCGATTTATTACGGGTCCCTTTCTCGTTGTTTAAGATGTAACAAAATATACTGAAACTATTTTAAGGGGGAATTCGGTCCGTGATATTAACTTTCTCCAAGAAACAACATTTTTGGCTTTTTATACAAACTCGGATCAGCTGATCGGCCTACTTGTATGGGGAGCTACAAATTAATTTCATATACTTATGTTCTTTGGGTTAAAGTTGTTCAGTATCATGGAGTGAATTTATCCTTTAAGTAAATTATGTACATTTTGCTAGACCTTATAATTATTTTGTCTATACAGAATCATAAGCTGTTTCTGCTTACTTTAGTTTTGTCCATACCTATTATAAACTCTAGTCTCCGGTCGGTTAAAGACTTGTCTAGATATGAAATTCGCGAGTTTACAGTTCATGACAAACTACTAGTAACTAAGTCTAATATTGTCTATAAAGATGTTCACCACAAAAGCCTAGTCACATAACACAATTTGCTGTGTAAGTACGACCTTCTATACCCTTCTTGTGAGTAATTGTCCTATCTTCTTATTCGCCGGTTGACTGGAAGAGATTCCATTATGGGATAAGTCCGCCGTTGTCAACCTTTCAGGTGTCAGTTGGTGAATATTCACCTGTCAAAACATTGCGATTAAATGTCACTTGGTGAATATTCACCAGTTCGACTATGCTCTCTTTACACTCGATTTATTAATTGTCTATGCTTTCTTTACATTTTTGGTTGACACAGGATAACAGCTAAGTTCAAGTGAATGAACAAAATACCTAAAAATTTGAGCATCCAATGCCGCAAAACAAAAAAAAATATTGTTAAACTTGTCAGTACGCGACGTTTAACCCACTTCATTGTGGTTGTCACTTTCGAGTGTTGCGGAACAATACAGAGCAAACTAGTTTTACTGTTTTTGTGTGAATAATGCCCCGTTAAGTTTCTTTTTTATATTATTACTAACATTGGACGTAATTCAACGTGAAATTTTGAATAAGAATACATTTTCTGACCGAACTCGATGTGACATGGTGTAACCTGACTAACACGCGATTAATTCAATGTGTTAGCAGAGAGCTATTGAATAATATTATATGTGTGTGAAAAGATTATTTAATACTAAAACAAATGTTGTATGGGAAAAACTCTCAAAATTCTATAGAATCAAAGATAATTGCATTCCAAAAAACATCGAATCGAAATGGCGAAATTTCACCTTCCGACATGATGACAGTTTGCTGTGTGAAAAATAAAAAAAATAGTTTAAAAGTACTATTTTTTTTATTCCTCCTCCTCCTCCACACTCCTCCTGGAACCTAAAATATACAGAAGCCGAAATAAAGTATCCATACTTGTTAGATTCGTCATAATTCAAAATGGCTTCTTGGGACTTTAGCGCAAAAAATCATGAAACAAAAAAGCATTGTTTCTTTGGTTTAGAATGAATACCAGCTCGAGTTGTTTTTATATTCATAAACTTGTTTCAATGGGGACCAAACCAATGATTTATTGCTCCGTAAAACTACTTCATTTTATGTTTACACAAGTGGTTTTAGGAGCCGTCATTTAGGCTTTCTAAGAATAGGGTTCAGTTTTTTTTGTGTAGTTTTACAGAAACACAAAAATGCAGTTCGAGGATGCTTCAACTCTCTTGTAAGAAGAAGCAGCTTTCTAGAAATATATAATACTACTTAGGTTTTATTTAAATAATTGATGAAAATACTTAACCAAAATGACCCTTCTTCTGTCGAATTTCTGTATTTTTTTATACGTTCAGTGTTGATTTTCTAAATATTTTGCTACGGAATGATGTTGTTTTTTTATACATATATATTAGGTATACCGTAAGCTTTAAGTAAAATATAAAATTAGGGGTCTAAATTCTTGAACTTTATTTAAAAATCGTTTATAAAGTAAGTACAAAGGGAAAAAAATCTTGATTCTCAACATTCATCGCATTGTGGTTCCAAGGCCAATCAACTATCGGGGCTCAAATTATAAACAAACGCTAGCTGATGTTATCACGAATCCAACAACGTAAGCATTGTATGGGTTTGAATAAACAACAAGGCATGGGACGACGATTCCCGTCAGCACTCAAGACGCGTGCCGCAGCGCGCAAGGCGCCGACACGTAAGGCATTACATTACGCGGAACGGCCGACAGCTGAAGGGTTATTTCTATTGTTTTTGTGTGTAATTGTGTTTTTTCATAGTACAATAAAGTTATTATTACAAACAAACAATTTGCATTCGTTAAAACGACAATTCGTTCATAAATTTTCATTATCAATCCTGTTTTCAATTGCTCGTACGTACTGACCTACGTCACTGCAGTTTCAATCCGGACTCCCGTCGTATGCCCGAGTGACCGTTCTGCGTGTGTAATGCAAGCATGCATAAATGTGCATTGTAAGTACGCGCGCCCTTATGTACCACTCCCCAGTCTCCCCTTATGTAACGAGTTAGGGCTGGCATCAAGGAAACCTAGCTTTAGGATATTTAGATGCATTTTGCTATGCCAGCCGGTTCATCGGACAGATGTTTTTGATTTATGTTGCTATAGTTTTTTCTGACTTCGAAAAAGAAAGAGGTTCTGATTGCTAAAAATATACCTTCGAATTGATAATTCGAAGGTATATTCATTTTCTTCTCTTCATCTTTTTCATTTTATTCTCTGAATCAAAAGAAAAAATCAAATCAGATTTGAAGGTATATTTTTAGCAATCAGAAAAATATTTTTGTTTGAAAGGGGAGACTTGCGAGGTTATTTCGTATGAATTTTATCAAAATTAGTCAGAAAACTTGGTTTTTAATTTTGAAAAATTATAGTACATAGAAAGAACGTTTTCATTCGAATGGTTTTCATGCATGTATTTTTTTTTAGTTAGTAGGTACAAATAGGACTAAAATAACAAAAACTCATAAATTAATTTACTTGAAAGCCTTGCATTAGATTTAGTACTCCAGTACTATTTCCTGGCATCAAGGAAGCCTAGATTTTGCAGGAAGTGAAGCACTGCAGTTGTTATTTTTCCCTTTGGTGGTTTGTGGATTATGATTTATGACCGACGTTGAAGAAAATATATGCATTAGTTAAAACATAATTAGCTGTAATGAAGTATGAGTCTTGTGTAATTAGTCGGTCCTTTAATTTCAATACATAGATAGGTATTATTTTAGTTTAAAAAAGAGTTAGTCGCGACTGGTCTTAAATGCAAGTAGTATATATGGAAACTCGTCTAAAACGCAACTCGGAACTTTAAATACAACTCGTCTACGTTGCAAGTAGTCTTAAATGTTATTTTGACTAAGTCGCAGCTAGTCGCCTATGTTATTATAGGAGTTACCACGTACATATTGTCTAAATTCACTACTAATTCTTACGCAACACTTATTCAAGTAATATTTCTCCAATCCTTAAAACCTGCCAAAATTTCCAGCCTGCAATCCCTAACACGTGAAACTAAACCTACCCCAACACTAAAGTACGACCGACCGAGTACCGAGATTTGCGTATGCCCTTGGTTAGGACCTAGGTTTCAGCCCTAGCAGGGGAGAGCGGGGTGCGGGGGGCAGTCCTGACCACGCACAAGCGACGACGGTGCGCCGACGGCCTATATTTAGATGCATTTTGCCATGCCAGCCAGTTTATTGAACGGACGTTTTTTAGGTTTTGTTCCTCTATTTTTTCTTAGTTTAAGTACATAGAAAGTGCGTTTTCTGGTGAATAGGCTTGCAGTTTTCATGCAACGATTGTTATTGCACTGCCCATTTTAATTTAGGAATAGGTTCAGCAGCTTAAGCTATTCTTATGAAAGCAGTAGAAGTAGTAGAAGCTGCTTTCATAAGCATTGCTCATTTCAATTTAGATGCATTTTGCCATATCAGGCGGATTATTGAACGTTTTGTAGACTATGTTCCTCTATTCTTTTTAGGTTTAGCACTTAAAATGTGCGTATTCTGGCGAATATGTTTGCAGTTTTCATGCAATGTTTGTCATTGCATTGTCCATTTTAATTTAGATGCATTTTGCCATACCAGCCAGTTTATTGAAGGGACGTTGTTAGTTTTTGGTTTGAAAAGGTCTGCAGTTTTCATGTGATGGTTGTTATTGTTTAGATTACCAAAGACTAAGGACTAACACTTACACTGTATTGAATGTTATTCAAAAGCTGTTTTCTCATAAGCATTGTTCATTTGAATTAAGATGCATTTTGCCATATTGGCCGGTTTATTAAAGGGATGTTTTTAATTTATTCTTCTCTTTTTTTTAGATTTAGCACATAGGAAGTGCGTTTTCTGGCAAGTACGTTTGCATTTTTTATGTTAACAACTAACATTTACACTCTCTTTAATTTTATTTAGAAGCTAATTTCCTAAGCATTGCCCATTTTAATTTTGATGCATTTTACCATACCAGCCGGTTTATTAAACAGCTGTTTTTAGTTCCTCTAGCTCCTTTAAATTTTCGCAGATAAAAAGTGCGTTTCTGGTAAAAAGGTTTGCAGTTTTATGCAATGATTTAATTGGTTAAAACTTGACTTATACTAATATAACTACTTGAAAGCCATTAGATTTAAAACACCAATGCTGCACACTGCAAAGCTTTTTCTAAGTAACAGGAAACATAGATAACTAAAAAAACACAAAAACAATTAGGTCTTGAAATAAACTCATTTGTTTGCAAGTTATGACGATATACTGCACACAGATATATCCAAATGGATAAAATAATTACATATACAAAATGCAATAAATGCGCACATAGAGCTTGCACTAAATAGGAAGGTTCTGTTTCTATTTAGAATTGAATCGAGTCCCCTTCGTAGAATCGCACTAACCCATCGACCCACCATAATCATAAACAATTTACGTCAATCGATTTCAATTACGGCCGTCCGTTCGCGGTTAACGCATTTGTGACATTTTTTATTTAAGTTACCAAACAAAATTATAGACTGCGTGTAAAGGTTGATGACCTTCCTAACTTGATGTATGTCGTTAATTATGTATGAGGCTTACAAAAAAACTTGTACAAAAAAATAATGTTGTACAAAAAAATAATGTTGTTCAAAAAACTTATTGTATTCTCGTAATAATTTAAATTTAATTGTGAATACAATATCTATTATGTATATCAGCGCCACGACAACTAATATTTCTTCGGATACTTTCTTTCGACAGATACATTCTAGATTAAATTAAATTCAAAGTCAAACAAGTTTTATTTAATGTAGGATAATTTATCTCTTATTGAAGGTCTCTTTTATTTTCACACAATAGTTATTTCCTATTTGGTACAACAGGAGCACGACTCTCTGTACTACCAGAGCCATACTTGGCCAGAGCAGCAGAGGACTTTGGCCTACACTCTCCACGCTGGCCAGACGTGTTGGAGAGGTCTCATTTATGTAATTATAAGCTTTGTTTAGCTTGTATTTCCTAAGTATATAGCCTTCTACGACATCCACGGGAGAACTTGGAGTGGCTCTATTCTACTTTTCTGGAAACCTCAGGGCGTTTATATTGCATCACCCAAACAATGTCTACGTACACACGTTTATTGGCTTTACCTTTCGGATGTGGCTATTCTCACTGCAATTCTGAATGCTGCTGAGAATAACAATACTCGTCGCGACTCTATAATGTTATTTCCGTTGCATCGCGTTATTGCGAAATGTCTGCAGTTCCGAGGCACTTTTGTTACACCTCTAGCAATGTTAGTTTTATTATCATCTTATTCTTATACAGAAATCTTACGTATAAAGATAAAACGACTTTGTATTATTTATTATGCTTTTACGTGTTAGTGGCCATGCGTGTGGTGGCTGCAGTAGAATATGATTTGTCACTACCCCTTTCTTTATCCATGGGTCGACAGACGCGACTAAGAGATGGAAAAACAGACAGTGGCATTAAAATACCACTTCATCATCATCAAACTTCTATGCTGGTCTGGGAGAAAAGAATAAACTTAGAATGTACCAGCTGCTTGACTTTCCTCCATCACGCAAAAAGTGGCCTTTGTGTCTTGCGGGTCACGGCACTATCTGCGTAGAGCCGAAAGACACCAAATGCTCTGTCTGCCCCGTTTGGGAAAAAGACGTGATAGTATGTATGACTAACCCGCATGCCCAGCGTATAAATGACGAGCAAATTTTTATTTGAAGAGGCCATTATTCCAGATGTGGACTGTGATAGACTTAAATAAGAAGACGAACAAAAGAAAAAAAAATACTACTTTTGTTACTTTAAATTTTTTTAAATATTGTAGAAAGGGCAAAAATAAGTCTCCTTCCAATAACTGTCTGTTGAAGTGTAGTATATAATAAGAAACAGTCTATTGTTGTTGGTCTGACCACAGCCCCCCTCTCACCCCCTCCCTCCACAGGCCTCACGACGACACGAGTCTAGTGTAGCCTGCAGGCCGTAACAATATGCCGTGGCTACAATGTGTTTTAGCATCAAAATAGTGATTGTATAGAACTGTACTTATTGCTTTAAACCCAGTCACTAGTAACGAACGTAACGATTTCGATTAGGTAATTTCAAGTTTTTTTGAAGATTCACACTTGCCTTCAACTTCGACACGGGGTGCGGCAGCGGAATGTTCAGCTGAGGCAAGCAAAAAACTAAAATACGTGGGTCTAAGCGATAAATATATATTTTTACCCTTTGCATGGGGTCCTGAAGCTAAATTATTTCTTAAGGACATCACGCGCGCCTTATTGAGGCAACTGGTGATCATAGAGCTGGCAGCTATTTTGCTCAGCGTGTAAGTATAGCCTTTCAGCGGGGAAATGTTGCCAATATTTTGGGAACATTGCCTCAATGTGGTGCGTTGGAAGAAATAAATTATTTTTATCCTATTTATTTTGAATGTGTTCATTTGTTTAATAAAGAAGATTTAATAAAGTCATATTTAGTTTGAAGATAAGAATGAGGTTAGAATTTGCGAAAGGTGCGACAACATCTGTCTTGAGGTACTGATACTTTCGATAACTTTGCACTGTGTTAAAAGCAATACGCACTATCACGGCATTTCTTATGTAAGCCACTACATGTTTCTTGTATTGTAGCGTAGGTTATAATACACAGGCATAAGTCGAAAGTAAAATACATAGTCGAGTCGGCCACAAGACTAAGTTAGGCCCCTTGTTAACGAAACGGTTTCTAATGTTTCTAACCGGACCGGTGCTGGGCGAGCTTATTTACAAGCACGGTTCATTAACAAACCTCCATTACTGCCCTTACCTAATAACAACCGGACGTAGACACACTTTAAAACCGTGCCTAGCCGAAAGCCGTTTCGTCGACAAGGGGCCTTATACTTCTGTATTCGTGGTAAGTTGTGATTTCAGCTTTATTGCACCCTTGTTCGAGCACTTACTTCGGAATAGCCTCGATAATTTTAGTTCGTCGCATACTGCAATAATTTTAGATGCCGAAGGAAATGGTGTCATAAAGCCTAAAATACATTTTTATTACTTGATTTATTATATTTTTTTGTTTGAGTAGATTAACCTAGATATTCCGTGGAAGTTAATTCGAATTAAGTACGTCTCTTAGCCTTCTCATTTCCATTTCAAGTTGTTTCCAAGTTAAATATTCAGTTAATCCAGAAAGAGTTTTTCTTCGTAGCCGTCCGTTGTAATTAGAAAATTTTGTTTTAGCGGCTTCTAATTTATATTTTATTATCCAAGTTTGTCATTTTCGAAGTTCTTAAAACTTTAAGGACTTTTTAACATTATATTAAAAGTGATTACTCGCGCTGAAGAAGGCCTTTTTTAATTGAAACTTGCTGGATACTCTTTGAACAAAAAATCTTTAAAAATAGTTTAATCCTACGTAGACTTGTATATACGTATTAAAGGAATTTTTATTGCAGAGTCTTAGAAGAGATCCCTTCGTTATTAAAAACTATCAAAACCTCAATCGTTCTAAAAAAGGCACGTATGAAGAGATTGATGAGTGTAGATTATGCAAAAGCCAGATTCTCTGCATAGGGGTACCTGTGGGAAACATGCGTGATATTATGTATGTATGTATGTATCAAAACCTCAATGCGATTTAACTCATTGCTAAGTGGAACAATACAGTGAAAGCATATTTTCTAACTAGTTTCACTCGCAATTTTCTGAGAAGGAGAAACCGAGCGCGACGCGGGAGGCCGGGAAAAGTCACGAGAAAAAACGTGTGCCGATCGCGTGGCATCGCGCGGCCTACACAATACATAAATCGATAGTAGGAAGACCTCCGAGTAGTTCAGCAGTGCGTGAGTGCGACCTACAACACCCACAAGCCCACAACCATATCGCCGCATGCTATGCGGGCTAAACACGTATAGAAACCCGATCGTCCCGCAGCGCCACCCGAACGGAACTTATGTCGCAACGGCAACGTCCACAATTGCTTGTCGGAGAAAATAACCGGTTTCCACGCCGGACAGAACAAATCGCGACCTATTCTGATAGGCAGTGGGCTGATTATCGCGCGGCGGGGTCGAGGAAGAAGGCCGTTTTGCAATGCTGCCGTCGCGGTAATAACACAGCTAGGTGCATTCTCGCTGCAATTTCGCTCTCGGTCGGGCTGTGTGTTTGTGGCGCGCTGAAGATCAGGGCTAACGATCGGCGTGCGTTCTCCGTCTCTCTCCCTCCTAGAGCATTCCATGAGTCCGTCTCGCAAAAGAAAATGCTACAAGTTTATCTGACAGCGACGCGACGCGACGCCCGTGAGGCTTTTGTGCGTTTGCATGTTTATGTTTATAGTATAGGAGAACACGTATAAGGGGTGCTTTGAACGGTTGCTGCGTTATAAATTCTGCGGGTTTTGTTTTTGTTTTCAAAGCTCGTGTTTGTACTTTGCACGTTGAGCGCTGTAAGCGGTGAATGCGAGCTGTGTCACACGCGATAGCGCAGTTTTTACAGAGTGCATTTGCATTTTGCTGATAGTTTCGTATCAAATGTCCGGGGAAATAAATGAACCTTGAATTACCACGCAAATAGTAACAATTTACTGTAAGACAGGCAAGTAGTTAAAATAGGTAGAGCTGGAAATTATGTTCTACATTGTTGCTTGAAATCGAATTAGATCATGTTTCTTTAAAGCACAAGATTATACAGGTGCTTACCCATTTGTTAGTTAATTACGTGTAGTCAAAGATTCAAAATAAATAATATAAACCTTTTCCATATATTATCGAGAGTCTTATTCGTACCAAAATGTATAAATTCTTGAATAACAAGAATATCCTATTGATTTTCTCTGCTATAATTATGATGACTTGTTTGTTATTCAGTGCAACAGATTATTAAAAGAAAATAAATTCAATTTGATTATGCAGTTAATAAATGAATACGGTTTACAAAGAGCATAAAATATAATCACTACGTACGGTTTATTTTTGTTCCTTCTATTTATCCATTTATGAATCTAGAGCCTGAAACATTAATGTTCCCGTGCTTTTATATTTATGTCCGCTTAAATAGTCCAACGAACGCAAAATATATTTGTTTTTTGTCCATAGTCTCTGCCTACCCCTGCGGGAAACAGGCGTGATATTATGTATGTATGTATGTACGAACGCAACGAGTGAGGGCTACAATTCAAGTTGGTGTGAAAAACATTATTTTTAGTTAATAGATTCAGGTGTTACTTTGCGGAAGCCAAAGTTACATACTATGTGATTTTAATGACTAGTAATTCAAATCACATAGTATGTAACTGTTCGAGTTTACACATTCGAACAGTTTTATGCCGATCAGCACTTTTACGTATTAGTGACAAATGACACAATAAAATTCAGTTCGCATCTAACCAGCGGCTGAACGACATACCATTATTTATTTTAACCATTTTTAATACCATTTTCGAACCAATTTTAAATACCATTTTTATAACCAGTTTAGAGTAGTGATTGTATTAGTTTTGTGTTTTACTATATTTCATGCACAGTTCCAATAAACCTTATTTTTACCATTGACTTATATTTTCGTGTAACTCAAATCTATCTAATAACTTCCAAAGAACATTATATAACCATTCTAAGTTCTGTAAGGGTGAACTCTGATTAGTTAGGGCGAATCGTTACAGTAACATTGTATGTATGTATAGGTATCTATGTATATTCCGTGATAACTCTGGAACCGTTAAACTAATTTGATAATACTAAGAATGAGTGTAGCAACTATTTATGAAATTTCTATGGTATCACCTGACAGGTATACCATTTCAAACAAAAAAAGAATTTTCCAATTCTGTCAATGCGTCTTCAAATGAACTATAAACATTCCTACATTTAAAAAAAAGATTGAGACGAATTAATAACCTCTCCTTCTCGAAAGTTGGTTTAAAAATGAAATAAGACAAAACCGACGTCTTAACTAAAAAAACTGGCAACAAAACAACGTAACACGAACAATTAAAAATAACCGTGATTAAGGAAAAGCGTCAGATTCGGCACATTTGGCGGGCTTACGTTGGTGGCGTAACGAGTACTATATTTACTTTTGGGCACGTGTTTCGAGCTGAATGGGCTTGCCCTTGAACCTAAAGGGGAACGCACGACACGCACCGCCCGCCCAAACGGTCGGCCGCGCCTCTGTTGGCCCCCGCGCCCCTACCCCCCTTTTCCCCCACTGATCAATAGCTCTACTTCCTACTTGCACACTTTCATTTCCACGTGGCGCCAGTAAGCCTGTAATTTCCAATGGCCGAATTCTAGAAAAAAATACGGTCGGTAAATACTTTTTGATTTTGCGGATCCTTTACGGTCATTCTAAAGGAAAGGCCTCAAGTCGTAATCTCCGAGATACACTGATTCAAGGGAAAGTTTATATACATCGTGGAAGGGACCCGTAGGACCACGGGCTATACTAGATCACAATAAAATAATGATAATAAAATTACAGACAGAAAACAAAACAAAAATTCGACATTCCCATACAAATTGCCCGGGCTGCACACGGACGTATGGAACGTTATTAATAATAATAGAAAATAAATATATTTAGAACATTATTTCTCTGTTTTCTAACATTTACAATAGAATGTCTAACTGTTTTGATTTCCGTCACGTAACAAAAGTATATTTTGAAAATATTCAGTCATTCAATGTAACAAAAAACTATTTTCGAGTGAACCAATATAAACCATTAGACTTTCAAAGCGACCACTCGAATTTTCCCGAACACACTGAAAACGATGTAATATGACATATTGAAACTACTACATTGAGGTTTCTTTTTATTTACTTCTTGATTGCCTGCGTGGTCCAGTGGTCAAGGAGCTCGCCTGTGATCCAGAGGTTGTGATTTCATATCCCACTGGGAAGCATAGTTTGCAAAAAGTTGTTTCCTGTCGGGTTAGGCTATTGCAAGCTTGACTTACCTGATTACACGAAAAGGAAGATGATTCCGTACTTCGATAGGCACGTAAAGCTGTAGGTCACAAGTGAGTAGCATTTTACGTTAAATTATGTAGGTATCCCTGTAATCTCACGTCTATTTCTTCACTTCACTTGTTCTTCTTTAGAACACGCGAAATAAAGAAGAAAAAGACGGAAAACGGATCTCGGGTTCCGAAACAGAACTAATAGCAAAGGATTCACCCCAAGCGCTAAGATGAAAGACACTCCAAAAAAAAATTCTTAGTATTTAGAAAACGCTACGATAACGCTACGAGCGTCTACGAAATTCATTACTAGGTTTTTCGTCACTAGAAGCGGTGAAGCTACTACTCAGACGTCGATTTTCTGTGAGAGTGTGGTAATTTCCCGGACGTGCCGGCCCATTCATGCTACTAGCGAAGCAGAGTTTTGCCGGGTGGCTCTACCACAAATTAATTACTACATCAAATAAACGCGCAAAATAGTACAGCCAACCGCTCGCCTAGTTACCCTTCTTGCACATTTATGCAGCGCTAATAGAGACGAAATTGTAATGAATTTAGGTAGTTTAATGCGCCGTTTACTGTACCAGTCGTTCGCGCCAAAAAATGGCTGCGGGCAGATTGTCTACAATGAATTGCTACGAGAGTTTTTTGTCGTAGCTGTGCTACGAATGCTTTGCTTTGCCTTGATAGATAATTAGATTTAAAAAGTTTTGATAAAATATGCGACTTTTGACTATACGAATATGTTTTATTATTTTATACTAGGGACCTGCCCCGTCTTTGCTCAGGCATGAATTATATATGCCAACCTTTTCAGTCACTTCTTAGTTCGGAAGTGTTGTAGTTTCTGAGTTTTTTAGGTAGAGGCAGACAGGCATATAACAAAACAACAGAACAAAAAGTAGAACTACATTTAAACCACTGTACTGATTTACTTTTAATTTGACAAACATTTTAGTTGTTTAGAAATCCTACCAAACTTTGGAGATTATGTCAAAAGAAGGACGTGTCACCTCTTTTTAATAGTTTCTTAACCAAATAGTTTCCACGGCTTAAATCAGTAAAGATTTACAATGCACAATGCAGTCACGCAAACTTGGAGTTGGTACAAGGCACGTGTTGGTTGACGGATCAATAGTTTCGTTTATATACTAGCGTCCCGCCCTGGCTACGTACGGCCCCGTTTTAAGCACGTAAATCTTTTAGAAGTCATAATCCATGCCTTAATGAAAACTAAATTGTAATCCGTTCAGTAATGTAAAAGTAGTAGAAGCGGGAAGGCAGTCAGACCATTGAGACTTTCCTCAATGATATTTTAAATGTTTAATACCCTCATATTAACGCCATTTTGAAAAGTTACAAAATAAAAACGACGGGTTGCACTCTGGGAGTGCCGGCAGAAGTGAAAACTTGAATATTAACGTTGTGCATTTTTGATATTTTGGAATGGTTAGGGAATAATTTTGCACGAATTGCTTTAATTATCAGTATAAAATATTTCAAATCTTTTCTGAACCACAGTCTGTCAGAAATGTCACAAGCATGACACATTACACACACGAACGTAACGTAACATAAACACACACGAACATTCGCGCAAGCGCCCTGCGCCGTCTTACGAATTTTCGATCACATTCACGACACGTGGTCCTGACGCGAGTTTAAGATTTTTTACCCATTCCAAAAAAAGTGCACAACGTGTTAAAGATGTTTTCACTTCAAAAATGAATCTACAAAATTTTTATATAAATTTCAAACCTCCTCACTAAATTTCACAAGAATCGATTGAGAAATGCGACCTATAGGCGAGAACAGCCGGACAAACTGACAGCCGCACAGCCGGACAAAAGCATTTTTTGACCAATCTTGAAACGGAGACGTTTCGCTCGCTCGGTCAATAATATAAGAATGTAGAGAAGCAATACAGTTCATACAGACTAGAAAACTAGGTTTAGTAGGTTCTATAAATAGTAAATTATTTTACATTGTACCATAAAGTATATATAATGACGTCTTATAAATTTTATGGTTTGCTATAAGTTAGCAGTATTGAGATTAAAATGTTGCTTTATGAACAGTCACAATGAGATCTTATTTTGTCTACAATTAGAGGGCATAATAGAGGCTTTATAAATCAAACTTCAAGCCAATTTTGGCGAAGTATTTCATAAACAAATAAAAAACTAAAAGAAGATCGGATATTCATTTGTAGTACAAAAGAAACTTAATGGCGAGAAGCGACCCAGTTATTGAAGCGAGCCAACCATATTAGGAGAGAAACTCAATCGCAAAATGTTTAGCAGTTGACACTAGGACTGGCAATCTAAAGTTAATACTTAGATTACATTAGTTATTTTTCATCAAAAATCTCTTTACACGATGTTTACAAACCTTTCTACCCACCCTGCAGTGCAATTCTGGTATTTTACATTTTAACTGTCAAATTCACGATACAAAGTACGCTTCGAACACGCCTCGATTCGAACCAAAACCAGTTAAACTTTCTTCTGACATTTCAAATCGAAGGTGAGCGGAGTAGGGATTGAAAAACTACGATTTTTATCGGTTTTGTAGTAATTCTAGCTTTGTCTGTGGATGTAGACATGCAAATTGAAGATATCGATAAAAGGAATAGATCTTTATAAACAGGCCATGGGTTTACCTGTGATTATTTCCGTCATATATGCAACGCAAAGTTTAGCTTTGAAACGTTTACAATTTTTAATATGTTGAGCGCCAATATGATAATCAAAATAAAGATTCATAAAAGAAACCCCAACCTCCTAAGTCACAATAACTATGAAACGCGAGGTAGGTCGTGCTCCGGAATTTGTTGGCACTGCCATACTCCAGAAATAATGCATTTTTCATTTGACGACCGCCGTAGCGTAGTGGTCACCATGCTAGTCCACCACCCAGAGGTCCCGGGTTCGATTCCCGGTCAGGGCAAGTTGGAAAATGGCCTTTTTCAAATTGTCCTGGGTCTTAGATGTTTATCTATAAATGTATTTGTACTAAAATATAGTAAGTATCGTTGAGTTAGTATCCCATAACACAAGTCTCAAACTTATTTTGGGGCTAGCTCAATCAGAGTAGTTTACATACATACATACATACTATCACGTCTTTATCCCTAATGGGGCAGACAGAGCATTTTGGGTCTTGCGGTTCTATGCAGAGCCCAGGGCCGCAAACCCAAAAGCCACTTTTAGTGTCATGGTGGGCGAGAAGATGGAAAAGCAATCAATATAGTGATGGGTTGCTAGCCGCATCGCCTGATAACATGATTTGCATTTTTGCCCATTCCCTCGATCGGCTTTTACGATCTGAAATGGGAAGATCTTCGAACAATCCTACATTTGCTTTGCTCGTTCAACTTAAATATCGATTCGATAAATCTTTTCTTCTAGCAGTTTGCACATCCCTATTATAATCAAGTAAGTATTACATTTATTTAAACCAAATAACTTACAAATCTGTCAAGAATAGTAGAACTTCATAGACACACAAATGTCAAAAACTGTTTACCAGATTGAAAATATGTATAGTCCAAAATCTCTGTTATATATTTATGTAATAGCTTTACTACTATACCATCTACAGTGATCGTCCTGTCCGTTCCGTTTGCCCATCGTAATTACTGATTATGCAGGGAAGAGGCAATTCGTCCAGCAGTGGAATTTTATAAAAAATAAATAAATAGACAAGAATGTGAGAATAATATATGATATATATACACAAGCAATATTTATTTTTCTTATAATAAAACATTTCAAGATGAAAATTTCTTGAAATAATCAATAATTTCCAGTATTCCAGTAGTTGTCCTTGAGCTTTAGTCAATAATTTTAATCCAATCTGTTTTTTCGAAACTCCTTTGAATCCTCTAACACTTAACACTTGTATTGTATATTATGGCACAAAGAGTTCCATTCATAACATCCAAAATAGTGTGTTTTGTAAAAATAATGTATATTTAATTCATAATATGAGTCCTGTAAAAATCAACATTATTAAAAATTTACAATATGTCATTTCAGAGCACTATACATGAGTTGACATGCTCCAGAATGTTTAGAAAAACATATTGGTTTTGAAAAGAGTTTATTCTACAGATTCATACTCTCTTATATGAAATCTTCTAGTTTCTTCGCTGGATAGCAAAAGATAGCAAAAATAATCATTTCTCTTATCACCAGGGGCGGCTTTCAATCGCGGAGCAATGTCGTTAAAAAGTCTAAGTCTAAGTCTTCTCACGCCAGGGTCCTACGGTCGAGAGAGACGAGCCGCTTTGCAGAGTAGCAACCTACTCGATTCATCTATCAAGTCTGTCGAGCGCGCTCGTTTTCTTGCTAACGCCTAGAATGAGAGTCTTGTTTGTAGTAACATCCACCATACCATCTTTTAATTTACTTTTATGGAGCCGAGAACTCAGTTATAAAACAACATAATCCCATTGCGTTGAACTGTCAGACTCGTTTGATTAGTCTTAGTCTTGACAAGCACTGGTAGACAACATTAAACATTTTTTTTGGTCTTTGGATAGGTTGCCAGGTCAGGTTTTGACTGTACCCGAGGTTTGTTTTCATTTTACTCTAGATAGAATATTTTTAATCGACTTAAAAAAAAGGAGGATGTTATTAATTCGACTGTACCTGTTTTTTTTTTTTGTATGTATGATTCTTTCATTACCCACGTAGGTATGTAGGTATATTTATTGGAACGCTGTCTAGCTGGAGGTCAGTCTTACTGGATTTTAACTTGTATCTAGTTTCGACGACCTCTGCTGTCTTGGGTTCGTCATACTAGGTTGTCACAGCAGAGGTCCCGGGTTCGATCTCCAGTCAGGTCAAGATGGAAAATGACCTTTTTCATATTGACGTGGGTTTGGATTTTTATCTATATATTTATTTGTTATAAAATATAGTATCTACACAAGTCGTGAACTTACTTCGGGGCTAGCTCAATCTGTGGGATTTGTCTATACACATTTATTTATTTTGAAAAATCTAGTAATGTGAGGGTGACCGCTCGTGCTTTCACAAGTTAAGGAACCAGCCGAGGTCGAAACCTGGATTGGTGAGTGAGCGTCGCTTGGTAGACGTTGGCTCATATTGGTTCGTTGCGACCAATATGTGAGCGATGTGCTCACATATTGGTCGCCACGAACGATGCGGGCGCTGTGACGGCGGCGCTCGGTAGACTATTTACCGTGGCTACAGCTCGACAGGCCTTACTCATTGGGATGAGTCCAGGGTCCACACATTTTCCCGGGTTAAAAAGTACCTTTGCTAGTTAGGCATAAATCTTGATAATAAGTTAGGTACCTGTATTCTTTTTTAGGGTTCCGTACCCAAAGGGTAAAAACGGGACCCTATTACTAAGACTTCGCTGTCTGTCCCTCTGTCCGTGTGTCTGTCTGTCACCAGGCTGTATCTCAAGAATCACCATAGTATATATATATGTATAGTATATATAGTTGAAATTTTCACAAATTATGTATTTCTGTTGCTTCTATAACTATAAATACTTAAAACAAAATAAAATAAATATCTAAGGGGGCTGCCATACAACAAACGCGATTTTTTATAGATAATGGTACGGAACCCTTAGTGCGCGAATCCGATTCGTACTTGGCCGGTTAGAGCTAGTACATACTGGGCGCTCGGCGTCGCGTTGGTCGCGTACACACACCGCTCTTACCCCCTGGCCACAGCCCACGGAGGCGTGGATTGCGGCGCGGCAGGCGGTGAGCGGCGAAAACAAATGATAGGGAATGTATGGAGTATGCCACAGCTGCCGGCGACGCGGATTGCGGCGCGGCGAGCGGCGCGGGGTGAGTCGCGCGGCACGCGGCCTCGCGACGCGCGGATGAAACAAATGTATGCGCGAGTATCGAGGTGGCCACAGCTCGGCGCGGCGTCAGCGGCGGCAGCGGTGGACGTAATCAGCGTCGCGCGACCGAAACAAATCATTTTGTTTTTACCGCGCGTTGAGCTCATATAAATACCGAATACGGAACAATTTATAAGTGAAATACTGAGTAGACCAGCATCATGGATGTCAAAAAATTCACATCATAAATATAGGCAAGTTTAAAAAAAATTATGGATCGAAAAAAAAAACAATTCCCTTCCATTTTAATAGTTAGCTGTTCTCTAAATACGTCCACCGCTGCCGCCGCCGCTGTCGCAACATGTGAGCTGTGGCATGCCACCGCGAACCGCGCCGCACGCCGCGCCTCCTGCCGCACCGCGATCCGCACCGCCAGAGGCTGTGGAACGCCGTTAGGACGGCGTTCTACGCGCGATAGTAAGGTGCGAAAAAAGCAAAAAAAAAAATTGAAAAGAAACGAATCGTGAACCGAAAGCGCGCGATCAAATGTTCAACAAAATGGCCGCTCATATATCTCAAAGCGCGCAGATGACGCCCGAGCAACGCTCGTTCAAACGAAAAAATGTAAACGCGCGCTTGACACGCGCTTGACCAGCAGCGCGCGCTTGCATGTGTACATTTCTATTGAATTAGGGGTTCTCAAAAAGCGCGTTTTAAAACGCGCAATGTGTACCAATGTGCTCTTATTATATATATAAAAAAAAATATAGAATCGTTGAGTAGATCCCATAAGACAAGTCGCGAACTTACTTTGGGATTAGCTCAAACTGTGTGATTTGTCCGTTTATATTTGTTTATCAAAACAAATTGTATTTATTTTATAAATTACCTAAGACCTAAACCGGCAATTTTCCGAAGACGAAAGCGCGAATATTCGTAGCATAGCATAAGCAAACGCACACGCACACGCATACGCGCACGCGTGCGCTCTAGCTCGTGCACATGCCTGTATTAGTGACTGCCCAGGTGAGATTAAATTTGAATCGGTAAGTTTCCTGGCCCCAAACTTGCTCACTCGGCTTCGATCGAACTTTGTAAATTACCAGAATACCAATCTAATGACATCTTACTTTCTATCGGGTTTGTTTCGAAGCGGGGCGAGGTCGGCTTTGTATGGGTTTTGGTTCGTACTTTCTTTCGAGTTGCTATCGTGTGCACAATAGGGATATTGACTAAAAATATTTTTTGGCTCAGAGTAGGTAGATTATTATTTTTTCTATTACTAACAAATAATGACAAAGATAATACGCATTTAAATTTCACATGTTCCCAAGATCACCTACGATTTTTAACTAAAGGTGTCTTAAATCATCCCCACTTCAACACTTGGAAGCGTATCTGTATCTTTGTAAATTTATATTACTTTGCTAACCGAAAAAATATGGGTCCTTTATTTTTGGATAATCTAGTTGACGGACCAAATAATATAATATATTTTTATCCAGTCCACATCCCTTTTCAGAAAGACAAATTCTTTTATGAGCTTTTAAATAATTTATAACTTGAACTTTGTAATTATTTTCTACGGATTATGAATTTTGTTAATGAATATTCAGTAATCATTGATTCTAGCCGCATCGCCTATGAACATAATTTAGATCTCACCATTACGCTAAGCCTGTCCTTTCGGTCTTACAGCCCTGGGCTCTGTGTATACCGTAAGGAATGAAAATGTGATAATGTATCTATTACGTGATATGCAAGCCGTTAGTCTTGGAAATCACCACGGTATAGCTGTCGTCAAGCTATGTCAGATACCTATAGACCAGTACCAGTGTTGGCCAGTTACACAAACGAAAAACAAATACATATGTTAAAACCGAGATCTTATCAGTACTGCAGGTGAAGACAATACACACGTAGGGGTTCCTGTCACCTTACCAGTTTTCCGCCAGCCCAACCAAAGAAGGCAAGACGGAGGTTAGGTTAATTCTAAAGTTCATTTTACGCGTATAAAGGCCTGGACTTCAGATAGTTTACTATAAAAGCAGTGCATTTAGGCCTTTTAGCTCCACTGCTTAACTTAATTACAATAGATTATTTGTTTGTCAGGATCGTAGCAAGTGGAGGTCCATAGTCTCTGCCTACCCCTGTGGGAAACAGGCGTGATGTTATGTATGTATGTATTACATTATTTGTATCTTCTCGCCACAAACGTGTGTGTAAGTGGCCAACACTGGTTGCTTAACGACTGCCATACAATGATGACAGCCGGGGCCAACGGCTTTACGTGCCTTCCAAAGCCCGGAGTAGCTCGGGAAAATTTTATGCCACTTGTGGTCCCACCCAAATGCGGACCACGCCTGGTGTTGCTTAACTTGCTAGATTCCTATTTTAACATGTCTTTTTTAAGATGGTGACCCCTTGCCGTACTCCTCTGTCGATAGATATGGGATTGATGTTGTCCTACCCCTAGAAAGTACTTTGTTAGACTTCGACATATATTTTTACATCTTCAATTTGGAATTTGGTATATGTTTCAAACATTTCTACAACATAAATTTATGTAAAAAGGTAAAATAAAAATATTTGTCCCAGTCCGCTCATATCACGAAAGAAAACACGCGTTCGAGGTTCGTTCGTAGTTTTGACAGCAGTTGCGATACAAAATCAGCGCTCAAACTATCCAAAGTACGATCATTGTAATTGCCGGAATACCAATTGCCTTCTGACAGCGTCAAAAACACGAAAGATGTCGAATCGTAGAATACCGATTCGGGGTTGACAGTTCAAATCGTAAGCAAACCCGCGGAAAACTGCTAACATGTTGTCATATATGACAGTAAGTCAAGTCGATTCAAGTTAATTCAACCAGATTCAAGTCGTTTTGTGTGACCAAAAAACGTCTCAGAATACCAATTCGAAACTGACAAGATGCTTTTGTGTCAAAGTTTATAAAACTAATAGCTCAGAATCGCACTGCTGTATTTGAAAATAGTATTGTTTTTTTTATTTTAGTTTACTTGTACAAGCAACAAAATATCAATTGCCGAATTTATCAAAAGCAATTTACCTACATTACTTTTAGGTCAGCCATGACAGACTCTTATTAAACCAGTTAAGTATTAGGCCAGAATCTGGCTAAATACGGCTCTGTTGAGGTCAGATTTGCGATTGGTCTGTTTCTAAATAAAACAGTTTCGATATACGACTGTAGGTATATGGAGATCACTTTTTCTATAAACCAATTTCTGAGTAGGTCAGATTCGTTTAATATATTCAATGTACAGACACTTTATTTTTTACTGTTTTATTATTTGTATAGATTTAGGTGATCGATACAATTCTGGTCAACAGTAGCAACCAGAAGTCACCTTGGCCGTTTTTCACATCTGCCTCGCCGCTCCGATGGGCAAGTAGGTCGACAGCTACTGCCCATTGTCAATCGGTGCGCCTGCGCAACTAAACTATAGTTCTTGGTCTATTGTCTGAAGATTTGTAAGTGTTATCTACAGTTGAAGGTTTTCTTGTCCGATCTCTCGTTCAAATATAGAATGCGATCTTTGTATCGTATTTTAAGATAAAGCTTGCTTGTTGCTTCTTTTAAAAATAGAATGTAATCTGTACGGATCTTTGTATCTCTGTACTAAATTTAACGTCAACCTTTTATCGTTCTTAAATAAAATGGGACGCAAACTGTCAAAACAAGAGTTTGTTTGGGTGTAATCATTTACTCGTATTCGATTAGAATTTATTTTAAGATAAACACAATTTTGTTATTTATTCACATTATTCGCATTGTATTTCTTTCTACACAGTCTTACTAAATGCAAAGTTAACAACTCAATTTTAATTGCAATTGAATAATAGTTATGTTATTGTGTGAGAAGAAGATTGTAAAAATTATAATCATATGATTGTTATGTTTTTCTTACACTACGTAGATGCAGTAAACTATAGAAAAAATAGTAGTATTTGTTTGCAGCTTCTCTTCCCGTTCATCAATCAAGTTGTCACTTTTACGCTAAACGTGACCTTTTAGTTCTTACGTCTCTAGACACTGTTTATCCTATTAGAAATAAAGGTTATTGTGAATCTGTATTGGTAGTTATATCATTATCATAACGAGTTTATTTGCCAGGTAAATTAAAAAAACCCCGACTTTTAATAGTTTTTATGTAAACGCCATCCAGTGATGAACGGAGGAACTAAATAGTAGAACTAATATCCGTAGTGCCATCTAATATTTGCACGAAAAACTACAAAAACCCCGATTTTCCAGCGTTACCCCCTATTAACTTTAAACGGCCGAAACGATTTTTATTAAACATGTCTAAGAACCACAGCAAGGAAAATTGCTTTTACGTAAAAAAACTGCATCGGAATAAGTCCATCCCTTCAAGATAAGATAAGATAAAATTTCTTTATTGCACCAACTATGACAATAATCAAAAGTACATTTTAAACATAGTAGGTACAAAGGCGGACTTATCACTAAAGTGATTTCTTCCAGCCAACCTTTGGGTAAAGAAGATTATAAAAGATGTGGGGGAGTTGGCGCAGTTAGAGTATTACAGTGTAGAAAAATACAAGTACCTATACAATTCAAATAATAGGAGTACATACTATAACATATAAACAAACAATAAAGTAATATAAAATGCATAAACTATAAAATTGGTACATACGAACATTAAGGAAAGTAATTAAAAAGTAGCCAGTGAAAAGAAAAGAAGAGAAGAGATATTAGTCAGAGCTAGAGGAAAGGTAATGAGACGTCACTAATTCTTAAAATTTTTTCAATGACTGTACTTGGCGAATGTCCAGTGGTAAAGCATTCCAGATTTCTACTGCCTGAACCGTAAATGAGTTAGAATAGAAATGAGTGTTATAACCAGGGGTGGAAAGTTTTAAGGTGACTGTGCTACGCACACTACGATTGGTGTTCTCACGAAAGAAGCTAAAACGTTCTTTAAGGTATAGTGGAGTAGAAGGCACAAACAGGACTGAATAAAGAAGGGAAAGGATATGTAAGTTACGACGTAGTCTAATGGGGAGCCACTTGAGTTGAGCACGAAAACTAGAAATGTGATCATATTTGCGTAGTCCAAATATGAATCTAATGCAGAGATTTTGGAGACGCTCAAGTTTATTTAACTGCTCTTCCGTGAGATCGAGGTAGCAGGTGTCAGCGTAGTCAAGGATGGGGAGAAGTAAAGATTGTGCCAGCGCAATTTTAGTCTTAACAGGGAGAAAGTTATGCAGTCTTTTGAGAGAACTCGCAGACGCAAATATTTTCCTACTAACCTCTGTGAGCTGAGGCGACCATGTCAAGTTTTTATCGATCAAGACACCTAGGTTCTTAACCTTGATGCTGAGGTCAATATTGACGCCGTTAAATATAATTGACGGAAGCGTTTGCCAATCAATGCGCGAGATATAGTAAAAATTGCCGATTATAATAGCTTGTGTCTTAGAGGGATTAACTATAAGCCCATGAGACTTACTCCATTCAGATATACGCGATAAATCACCATTGATCAAATCAATCCCTGAACTGAGGTCATCCAGACTAACATGACAATAGATTTGAAGGTCGTCAGCATACAGGTGGTAGGATGAGCGAAGATGATCAGAGATAGAGTTAATAAATAATGCAAATAATAATGGAGATAGCACGCCACCTTGAGGCACACCGGACAATGTTTGACACCACGCCGAGGATTTATTTTCAATACGTACAGATTGTCGGCGACCATATAGATAAGAATGAAACCAGTCAATAACTGACGGAGATATGTTCAGCGAGCGCATGGTAGCTAAAAGAACCTCAAAATCAACAGTGTTGAATGCATTCGAGAAGTCTAATAATGATAAAACAGTTAATTGCTTATTGTCCATGCCGGCCCGAATGTCATCAGTTATCATCAAGCGCTACGATGCCACAGATAGACAGACAGACAGACATTAGCGTGAGACTTACAACACCCTTCTTTTTTGTGAGCTCTATTAGCTAGTGTTAGTACATTAAGCTTTTTTATTTTAATAAAATAAAGTGTGCGAGCTTTTTTAAAAAAAATAAAATATCTGTATTTGCTACTTTCTCTGTCCTTAAAAGATTATAAGTACATCATCAGTCTTCTTCTCCTATCTTACATTCACCAAAATTCAGTTTTACAAAACGACTACTCATAATTATATTACATTTATATATATTTTTTTTACTTTTAATAATTTTATGTCGTCGAAACACGTTAGTTTTAAACGCTGATTTTTACCCCAGTCGGGAGCAGACATGGTGTATATCAGCGGGACAGTTGAATTTGTATTGCAAGTCTGTGGAGAAAAATTAACTTATTATTGCTAAATAATCAAAACTATTAGCAACAAAAGCTAATTCTTCTGAACAAACATCATGCCCATTGCTAAACAATTGACTATTTAGGTCAACCGTGTTTGATGTTGTTGCTATAAACCTAAATCAGATTTACAGTAGCATGTATTTAGGTCAAACGTTTGCTAGTCTTATATAGATACTAAAAGTAAAAGTCATCATCACTTCTTTTTTACAACAAGGTTTTAGGCGCTCTTTTGAACACTAAAAATTTTAATATTTTAATAAGCATGAGATTTTCTGATTAATGTTATAATCTAAGACAAAGATAAGATATGAGTTAGTACAATATTGGGGTAATATTTTGACCTAAGGAAATTTATGGTCTATTTTGATCTGGATTATTAGATAAGAATTTGTTAATCGTACTAGATCTCTAGGTATTTCATGGATGTAGAATGTTTGCTTATGGATATACTCGTACTTGTTATCTCTGGAATAAATTACTTAGCCTAGATAAGGGCATCGACAGGTCTTTTATTTTGGTAGCGTACCTAGCCATCTTATTTCAGAATCCACTTTATTTATGTTATAATTTTAAAAGTTAATCAGAAGTAATATATATTTTTATTTTTATACATAAGAAAAAAAAATAACCCGCAGGAGAGCTTGTGGCGAGCTGTTGGTAAGTAACGACACCTCAGACTCGAGTGCTCCAGAAACTGCCGAGCGACTGCCTCCGTGGGCAAGTGGTCAAGGAGTTGACCTTGTAATCCGGAGGTTGTGACACTTCTTATAAAATTAACCTATTCGAGGGTACATCTTTTCTTGATATATCCAGAAAATGTATTTGACGGGAGCGCCACATAACAACAACTTTTCCAAAGAGCCTCTTCGTATTGGATCTGTATCCTCACGCATGCCTCTCAAGGACCGGGGTGAAAAGACCCGTGATGCACAAAGGAGATACAAAATAATAAATAAATAAATGTTTCCTGCACGATGACATGATTCATGGTTTGTATCATTCCCAATAAAAAATGTTAATCATCAGTTTTCATCTAAGTATTTACACAATTCTAAGAATTAAATCTGGCCTCAAAGTATAGTTATAAAAGTTAAATATTTAGTTGAATCACTACAGGAATCACTGCCGTCATAACCAGTTATGCGAATGTTCTAATTCCATCCCATTAAAACGTAGCTATTATGATTTCTGAACTACTATGAATCACTTTGCCTAATTCTCCGAGGCTCCAGTAGTTTTTATTTCGGTCAACGGCCGCGGGCCTTTGTGACCGATCCATTGATCTCCATCTAGGGTTAGATTTCGGCCTCGACTTAACAAAACAAGAAGGGTTAGAAAATCTCTAACGGGCTTCTGCGCACGTGCAAATCGTACAGAATTAGCGACAATAGCGATTAGCGCTTTAGCTCTTTATGCCTTTCAATATGAATTATTAAAACTGGTCATGGGACAATAAAGCCAAGTCTAGCGCTAAGCAGTAAATCTCTGAAAGTCAAATTAGGTATATAAGTATGTCGTAAAGACAAAATATTCGCATTTTCAAATATGCGGACGTTTATTTTTGCGATGGTTAGACGAGATCCTTTAAACTTTGTTAGACGGTTGCAAAAAGCTGCCTTTACCCATCTATGTAAATTATAATTATAAAAATATAGTAGATACCTTCTAATACTAATTTAAGTAGACAAACAGACAAGCAATTACTGAGCTCAATATTTAAGGTAGTATTTTTTTTAAATTTATTGGTAAACGCTATGTCCGCCTCCACCGATACTGTGCTCTATGAGCTATTCACCTTACATCTATTGTTTAAAGACTTCCTAGACAATAGAGGAGGTCTAAAATTTTGAGTACGTTCCGTATATTTATAGTTAGGTCACGAGGCACTGTTTGGTCTAGGCATCGGGTCGAAACAGCGAGTGTTGACCGGACGATTCACCTTGAGAACGCACCTTGCTTCGTATAACCCCACCACGGCAAAATAGCTTACCCAGTTCCTCCCGCAAACTGGTTGGTGAGCAACCCAAACTGGCAGCATATAATCGTTTGGTACAATGCTCGAAGACCGGTCCACTGTGGGTGAGCGAGTTGTGGAATGCATGGGACGGACTGAGACGGCGTGATTTGAAAGTACGAGTGCGTCGGTTATCGACTTACGAATATTTTCGATGGCGGCACGATTGCTCAATTCGATAGGTTATCGTGCGCATTGACTAAAGTGGCGATCAGACTACGACTACGCTAGTATATGAATAAGTTTATTGAATTTCAGCTAGCTATTACTCCCTTAATTTTGTATGAGATAGTTTTCACACTCTCTTTGTATGAGATAGTCTCCCATGTTGGTCTGGGAGAAATAAAAAAAACTTAGAATGTACCAGCTGCTTCTCTTCCCGCGCAGATCGTAAAAGCCGATCGAGGGAATGGGCAAAAATGCAAATCATGTTAACAGGCGATGCGGCTAGCAACCCATCACTGTATTGATTGCTTTTCCATCTTCTCGCCCACCATGACGCTAAAAGTGGCTTTTGGGTCTTGCGGCCCTGGGCTCTGCATAGAACCGCAAGACCCAAAATGCTCTGTCTGCCCCATTAGGGATAAAGACGTGATAGTATGTATAGTTTTCACTACGTTTCTTATCTAAGCACGTTCTCATTGCACCCTTAGCTGTTTGCATTTCGAAGCACGAGATTTTCTCATCTCTAAAGATGGATGAATGGATAGAAGATCTAGTTTTCCAATAGTTGTCATGGAGACTTTGACATTCTTTCGAGGTGTACAGTGTAGACCGTGCGCGAGATGAAGAAGAAACTTGCTGTTTTACACAGCAACACCTTATGTCAAAATTCCTAGGGAATGCTTGTGTCTCTTACAACATTTGCAGGAAGAGTGGAGTGGCCCTCTGCTAACTCGCCAACTATACGGCAAACTAACTTTTATAATGCTCTATTAGCTCACCCCGCAAGTTAAGCGACACCAGGCTTGGTCCGCACATGGATGGGTACCACAAGTGACATAAAAATTCCAAGAGCTCATTTGTGCTTCGGAAAGCACGCAGAGCTGTTGGTCCCGACAGTCATAATTGTATGGCAGTCGTCAAGCTATATCAGAACAAAACAAAAGCTCAGCTCAGCACTTTTTCGGTGTGATAGACTGATTCGAAAATCAGAGACTTTTTTTCAAATCTAAAAACTGACTTCACCCCCAAACTACACAACTGATTTTGATAACATTTCTATAGGACCACTGACAAGTATATCCTTCGAAAAAAAAATCCAAATCGGTCGAGGCGTCTTCGAATAATCGGCGATAATACAATAACCGGCCAAGTGCGAGTCGGACTCGTGCACTAAGGGTTCCGTACCATTATCTATAAAAATCGCGTTTGTTGTATGGCCCCCCTTAAATATTTATTTTATTTTGTTTTTAGTATTTGTTGTTAAAGCGGCAACAAAAATACATAATTTGTGAAAATTTCAACTGTCTAGCTATCTCGGTTCTTGAGATACAGCCTGGTGACAGACAGACGGACAGACGGACAGACGGACAGACAGACGAACAGATGGACAGACAGCGAAGTCTTAGTAATAGGGTCCCGTTTTTATCCTTTAACCCTAAAAAAAGATCGCGACGCATTGATAACTCCTGCTTTTTTGGAACTCTGTTATAAACTTATAAACATTTAAAATATGCGTCCGAGTAGTAGGAGAATCAGACGAGACACCGAAAGCGCACTGCACGGTACCTTTTCTCGTATCGTCTCGTCGTATTTATCTTATACCTTTAAACGAGCAATTCTTGTATATTTATTTATTTATATGTTTATATGTATAGAAATTTATTTTTGTGATCTCAGAAACGGCTCTAACGATTTCGCTAAATTTGGTATATAGGGGTTTTCGGGGGTAAACAATCGATCTAGATTAGTCTTATGTTTGGGAAAACGCGTGTTTTCTAGTTAAAATGCGTTTTTCTTTCCACGCAGAATATGGTCGCTAATTTCGTCCTACCGGCCACTATCCGTCTAGCCCAGTGGTTTATTACGCGGACGGAAATGTGAAAGGTGGTTCTGGTTCGTATCCCACTCGGTGACTTACTTTTGTTTTTTTTATGTTCAAGTTTTTTTTTCATTTTTATGGTTTTTAGACAATTTAAAAAAATTAGTTAATGTTTGAGATATAACCGAGCAAAGCTCAGTGGCCCAGGTACTAAACTCTTAAAGCGTTAAACATATTACCGATTGACCGCCGAAATGGATTTCGGAGGGTAGTTCTAGGCTCTCCTACGATTTCTAGAACAGGATATACGATTAGGATAAGGTGTGACAGATGATGTTGATTACAGCGTAGTCTGAACAACTAAACCCTCAAAGTTTAACTAATCGGCTATGGCTAAATAGCATCTCGTTAAGTCTATTGCGTGGGTTTGCAACTTTTCCTCGTCGCTTTCGGACCTACAATTTTGCTTTGAATGGTCTGTAATCATATACTTTAACGATGTAGACTACCAAAATGTTACGTTTAATGACTATAAATTACCAAATTATCATATTTTATTAATAAATACACTCATGTATTTTTTAATATAAGTACTGCCCCTGCGAACTTCGTTCCGAGCATGTCCGTTAATTTTTCCATATTTTTTCCGCCTTATAAACCTTCCCTGGACTTCCAATATTTTAAAACTAAAATAAGCCAAAAATCGTCCAGATGTTCTCGATTTTAAGCGAGACTAACGAACAGCAATTTTCTATTTTTGATTTTTTATATATGTTAATACTTGTTATAAAAAAATACTATATATTACATTGTGTAGTATTATATTTATAAATTCTCATTTTTGCCAAGAAAGTTATAATATCTTGGCACAAACGAGAATTTATGGGTTCAAGAGGAGAATAAACATTGTTTTGAAAGAGAACTTCGTTATAACAATATTTAAGTAAGCCGAATTAAATTCGCGAGTGCCTTTCAGTTGTAATTACTTTTTGAAATTATTTAGATTTAATTCATATTTGATATTAATATTATTTTGTGTAATTTTAGTAAAGGATGTAATTAGTCTCTGTGGAACGAAAGCGTAAATTATTTGTAGCAACTAACCTTCGGAAAATATAGTTTAGGGTAACTGATAAAATAATGTGACACATTTTAGTAGTGTGCCTTCAGTACACGTATGTATGAACAGATAAATACTATCTTGGAAATCGCGTAAAAATAATAATCTTTTCCATAGTTTTAGTCGTTTGGAAAAAAATATTTAATATAATGAAATGTTTATGCCACTTTTGACCCATCTAAGTGTAGACCACGCCTGGTATAACTTAACTTGCCAAAGCTACTCTTACACTATAATTGTATTGTATAGTGACTTTCGTTCGATAAAGCCGTGTGGTTTCCGGCAGAGTAGAATAGGGCCACTCCAAGTCCTCCCGTGGATGTCGTAGAAGGTGACTTAGGAAAATGCAAGCTTAACTGTCTCTCTAACCCGTCTGGCCAGCGACGAGAGTGTAAGCTAAGTCTTCTGGCTGCTCTGGCTAAGTATGGCTCTGGTAGTACAGAGAGGGTCGTGCTTCTACAGTGGATACAAAAAGACCTGATGATAGTGATTATACAATAACTTCTTTAGGAAAAACAAGTCATCACCATAGCTCGTTGAACCTGGTAATTACATAAGCCGCCGCTGCATATTATTCAATTAACATAATACCATCTCGAGATAAATTACTCACTCCTCGAGCGAACAAGGAAAATTACTTTGGGCGGGAAATATTTTCTGTTATGAATATACTTCCTTACTTTCCGCGTCTTAATTTTTCCGAGTAAATTATGTGTTTATATGTATATTCGCGTGTTTATGTAAATTATGTGTTTATAAATTGACTAGCAGCCCGCCGTGTTTTCTCTTTACAGGATCTATAAGCACTTATTTTCATTCTTCCAAGTAAATTATTTGGTTATAATACATATATTCAAATAGGTACTTAATAGGTTCCTCTCCAACCCGTCTGGTCAGCAGAAAGAGTGTAGGCCGAAGTGTTCTGGCTGCTCTGGCCAAGTATGGCTCTGGTAGTACAGAGAGGGTCGTGCTCCTGCAGTGGAGACAGGGAGACCCGATGATGATGATGATGAAATAAACGACACTGAATTAGACAGTAATTTTCAATAGGAAAATATCCAATACGTACACACAGACATCTGGACGTCCACGATCTTTTTAAATCTTTTTTTTTGTATATTATGCTTGACAAATATTTTCTACAAGTATCAAATGTGTTTATAAAAGGGTCTTTAATATCACCATCATCATTTCAGCCGCATAACATCCACTGATGGTCATAGGCATCGCCCATGTTTTTAATATCTCTATACTTATATCATTGTATTAGTGCAATACCTATAAATATAATAAAAACAGTGTAAGTCCAGAAAAATGCTTGACCCTGACATGAAGCGTGCCCGTTCATACCCTCGATCGGTTTTTACGTGCGCGGGAAGAGAATCAGCTAAAACACCATTTATTTTTTTAATTTTTACCCAGACTACGGAAGAAGAAGTTCCTTTCAGAATTTACATAATCGTGTTTGCACACGAGTGGAACGTTTCAAATAAAGTTTCCTAATATGGATTTGCAAACTAGTTTTCGCCTTTTACGCTAATTACACTAATTTCAATTTGCCTCAACTTTATTTAATTACAGACGTCAAACTATCGCGTTGCGTATTCCTAGGTTGTTAGGACGTTGTAATTTAAGTCTTCTCTTATATTTAAGAGCTGGGCACATTGTCGGTGGAGTGCTTTCCAGGTCTCTCTTTCTTCCGCTAAGTTCATAACCTCCTTTACCTGTTTTCACGTTTAATTTTTCTTTTATTTGGTCGATAAATTTTCTTCTGGGTTTTCCTACTCCTCTTTTTCCTTCCATTGTTGTTGGTAATTTAAGTACAGATAACAAATGATTTTTAATTTATCGTAGATTCGATGGAAATGTTATTTAGTATGTATTTCATGTCTCTAAAATCGTTCAATATGTGATGGATGATGATTCACGAGGTATTTTATTAGGGATCCGTACCCAAAGTGTAAAAACAGGATTCTATTACGCCGGGCCGACCGTCCGTCAGTCCTTCGGTTTGTTCCCAGACTATAATCATGAACCGAATACATCATCTATGAAAATTTTAACTGTCTAGCTAATCAGACAGCTCTACAGAATTTTTCACAGATAATGTATTTCTGTTGCCGCTGTAACAAATATTAAAAACAGAATAAAAAAATATTTAAGTGGAGCACCCATACAAAAAACGTTAGTTTTAAAGATACATTCGGAACCCATCGTGCGCGAGTCCGACTCGCACTTGCCCGGTTATTTTTTTTGCCTTTCTGGGACAAATTTTGCATGTATACCAATATTGAAATACTAGAGTTTTCCATCTTATCCTTAAAAAAAGAGAATCTCAATTGAAAAAAAACGACGGGTTGCACTCTGGGAGTGCCGGCAGAAGTGAAAACTTGAATATTAACGTTGTACATTTTTGATATTTTGGAATGGTTAGGGAATCATTTTGCACGAATTGCTTTAATTATCAGTATAAAATATTTCAAATCTTTTCTGAACCACAGTCTGTCACAAATGTCACAAGCATGACCAAATTCATTTTCAAATACACAGCAGTATGGCCACTACACAGACGGTCGAACCATCAGCTGTCACCATCCATGGATGCGCGTAGCACGCTGTAACATAAACACACACGAACATTCGCGCAAGCGCCCTGCGCCGTCTTACGAATTTTCGATCAGGCCACGTGTCCTGACGCGAGTCTAACATTTTTAACCCAATCCAAAAAAAGTGCACAACGCCGCTAAAGAAGTTTTCACTTCAATAATATTCTCCAAAACATTTATTAAATTAGTAAGTATTGAAAAGAAAACACATTTGTTCAAACCCGTTGTGTTAAATTCGGATTGTAGATGTATGTAAGAAAGCTAAGAAAGTAAGGACTAATATTTTAAAAGCGAAAGTTTGTGGGTGTATGCGTGTGTATGTTTGTTACTTCTTCACGCGCAAATAGCTGGACCAATTTTGATAAAAATTTGGTATGCTAAAAAGACAGCTAACCCTGGATTATTAACACATAGGCTACTAGCTAGCTAGTTTTGAATAAAGATGACATAATGTACCGTTCATTACATTAAAATGGCACTTAGCAATCCGAACCAAACGTAATATTCACACCCACCGGCTATCCATTACCTCATCAAAACCCGCCCACTGAGGTATAACGAACTATTTGTTTTCTCTCCAAACCCCGATGTTAACGGGCCGCCCCAATTCTGTCCCGAAATAACGCTGTCCCACTTTCGGTGTCCCCCGGTCGCCGGTGACTCTGACTCGATACCAGCCATGTGCAGTATGACCTAATGATTCCGTAGTACAATGAACGATTGTCCAGGTGGAATTTTATTGATGTGCATTCAAATTGAGTAACTGTCGACGTAGCAACAAATCAGTCGTAGACGGCCAATGGGATTGTATTTCCGATTCATGTTCAATGTTTATTGACACATGTTTTTGTAGACTAACGGCTTACCACGGCTTTGTGTGAGTATGTGCAACTATTGAACATAGAACCCTTTCTCCTATCACTCTATCTAGATATAAATGAAAACCGTGTTTTAACATTATATATTATATATATTTATTATTATAACACATGCAGAGTGATTTACCGCGGGAAACTGAAATAGGCATGAGGAATGAAACAATATCTATGGCCCATAGGTTAGATTATTAAAAAATATTGTACACGTATTTTTTCTTTTCTCTGAGAAACCAAAAATTACAAACATACAGCACATTTAAACTTCGCATGACGTCACGGCTGGGTACAATTTTTACTTAGCGGTGACATCGCAAGTCCCTCCCCGAAACTTTGATGCTCCGTATCTTTGTAAATTTTTACTTTTTTGGTAAACTGAAAAATATGGGTCCATTACTTTTGGATAATCTAAACGACAGATTAATTCCAATCACACTTTTCTGACTCTTCGATTATCCCTTCCAAACTTATTACTTTAATGAGTGAGAAACATGGATTATTTGCACCTTTTTATACATACATACATACATACTATCACGTCTTTATCCCTTATGGGGCAGACAGAGCATTTTGGGTCTTGCGGTTCTATGCAGAGCCCAGAGCCGCAAGACCCAAAAGCCACTTTTAGCGTCATGGATGGCGAGAAGATGGAAAAGCAATCAATACAGTGATGGGTTGCTAGCCGCATCGCCTGTTAACATGATTTGCATTTTTGCCTATTCCCTCGATCGGCTTTTACGATTTGCGTGGGAAGAGAAGCAGCTGGTACATTCTAAGTTTTTTATTTCTCCCAGACCAGCATGGGAGCACCTTTTTATAACCAACACTAAAGTCAACAACTAACTTAGTGGGCCTGAAGTGACGGCGCCACTAGTTGTTTTTAAAACCGCGTTGTGAGCGGTTCCGATTTTCTGGTAATATAAAAAATCACAATTTGTCCTCTATGACTGCTTCGGATGACAGCACTAGTTTGTTGCTAGATCATAAAAATCATAAATATGCCCGACACTCGACACCTAGTAACAGCCGGCGGTCAAAAGAATAAACTGGTCAAATAAAAAAGGACAAAAAGAACGGAATAATTTTCCGAAGTTAAAATAAATCTTGTCAAGTGGCCGTCATCTTAACACATTGGAGGACACTTACGTCTGTGGACGTAATTCAATTGTTATTTCTATTGTGTCTGGCCGGGTGTCCTGCAATGTGTTAATATTTAGAAAATGTGTTGAGATTTTATGTTGAACTAGATAGAATTAGATTTGAATGGTTAAAGATATTTTCAGGATTTCAACATCTGGGCTTTTGTCAATTTTACGCCTTTTTACAAATTTTGTTTGGATTGAAGACGCAAACAAAATTTTTATTTTAACTCTATTGAATTTAAATCGTACATAAAAATCACAAATCTATTCCATTATTTCTCATTTTAGAATTTATTTTTCTGTGATTCCTATCAATACACAATAATCCTAGCGAAAGAAATCAATAATTCACTTTAAAAGTGATTCTCGTGCACGCTTTTTATTTGATAAGTTTGAAACTGGAATTCGTAGCTATAGGTATTCGGTATGGTGTTAGGTGACCCTAAACTGTCGTGCGTCATGTTTAGGTCCCCTATTCCCGTTGTATTTGGCCACTTGGCGTCCCGCGAACTGTGATGCTTGACACGTGTTCAAAATCATTCGGCTGAGTAATTCGATAGGGTTGTGTCTCTTTTGAATGAAACGTTGACAATGAATTTTTTTGCTCCGCAGTTTATCAAGATCATTGGAACGAAATTAGGTTCAAGCTAAGAAATTTTATTTTCACAGAATGTTTGTCAGAATTTGTTACTGTTTAGTTTTTCTTGTCTTTTGTTTGTTTTTTATTTTATTTTAAGACTTGTTAGTGGAGTACGCTTTGATCATTGATATATTTAAAAAATCTAATTTCTGTTTTTTTTTTCGTTTCAAACAATATTAGCTAAGGTAAAGAGACTCTAATTTTGTTGTATTATGAGAATATTAGAGCTGGAAAGGCATGTACTAATACTAATAAATCTATCATCTGTATCCGTTTTCAAGTCCCCTCGTCTCATTTGTTACGTCCCGCTTCTGAGCGTGACACGTGACGTGTCCAGCTTTATAGGGTTGTCTTGTTTATTTATAATCCTATTATGTGATAGTGATACTTTAGACGTAATAGTCGTTTTAAGCCCCTGCTCCAATAATATTAGAAAGAATATCAAAATCAAAATTTAAAAATCACATTTTCAAATGAACGTCTCGTTTTAAATGCAGTTTTTATGTTTGACGCTAGTTAGCAAATTTAGCAACCTGCAGCGTTATAAGAACTATTATGTTTCACGATTTATTGGTCAAAATAAATGATCAAGTTGAGCACCCAGGACAGTCCAGGTCGAAACTGACAGTTTTGAGTTTTAGATAGAATAATAAAATCTTTATCAACCAGCATGTAAAATCAGAAAGATTTTGATAGAAAAAAAAACAAATTACAATAAAATATATTATTACTGTCAGACAAAGCTTTAAATTGTTACAACTAAACCTAATTATTAAAAAAAAGACCTTCTGCCCCAACAATAAAAAGGCTAGGAAGTCGTGGGAACCCTACAAGGCCCGTTATCGTTATAGTCAACACTATAAACGTATAGTGTATCCAAATATCAGGCGGTTACCGGGGTGAATGACCGCCGGCTGAGGCACCTGCAATCGTAGATGTTGACACAACCAATGACGTGACGTGCCCAAGTGATAATGAGTGTCAGACTGTCAGTGCAACGTACTTGAGAGCTGTTTTGGTATTTGATAATTGAGTAGGATTTTAGCACAGTGATTCGGTTCAGCGTCAAAATAATGAAACCATCAATACTAATGATCAAAACATACTCGTATGCAAAATTACGATACGACCTTCAGCATGCCATCCGATCTGTGACTAAGTTCCAATAAGTAAATAAGATAGAATTGAAAAAAAATGCATTGCTACCAGTTCAAGATACAAGTTTTTTTGTACCCTTCTGATTTGATTTTAGTTTAAATTTATTTTTATAGGATTCCAAATATACATGAATAAATAAATTAAATTACGATATAACGAAACCATCACAAAATTCAAAATATAAAATTAATGAAAATGAAATTGAAAACAATGATAAAGCAATTGATAATTTAAACTTCCTTGAATTTAAAATCATTGAGTTCCTTTGCAATTTGTACTACAAGGTTAATTAATATAAGAGAAAAATTAATTAGTCTGGAGAATTCAACTTTAATGCAAACAACATTTAATAAATTTTAATTGCAATAATAAATGATGAAATGATATAATGGCTCAAATACGAATAATACTGCCAAAATACATCGAATTATGATCATGGTAACAGGGAAAACCCATCACACAAACAACTGTCAAGTATTAATGAAAGATAAAGATAACAAGTTTAAAAGAAATCGTGTCAAGTAATAATAAACTAAATTTGACGAGTAATTTAAATAACAAACATTAGACATTAAGTACGTGAGTAGAGAAATATGTCCGGCAGTGTACTTCCTATGGTTGATTGATGACGTAAGTAATATCTTTATCGGGTCTATATATGGTAATTAAAACTTTATTTCCCCTGGCTTTATATTAATCATATTCATATCAGATTCAAATCCATTTTTTGAATTTTGTCATGATTATATACTATGGAAAAACTAGTCGGACAATTAAAACTTGTTTATTTCCTCCAGTTCAGTTGGTTATCTTGATGCGCTCAGTTTTGTCTCTTTTATTACCTATATCTGTTTACAAAACTGAACAAGCATTATTTTAACTTTTGATCTTTCTTTACTGCCTGTGTAAGTTCGCTGCCAGCTGGACTAAAAGCCTCATCCTAAAGAGATAACTTGCCCATAATCACACTAGGTAGGCTGGTTGGTAGTAGCAGTAGATAGTATACCTTCTTTACCCAGAGCACGCTACTGCCCGTTTTTTTAATTGTACCTCCCTTAGTTTCATCTTATGACCCATGATGTTTATTTACAGATTATTATTTGGTAACTCATCTTTTTTTTACGTCAGTTCCTATTTCATCTTCCTGTACTCATCTATCGACTGCCACAGTTAATGTTTGCAGATTTACTTCGAACCTCGGCATTCCGGAGTGAAAATTGAGGGCGTGGCCTTGCTCCCCTTCTGAAGATTGGCACATTTTATCTACCGCTTGAACATCGGCCAAAGACTCGGCATCGCGTTTGATTGATGTGGATCTTGAAGCATTGCTTTCCAAATGTAAATGGTCATTATCAAAAGCATAATTCCATGGAGTCTGTGTTTCATGGAACTTTTCGAGAAATATCAACACACGGAACAAACAATTGATTATATAGTTTGATCAAAAATTGCTTCACAATAGCTTGATAAGGTGAAGTTTTTTTTGATGTGACGAACGATAAAGAGGCAAAAAATTGTCGGTGAACTTTTTACGATTTGAAGTAGTAGTTAAATCGTCTGATTTCAACGGACAACTGTACTTTTTTAATAAACAATGTAGAAACCAAACAAACTCATCTGCTTGGTTTGAGGTGGATAGTACGTTTAATGCGTTTAAGTTCAGCTTATCCAATGAAAGTAAGTAGGTATTAAAGTAGCAGTTAGCTGCACTCGGATCTCGTAATTTAATTTGTTAGCTTTTGACTAAGCTGCACATTTATAATGTATTTGTAGTATAAATACAAGCCATGTCGTTGATCTGTGAATATAAAAGAAAAATAAAGCGGAAGTAAAGCAGATGTTTACAGCATATCTACCCTGGTTCTTCAACTTAATATTTTTAAATTCTTATTGGAAAAGTACCTAACCTACATACAATGAATATTAATAAATCTGAAACAAAGCATATAAATTTGCTTGATATTCTACATATAAAAAGCAAAATCCATACAGAAAATATTCCTGGAATGTCAACTTATGAAAAATACAAGATAAGGCTGAATCAGCTGAGAGTTGGTCGCCGGCCGCTCGCCCCGCCGCGGCCGTCTCTTCTTGCCGACAAGTCGCGTCACTTTCCAACTTGCACGCTATAAATATTCAACGACCGCTTTGCCAGCAGCCGCTCTCACCTACCGCAATACTTCATCCACCAGCCAAAGATACCCACCTAGATACAGTTTGGGCTCAATTTTGACGGCCCGCTTTCGCACTCAGCCAAAAATACAGACGACTCGATGGTCTTCGCGTGCACTACCGCTTCTGTCTACTCATCCATCACTGCACATCCGTACGATACGGTAAGACCACGATTTCACTGTCACACGCGGCAGCCGACCGGCTCGCCGAAGTCACGGCACACACCAGCACAGACGTTTCAATTGTACCGCGGCAACTGCTGCAGTGGACCTATCATCAATCTCGCGAGGTGAAACCGCGACGACCGAAACTGCGGCGCGAGGTCGACGCGACCTCCACGCTCGAGAGCGTGAGAGCCGTCGAAGCCTGAACGGTAGCAGGTGTGCTGCGTGAAGTGCAGCGACGATGCAGACAGAGCTGTACGAGACGACGCGCGTGACTCGCCGCCGTCGACTGACGGGGCGCGCCGCGACGAACCTCTGCTCACCACCACACGCGCACTCGCGCACACTCGCCCAGCCACCTCGCCTCGCCGCGTTGCCCCACACCACTACATGGCTACACCGACACTCCGTGCCTCGCCGGACGCAGAGATCCGACGATATTTTAAAGTTTCATAGCAATTTGACTTTAAAATCTCATCGGCCCGTCGAAGCAACGCAAGCCAGTCGGACAAGCTGAATATTTACCTAAATAATATAGTTGTGGTGTCTTACTAGACTAGACGCGTTCGTTGCGCAGTGAATGGACAGCGCGTGTAGAAATGCCGAGAACGCATGCGCCACGCACACTCCCTTGAGGCGCCTCTGTAACTAGTAAAATTCATACGTGTGTCTGTAGTAGGCTTAGCCCGTCAAAATGAGACAAGCAAATTGAAAAATAAGCCTTTGGAACTTGCGAAAGCCGTAGTCGTTACGCCTTAATCTATTAAAGATAAAACGAGTACGATCAACGACAACATTACTATTACTAATGATGAGAATTCAACTGATAAACTAAATGAAGAAATGGCAGCTCGATAGAAGGATGCTGCATTTATATAAGTTGGCGCGGAGGCAAAGTAAGGTCATCGGAATGATTTAGCTGCAATGCTATAAATTGCGCAAATAGATGTTCCAATGAACTCGTTTAATAATAGCGGGCGTAGTGAGGGCGTCACAGAAGAGAATAGTCGTGGAGTCGCAACTAGATTTGTGCGAGACATGCTCAAGGTTGCACACCACGTTACGTCGTCGTCACGCCGTGGCGCTAGCGAAAAATCGAATACAGAAGCTTGAATGAGATGACTTCACTGCTAGTCATAAACTGCGTTAGCCCCTCACTATCACTACAGTTTCTATTTCATTACAAATATGGATTTTAAAGAAACTGATTTCCTCTGTCGTTTTAGGTGAAATTGTTTCTTGTGCTTGTATATTGTGACACTATCGACTATGACATTATATACAAAATATTATAACTCTGTGATACAATCATTTAAAATAGTTCTATTTTTATCTAACAGGAATTTTAAGCAATTAAAATTGACATTGAAAGATGAGTTATGAAAAAAGACAAGCTACTCATCTCCACCGAGAACCGTCACGCCGCATCAAGTTCGGGCAAACAAATTATGCTCACCAGCGGATACTGACAAATATTTAAATAAACTTTACCATACATTAAAACAACGACTTTAACAGAACCTCTATGTAAGTTTGTACTTACATGTTTATCTAAATCTTTAAGACTTAAGCGGAAAACAATTTCTTCAAGAGCACATTAACCCGTAATATTATGTACATATTTGATAAGGTCTTATCGTGCGTATATTTTTTCTTAAAATTTATCCGCGTTTAATCAAAACAGTATTACTAAGAAATATAAAGAAGAATTCCAACTTCGACAGACTAGATGAGTAGATCTTTCAATCGACATTGGACATCATTATATTTCTTTGTTCATTGGCTCGATTGTAGTATTTGATCGATACGGTTTTGCTATGGGCTCCTTAGGATGGTTCAACCAAGAATTGGATGGTGGTATAAGAAATAACTTGCTTCTAAACAAAGAAACTGCAATAGCAATTTCTAGGCAACGTGTCATAGATGTTACGGTTGTTAGGTAAGCAACAACATTTTAAGATTAATTTAAATATTTGACTGTTAATAAAGTGACAGAGGAATTTCTTTTTAAAAAAGAAAAAGTAAAACATTCAAAGTATAGTTGAAATGAAAACACAGTATCATGCAAGACAAATACTGTGGAGGTGGTCGGCCGAGAGCCGGCTGCCAATCCCGACTTCCGCCGGCGCCCGGACCATTGCCAGGAACGCTTAGAACAACACCAGTCTAGAGATATTAAAAAAATGATAACAATCCCTAATTTACGCAGCTTGGCGCAAAACACTTGATCTTGTCATATGAAAAGATATAGAAATACATACAATAAGTACGTACTTTTTTGTTTTTTATTATATTATAATTTTTTTATTTACCCTTTCCAAAACACAATATACTTTATAACGTCTTCATCCTTAACGGGAAAGACCGAGCCTAGAGCCAGAGGTGGAAAAAGATTAACTAAATACCGAGTGTACATTACTGTCAGTAAACATAGTTACTGTTGACTTGGGTTAAGGCCGTAATTATTTCAAACTTTTTCAATGAAACCAAGTCAAACAAGGCTGAAATTTAAAGAAAAATCAACACAGTACAAGTAGTTTAATAAGCTGACATTTTTCGATGAGTCCAAAATTTTTGTCTTCGAACACAACAAAGCAAAGACAAAATCACATTTGCATCGTTTCATATAAACATAACACATTCACACATTAAACTTACTTAGACAGCACAATTCCATCAAATCATAAAAATGAAATTCAAGAAAGTGTTTACAGGAATGATAAATCGTCCGCACTAACGCCAGTAATAAGACAAAAAAAGACCAAAGGATTGTCGCGAGACCAAAATACCCACAAAATATGGAGAAGACGAAAATAAAAATGTCAAACGGAAAAAAGATCTCGCGTAAAACTTTCAATGGTGGGATGCGTGGTCACAACGCGTGAAATTCCTACTTGTCTGATTAGCCGGGCTGTGACAGTTCGGGCAGCCGTGAAAACGTCAGTTGTTTCGTCTGCAGGTGAAAGACGGGACTGACAAGCGTTTTTGAATAAAGTATCAAAATGTTTTCTTTGTTATTAAGGTTTATAAATGCTACCGATCCGACAACATATTGTGCAAGCGCCCACAATCGCACATCAAGTATTTTTTTGACACATCATCCATGCATAATTTTTTTTATTGAATTATTGTTAGGGTCAAATGAATACATATGGAGTGTTTATTTATTTAACTTTAATACATGAATTGTAATATGGACTTGAGGAGATATGAGGTTATTGATTTATAGGAGAGTCATTCATTACTCGCATTACCAAGTCTGGTGTCTCTAGCGCCCTTATTACTCCCGTAATCACCACTATTCAGTTTTTCTTCTTGGCATCAGTATTGGAAAATAATAAATGCAAACTCGCTACAAGATACGCGTTGTCGTGACTTCTTCTTAAATATTAACAAGCCCCGCTTCAAAATTAAAGCATTCTACATAAGGCAAACTATGGGACAGTGGTCTGTATATCCGAAATAATTGTGCGATATTTTACATTTAATTCAATTCCCTCTTTAATTTCATTCAAAGGGCACTCTACTTGTATTCCTTAGAAGGAGTTATCGTCGTAGACCTTCGATCGTGTTCCTGAATGACCGCACCGCCAGTTTATAGAATTGTGGGGTAGTTGGACGTTTTGCCCCACACGCTGTTAACCTAATGTTTCTTTTGCCCCATGGGTCAATCCTGATGACCTTATATAAATGTATAATTAAAACATTAGACCCATGAGGCGAATTACCAAAAGCTTCTCTTTGTATTCGTGAATCGACCAAGACTATCATAAAAAACATGAATATTTGGACCCTTTACACTTACAAAAGAAGCTCAGTACCAAAATTAGTTTTTTTTTTATAATGGTCAAAACCGTCAACAATAATCTTTTAACATTTGCTCTATATTAGGACGAATGATCTAATCACTACAAAACACATATATCAAGACATTCGTCATGAAGTGAAAAAAAGGGTATTATACAGTCCAAGGAGCAAACAACTCATGGGGCAAAACGACCAAACACTCAAATTGCCACCCTTTACGGTCGCCGCTCGCCACAAAGGACGCCTGATTGGCTGGAAACTCTGGAAGTGTTGGAAGACATCATCGGACAATGCGACATAAACGTTTACATATTTCTGTTAAACATTTCTAGTTTCGCCGGCACGTAAACTTGTTAACAAATAGCAGTAACTGCGGCGGACATGTGAAGATAGAAACAGGGGCGTATTTGAAAATTTTGTACCATGTCTCTAATGGGAAATCAATTATTTTAGACTAAATTTACTTTTGGTGTGGCATCCGTTTCTTTTCATCGTTTCGTTGTATGTCGCTTGGGTTGATATTATAGGTCATTAAACTAAGTGGCGAGATTTGAGTTTTTTTACAAGTTATGTTTGTTGAATAACCTAATTTATACTCTGACTTTGTACTCATTTACAGTCATTTTCAACTACCACCATCTGGTAAAGGAGAAACATAGTGAGGAAACCTGCACACTAGTATCTATTGAGTTTACTAAAATAAAGAGAAGGTAATAGCAAACCACACAGCAGATGACAATATGTCAAAAAAGACACTTTTCTAAACGTCAAATTTGTTTTGACGTTTAGAAAAAGTTTTTTCATTTTCTATAAGATTTGTATGAATCAAATAGCACTCTTAATATCAGTTTTTCTGCATTAATAAATTTTAAATCCTGTTGAGAATGGTTAAGATCAATAAAAAGTGACACTATTTTGGGAAGTTTTATTTTATGAACTGCACCGAGTAATTTATTTTTAATAATTGAAAGGCGACGATAATTTTCGTAGATGCCTGGGATCTACGAGAATTATTGCCGCCAAAAATCGTTATTATGTGCTTATCTTTTGTACTTGTATTTCCATTCAATGACACTGACCAGAGCTTGTCTCTTAAATATAGTAATAGGTCTGTGTAAGACGTCTTCGTCGCTCCGGGCCACAGTCCTCTTGCTCTTAGGATAAATACGTTGCAAATCGGCAACATAACAATAGTGTAGTGCAGAACAAACTGCGTGTTGTGGTTGCCTCTTGAAAATTTCTTGGAGTACCCATTGAGGTGTCAGCGGAGAACAGGCGGTAAAATGGAATTTATATTCATATATTAATTAATTTTATCGAAATTCGTCCAGCCGTTTGCGAAGAAGTAACAAACACACAACCCACTCACTAACTTGTAACTGTGAAGTGAGATAATTTAAGACCTTTGACCCTTACCATAAAAAATCGTATTTCGCTATAGGTAAGGTCATGGAGTAGAATTATTAAAATGTAATTGAATAAGCAACCAAAGAGTACAGTCGGCATCAGAGATACCTGACCCCTCCTCCACCTACATCTTGAATTTTCTCATTAACTGAAACTGAAAATAATATTAACATGAAAATTTGTATTCAGAGAAATTTTAATGTTATTAAGTAGTATTACGGGACTTACCGCGATTAATATCTTTTTTTGCCAAATATTTCGACGGCCCTTCTGCCATCGTGGTCGCTGGCCGACTGAGGAACTGCGATGGATGTCCGGCTGTCAAGGGTAACCATATCGGTGTACCCTCTTTCTTCGTCGTTTGTTGCATAAGTCCTTACACACAACACTGACGGTGTCCGTTCGGGAATTGTTTTTAGTTATTCACACACTAAAAGCTCAATTAAAAGAGATTTTAATGAGATTTTCATTATTATTTTCAGTTTAAGAGAAAATTTAAAATAAAGATGAGAGGTCAGGTATCTCTGATGCTGACTATGTATATGTACACTCTGTAATATGATAAAAATAATTTATATCTACCTAACGTACGTTTTTCGACCGATTGGCTAATTTTGTCGAAAAAGGTTGGTTTGCAGCCTCTCAAATTAGAACATTGGGTCGTTGAGTCAACATAAAAAGTACAGGTCAACGGCCGGTGGGAGGATGTAGTATAATTTTGACATTTTATAAACACCCTCATTTGCTATTCTTTGTATGGACCTGGCGATTGATGAATCATGCTTTTTTCAATTTAGGATGATTAATTGATCAGCTTGTTATTGAGCGTATAATTAATCCTACCAATATAATAAATGCAAAAATGAGTTTATATATTTGTTTGTTTGTTACCGCTTCACATTTCAACCACTTAACCTATTTAGAAGAAAATAGTTTGATACCCAGGAAAGGACATAATTAGTGTTTATCCCTAAATTCCTACGGTGAGCGAAGCCCACGGGGGCAGCTGGTGCTGAAAAACTTTTAAAAAGGTACTTCGGATTTTTATTCACGTCAGAAAGATCAAAGTTTTGAAGTCATTGTGACAATTTTTATCAAACATAGCTAAGAACCACCGCAAGAACATTCGCTTTCACGTAAAAAAACCACATCGCAATTTTATTTTGAACCTGTGGTCTCTCGGTTCACAGTCGAACCCTTCTACACCTGATACTCAAGATCGTGCAAAGAAGAAGAAGCTGAAAAGCTGACCCCAGGCTTCACAGCTTTACTGAGGAGCTAGCTAGCTGAAGATGCAACTGGGAATTTGCTGAGATGAGAAAAAACCATAGGTTCCGAAGCATTATATTAATTCTGTAGTAAGAAGGATAAATAGTTTTTCTCGAAAAGGATTCCCACATACTGTAGAAATATACATGTATATACTTTCGTTTTTGTTTTTTATGATAGTTGTTTTTTGACTTTTTATCGTATTTCGTTCATCGCCATGTCATTTTATGGACCCCGTATAGTTATTAAATAATTCGTCGCGGTTGCAACGACTGCATAAATATCAAAGGTGTTAATACACCTTGCGTTTATCGCTAGTCAAGTCGTTATGTCAAGTTTCAAGGTTTTGCTTTCAATTAGCATATCGAAAAGAATCAGCTAAGCGTGAGTCGGATACGCACACTTCTACGCTGAGACTTTTTACCCCCCAAAACAACGAGAATTTACCAACTTACAGAAAAGTTAAAAAAAAGTCTTGATCATCATCTTGAATTCAGCCGTACATAAAATTTTAATGATATTTATTTACGTATTACAGAACTTCATTAGTTTCTGTAGAGGTCGTGGCATCCGTCGGCGCCTGCGCACCCACGCTCGTCCCACACCGCACCCAATGTCAACAAAATTAAATCAGATAAATCAATACAATATGACCGAAAATACAACGATGCAAAGCGAATAACGTTATGAATAACAAAACGTTATGTTATTTTTCGTTTTTTTGTTTGTAATTTCTTTGTAACGTTATTTTTCTCGTTAAGCCTTGTGGTTCATGGCAGAGTAGAACAGGGCCACTCCAAGTCCTCAAACGTAGATGTCGTAGAAAGCGACTTGGGTAATACAAGCTAAAAGCTTATAAACATCATTGAGACCTTTCAAACCCGTCAGGCCAGCGAGGAGAGTGTAGGCCATGTTCTTTGGCTGTTTTAGCCAAGAATGGCTCTGGCAGTACACAGAGGTACGTACTCCTGCAGTGGAGACAATAAGACCTGATGATGATGATTATTATTATTTTTCTCTCTTTATATCGAATATAATATGTATTATTATGTTATATCAATTGTAATACAAATGAAGCATAAAGGTTTATAACGTTAACATTAAACCGTTGTTTTAATCTGTTATTAGAAACGTAAGAAAAATAAACAATAACGATATGTATCACAATGGAGTTTGATTTATTATGGTATGACAGTGTTGTAACGGACTCTTGTGTTAGCCTGTCTTCCCTTATTTGGAAGTGTATGATGGATCAAAACACCACAATGATTAAGTAAACGTGTTTGAGTACACACTGTTTATTAATCTTTTTAAAAATAATAAATTTTAAACAGTAACAAATTTGCCATTTCTTGATATAATTATTTGTAAACGAAAGAATCGCCATGATCAAAATAGTAATTGCGATAGAAAAAATGCTTATCATAAATTATAACTTCTCTCTCTTGCCAAAGGTCGGCTGGAAGAGATTGCTATGCGATAAGTCTATCTTTATATAAATTTACTGTTGTATTTTTTATCCGGTATATACTATTTTGATTACAGTACAATAATGTTGTATTTTATAGTGTTAAAAGTGTCACCAATATAACTTACAACTATGTTGGCCACCACGCCCAAGACTTGTCTTACGATCAAAATACAATATATGCACCAATAAGCTCTACATGTTTTTGTAAAAACTAGCTACTAACTTGGAAATCGGCTTATTTCTTGTTTAGCCAGAGCGTACAATTTAAATGGAAGACGTAATAAACTCGCTTCTATCTATCTGTAAAGCAAGTACAGTAATGTTTACAAAATCCGTTATTTCGTCACTCCTGTCTTTGGCTCTGTCACTACAGTCCAGGTTTGAAAAAAAATATTTGGATGACATATAATTTGGCGCCAAATATCCACCATTTAGTTTTCTTTGTCCATCTTCATCTCTATAACACCCAAACTTAATACGCCAAGCTGTTTAGACTGCAGAACTGTAGAGCGTGTCAAAGAATTAAAACCTTCTTTCTAACGCATTCTAGTACAAAAATAGTTGAGATGGTCTTATCAAATATGTCGATTGTACGTTTGTTTTCACCGAGTATCTCTATCGCCTTTGCATGTTAGTAGTACAGTTGTTTAGCCGGCGTTAAATTTAAATGGCTGCAGTTATAAACGCGCTTGCATCTATCGGTTACAGCAAGTAGGATTTCCTTTTTAGTCCGCACTCGTCTATCATTGGGTCAGTGTGCGAGACGATCGAGTTGCGCTTGCGACGATTTCTATACTTGATTTTGAAAACTGATTTTTTTTTTTGCACGAGCAAGCGAAACGTGCGTATTTTTAACTTCCGACAAAAAAGGGTATTATAAGTTTGACACCCAAGTCTGTCTGTCTGTACGTCTGCCTGTCTGTGGCTTTGTAGCTTTCAAACGGATGGACTGATATCGATGCGGTTATTCACGTGAAAGCAAGTTTCCTTGCGGTGATTCTTAGCTATGGTTGATCGAAATCGGTCAAGCGTTTAAAAAGTAATGGGGGATGGATGGTTGAAAGTCACGCCAATTTTCAAGCGTTAATCCCCCATTAATTTTTTAGCTTGCTTAAATAAACTAGTTTTTTTTTTAAACAAGCATTGCAACTGAGACCCTACCTCTAATTCAGTTATTTTGTTTTTACAGGTTCTTCTACTCACAAGATACACAGGATGGTTCAGAAAAGCCAATCACGTTAGAATGGATATGTTCAATGTTAGTTGTACTTAGTACAACTTTATTCCTCTGTAAAAGTAGGTATGATTACTTATTCTTTTTGCATAATTATTATTCAGTAAATCTTACAACGCTTTCATATTCCTCTGTCTGTGACCTTATTTAAATTAGACATTTCAGTCTTCCGGGAACCATGTGAAAAAATTACATGCAGTCGTTGCTCTAAATCCGAGAAACAAGGACACACAAACATTTTCGCATTTGTAATTTTAGAATGTTATGTACAGTGAACAGAAAAATACATGCATCAAAAACATAACTTGTAAAAAACAAAGTCTCACAACTCAGTTCTTCTACCGTAAAAAGTTGTGAGATTCATGATTCTAAATACCAAACACGAAAAAATTGTTAAAAAAATAGAAGACTTCACGATTCATTATACCCGATTACTTCCTCCACGGACTAGAAACTGCTTTTTTCCGGACGTAAACCGCCAATTGCTGTCTAGAGGGAGTACAAATAGGCAATTTAAATATGTCATTCACGAAATCTCTATTTCTATCTTTTTTTTAATTATTCAAAAAAACCAACAGCTTTTTACAAACAGTATGTTAGGTTATATAAATATCATTTTTTAGCCAATAACAGGTTTTTTTTAAATAAGACTAATATGACCCTAGCGCAAGTGTGAGTGTCTGAGTACCTAGTTGTAAAAAGAAAAACTGGGAAAAGTGTGAGTGGTTTATAATTGTGTGATTAACTGTTTACCTAAATTTGCTAACCCATATAATATTGTAAGATTCGACTTTGTTAAAATTTCGGTCACACATTCAGATGTTGATTTCCTTATTCTTTGGAGATGTGGACCACAATTTTTATCTCTAGTCCCAATCTGAACCGAGAAAGTCTAAGCCCTCTTTACAGATGCGCGACAGAATGCCTGCGACATCTGTCGACTACCGGCGCGGCGCCTGTCCCTGTCGCCGACGGTTGCGCGCCAGTTTTTGACAGACTGACATGTGGCGTGCGATGCGACCGATTAAGACAGTCGGCGACATTCGCCGATTACCGGCGACTATCACCGTCGCAAGCTGCTGTCGCTCGTTTGTTGTGAACCCTAACCTGCATTCCGCATTCGTTTGATTTGTCTATGCATTACGTCAGGCCGGTCGTTCGCCCACCAGTGCCGTTTTTAGGGAACCATATTACGAATCAGGTCAAAAGTTTCAGTTGAACTCTGAATATCGGCCGTTTGTTCACCTCTCTAGGCCACGCTCGAGTTTTCGTTCCTGTGAGGTGAGTCTTGATTCAGATGTCGTCATTTATATATAGTTAATTACATAATTCTTGGACATAAGCCCAAGTTTCAATGAATATTGTATATCTAGATTAGTCATAATGTTATGGCAATATCTTTTTTTTTAGGTGTAATATAACAATGCAATACAATATTCTTTATTGCATAAAATAAATAAATACACGACATAATTATCTTAAAAACTAGGAAATACGCAAAAGGCCGCCTTAACACTAAGCATTGTCTTCCAGGCAACCTTGCGTGTGGAGTTCGGGGTGATCAATATAATATACATACTTATACAATATTTTTAATAATAATATTATATATATATATATATGGAAATCTTTGGGAGAGGCCTATGTCCAGATGTGGACGTTGTGCAGCTGAAATGATGATGATGATGATGATGATGATGATATATATATATACCTCTTACTCAAATACATATAACTTACACAGAACAAAAAAGTGACATAAATTATGGATGATGCATAATATTGTGAATAATACAGTAATAAGTAAGTTTCTGGAATTTAATTTGCACAATGTGCTTATAATTATAATTTAAATGCTGCTAGCCGTTTGGCCATGCTGATCATAATTTGTATGTGTTTTAATTTAAGTTTTATTAAGTACCTATAGTTTTAATTTAATTGAAATTTTATTTTTACCAATAAATATTTCTTGCAATATATTTTAATAATTGAATAACAAGGCAATTCTAATTTACTTTTACTCTTTGTTATGAAAAAATCATTTAAAATCAAATATTAGGATATTCAATGATTATTTTAAGTTCTATAGTATAGATTGCGCTGATTTATCTTGATATATGGAGTAATCAATTCAAACCTCCAAATAATACAATTCCATCAGAGCTGTTAATAAAAAAAAATAAAGCGAGATTCATATAAAAAGCCGTTTGTAAGGTCATAACGTAAAGTACAGTTTACCAACTTTCAACTAACAATAACGAATAATCACGATCTCGCCTAACCTCCCAGTTTCCTCGCTCATCATTTCAACTATAACGGGATAGCCTGGGCCGGTTTAGGGTCGATAGACCGGACAACCATGACCACGAATCGTGCACTAATTTTTATATGCGTTACATAATACAGGTCATTGCCACCGCTGTTTTTGTGATTATAACGCTTTTTGAATAAGCAATTAGCACGTTGACTGTGACTTGTACGATTGCAGTCTGATGTCATTTGTATAATTGACTAGCTGGTGACCGCGACTTCGTCTTAAAAAATATCTTCAAAAATTGTAACCTATATGTTATTCTGATGTATAAGCTATATTATTGTAAAGTTTCATTAAAATCCATTCAGCAGTTTTTACGTGAAAGAGTAACAAACATCCATCCATACTTACAAACTTTCGCGTTTATATTATTAGTAGGATTGGTATAAAAAGCAACATTATTACTTAAGGCCATACCTGACTTTTCCGGGGTCCAGTGGCGCCCCCATTAAAAATAAATCATTAGAAAGGAAACGGTGATATAATTTGAAATTTTGTCTTGACAAAACCCTAGATAATCGTTTTAACTATTTATGAAATATTGTTTATAATCTAAAGTGAGAAGATGAAGCTTTTCTACTCACATTAGTTAAAAGTGGCCGTTTTTCGCAAATGTGCGTAGAAAAGCTTCACGTTCTCACTTTAAATCATAAACAGTAGTTCATAAAATAGTCAAAAGGGTTATCTAGGGTTTGGTCAAGAAAAAATTATGATCGATATCACCGTTTCCTTTCTAATGATTTATTTCAAATGGGGGCGCCACTGGACCCCGGAAAATTCAGGTAGCCCCTTAACTTAAATAATTAATTACGCTAAAATATTACAATCTAGCCCAAACTCAGACTAATATAATAAGTAATTTAACTTTGACCTAGTTTTATACGTTATTGTCTTAGAATGTGTCCATTTAAGTCCATTAGCACTTTTCTTCCTATCCCTATTAAAGAGTATTTAAAAGCAAGATTATAGAACTGTGGTTTTCAAAGTTTTGCTGTCGATAAATACATGTATTGTTTAGATTATTATAGCATTTGCGAGCTTTATTAACGTCGAACAGTTTTATTCTTATATCCGTGTGAGAATAACAATCTCGACTTTGAAGCGAGGGTGTTAAAGCGATTTAGACACTAGCTCTATCGACGTCTGTGAGGCTCAAAGTTCGAACCTCAGTATGCGCTACTTGTACCCTCGAGTTTGAACTCATGTACTTACGTCATTTTCAACTACCATCACTTGCTTCTGACGAAGGAAACATCGTGAGGAAACCTGCACACTAGTTTTTAGTGTGTAATAAAGTATGATTTATGCTTTGACTATGATTATAGTCATTGAGCTACGCCAGATGCCTTTGAGCAGCTTGACAAATTTGCCACCAGTTTTAGGAATTGCACACGTGATAAGAAACCGAAAATTACTCCTTCTCGAAACTTTTATTATACAAATTTCTTTATATCGGTTTATTATAAATACCTAAGTAATGTATTTCGAATATTATAAACATAAAGATAACTTAAATAATACAAATATATTAAACTAAATAACTAAAAAATAAATATAACTATTAATGAAAACTAAACTAGATATAAATACAATAAAAATCATCAAATAATATAAAAAATTGAGCCTAAATCGCTGCGCTCGCAGGGTAGGGTGCCAAAGAGGCTGGCGGCATTTCCGCGTTGAATGGTCAAGCTTAGCCTTTGGCCAAAATGCACACCAGTCTAACAAATTTTTTATCAGAATTTATTACTAGTAACAACTAGAGATGAGACGACAAGAGAATGTGATCGCGAAAATGTAACACTTCCCATTTTCCTGACAAAGCGCTGTGACACTGACGCTTTTACAGCCAATTTGTTACAAATACTTAGTACACAATGTTACACAGGTCGTCAAATTGACATATGCCTAAATGGCATGGCTTGAAGCCAAAATACAGAAATAAAGGTGACAACCGGTATGGTGAACGTGGTAATATATAATTTATTTTGGTATAAGTGGATCCTATTTAGATCAAGGTGCTAATATGAAATGGTACGGAATCATTGTGCTGAAAGTGTAAAACCAGATTTATTCTTTGTCACCAAATGATCAAAGACGAAATAACGTTAAAAAGAAAAATACTGGCTTTGATTGAAAATTACTTTAATAAACAATACATCAAAGTTATTTTTGTTTCAGAATTCGTTTTTAAAAAGACGGACAGACCCTGAGGCTTCGCTATAAAAAGGCCAAAGTTCAATAAGGGCTTCTACTGTTCAGAAATTTTCCTTTCTCAGCAGGACTGTAGTCTTTTTTAAAGGTAATAAGCTTCCATTGTCTTAGGTTTACAGGGGAAATCTGGGTAATTTATTTTACTCCCTTAGGGATAAATGTTTCCAACATTACCGGCGTTTCGTGTTGGTGTACCATTAATGTAAGCGAGGCCGCCTCAATCAGGTCACTGAATAGCTTACACGTGTTTAGTACGTCCTTTAATATAAGATACTTGTAAAAAAGCATTTTAAATGGCAAATATAAAACATATCTTAACCAGGGAGTGCAGCCGATATTCACACTAATTTAATTTGGAAAATGATCATTTTCTGTTTAGTCTAAGTCTTGAATGTTTGTGTATATACATATGTATTTGTTATAAAATATAGTATCGTTAAGTTAGTATCCCATAACACAAGCCTCGAACTTACTTTGGGGCTAGCTCAATCTGTGTGATTTGTTCCCTGTATATTTATTAATTTTATAACCTTAATAATTATTGAGGCTATTGAATTTGATTAAGCTAACTGAAAACATTTTTTTGAAACCTAACATAATGCCCACCTTCTCATAGATCCACAGAATTGTCCAATGTTATATTTTGACCACTAGTTAAGTCAATAATCTTCTTATATTTACATACAGTCCATGCATGCACATTTTAGCTGTTTAAAACAAACATACCTACTACATAAATTATATACTTAATTTTAATTTCTAATTGAATTGAATGGAAAAGATGGAGGGAGGCCTTTGCCCAGCAGTGGGACACGTGATGGCTCGTATTATTATTATTATTTATTAAATATACTTCCTTGGTTTTGTACCAGGAACAACTATTTCTGCGTGCAAAACCGAGTAATGTACGAAGAATATTTATTTCCTTGTACATAGCTGCCAATGTAATTGGTAATGTACAAAGTACGAATGCTTTTTAGTACATTACCTGGTTTAGTGCAAATAGTATTTTTTCCTCGTACATTGCTGGCAATGTAACTAGGTAATGTACGAGTAACTAGCGCACGTGGCGCCTACATCATCAAAGCAAAGAAAATTGCATGTTGAATCGTGCGACGCATTACTATTGATATAATGCTTGCGTATTGGTCCAACAACTTGCGTATGTTGAGATGGATGTCTGGGATTACTAATGGACAAGAAAAATGGAATGGACATGATCCGGAATGAGTATATTAGAGGAAGTCTAAAAGTGGCGCTTATAGTCGACAAATTAAAAAGCCATCGCCTGACCTGGTATGGCCACGTAATGAGAAGGGATGCCGAACACCTGGTAAAAAAAATGGTCGACTTGAAAGCAGCGTTGCCAGATCGTTCCTTTTGGAACATTTTGCGTTCTTTTTTGCGGTCATGCGTTCCCTTATCGTTCTCTTCTTTTGATCGTTCTTTTCGTTCCTTTTTGGGAAAGAGGGGGCGCGGGCGGGGCGGATTGCACACCATGAAGTTAGGGGTTAGGGGGAAGTTAAGATAAAAAGTGCCACACCAACTCGAGTCTCGGGCTGGCAGTGCTGGCACAGAAAAGTTTTGGCTACATAGCTTTGAATCTTTTTTCTTTACAGAATGGGAGGATGAAAAAAAAGTATTTGTCTCTTTGTAGGCTCGGTAACTTTGAGTTTTTGACAGATGCTTAAGTACTCTCATTATCACTTCGACGGCGTTGTTTTATAAAATGTACGAATTGCACCCCCCAAAACACCCCCTCCAAACACTACAAAAGGGACTTTTGTTGTATTGCGTTCCCTAACCTCCAATTTCTTTCGTTTTCAGATTTTCGGGCGTTCTAAATCGCCAACCACTACTGGCAACACTGCTTGAAAGTAGACGGGTATAGAGGAAGAGGAAGGCCGAGAAAGACGTGGGAAGAATGCGTTAGATCGGATATGGGGGAACGGGGGGTCAGTACAGAGATGGCAAAGGATAGAAGGTTATGGAGAGAGTTGACATACAGAGCCGACCCCAAATAGGGAAAAGGCAAGGAAGAAGAAGAAGTATTGGTCCAACAAAGGGGCCGCTGGCATGTTGTGTTTTATAATAACCTCATTGATTTGCCCCATCTAACTTCAATATGGATAATAGTTGCCGCTAATGATTCTGATTAAAACAAACCGTCAACAAAGTTTCTTAAAACCTACAAATATGTAACTAATATTTGCCGTGTGGTTTCGGGAAGAGTAGAATAGGACCACTCCTAGTCTTCCCGTGGACGTCGTATAAGGCGACTTTGGAAATACAAGCTAATCAAAGCTAATAAACATCATGAGACCTCTCCAAGCCGTCAGTCCAGCGTGAAGAGTTATAGGCCAAATCCTCTGACTGCTCAGACCAAATATGACTCTAGTAGTACAGAGAGGATCGTGCTCCTGCAATGGAGACTAAAAGGACCTGATGATGATAAAGTCCACCTTCTCATAGAGCCACTGATTAATACAATGTTATTTTTTGACCAATACTTGAGTCGACTTTTCATATTTCCATACAGTTCATGCATGCACATGGCAACAGAACACATACATAACTTACTACATGCGCCTACTTCATCAAGGTAAAGGAAATCGTATGTTGAATCGTGAGACGCATCCCTGTTTATGCAATGCGCGTATTGGTCCAACAAAGAAGCCGCTTGTATGTTGTGATTATAATGAGCTCATTGATTCGCCCCACCCAATGTCTATTAACAGATTAAGCCGGCAAGGTAACGTTCAGTTCTTAAGTAGGCAGATTGACTATATACTTATAGTTTCGGATTTGAATTGCTAACTAGGTACTATACAATTTTATTTAAAAAATCCTAATGTCAACGAGGTTTAGTTTAGCAACATTTTAGTTTCGATAAAAAACACTTTTTACTGTTTCAATTTATTAAAGACTTATACTAATCACTCGGTTTTACTAGAAAAATAAAATTACTACTATATTCATACACTACATTATTTATTTAGAAATGAGTAGCACCAACGTACTATGTTTACTTTTATAAGGTTTTATTTGTAAACTTTTCAAGTGAACATAAACCAATAAAATAGGAAAAATAAAATTAACAAGTTTTCAGCCAAACATTGCGTTTAGTTATACTAAAATGAATGAGAAATCAAAGTAAATCTGCATTTCCTATGTACGGACGGAACAAAGTTATAAATAAAAGCTGAATCAATGTAATCTTTTTGCCACAAACCAATATCAAAAGTGGGAACAACACTATAGAACCGTAGGGAAGACAACCATCACAGCAATCAGGCTTTATAATGTAATTTATGTCAGGATTCCACGGACTTAATTAGTAAGGAACATGTTAAATGTGGTCAACGCCAATGTATCGGCGAACTAAGTTTATGTTGATGAGATCTTGTAGACAGGCAGACCGCGTGCCTCTGCTTATTTGCAAGGAGCTTGATAGCTCAGCGATGTGCACGATTTACCCGACTGTAGTAAAGCCAAACGAAAGAGTAATAAATTTAGCAGTCTTCGTTTGTATGTATGTGGGTATTTATGTCTGTTTCACCGTAGCATCCGAACCGCTTATCCAATTTTCTCCAATGAGATGACAATCCATTTGTCATTATTCTCCGGGTGACATGGGCTACAATTTTTATGTATTAAATCAAAGACTTAGAATATATAAGTAGTGCAATAAATGTATGTACGAATGTCAGGTACTACACAAAAAGTGCAAGGTAATTTTTTGTGTCTATATCGAGTGGGGATTCAAATTTAAGGTTAGTATTAATAAGCACATTTAAAAAAAAACATTGTTAGCCATAGTCGGGTATTAGTTTGGGCGTATCTTTGAAATGGATACTGACATAAATACAATTTTATTTTGGCAGCGAAAATTCCTAAGCGAAATACGCCAATGGCAGTGTCATTTCAAAACCATTTAATTTTCCGTCGTAAAAACCACACCGATTGACATCTGTCCGGAGCACACCCACACAGCTTTCAGATTTTAATTACTTTTCAGTTGTATTCTTTGAAAGACCTTATTGTTACTATATGAAATACTATCACTCTGCTTCAATCACAGGTAGAAAGTAGACGTAAATGAGATAATTGTGTTTGTTGTATGTTACAGATTTAAAACTAATATGAAGGTAACTGAATTTAGAAACAGAAAAAACTGAGCAAAGTTAGATGAAGCTATTGAAGTATGATATGGGTCAAAAAAATGTGGCATATGAGATGTCAAGGACGATGGAACAGGCTCACACTATAACTACTTACTTAGTAAACTTAGCTGTAAGTAACTATTTGACGTCAACAATTGTGCAACAAAATAATGACGATTATTAAGAGATATTATAAATATCCTATGATAATAAAGATATATTTGATTTGATTGATTTGATTTGACTAGACTTTTTAGATCGAAAATTTTAAAGTTCTTTCTGTTCTAAATTTAGACTTACTAATTTTATTCCTCACTCCTCCCAGCATACGGAAACATACTCCTTTTTCAACTTTTCAAATAGACACAGCCTGACGGATCGTCATCCTTCAGGCTGTGTCTATTTGAAAAGTCATGTTATTTTTTTGTAAAGTCAATGAAATACACATCGTAGAAGGGACTATATACACTTAATAAAACAAACCACAGGCTATATTAGATCACTATAGGATAATAAAATTAAAATAACAGTTAACATACATACATACTATCATGTCTCTATCCCTAATGGGGCAGACAGAGCATTTGGGTCTTGCGGCCCTGGGCTCTGCATAGAACCGCAAGACCCAAAAGCTACTTTTAGCGTCATGGTGGGCGAGAAGATGGAAAAGCAATCAATACAGTGATGGGTTGCTAGCCGCATCGCCTGTTAACATGATTTGCATTTTTGCCCATTCCCTTGATCGGCTTTTACGATCTGCGTAAGAAGAGAAGCAGCTGGTACATTCTAAGTTTTTTTTATTTCTCCCAGACCAGCATGGACATTTAAGAAACCAAAAAGCGACAATTCCATACAAATGCCCGGGCGGCTGCACACTTTAGTATGCCAAAATGTTTTTAGTCTTTCACTGCTATTTTAATTTAATTATACTACAGTGGTTTAGTATTAGCCCGTGGTTCGATTAATTACGAGTATGTCCCTTTCCCGTTGTATAGGTAGGTAAATAATACACAAGAAATATATTTCAAGTAAAACATTAATTCCTAAAACCGATTGCAATAACTCATAAATAAATTCATGGATAATCCCAAAAGCAAACCCATTAAAACTTCATAATGCCACATTAACAATACAAAAGCGGACAACTCCGCACGGGTGCAAAACTTTATGAATATCGCCCATCGCCATACTTCGCCATTCCAACTTTCACTACCAAATGTTCAAGATTGGAAAATTTCGTATTCACAAAAGAAGTTCGTCTGTAATATTCTGGATTCGTTCGTAACTATCTTAAAACTTTTTAAGTATGTACTCAAGTTCTTTAATTTATTTGTGATAAAACTAATGAACTAAAAATAAATTAAGTACTTAAGTTTTTAATAATTTGTATTTTTTTAGGAATCCGTACCTAAGGGGTCCGTACATAATGACTTGGCCTGATATATTTCTGAACATATTCAAATATGTTTGACTGCGGCATAGGAATCCTTAACTCTTTAATAATCTGCTTTGAAATTTGTATCAACCAGCAATTGTTAGTTTGAACTCGACAGCTGATTAGAAGGAATTGTGTAGATTGTTTTTTGAAAATGTCGAAAATCGAGTACCGGAGTGTGATTAATTTTCTTTATAAGGAAGGTCATTCCCCCGCTGCAATCAAACAGCCTTTGGATGGCGTGTATGGCGAGTCCTCACCTTCCTATAGCTCTGTAAAAAACTGGGTTAAGGAATTTAGTCTTGGACTACAAACGGTTAAGACACTGGTCATGAAAGCCGACCGGTTGAAGTGCTTACCCCGAAAACAATCGCCATTATCAAGTAGAAGGTGTTGAGTGATCGCCGATTAAAATTTAGGGAAATTGCAACTACGTTGGGGCTTTCGAAGAATACCGTCCATCGTGCAATTCACGACCATCTTTATTTGAGTAGGGTGAGCGCAAGATGAGAGCCGAAACTTCTCTTGGCTGTTCAAATAGAGGAAAGAGTGCGATGCACTTCTGCACTTTTGGAACAAAGTGATGAAAAACCTGAAGAAACAATTGATCAGATGTTTATTGGTGATGAATCGATGATGCTTTATTATGATCCTGAGAGCAGATGCAAGTCCATGGAGTGGCGTTATAAGGAGAAAAGCCGCCAAGAAAGGCAAGAGTGCAACAGTCCACTAAAAACTTAATGTGCACGGTTTTTTGGGATTCACAAAGTCTGCTGATGGCTGATTTCAAAGAATGTAATACTGTTGTAAATGGGCCATATTATGCTACTCTTGTGCATAAGTTGAGGGACAGTATAAGAGAAAAACGTAAAGGTAAATTGCATAAAGGTGTCCTTCTGTTGCACGATAATGCACCTGTGCACGCGGCTGCTATTTCGAAGGCTGCCATTCGGGACTGTGGGTTCACAAAACCTGAACACCAACCTTATAGCCCTGACTTGACCCCGGGCGACTACTTCTTATTTCCGGATTTTAGGAAAAATCTACGTGAAAAATAATTTACCAATGATGATAAGTGGCAATCAGCTGTTTTCGGCTACTTTGAAGACATAAATTCGGACTACTTTTATAAAGGTATTGAAATATCAGTTCAGCGATCTAAAAAGTGTGTTGTAAATTAATAAAGGGGACTATATTCAAAAGTAATGCGGGTTTTATTTTATTTCTACTTCCACAACCCAGTTAGGCCTATTTATTATGGGACCTACTACATAGTTGAAATTTTCACATACATTACATATTGTATTTATATTGCCGTTATAACAACAAACACTAAAAACAAAGTAAAATATATATTTAAGCGGGGCTCCCATACAAAAACGTGACAGACGGAACACTTATTGAAAGAGGGTATTCCTTTGCCCTTTAGCACCTTTAGTCAAATTATTCGGCGTTCTTGACAATATATTTTAAGTTAATACGTAATAATTTATTAGTAATCTGTGACAATACGTAGCATAGCAATTAAACTTTATGCAACACATCTTCTGACATCAAAAACCTCGTCTAGACTTTTACCGTCGCCTTTTAAAACGCAGACTATCTTTGTTACTAGGTTTAAACCATTGTCCGACCGAATCAAGTTGACATCTAGTAATATGTCATTGTCTCATCTGAACATATCAAATTGATTTGGTGGGATAATGGTTTCAATGTATAGTAACGTAGGTAGTCTGCGTTTAATTTTAACGGTTATTTTTCTGTGTTCATGGCTCCTTCTTTGAAGAACTATACCTTGTAATGATGGCAAAGAATCCCAATATTTAATAATAGACAAAGGAGCCTACGTCGTTTAGAATACATTCCTCTTTCTAGGAAGGACTAAGTAATAAAATGATGAGCAGTTTGAACTCTGTTTTCGCCCGAGGTTAAGTATACTTAGCAACCGGATTTGGTAGATAATTCCTAAGCTCCCAGAAATCTAAGAATTAAGTAGGATATTTAAAGTATTTAATTTGAGTATTATTCCGGTAGTTAAATTTGGACTGTAGAGGAAATTAGGATATTTATTATTTGAAGGTGCCACTGAATCAAAATCGAAAACTTAGGTAGATAGTGATCACACACACACGCACACATAGTATCACGTCTTTATCCCTAATGGCGCAGACAGAGCATTAAAAAGCAAAGATTGTAAAATATTCCATTCAATGTTAATATGCAACATTATTTTAAATTATATTTTAACCAATTCTGTTCATTGTTTTCAAAGTATATCTATACATAGCTCAGTAATAGAGATTCATTCCAAAAATTCAAAGAGAATCTTCTTTTTGAATTTCGGGATTTATGTTTCTTCTCAGAATAACTCAAAAGATCAATTTTCAATTTTGATTAAAGTACGAGTTACGGGTATTAATATCGACTCCATAACATCAATCTATTTGTAGACAATAATTTTTCAAAACTAAAAACCGACTTCACCCCCAAACAATCAACCGATTTTGATAAAATTTCTATGTATGTATGTAGTATTTAAACTTATTATATATACCCTTTTTTCTAAATCGTTCCAAGCTTCAAATAATCATCGGTAAACACACATAAAAAAACAACGAATTGATAACCTAATCTTTTTGGAAGTCGGTTGTTAAAATGTATCGAATTCAAACCATAAACCAAGTCAATTTGAAAGTGCAAGCAGTCTACAAAATTCATTCCTTACTCCCGAGTGGGCCACGGCGAGATCAAGTTGCAAAACGATCTGCAACACTACTATCTCTTCGCAAAAATCGTCTTTTTAATCAAAAAGCTAAAGTCTAATTTCCCTTGTAAGGTTTAGCCGCGTAAGTCGTATATCTGGTATCAAAAGTCCACTATTTATAGAAGGACAAGTAGCAAAACCTGTGGGGCAGGATAGTGGGTATAATGAGAAGCAAAGTTGGATTATTGCCACTAGTGGCCAGTGGGTGATAGTAAGTGCACCGAACATACTTTAATCTCTCCTTTTCTAAGTTATTTTAACCGACTTCCAAAAAAGATGAGTAGTAAGTGCGCCGAACATACTTTAATCTCTCCTTTTCTAAGTTATTTTAACCGACTTCTAAAAAAGAGGAGGTTATCAATATGTTGCGTTCTATTTTTATATTCACCGATTGTAAGATAAGACGCCTGGACAGACTTGGATTATTTTGTTTTTTGAAAGGGCATACTTATCGTGTACTATAAGAAATTTATTAAAGTCGGTTGTGTAGTTGGTGAAATCGGTTTTTAGTGTTGAACAATTATTTTAAAAAGTAGGTGTAAACACGTGTTACATTTGAGAAAATATTTAGTAACATTAGTCCACTCCAATTTATTTTAGAGTAAATGGCAAGAAACCCTTTAATAATTTTATATCTATTTATAACAAAAGATAAAGGATCCCTTACAGGGTAGACAATGAGCCGTACGACCCAAAGACTACTCTCAACGTGATGCTGGGTGTAATGGTGTAAAAAGGGAATCAAAATAGTTATGCATTGCTAGCTGCGTCGTCATTCACAGGATTTAATGCTCACCAATGCTCTTGATCGGCTTATATGATTTTCGCGGGCAGAGAAGCAGGTGGTACATTCCAAGTTTTTTTTTCTTTTTTCCCAGACCAACATGGAAGAATTCTCAAAAGATTTGAAAATCCCGCTGTGAATACACGGCCAAAATCCAACACATTTCTGTCGGTTGTTTAAGTTCCAGCACGACTCATTAACTTCCCTGCATAAATCGCTGCTTCAATAGAACTTATTACTTGCTTTATTTACTACTAATGAGCTGTCAGGTGCCAGCTATCTGGGCACTTGCGTTTATTGAAGCTGTAATAGGCACTTGTCAGAAGTACTTGGTAGGAAGTAAGGGTAAAATCAAATTTGTATGGCGAAAAAGGAATCTTTTCGGCGGTGGTAAATGGTCGAATTTACAACATACCCGTAATAAATCAAACCAGGCGCTATACTAGATCACTTTAGCAGAATTAAAATAAAATACAGTCAAGAAACAAAAAAAAATTCTCAAATGCCAAAAATTTTTCTTGTTCTTTTTTTAATTCCATTATACTATAGTAATCTAGAATAGCCCGTCGTTCGATTTATTGCAGGTATGCCCTTTCAACATAGTATAGACGAGATAAAGATTTCAATATTTGATACATTAATTTTTAAATTGAATTCTCAATCGATTGCAAAATTGCCCGAAATTATAGGAAGATTCGTTTATCATTTTACTCTCTGAACATATGATGGAAATGTCAGAAAATCGGATTAAAGCCGCACGTCCCACAGATTATTCAATTTGCCGTGTTACGATCGTTACCTATTTACCCACATACTTACTACACACGAGTGCCCTTAATGCATCGATTATTCGCTGGGAAAAACATCCCGGCTTAGTGGGTTGACTGGAAGATATGGCTTATAACATTAGTCATAAAGTTAAACAAATAAAATAAATATATAATAGAGATCAGATTAGCGTTTAATTATTTTTATTACGAAATATCTGATTGTTACTGCACACAGGAATAGAGAAAGGCCAAGGAAAAGGTGGATGGTGCGTAAACAAGGATATGAATAGCAATAATATAACGGATGCTATGACAAAGGATAGGTAAATGGAAAAGACTAATATACTGCTCCGACCCCATGTAGAGTGGCATAAGATAAGGAAGAAAAAGAAGAGGAGAGGAGCCCCACGCTTCGAAAAACACGTCAAGCCGTAGGTCTCGGGGTTTGTAGAAATCGTGTAAAATCTGATACACAATTGATAAACGTGGTAACATTTTTGTAGACGAAAGCATCAGAATCAGTTCCTTAATTCCGTATGAATTTTGGAGTAGATATGATCACTCTATTTCGTGTGTATAGAAATTAACCAAACTCAAAGAACACACACTTCATGCGACAACTGCATTCCCAAGGAGGGCTCAAATATGGACGAGATACTCATGCAACTATTCATGTCCCCCATGGAAATATTCCAAATTTACTGGATTTTCCCATGATAGTGCTGATAATTTACGGAAATATTCTCAAAGTTTCTAAAAATCCCTTGAACAGCACACATATGCAACCGTGAGCCATTCTCCTACCTGTTCATCTCCCCATTAGAGGTATTTTCATCATCTTCAAATTCTTTTTGTCTACGGGTAGACACCGATGCCGTGACTACACCTAAACGTGTGAGATAATTGGCGACTACTGACCTGTACAATACGCGAGCCTAGATTAGTTTCTCCGAATTATTTGCATAATAACCGATCTCAAGGCGAGGCGTGTCGGCGACCGTAGGGCCAATCTCCTGCAGTGCAATAAACTTCTTTAACATGCAATCATGTCGTGAGAAATAGTAATGGTAGACTTTTATGTGTTTCCATTTCACTTTTGACTTCTATTGAACCTAACGAACCTGATGTTTTAAAGTAATTTACAACTTTCATCCTGCGTTAAAATCTTCGTGAGATTAAAAATATTTATGTTAGTTATCATGTTTTACCTATCTCATTACATATGTACGATAGTGTAGTGTGTAGTAATATGTTGTTTGGAATCGAAATATGTTCCTAACATACAGGTTCAGATACAGATCACGTCTTCATTCCTAGGTTATCACTTTTTATTCCAAGGCGGAGCCAGATTCTAATAACCAAAATTTACTTTTTGTGAGAAATAGTGGAAATAATCTTTGGGAGAGGCCTATGTCCAGCAGTGGACGTTATGCGGCTGAAATGATGATGATGATGATGATGATGAGAAATAGTGAAAAGTTATTGCATCACCTACATGATTCGGATTTTGAGCTTGCCTTTACGTAGCTTTTAGACGATTGGTACACTGCTCTGCACCCCGCTGCGATATGGAGGCCGCCATACAAAAACGACGCGTGGAGACGTTTTGTATGAGTTTTTTCTATACAAATTAAGATACTTGCATATAGTCTGCTCCGCGCTACGCAGCGTAGTGTGAAACCGTATGCAATTTGCCATAGGATAAGTTGTTGCAACATGATTTGAGCTTATTTATTCTCTCAAGCGGATTTTAGGATTGGCATTAGTTTTATCACTTGTTTCTCTTCCCGTTTTTGCCTGACAAACATGGAAGAAACGTATAGTAATCTATGTAAATTAATACTTACCTTTTCTTTAGTATATGGGGTAGTCGCAGTAGAAGCGAAAATAGGTACCCTTTTCATAACAACACAATTAAAATTAAACAGAACTAATACATGACTGAATTTCAATTTACATAATAAATAATGCCATCTCACTAGAAAAAAATGTACACGCACAAGCCGTTCCGTAGGCAGAGATGACATTTAAAATAATAATAATGTTCCTAATAACATACTACCAAAACAAAATGCTAATTTGATAAATGCTGATACGATCAGTGACTAACACGTAATTCAGAGTCTCTTGAACTCAGATTCGATTACGCAATTATAGTAGAGATATTATCATTTTTAGTGCAGTAGTGCGTAGCAAGGAACCGTGGATGGATAAACTTAGGTTTATCCATCCACTCCACGGTAAAGTTTATATGGCGACGATGATAAAGAACGATATGGAGATACATGATGTGATGGCGCTTGACGCTTGCCGGTGCAATGCTATGGGTCCTGCCCACCTAACATGGTAACGCTGATAAACCCACATAAAGTTTATATCGCGCGATATACTAGTTCCATCCCTCTTGTTATTATTACGTAGAGCAAGATAAGGATAAAAGATAGCGCTGTCGCCAATGCCATGTACCTAAAGGGGGGATATTTTAATTTAATACACATTAATATACATTTTTCTCGTCTTAGCGCTTTCCTGGTAGCATCCTCATCTGTGCTGCATCGGAGGCTGGGGTATGCTTCCCAGCCGTTTAAAGATGCATGGCAATGGTCAGCCAAGGAGTAGGAACGAAGAGTAAAACCGCAACTTATTTGAAAAAACAATTTGTGTTGCTACCGCCAGACCTGACGTCAACCCTGCTTGAGAATCAAACAATTAATCTAAGAATCTCGGAAAGATTGAATGAATAGTTTTTATGTTAAAAAGGGCAATAAAGATTGCTTCAAGTATTGTGAAGTCAATGACCAATTTAACTAATTCATGGTAAACAAATCTCGTTTCATCAAGTTTGCCTAAATCAACTATTTTCACGTATAAAACCGGCGTAGCTTTGATCAATGAACAATCTCGGAGAGCAGTCGTCAACTTCAATAAATTGTAGATTCCTTGAGGTGTCGGAAGGTTCGCGGAACTCGTTCGTAGACGCGTCGTAAAGCTGAGTTTACGATATATCGATCAAACGTTCGCTCAACCAAATGTCTTTATAACATTTGTTCGCAATTTCGCTTTTGATTTGATTTCTAACAGCATTACTCGGATTAACTGAATAGCATCTAACAACATTTAATTACTCGCCTTTTAAATCTTCTCGTTTATTCATTAGCAACAGCTATCATTTATAGGAACGTAGGATACTATTGCGCCCCATTTTTGCTATTGCTCTTATAGGTAGAACTTTGATGTATGTGTAATTTCACATATTATTAGCTTTACACATTTGATAATTCACCGCGATTTTTATGGGCTGTAGTGTACATTATATACCTAGTTTTGAAAGAACAAAATAATATTTTTTATGCAACACATTCTAATGACTCTATGACTACACCAAGACATAAAATGGTACACTCCACTTGCTTACTTTACTTTGCTTTGTACGCACTTTTCCTTTTTAAGGGGACGCACCGTGAAAATGGGCATTATCTATTTCTTATTTCTCAGCAAATATCAAAAATTTAGAACTGATACTTGCTAATAGCATACTAGAACGCTTTTCTAGCATAATTGTGGTTGTGGATACACGATTTGTTAATTTTTGTAACACAAACTTGCTCATCAAAAACACCTCTACCAAAACATATATGGTCTAATTTCTCACAAACGAGAGGGACTTCAGCTTTGAAACTTTTTATGCAGATTAGTAATTATGTAATCTTTAAAATTGTGGTACAAATTTTTTTTTGTTGCTTTAGTTTTAATTTTAGAGCCATTTTTCTATAATTGATCAGTTTTGCGTGGCTTAAGATTTCAGTCATTTAAGCCCTTTTGCCTTCCTGAAAAATATTGTACATGCCGTCTCGCTTTTTCGCGAGTGTATTTAAATAAACTGTTCTTGTTGCACAGATTTTTGACAGTTATACATCAAATTGTCAGATGGCCGATGGGCCTCACGAAGCAAGGACGCGTCGCTCTTCACAAAAAAAATGACATTTGATTTCGTAAAATTATTGTCACAGTGTAGAATAATATCACGAATATATATGGGTCGAACAGTCTGTAAACAAACGTGCGAGTAACTTTCTTACACTGTGTCACTTGTCATAATGTCAAAGGAAGTGTCAAAGCATAGCGTGGCATAGATTGATTACCTGACAGACATGGTCGGAATAGATTTTTTTTATACAAGTAATGTACATTCAGTATCGATTAATAATATTTTATTTTTATTTAATTACCTGTTTTGTGGCAATAAATTAATTTTATAATAGCCAAATAAACTTATTTATAGATAATACTCTTCGAATTTATTTACTTTTAGATTTCGAGAAATATACACGTACATATTTTACCACTGACTGACTGGCTGACTGATTGATATGGTTTTTATGATTCCGTAGTAAACAAGGAACCCTTATAGTTTCGCCATGTCTGTCTGTCTGTCTGTCCGTCCGCGGTCCTACTCAGAAACTATAAGTACTAGAAAGCTGTAATTTGGCATGGATATGTATATTAATCATGGCAAAAAAGTCGGAAAATAAAATATGGAAATATTTTTTTTTATGGTAGCTGCCATACTAGTAATGAGGAAGTCAATATTTTTATTTCACTACAAACACATTGTGTGGGGTATCGCTGAATAGGTCTTTCAAAAATATTATGAGTTTGGAAACACCATTTTTCGATTTAGGGATCCGTGTCTGAAATATTTAGCTTTAAAGTGAATTTTTTTGTTAAAGTCACGTGTCTATCTGCTAAACGGTTATATATGGACACGTGAAAAAAATCACAGCTATAGCATATATAATGTAGTTTAAAGAAAAACTATCAGAGCCAAGTAGGGTAAACAAATTAAAAAGTTAAAGGCATTCAACTTATAAAATGTAGTCGAAAAGGAAAATTTCATACAAATTCAATAGATACTTAGACGTTTAAGACGTTTTTAGTGGCATGAACTTAAAGTTGGCATTTACAACTACGGAACCCAACATTGCGCGTGGCCCGACACACACTTTGCTAATTATTTGATCTGCACTGTAGTGATAGGTGTATGGAAGGACTTGCTTGGTGGGGGAGCACACAGGGGGGCTTTCTGCTTAACCCTCCAAACAAGCAACCAAGTGAAGGCAGAGGTTACCTACGAGGCCGTAGGCCGTTTTTTGAATGGTATTTTAATATCATTATAATATAGTGATCTAGTACAGCCTGTGGTTCGATTTATTACGGGTATGTCCCTTCCATGTTGTATATTAATTATTTTTTCAACATATTGCTCGTAAAGTGGATCTCATTGATTTTCATCGGCTTTAGACATATATAAAGTAGCACATAAAACACGCTTGCGTTATAAACGCAAATAGTAAAGTTATATTATGCAACAGCAATATTTTTATTTTCATTTTAAATTCCGAACTTGCTCACTGCCTTGTGGCACCAGCTAGTAATGGTTGGCCAGCCGCGCTGATTTTGGTAAGTATTACGGTGGGAAAGCAGCCGTGTGCATCACAATTTTATGCTTGAGTTTATTTAACCGCTCCTTTACCGCCAACACCAGACACAATAGTAAGACAATGAACGTGGACATTTATTAATATCGTGCGGGTCTTTACCGGTTAAAGTAAAAATCAGTTTAGATATACGTGTGTTGAAAAACTTCGTGCGATATACGTGCCTATTTTGGTTAAACACTCGGCACTATCACGCCCTCGCTTTCGGCTCGCGCAAGAAAATTCCGCCTCGTGTGTTATAACCACTATAGCGCACAAATATGGTAATATACACAACTATTTTTCAATTTAAAAAATATTACTTATTTCAATATAAAGAATTGAATGATGCAGCTCCTTTTATATAGTTAAGTATTTACCCCTTACTTATTTTGTACAACATGCTGACTTTTCATTGGTTTTGGAAAAAAAATCGTATTGTGAATAAATTCCTCTATCTATATCCGTAATCCAAATTTGTGTATGATAAGATAAACAAATCGAGACTACGTAGTTATGTCCGACCAAAACTACCGCATGACCTCGATTAACTTCGGCCGGCCGGACGGAGGCGGTGCCTCGTTACACATATATACGATGCATGGGAGAACAAAAATGATGGAATTGGATCATTTTGTGATCTCTCCAAAGCATTTGATTACGTAGATCATCCGACACTTTTGCTTAAATTTCGTCAATACGGTTTTTATGATAATTCAATTAAACTAATAGAATCTAATGATTCGATTGATAAGATCTAATGTTGAAATAGGCGTACCGCAAGGTTCAATTCTTGGACCTTTCCCTTTCTTGGTTTATGTCAATGACTTGCCTTATATGATTGATAAACAGGCTGGCATAGTGCTATTTGCTGATGACACCTCACTTATATTTAAAATAGATCGACATAGCACAAACGCTTGCGCAGTGAACAACACCTTGTCTTCCATTTCTGATTGGTTTTCTGCCAATGCTAAATGCGAAAAAGACCCAATGCATTCGATTTTCTCTTCCCAATGTGAGACAGGCCTGCGTTGACATAATGCTAGATGGTGAAAAACTCGATCTTGTTGAAAGTACTACCTTCTTAGGAATTACAATAGATTCAAACTTCAATGGAGTGCTCATATAACTAAACTTTCTAATAGGCTTAGCTCTGCGGCTTATGCTGTTAGGAGAATAAGACAATTGACAGATGTAGCAACTGCTAGACTAGTGTACTTTAGTTATTTTCACAGTGTTATGTCTTACGGCATACTATTATGGGAGAGTGCAGCCGGTATTCAGACTATTTTTATTTTACAAAAACGGGCAATTCGTGCTTTATATGGGTTAGGACCAAAAGACTCACTTAGAGAATTATTCAAGAAAATTAATATACTTACATTGGCATCGCAGTATATATTTGAAAACATAATGTTTGTAAGGAAAAATATTTCCTTATACAATGAAGTAAGCGATATGACCGATAAAAACTTACGTAATAAGAATGAATTATTTGCCCTGTTTTATAGGCTCAAAACAGTTAGTAAGACGTTCATAAGGTTCAGTAGGGTATCAGTTAGGGGAACTGTATACTTTTTTAGACAAGTTTTTGTCTGCCAGACAAAAAAATTAAAACTTATGTAAAGAAAGTACTTTGTGAGAAGGCTTATTATAGGACCGATGACTACCTTAAAGACAAAAAAGTCTGGCTTGAGCTTGGCGCGGCTTTGTACTCGCAAATTTTCATAATTTGATACATTTTGTACAAACTAAATCTACAACTAGACATTGTTTTAAAATTTTGACATTCTAAAAATTTAATTTTAATTATGATATGACATAACAAACAATGTATTCTCTGTCCATATTAACTTTAAGTATTAAGTACCTGGGCGACCGAGCTTTGCTCGGTTACATCTCAAACATTAACTATTTTTTTTAAACTTGTCTAAAAACAATGCAAAATAAAAAAAAAAATATAAACTTAAACATAAAAAAAAAGTAATTCACCGAGTGGGATTCGAACCCGTAACACTCTTTCTAGCGGTCGCTATCCTTAACCACTGAGCTAAATCAAGGCGGTCGCGACGCGACGAAATTAGCGACCATATTCTGTGTGGAAAGAAAAACGCATGAAAACTCGAAAACACGCGTTTTTCCAAACATAAAACTAATCTAGATCGATTGTTTACCCCCGAAAACCCCCATATACAAATTTTCAGCAAAATCGTTAGAGCCGTTTTCGAGATCACAGAAATTTATAAATAAATATATATACATACAAGAATTGCTCGTTTAAAGGTATAAGATTTATTTGTGAGTTGACGTCCTTGAAGAAAATGCTGCAGTGCAGTTTGTTACCGCTTCTTCTGCACTAGCGCTTTGGAAGCGGTAGTAAACTTAGCTGTAAGTAACCATTTGACGTCAACAATTGTGCAACAAAACAATGACGATTATTAAGAGATATTATAAATATCCTATGATAATAAAGATATATTTGAAAAAAACCTATTGCGATCTTTTTCTGCACGTGTAGTTGGCTCAAACTAATAAATATTGATCTTTCATTATGAAGTTCGAACATTTTAGACTTCCCTTTCAGAATGTTAGTCATTGCTCAGATTTATTATTGAAAGCTAATACCTCTGGTTCATTGAACTTGATAAGTCTCAGTTTCAAAAACACAACGTAACTAATAGATTACGTGACATGACCTTTTTCAATTCTTTACAAAAACATAACATGTTACACAAAAAGTTAACATACTAGAGATACTTTTCATTACGTCATGGTTTTCATACTGTAACCTCTATATATTTTTAACTCTATCTGCATTGCATTTAGACATTACTACAAACCTAGCGGAAAAGAACGGACAACTTTTGAATCAATTTTGACAGATTTTGAAAAATAAAAACGTAGAGCCAAGCCTTAATCTTTTATCACACAGGTACGTGAACTTTTTATTGTTTATTTTCATTTATGTCGTTAGTACTTAAATTAAGAAACTCATTAGTCATTACCATTGAATTTGTTCTTCTATGCTGGTCTAGGAATAAAGAAAATACGAATATACCAGCTTCCTACGCGAATCCTAAAAGCCGAATGGGTGAAAATCCGAATTATGTTAATAATTAATTTACCGAGCGAGCAAAGCGTCCCAGTTTCGAGATCGGCAAGAAATGTTTTTGTCTGGCTGTCCGGTTGTCAGTCTGTCCGGCTGTTCTTGCCTACATAATGCATTTCTTGCCCGATTCTTGTGAAATTTAATGAGAATAGATTTTTTTGTCGTTTCACATAATTTTCAACTTTTTTTTACTGATTACAAAAAGGAAGGAAGCTATCAATTAATATAAATAAGCATCTTTCACTAATTACTCGAAGACACCTAAACCAACTAGAAATACCTATTATTTTTTAATTAAAGGACAAACTTGTCAGGTAATACAAATTTTACCTAAATCAGTTGTGTAGATTGGTGTTGAAGTCGGTGTTTAGTTTTAAAAAATCATATTTATATCCGATAAACTTCTACGGGTCGGGGGTGACTTGCGAGGTCTACAGCTTAGAGAGCCGCAAGCCACAAGTTTATACTATTTTCAACTACACGCCCATCATCACGCTAAAAGTAGCCTTGGATTCTTACGGCCCCAGGCTCTGTCTACACCATTTAGGATAAAGACGTGATAGTTCATCTATATAAATGCCAGTAATTTCGTGTACGTCAATCATGCATACCTAGCTTGATTACCAAGGCCACATAAACGCGTGGGCGTGCTTATTCGGCGTGAGCGCGAGCCGCGAGTCGCGAGGTCTCCAACCGCCAATATAGAGCAACAACTCTATAAAATTTGTTCAACTTCGCGCTATTTATAATCTACGTTACGCTAAAATACTACACGCTTGGGCTTCTCGATCACGCGATCACGTTTCTGTGAATCAACGTATTTTATTATAAGACAGATATCCGACTATCTGTCTAGGGTGTCCCGCCGTTCTGGAACGTCTGTCTGCCAGAAGCGAAAATACCATATAACTCGATTCCCTGTATAGCTTGACCTAGCGGATCCTTATATATACATTTTTGATATTATAACAAATTAACTCCGCAATCCACGCTTTAAACACATTTTTTCTCCGATTGTTTTACAAATAGTCATAGTAAACATACACATACACTACACACTTCATGTCACACTTATTAAATATGTCTAATGACCAACTGTACCGAGGCATACATTTATACCAAAAGCCACTGATGTCTATAAAATATTGAAAAGATGTAATCTATATAGCTTTAAGCTATAACTCAAGCATCAGTTATAATTAACACTGGAACCTTACACAAAATGTTTTACCGTAATGTATTTAATTCATCGAAAAATATATGTTTCTGAATGGAAACCTGCATGCATAGCAACATGGTAGATCGTGGGTAAATGGGTTTCATTAATTTAATTTGTTTTAGTAAATTCAAATTACAAAGCACCATTAAAAACATCATGAAAGAAAAGGTGGGAGTCATGAGAGAAAAAGGAATAAGATAAGTTCGTTCATAGATGAAGTGAAAAAAAACTTTAGATACAGCTTAAAATAGGGAGACGGAAAATGCTCCACCTACAAGAGTGACGGTCGTCTATGCCGCATTATTTGGCAAAATTTTTACAGTATTTCTTACTATCCATTTCGTCAGGGATTTCCGCCAAAAGCGGTCATTCCTGGCCATGGCCATTATTTGTGCAGTCTGCACCCATTGTCTGGTCGCCGCTGATGACAATTGCAACATCCGACGCCCCGTCTGCCGCGCCAATTGCGCCTCAGGAAATTGCACGTAAAGGTCTTCGTGCACTAGACGGCAACGACCACGGTCAGTGGCCGGAAAGAAAGACATTTTATTCGCATAATACCAGATTCTGAAATTATTATATTATTAAAATACCCGATTCTCAATTAAACCGAAATTTAATACATAACATGAAAAATATATTTGTTTATTACTATGCAATGGAAAAGATGAAAGGAGGCCTTTGTCCAACAGTGGCTGGCCACACGTGATAGGTCTTTTCACCCCGGTCCTTTGAGAGGCTTGCGTGGGGATACAGATCCAAAACGTAAAGGCCCTTTGGAGAAGTTGTTGTCATGTATTACCTGATTAACTAAAAAAACCATAGGAACGGCGCGCATTTGGCCGCAACTTATTTCTTAGAAATCTGGTCGTTGTGGCCATTAGTCATGGTTGAGGCCGGCTAGTGCGCGAGGGGCCTAAAGTCCTAGCACACATTTATGACCTTAGTATTGTCATAATGATAGGAAAAAAGAAAAAACTTACTCTTCTTAAATCAGTCATATAAAAAATTTGTAAGTATTATGCTAACAATTTGAATAGTGCAGACTAAAATAGGTATTTAAAAAAATTGATTGACTTTTGTTGCCATTTCTGGAGATGAGATGCATTGGAAAATTCGCAATGGCTAAGACGTAGGCAGTATTGCCAACTTTCCTTTGGAAATATCAATAGAAAACTGTAAAAAGTCACTGAATAATGCAAATAAGTAAAATAAATTTAATATAGTTAGTTTAGCGGCTATTAAAACATCTGGGTTTTTATATATTTTGCGATTTTTATATCTATACATTATAAGCAAGTGGAGCTCCATAGACTCTACCTACCCCTGTGGGAAACAGGCGTGGTGTTATGTATTTATGTAAATTATTCCGTGACTTTTATTTTATTTTTATTTTTGTCGCTAACTGGCCTGTCAATTACGCTGAATTGGCACCTTGTCCACACCATACCGTCTCCAGAATAGACCACGTATACCGTCTATTAGACGGTATACGTGTGCGATGGCCCTTAAAAGTGCATTTACGACCTCGTGTGACCGCGCGAGTCACCGCTGGTCGCACTTAAAACAATTAGACGAGTTATGTAATAGCTTCGGCTTTTTAGAAGTCCTATATAGAGGCTTAATTAAAGTTTTAATTATAGTCATTAAAAATAATTCCAGTTATATTACATCTTCTAACAGATTAGCGATATTAGCTGAAATTAGCTGTCTGTAACACCGACAAACTGTGTTCAAATACCTTTTAATAGATGTATAACAAGATTTTGGAGGATCTAAATTCTTGATCTAACTTGACCTACATTTACTTCTGTATAATAATATCGGCAGATTTAGTTAATTTTGACACCTTAGTAATTTTACTTATGTTTTGTACCTTAATAAATTTACTTATGTTTGTTGTATGTTTTGTGACGGCACCTACATAATAGTTACGTTTTTTATATGCCTTATGTGATCTTCAAAATTAAAAAAAAAAAAACATTTTATTATTGCCTTTAATTTTACCAATCTAAACTTCACACAGACCAACACATGGTTTTGTCTTGAAAAAAAAAGTAACACAGATTTTTACATAATATTGTTAGGATATATTAGGCTTCATAAAAAACCAAGTTTTTGATATTGGGGGATGTAAGCTATCTTGAATTTAAAGGCCCAAAATTCGTTTTGTTTTTTATAACATTTTAGTGGTCGATTATGTATTTTCAGGATAATGATTAATTGCTATTATTTTCCCATTGACTGGACTAGAAGCGTTTATTGCCAACAAAATTCAAAACACGCTCTCCACTTTCTAAAATAGGATGATAAAAACAATAAATCCAAATAGCCAGCGTTATCACAATTTATTGCTGTCACTATAAATCCTAACCTCTAAGTATAGCTTTTAATACTTAAATACAAATTAACGGCGCTACAAGCCACAACGCGTGACCGACCACCATTCGAGAGCAATTAAGAAAAAAATCCAAATTGAGGTAGCAAGGCCGGTCGTCGACCCCCACCCCATCATTAGCCCTCTCCTCCTCAACTTGAATTATGAACGCACACCGTCAACTTTATTGATGGTTCAGAACGTGCTGCGACATTGAAACATTACCTCATATTTGTATGTGGACGACCTCCTTATCGGTCATCTGAGACGTTACGTGCATTTATTATTTAAATTGGGTCTGTCTGCGTGACTAACTCACTAAACGACAGAAATTCCTATTGAAACCACGACGGGCCATAGTGTCAAAATAGGTGCGAGTTAATTTTAGCCGTGCGATTTATTATGGTCAACATTTGAATCAACATACAGATACTATTTGCTCAAGTGATTATTCGCTGTAGAATGTATCTAAATGTATCTAGTAAATTATAATTAAAGTTTAACAAAATATTAAATCAATAGCGGAGCCTTGCGGTGTTACCCGCTCCTAAAGTAGCCCATGTGTTAATCCAGGGCGTTTTTTACCAAATTTTATCAATATTACTCTGCTGCCGTTTGCGCGTGAAAGTGTAACAAATATCCATCCATCCGTCCATACTTACAAACTTTCGCGTTTATAATATAAGTAGGATAGTAGGATTATTTAGGTCGATGTGGAGAGCTTTTGTCCAGGTAGAAGATAACTGATAGCTCTCAAAACGTGTGCGAGTGTGGCTTCTCCCCACAAACTATGGCGCACCTGCTTTCCTGCCCCGGGTGCCCTACTTCCTGCACCCTGGACCACTTATATGAGGCTACTGACGACGCCATCAGAGTAGCTCAATATTGGGCTGACAGAATATAAAAGAAAACGGGTTGACCATCGACACGCCAAGAAGAAGTAGGATTATGTACTTATTCAGTTTGTCATCTATCAAATTTACTAAACATAAAATCTTTAAAACAAAATGTTGCTAAGAAACTACATTTAGTTTGTCGAAGGCCGGTCGGTGGCAGCCGCGAGTTTACAGTTTCATTTCGCAGGCTGTTTCTAATTGATAGCTTTGTTTACTCTGCGTCGCTAACTCCGGCTTTGCGGTGATTGTAATCGATGATTTTACAAGATATAACAATCATTAATTTGTGCCGTGCCTTGTGGTTTTTGGCTTAGAATAGGACCGCTACCTACACATCTTGTGGATGGATTTGTAATTGATGTCGTAAAAGCTGTATAAAGCAATTAGCACAAGAATCTTGCGCAACAACTGCATTCCGAAGAAAGGTTGACGTCAGGCGTTGGTGAAAATACAGCTAAAACTTATAAGGTTCCTGCATTTTGAAGTTTACTAATATGTAAGTACATTACATTACGTTTCCGGCAGAGTAAAATATTGCCACTCCAAGTCCTCTTCTTGGATATCGTAGAAGGCGACTTAGGAAATACAAGCTAAACAAAGCTTATAAACATCAATGATCCAACCCGTCTGGCCAGCGTGGAGAGTGTAGGCCAAAGTCCTCTGGCTGCTCTTGTCAGGTATGGCTCTGGTAGTAGAGGGTCATGCTCCTGCAGTTAAGACAAAAAGACCTGGTGATGATGATGATTAATATTACAATATTATTTATAAAATGTTGCTTCAAGAAACCTCATTTAGTTAGCCGACGGCCGGTCTATGGCAGTGGCAGGCAGTCGCGGTTAACCGTCTTATTTCACAGGCTGCTTCTAATTGATAGCTTTGTTTACTCTGCGTCGCTCAGACGCTCACTGCGGTGTTTGTAATCGATGATTTTACAAGATACTACAATCATTTGTCTTACAGACAAAGTCAAAGTCAATTTTTTTTATTCAATGTAGGATAAATTTATCTCTTATTGAAGGTCATGTTTTTTAAATATTATTTGAGTGCAAAAGCTAAAAACTACTAGCGTTTCGGAACGACCACTGCTGGGAAGATTACGCCGAAAGAAACCCAGTTCAGTATTGGTCCCTACCCAGCCTGATGGGCTATGTTACAATTACAATACAGATTTACACTTATGCTATACAATTACAATTTGCAGACAACTATTTCCAAGAATTTTTCTCAGATGATGATAAGTAGTCATTTACATGATAATACGCATTTTGTAATAAATGATTTTTAACGGCTGTCTTAAACTTAGTTAATGGTAATGCTACTATATCATCTGGAATTTCATTATAGAGGCGCAAGCCGAGACCCACAAAAGATTTTTTTGTTTTCTCTAACCGCAAAGCTGTGATGGCTAATTTATTTTTATTTCTCGTGTTAATACTATGAATGTCACAATTTCTCTTAAATGAGTGTATATTCTGACGCACGTACATAATGTTCGCATAGATGAATTGCGAAGGGAGGGTCAAAATATTTAAGTCTTTAAATAGTTCCCTCAAAGACTCTCTAGCACCTAATTTATATATAAATCTGATAGCGCGTTTTTGTAAAACAAATATGGTATTTATATCTGCAGCGTTACCCCATAGCAATATTCCATAGGACATAACACTGTGGAAGTACCCAAAATATACCAAACGCGCTGTATCAACGTCAGTCATTTGCCTAATTCTTCTAACCGCATAGGCCGCAGAGCTAAGTTTTCCAGCTAATTTTTGAATATGGGCACCCCATTGCAACCCTGAATCAAGCGTTATTCCCAAAAATGTTGTGTTATCAACCATATCTACTGCTTCCTTATCAATAAATAATCGTGTTGGAACTTTTGTAACATTCGGTAAGCAGAACTTTACACATTTCGTTTTTTTTGCATTTAATACTAAATTATTTGCTGTAAACCAATCCAACACTTGCGACAATATATTATTCATCTCATCAGAGGTGTCAGTTTTCCTATCTACGCTGAAAACAAGGGAAGTGTCATCAGCAAAAAGTACAGCCTTACAATCTTTTACATAATATGGTAAATCATTAATATAGATCAGGAACAACAAAGGACCCAAGATAGAACCCTGGGGCACACCCATCATTACGGTTGATCCTTCAGATTTTACTTGATTTACACTAACTTTTTGAATTCGGCTACTCAAATAAGATTTAATCAATTCAAGAGCCTTCCCTTTTACTCCGTAGTGCTCAAGTTTGGATAGAAGGGTTTTGTGGTCTACACAATCAAAGGCTTTGGAGAGGTCACAAAAGACACCAATTGCATTCTGACAACACTCCCAAGCATCATAGATGTTTTGTAAAAGTGCAACACCTGCATCCGTCGTTGATCGACCCTTAGTAAATCCATACTAATCACCATGGAACAGACTATTTTTGTTGAAAAAATCTAATAATTGGTTAAAAATTATCTTTTCGAATATTTTGCTCAGTGCTGGCAGAATAGAAATGGGACGGTAATTTGTTGGATCATTTCTGTCACCAGTCTTAAATAGAGGGATAACTTTACTTAACTTCATCATGTCAGGGAAAGATCCCGCGTCTACACATTAAATATGGAAGCTAAGTAAGGCGCAATTACATCTATAATATTACTTATAACGGATACAGAAATGTCCCACAAATCACCAGTTTTTTTATTATTCAAGCTTTTAAAAGTATTAATGATATTTTTAGGTGTGACGTATTTGAATATTAGCCTATCTTTACATTTAGGTACGCAATTGGTTAATAGCTTTTTTGATTTCCTAGATGAGGACATTAGTGGGGCAGTTGTATTTAGGGGAATGTTTGTGAAAAAGTTCTCAAAGTATTGTGCGACATATTCACTAGTGTCTAGAACCTTATGGTTAATGTTTAACTCAATTTTATTTACTCGTTGCTTGTTTTTCCCGGTTTCAGTGTTAATAATATTCCAGGTTGTCTTTATTTTATCTTTAGAATCTAGAATAGCTTTCCTGGTGTATAATGATTTCGCGCATAAACATACTTTTTTAAAAAGCTTTGAGTAAGTTCTAACGTAATTAATGAAGTTAGGTGTTTGGTTATAAGCTTTCATAGCTAATAATTCATATAGCCTATTCCTACTAATATGAATCCCTGTGGTAGCCCATTCGCTAAACTTTTTCCGATTACGTTTCTTTCCCTTTTTAAGTGGAAAATTATTATTAAATTCTGATTCAATCACACCGAACATTTTATTATACAAAATATCCGGATCATCCCGAGTTTCTTCAATTAACGGTAATTTTTTCGAAACTGTATCCCTAAATTTTTTAATTTTATCTTTAGTAATAGCTCTGTAGGTTATTTCAGGTAATTCTACTTCTACTGCGTTGTTGGCAAATTTCACGAACTGACCAAAAGATCAGAAGTTATATTTTTAATTATAGCTTTATCAACAGCAGTGCAATCACAGAAAACATTATCTATACATGTTTTAGAGTCGCCTTGTATTCTAGTTGGTTCTAAAAATAAATTGAACAAATTGAATGACTTAAATAAATTCAAAAATCTAATACATTCGGTGCTATCAGACGCTAATAAATCTACGTTAAAGTCGCCACACAATATTATGTTTTTGCGACATGAACTTAATTTTCTCAAAACATCTTCAATTACAGTTTCTAAAGTATTAAAGTCAGCTTTTGGGGGTCTGTACGCGCATACTATAATACAATTTTCTAGTTCAACGCAGGATAATTCAACAATACTTTCAACCGACAGGCTCACAATATCCTTGCGTTCTTTACATTTTACATCATTACGTGTTAAAATTAAACTGCCTCCTTTTTCATTAATCTTTCTAATAAATAAACTAGAGACTAAATAATTATCAATATTAAATTGTACTTGATGTGACTGCAAAAAGTGTTCAGTTAAACATACTACATGTAAATCCCTATCGTTTGCATATAATTCTAATTGCAATAATTTGCTAGTCAGGCCCTGAATATTTTGGTGAATAATATTTAAGTCTTTGGCCTTGACTGTTGTCTTTTTCATTAGTTTAAATCAGACTGAGTATCTCCAGCTATGGTACATTCAGCACTACAATGTACTGTTTTTAATTTAGAGTTACTAGTTGTACTATTTACAACACTGCTTTGTATATTATAAGCTACTAATGTAGCTAAGAGTCGCTTATATCTAGGAGGCAGATACATAGTATCTAGAGTCAACTTAAAATTACAAATAAATTTATTTATATCTAAATAAAAAATAAAGTCACCGTGACAATAAGTCATATTGTACAGATGTACATTTAAATCATATATGTGCCTGTTACTTTTACTGTCTAAATTGTCTGAATATGGAAAGGCACTTATGATAAATCTACAATCCTTTTTTTGTTTTAAATCTTTGATTTTGTCTATACCTTTTTTTAAAGTTCCTTCCTGTAATAGAGGAACTGTCACCACACATTATTAAAATTGTGGTATGTTGGTCTATGTCATTATAATTTATGTTATTTATTAGGTTTAAAAATGTGACCCCGGGTGTGCAATGCACACCCGGGGTGTGTACAGTGAACAGTGAATGTTCAGTATTCAATGTATGCACACTGTGCATACATTGAATACTGAACATTCACTGTTCAGGTTATTATAAATCATACTACTAAGATCTTGACCTAACTTATCAGAATATATTATTAATTTTTTACGAATCATTTTTCTATTTATGCTATTATCAATTGTTTCTATTTTGGATTGTACATCATTTTCTACATGAAGGTATTTATTTATACTTAGACTTATACCGCAGTCAACAGTAGGGGATGGGGTTGAGTACGTGACAGGTGATTCCGTAACCACTGTCAGGGGAACACCGTCAGATACTAAACTAATTTCCCTATTTTCTTCTAAAATTAACTCATATTTTTTTGTGAGATTTTTTAAGGTAGCCTGCAATGTTGAGATTTGTGACTCTAGTTCAAACATCTCAGTGTCATATATGCGACACACGTAGTATCCCTAACGTAGAGGATTCTTGGGCTAAATAAAAGCCTTACAAAAAATGGGCATGAAGGTGTAATAATGGAATCAAAATAGTGATGGGTTGCTAACCGCATCGCTTATTGACATGTTACAGAGTCTCACATATTGCGTAGATCTACTTTTATTATCTGACGGAAAAAATAAGCCACTGACCTTCTTTTCTCTGTTCGATTCTCATCTCAATTCATTATCATCTATGCTGGACCTATGTCCAGTTCAGATGCCTATGCATCTCTCAACGATCTCCAAAATGACCGATCTAGAGCGGCTTGCATCCAGCGCCTTCCAGCGACCCTGGTTAGGTCGTCAGACCATCTTGTGGGTGGGTGTCCTACGCTTCGCTTGCCTGTACGTGGTCGCCATTCGAAAACCTTTTTCCCTTCATCTCAATTATGAAAAATTAATATTTTATGAAAAAATACATTGAAATCTTTATGATTTCATACTAATCGTTTCTGTAAACTATCAATATCCTTTATCTCAACAGCAAAGTATACGTGCTAGCACTATTGCTAGTAGGTACATTTAAACTATTTCAATAGGTACATACATTCTATGTTAAGTATTGCTACACATTATGTTGTACTTATTCTACCAGTATTTTCTGTTACGAGGACTTCGATAAATTAATGGGAAACTGCATTCTCGTGGAAAAACTATTTCCTGTTCTGAGAAATATTGTTTTATTTTAAAGGAAATGAACTCGGTGTAGTTACAACATGATATTTATTTCAAGTAGTATATTATATACATATAGTATTTATATTAAAAACGCTAAGTTATGTCAGATACTTCCGGTTTAAAAATCACATAGGTCACTACGAAAGACAGTATATATTTATCATTTTTCTAAACTAAAAACTGACTTCAACCAGTTGACAATAATAAGTATACTTAGATTCATAAACAAAAAAAAAATTTTTCGAATTGGTTCAGGCGTCAAGTAGTCGGTAAATATAAAAATAAATAATTAAAAATAGGAACTTTACTGAAATGTCAAGGAAATAAGGTCTACGAGTATAATCATCGAATAATATCAAAAGTATGTCTTGTCGTCTTGTGAAAGTTCTTGTGCAGAAAACTTAACTTGTATTTTTTTAATACGTCACAGTTTTTCGCTTTACCAACGAAACGAAACAACAAACGCGCCGCTGTCTATATACCTAGGATATTATTACACTACAGGCAGCGCGCGGCTTCGCCCGCTTTAACCACACGACTGAAGTCGCGGGCGTGATGCAATATAGCCTTTAGCCTTCCTCGATAAACGACCTATCTAATACCGAAATAATTTTTCAAATCTATACATACATATACATATAATAAAACAGTAAAAAAAGTGTGTCTGTACATTAAATATATTTCCAAAAAAAATATTGGGGGCGATGGAGACGTAGTAATAGAGTAAGAATTTTAAAAAAAATGTCTGTCTGTTTGTCTGTTTGTACACGCTAATCTCCGGAAATACTGGACGGATTCGAATGAAACTTTGTTTGTTATATAGCTATTAAGCCTGGGCAACATATAGGGTATAAATGATTATGGGAAATGGAACGCCAGATGCAGAACTATAATGGTCCAGCTAAACTATAAGAGATATAAAAATGCCGCCTTAGTAAAAGTTGCTCAGCCTGATGAGCATTTTCCAGAGACATAAAGTCCACGCGAACGAAGTCGCGGGCTTCGGCTAGTAAGTATATATAGCTTTATATATAAGTATATATGCATAGGCTGTCTGTGCAGCGTGGGGTTTTTTAAACCCATAAATAGACGTGACTGATATATGTTGAAAAAAGCTACCTGTGAGCAATGTGGTATCTGCCAATGATGAACGGTACATTAATATTCTTGACGGCTCCTGTCAGATTAACCGACTAGCTCTGAAGACGTGACAGAAATGTTATCAGAAGTCGTGATACCCGCCGGTACAAGTTTAAATCTAATGGATTGTAATAATTTTTGAAAACTAAATCCGACTTTACTTCCGAACTATTCTACCGATTTTGATAAAATTTCTATGGGACCACCGCGCAAGTATTTCAAACAAAGAATTTTTTAAATCGGTCTAAGCATCTTCGAATAATCGGTGAACGGTGTTTTTTGAAAGTCGGTTAAAAAGATAATAAATAGAACTACAATTTGGAATTGATGATGCAGAGACTGATGTTACCGGGGATTTAAAAAAAAAACTTAACCTCTATTTATTTGTATCTATATATTATTTCTATCTTTTTCTGTTCAATATAAAAAGTTTTAACCTCGCTATATTTTGTTATTTTTAATAACTACGTTTGTTGTCGTTTGGATTATTTTTATACCAATTTAATTAGATAACATAATTAAAAATTTGAGCTCCGATACTCATTAAAATTCAAATGAATGACGTCATAAAATAGAATCGCAAGAAAACTTTTTTAACTGAAATCATTTTTTACTAACCATTCAGTTTGTTTAGCTCTAGAAAAATTGAAATCTTACTTTTCGACCTAAACCTCAAGTAAGAAGTGCGTGGCAGGGTTTAGCTTGTAGCTAGGTACGCTAGTTTATTTAATTTTTTATTTATTTATTTTAACAAAATAGTCTAGTATGCAATAACATGCCAATCGCCAAACACGCGTGTCTCCGTATCAACACTAACGTGACAAGTGTCATCGGGCATCGGATCGACGGAATCGCCCGCTTATTTCGGGGGTCAACGCGCCCGCATCGTGACGTCACCGATGACCTTGGCGCGTACTGCTGCCCCCCGCACGCGTGGAAAACGGCGACGTGATTATGCCGTACGTATTAGCTGGTACCAATATCGAGCGTAAGTTTCATTTTAAGTATACTCGTACAATATGTAACAAAAACCCTGTTCGATCCGTGAAGGTAATGTTGGGTAGCTTGAATATATTCCATTTATCGGTTTCGATAAATGGAACGTACACAAGCTACCCAACATCACCTTCACGGATCGGACAGGGTTTTTGTTACATATTGTATAGTATCTACGTTATAATAACGTCCTTTAATTGTTGAACGCAGTACGCAAGTTTGGGAGACAGTTACATTTTTCTTTCATTCGCTGTGAACGAGACGATGGGTCCTTGGGGCCCTGAAGCTAAGTTGTTTTTTAGGGACACCACAACGCGTAACGAGGCAACTGGTGACCTGAGGCCTGGTAGCTTTCTTGCTTAACAAATAAGTCTCGCTGTTCAGCGAGAGAATGCTGCCTGCCTGCATATTGGGTACGTTACCTCGATGTGGTGCGTTGGAAAAAATAGTTTATGTTTAAGCAAGTGTATTATTATAATTTTAATTTTAGTTTTGAGTAAACCATTTAAATGTTAAAGTGTTCTTCACTTATTGTGAAGCGGGTGGGTGTAGACAATGTTGTCGTAATAGATCTCCTTCTCATTAAAGATATCAACTTGTAAGTATATAAGTTCCTTGGAGAAAAATTTACTATAGAAAATGGTTCTTGATAGTTGGTTTTAAGTACATACAGCGAAAAATATTTGCGTTTAACTTTCATATTTAAGTTAGTTTTACACTTTTACTACGCTTTCATATTGGTTAGTTACTTTTTAAGGATGTACAAAGGAAAATTAATTTTGAAATTTCAAAGGATGACCTTGAGGACCATTTTATTCCCATTTGGGTGCATCTAGGTTAGTGCGGATTAAACAATCAGATAATATTTGCCGTCATTGTCTAATATTAGCATCTATATAATTTTCCTCGCACTTTATCTTAAGTTCCTTGGAGAAAGTTTTTTGTTCTTTTTAAATTACTTTTGTTTTATTTTTATCGGCAAGTCAGTTGTTCAAAGTTGATGAACTATATTTGCTGTAGAACATTGTCCTACTAACAATGAAAAAAGTTACCTTTGTATTTTACGTATCTCTACCGAATTGTCATTTTTCAGTAAGTTTCTTACAACTTCTATAAAGGAATAGTGAGTACTTTATTTGTGAGGATCTTAGGCTGATATCATCATCATCATTGTCCTCGCCATTTCCCTATTTGGGGTCGGCTCTGTATGTCAAATGTTTCCACTTCTTTCTGTCATTCACCATATTTGCACTAGCCCCTCGGTCCTTCATATCTGTCGATCTAAGGCTGATATATTTCAGTTAATTAAAATAGCAATATTTTCGTATATTCAAAGTAATATTGAAGGCTGATCTTGAAACCGCTTTCAGTACAAAATCCATACAACACAAAGAAAATCAGTTCCCTCGTTAATCCCATTTGGGCACTAACCGAAAACGAATATAGCTTGATTAGTCTGCAATTAGTTTAGTGCGGGTGAAACGACCGGGTGACATTCGGCGTCCTTGTCGGCCGAGGTTAGGCTCGGTGCACACGAGCCAGACGCATACATTTAGCGAGATCGATTTCACACGTCCTTGAGATTTTAGGTGCAACTTTCCTTAGTGTTGTTTTACATTATGAGGCTTTTTAAAGTATTACGTTAATTTTTTTTCTTGAATGGTAGTTGGCAATACAAGTTTAATTCATGGACATCCTTGGACAATAGAGTTAAGACCCTTACCCTAGACAGAATCAGAGTTTTCCATACAAACGTAATCTAGCTTTTATTTTCGAACGACGTGTCAGATTTCGGTAAAAATTTGTAATTTCAACGAAATTGCACATATGTAGGCATATAACTGGTTTATACAGTCAAATTATGGACTTGAAGGAGAATATAGTTTATATATTATTTTTGGCCATCAGTATAGGACACTTCAAGGGGGTGTGATGATGGGGTGTGACTTAGGGGTTTCAAGGGGGTGTGATGCGCAATATAAGACCATTCGCAAGTATGGCCTCTTAGCCTCTCCATCCCAACTCTTCGCCCACTTTCACGCAGTGGAACCTGTTAAGCCGAGCAACCTAGTGGAAGGCTGGGTATCCAACCCCAGCGGGAAACTAGGTCGGCGAACAAACGGGCGTTCAGGGGATCTAGACGAGGTAGTACCCTGGTGCTACACTAGAAGAGGGCTCTCTAGATTTCATGCTGTCGGAGGCAGGACAGCATTGATTAGGGGCGGCGTTACCTATGTTGTCCCGAGCCCCAGTAAGGTGGGCTACTGCCAAACCCTGCTAAGCCTGGTACCTAAGCCCAGGTTGGAAAAATGGGAAGGTTGATGTCTGGTTGGCGGCCGATTGTAAAAACCAATGCCAAATCTTATATGTATTTCGACAATTGAGGAATGCGATAATGCTAGGGCGTCCCCCGTAGGCGACGCGCAAGTGCAGCACCCGGCACTTGTGGGAAATGGACCAGGGTTGTCGCACCTTACCTGGACGGGGGCGACGTAAGAAGAGAGTTCAGGAGAGAAGATTAAGAGTGGGGAGTTGGAATGTTGGAACTATGACGGGAAAAGGAACTGAGTTGGCTGATACTTTGAAGAGAAGGAGAATGAATATAGTATGTGTACAGGAAACGAGATGGAAAGGTGCAAAAGCAAAAGAACTAGGGGAAGGATACAAACTGTTTTATTACGGAAAGGATAGTAAAAATAATGGAGTAGGAATAATATTGGATTCAGAACTCAAAACTAACGTTGTTGATATTAAAAGGGTAAATGATAGAATTTTAGTAATGAAGCTGATCGTAGATAAATTAATATTAAATATAATAAGTGCTTATGCCCCACAACAAGGCTGTGAACAAGAGGCTAAAGAGCGTTTCTGGGAAGAAGTAGGCTCAGTTTTGTCATTTATACCAGCAGAAGAAGAAATTATACTGGGAGGAGATCTAAATGGACATGTTGGGAATACTAATGTTGGTTATCAACGAGTACATGGAGGTTTTGGAATTGGGGAGAGAAATGACGAAGGTGATAGCATTCTTGAAACTGCTATAGCTTACGATTTAGCCTTAGTAAATACATATTTTAAGAAACAGAAATAGCATCTTATAACATATAAAAGCGGGATACATGCCACTCAAATAAATTTTATTTTAGTCAGAAGAGATAGGATTAAAACTATAAAAGACTGTAAGGTGATACCGGGAGAAGCAATAATTAGTCAGCATAGATTATTAGTAGCAGAGTTAAAGATTGATCTCAATAAAATTAAACAGAAACCAAGAACTGTACCAAAAATTAAATGGTGGTTATTAGACAAAGGGGATTGTGCAATAGAATTTAAAAACAAATTCATAAGTAAAGTAAGTAGTAATCTAGATAAATTTAAATTTTCCACAGTAAATGAAGGATGGAACGAAATAGCGAACTTAATTAGAAACACAGCTATAGAAGTATTAGGCCAGACTAAGAGTTCTAAGAAAATTGAAAAAGAGACATGGTGGTGGAATAGTGAAGTACAACAGACATTAAAGAACAAAAAAAAATGCATTTAAAGATTGGCAGGCCACAACTAATACTGATTTAAGAAATTATAAGAAAAGTGTATACGATCAAGCTAAGAAAGAAGCTAAAAAAAACGGTTGCAAGAGCCAGAAACACGGTACACGATAATTTATATCAGAAGCTAGACAGTCAAGTGGGGCAGAAAGAGCTTTATAAACTAGCTAAACTTAGGCACAATAACAGTAGAGATATAACACACATTAAATGTATTAAAGATGAAGGAGGAAGAGTTTTAGTAAATAATGAAGAAATTAATAAAAGATGGAAAGAATATTTTGATGACCTTATGAATGTAGAAAACAACAGAAACGAATTGAATTGTAACACAAAAGATAATGTGGGACTAGTGCAGGAAATAGACACGTCGAAGGTAAAAAAAGCTCTTAGTAGGATGAAAAATGGAAAAGCGGTTGGACCTGATAACATTCCAGTGGAAGTGTGGAAAGTTTTAGGAGACGAGGGGCTAGAATTTCTTACTAAATTATTTAATAAGATAATGCATGAAGACAAAATACCTGCTGAATGGAGAGATAGTTATTTAATACCGATATTTAAGGATAAAGGGGACATTCAAAATTGTAATAACTACAGGGGAATTAAGCTTACATCACATACATTAAAATTATGGGAAAAGGTTATAGAAAATAGAATCAGAGGGGAAACAGAAATAACGGGGAATCAGTTTGGGTTCATGCCTGGCAAAGGTATTACAGATGCCATCTTTGCCGCTCGTCAACTAATTGAAAAGTATAGAGCTAGGCGCAGAAATCTGCATATGCTTTTTATTGATCTGGAGAAGGCCTATGATCGGATACCCAGAGAAGTGCTATGGATTTGTCTGAGACAGAAGCTGGTACCGCTTAAGTACATTCGGTTAATTCAGGACATGTATGATGGAGCGAGAACACAAGTCCGGTCTCCAGCAGGAACTACTGAAAAGTTTGAGGTTCGAGTGGGTTTACATCAAGGTTCTGCCTTAAGCCCCTATTGTTCGTATTGGTGATGGATGCCTTGACAGCTTGCATTCAGGAGGACGCGCCTTGGTGTATGCTATTCGCGGATGACGTCGTTCTAATAGAGGAAGAAGGGGAAAAGCTTCAGAAGAAACTTGACGAATGGCAAAAAGCGCTGGAAGATGCTGGTTTGAAAATCAGCCGAACGAAGACAGAATACATGTTCTGCGATTTTGGGGGAACTTCCAGCGTTGCGGCCTTGAACATCTCGCATTTACCGCTGCCAGTTTGTACTGACTTCAAGTACCTGGGATCACTCTTGCAGAGCGACGGAGACGTGGATCGGGACCTATACCGGATGGCTTAAGTGGAGACAGGTTACAGGCGTGACATGTGACAAGAGAGTCCCTTTCAAATTGAAAGGGAAAATTTATAAGACCACCGTTAGACCTGCCTTGTTATATGGAGCAGAGTGTTGGGCAACGAAAAAGAAAGATGAGTATAAGATGCATGTGGCTGAGATGCGTATGTTAAGATGGATGTCTGGGGTTACAAAAATGGATAAGATCCGGAATGAGTATATTAGAGGGAGTCTAAAAGTGGCGCCAATAGTCGACAAATTAAAAAGCCATCGCCTGACCTGGTACGGCCACGTAATGAGAAGGGATGCCGAACACCTGGCAAAAAAAATGGTCGACTTAAAAGTAGACGGGTATAGAGGAAGAGGAAGGCCGAGAAAGACGTGGGAAGAATGCGTAAGATTGGACATGGGGGAACGGGGGGTCAGCACAGAGATGGCAAAGGATAGAAGGTTATGGAAGGAGTTGACATACAGAGCCGACCCCAAATAGGGAAAAGGCAAGGAAGAAGAGTATAGGACACTTCTACACCCTTATATTTTCTTTCAAGGTTATATTTTGAATTTGAAAACTAGTTATATGCCTAGATGCAATTTCTTTGGAATTTAAAAAAAAATTCAGAAATAAGACATGTAATTTCAAAATAAAAGTTAGACTACGTTTGTATGAAAATCTTCACACTTGTAACATCTTTCGAGAAGAAAAGTAAAGCTCACCCCGTGGTCCAGAACAGCATAGCTTATGAATTTTTCTATAAAATACTTTGAAAAACATGAAGCTCGTAATGTGAGTTGGTTTTACTTTGTTATTTAAGAATTATGTGGAAACATCGCTGTTGTTAACATGCAAGTCATTCCAGAAGCGCGGAGCTGTAGAGAGGAGTTTTATATTTTTCTGATTTCACCTACCGAATGATTAATGCACTTCGTAAAATATGTGATACCAAGATATGTAAACACACCCTAAATAAAAATGAGTGATCCATATGGCTTCATATTTTTTACGTTTTGGCAACGACGCATTTGTCAATCGGCAGATCAATTAGCATAATATGAATATTCAAGTATACTGTAATTAGCTACTATATTGACATTTCATTTAAAACCTGCAATAATGTTGCCAAGATGTTTAAAAAATTGCCATCAGTCTCAAAAACAAAACTAAGACATGGTAACTCTTCCCAAACGGGACAGCACCTTATGACATATACTAAAGTTACTTTGAAGGCATTAACATTATTAGTAAATTTAAATAAATTTCTGGACGAAAAACCGTTCCCAACAAAGGGGGTATGGCCTATGATGGCATAAACTGCTGCCCGTTTTCTATTACCTACTTGTATAACACTCTTAGTCGCCTCTTACGACACCCGTAGTACAGGACCGGGGTTGTGATAAATTGTATTCTGTTCTGCCGTCACTACACGGTAGTTCGCTAACTACTTACTAGTAAACACCTTCACACCCTAGGTATACGTACCTACTGCTAATAGTACTCTATAAATGACATGCATGGAGGCTGAAAAGTATCTAAGGATATTATAGAAGCTCGAATAAAAATAAAAGTAAAAATTAGTGTAACGTGTTGATAGTTTTTATTTATCCCAAGTTAGCGCTCATCCCCTTGATCAATTGTTGTCAACCTCCGTTATGTTTGTCTTTATATGTATTTGATATATAATATAATTAAAAATTGCCGTGTGGTTTCCGGCAGAGTAGAATAGGACCACTCCAAGTCTTTCCGTGGATGTCGTAGAAGGCGACTTAGGAAATACAAGCTAAACAAAGTTTACAAACATCATGAGATGACCGACCTCTCCAACCCGCCTGGTCAGCGTGGAGAGTGTAAGTCAAATCCTCAGGTTGCTCTGACCAAATATGGCTCTAGTAGTACAGAGAAACCGTGCTCCTGCAGTGGAGATAAAAAGACCTGATGATGATGATAATGACGATAAAATATAGTATCGTTGAGTTAGTATCCCATAACACAAGTCGCGAACTTGCTTTGGGGCTAGTTTAATCTGTGTAATTTGTCCGTATATATTTATTTATCAATACATCGGGAAAAGGAACATGACATACATTTTACTTATTTTGCACGTAAATCAACATGGAAGACTGCGCAATTTTCCTGAAATGTAACCAGGATACGTTTATCGACATATCAAAGGACATCTCTCGAATAGAAATGAAATACGTTTGCGATGGTCCAATGGTCGATATGTGCGAATATTGTAATTCCGATTCCACCATCACAGAATAAGTAGGTATGTGGGTTGAACATAACTACTTCTATATCTCCCTACGCAGTGCGTCGGGTTTGTATTGGCTGGGTATTTTTATGAATGGAAACCATTCCGAATGGATGCTTTATATAATCATATAAAACGCATCCAAATTATCAGTGTAGTTTCTGGGTTATCTAAGAAGGAAAAATTAAAGAAAAACTTTGACTAAAGTGTAGAGTTTGTAGTGAACTTAAGGGTCCTTACCATATATATTTTCATTCAAAGGTAGTCTAGCTTTTATTTTGAAATTACATGTCAGATTTCGGTATAATTTTGTATTTTCAAAGAAATTGTGGTATACATCTAGGCTATAACTAGTTTCAAATTCAAAATATGAGCTTAAAATAAAATACTTATACTCAAGTGTAGACGTTTCCCATACTGATAGTAAAATGATGGTAAAAAATGATAATAAACTATATTCTACTTCAAGTTCATAATTTGACTGTAAAAACCAGTTATGCCTACATATGTGCAATTTCTTTGAAATTACAATTTTTTACCGAAATCTGACACGTTCTTTTTAAATAAAAACTGGACTACGATTGTATGAAAACTCTGCTTCAGTCTAAGGTAAGAGAATAAGGACTAAGATTCATCTCAGGTTACTTAAAACATTAAGTTAGTAAGAGAGTGTAAGGTTAGGGCATGTAGAGTTAGGGGTTTGGCTCCATGAGATTTGATAACTTTTTTACAGTGCAAGCAAAAATTACATTTTACATTACATGAAAATGTTTTGGGTGGGATATAATTTACAGTGTACCTACCTATTGTAGTAAAGTTTCTTCTTCTTATATTTAAGAGCTGGGCTCTTGTCGGTGGAGTGCTTTTCATGTCTCTCTTCCTTCCGCTAAGTTCTTAACTTCTTTACATGTTTTCACGTTTAATTTTTCTTTTATTTGGTCTATAAATTTTCTTCTGGGTTTTCCTACTCCTCTCTAAAGAAGTAAAGTTTACTCACCGTTTATTAAGGCGAACCCATCCGAGGCGTTTGTTGATATCGTCAGGATAACACTGTATCTGTAAACAAACATTTTTATTTACACTTACATTTTTAGTAAATATCACAAAAAATACTAGTAAAAAATATAATTGACTACTTATTAATTTTAATGGAGAAGGCAATGACAATCCAACTGGTTCCATGAAATCATTTACATATGTTTTTCCACAAAATGATAACTAAAAGAACTTTACTCTACTAATAGATAAGAATGAGAACCAGGAAAGCATAGCTGCAAAGTACCTAACATGAAATAATCATAAAAGCGAAGTTAACGAAAATATTGATTAAACTCAGTTTCAATCTAATAAATGAGATCATCATTATCGTCATCTCGTGCACTATTAGACGCTGTTCATTTTACTCATATACCTTCTATTAATGAAAAATTAAATCGCGTAAACTTAAGCACAAGTAGGTAAAGTGTATACCTTAAATTTTAAATTCCTTACTCAACATGTCCCTTGTAACATCGCAGCCGAAATGCCACTGAGACGAATGGCTACTCAACATTTGACACATTTGTCCAATAATCAGACATTTAGACTTCTGGGCACGTTTCTAGACAGATTGGGACAAAACCTTTTTATTCAGCAAGTACGTCCTGAGCAATGTCACCCTGGATATACTACGTTCGCAAAGATTCTGTTCTGTTGAGCGCAGTTGAATTTGCACGGACAAAAGAACTTATCTACATACAATATTCATGATTGTAAGTACACCATATTGTTACCAAAGTAAAATCGTCCTGAATATTACTTGGACGACTGATAAAAGTATTGGCAGGCATGTATGATATGAACAACTCGTGCCCAAACGAAATTTCTCAATACTTTCCATCGAGGAATTTCAATAGCAATAGTGGTATTCAATATAATCAACTTTCCCCAAGGAAATTGCGAATACTTTTGTTCTCCGCGTTTCGTACTTACAAATATACAATCGGATAATTTTATTTGGGTATGCGATTCCAAAATATCCACAGGAATTATATTCAATACCTCAAATGACATGCTGATTTGATAAAGCCCTCCTCTAACAGCAGTGGATGGAGTAAATAGTGCGATAATTAAACCGATGGTCTCTTTTGCACAAAAGTTTTCGATTACCGATAAAGTACCGACAAACGCAATCTAGCTAACCTAGGTGGTAACCAGGTGGTTTGAGCATGGTTGCAGGAATCTCTGAATGCAGACTGCATCGAATAGATCATAGAATATGTAATAATAACTTTAAAACATTAACTGTCTGTTTATCATAATAGTCTCTTCAGGTTTAGCGACTCACTAAACCCCTGCAAACTGCGGGTATCTGCGAGTTTATGTTAATTACTTGAGTTCGTGACTCCCCATCTCATTAAAGCATTAGCGCGTGTAAGTCAATTAAAGAACAGCTTTTGATTTATAAACGTTACAAAATATAATAAGTAGGTATACGTCATCATCATCGTCTTACCAGATTTTGGATGAGTTCTCAATATTAGTTACTTTTTTGCGGTTATATTCTTCGCTTTTATTTTGTAATATACCTAGGCCTCTCTTTGCAACATTTAAATTAAAATTTAATTATTTTTGTCACATATTGGATTTTTTTATATTTGGTTCTCTGGTATGGATTTTGATTCCCTATATAAGTATATATGGAAAATCCTGGTTTAGTAAAATCCCCAATTTTTGAAGACAATAAAATTCAATTGAGGAAGTAGGCGATAACCTCACTTGCAAAAAAAATAAAACTATCACACTGCATTTCTAATTCATTTACATAAAACGCCAATGTTTTAATCGAAACTATTATTTTTTGTCTATATCAACATTTTACTTTAATAAACAGTTAAGATACCAACTTAAATGGTTCAAACATGATGGTAGGTATGGTTAAAATACAGGCATTAGCAAATTGGAAAACTTTTCATCCATGATTCATAAATTCATAATACTTTCGCCCAAGGACGCTCAGGAACACAGGGGCACTTTTGTTTGCGACGAAATTTTGGAAGATTTATTACTATCTTTATGGCCCCGGTGACATATTTATGTAGTGTGGAGAGGTAGAAATGTTGTGAATTAATGAAGACGCATATTTTATGCCTTACTTATGTAAAAAAAATATTAATGGACGTACACGAATTAATATTATTTTTTCCAAGTGTCCGATAGAATAGCATGATCTTTTGGTCTTTTGGCAAGTTTTTCGAAACTGTTTTTTTTGATGAGCCGTGGCTTGTACATTTAAATATAGGTCTTCTTACAACACTAGAATAAAGTTTAAAGTAACTTTTGTATATCTAACATATGTGATATTGTTTTTAATTCATGGGGTGAAGAATCATTTAAAGAAGGATTTCACATTTCTAAATACATTGTCGCTAACAAAAAGATTTACTTCGTTACTTAAAATATCATTAAAGTTATAGAGGAAGATCTCTCAAGTCTGTCTTAGTTACAGAATAATTGTACAACGTACTATCGAAGTTACTAACCCTTTAAAAGTAAGTGCATAGAAGTTCTAAAGCGATGGCATTCCGCAATAAGCTAAGTTTTAAGATTGTACATCTGCTTTGTACTTAGAAATTCTCAGACAAAGAACAAAGCGCTTCTTGGAATCATCACAATTTTACGATAACTGTGGTATTACCGACCGTCGATTGATCAATTAAAATATTTTTCCTCGGGGCATGAATAGAAATACTATCACTAGTACGGTCTTCTTATTTTTATGTCACAAATAGTTTGATAAATTCTTAGGCCGATTCGAGTGATCGATCTTATGGTATGATAATTTTTTATTTTTGTTTGCTTTTTAATCAAATAATTATATTATAAGCCTCGTTTATCATAGACTATAACCTAACCTTACCGCATCTACACTCTTTCTCTTTGATCGTTCTACAAAGATGCATCCTAGATACCTTGTCCATTCAAAATGTTAATTGATTTATGAATTATTATTAGAAATATATGATGAATTAATATAAGAAGTTTTTCTATGTATAGCTTAATACAGGTTAGGTATACATATTGCTCGATTGATAAGATAAATCCTGTCTAGTCAATGTAATGTTCAATATGTATGTGTTAAGAACAATCTCAAAATATAAAAGTTTGGTCGTGGTGGCTTTTTTGGTATAATTATAGTAAAGGTGTACATAATGGGTAATCATAGTATAAGGCTTAGTTAGTTACATATAGAAATTTTAGTGGTAAAAAGCTTAGTTACATATCATAATGAGGTCTTTTTATGTCCACTGCAGAAGCACGACCCTCTCTGTACTACCTGAGCCATACCTGGACAGAGCGGCCATCTGGACTTGGCCTACACTCTCCTCGCTGACCAGACGTGTTGGAGAGGTCTCATTGATGTTGTTTAGCTTGTATTTCTTAAGTCGCCTTCTACGACATCCACGGGAGGACTTGGAGTGGCCCTATTCTTCTCTACCGGAAACCACACGGCATTCTGCCGGAAACCATACGGCATCTTATTAGTTACATATATTATATAATTTTTATTGGTAAAAATGTTAGAAATCGGGTCGTACATAGCCAGACACTATAGTGTCTGGCTTTGGGGGTTGGGGTCTCAAGGGGTTGAAACCGCACTTATAAGTGCGGTTTCAACCCCTTGCATGTTGATGATTGTTGTTAAAGTATCAAAAATTGTAAGTCTTCTTCCGCCATAGTATAAAAGCTGAATTTTATATGTGTGTTTATGAAACTACCAATTGATGTTTATTCATCAACCAGATAGTTATGTACATATTAAGTTTACTTTTTCTCGATCTTTATCACGCCAGCCACACATATTTTCTGCTTGATCCAATGGTTGACCGGGATAGAATCATCATCATCATCATTTCAGCCGCATAACGTCCACTGCTGGACATAGGCCTCTCCCAAAAATTTGCAAAATGACCGATCAAGAGCGGCCTGCATCCAGCACTTTCCAGCGACCCTGGTCAGGTCATCTGACCACCTTGTAGGTGGGTGCCCTACGTGGGGACGGTGGGTACGCTTCGCTTGCCAGTACGCGGTCGCCATTCAAGAACCTTTTTGCCCCATCGGCCATCGGTTCGTCGCGCTATGTGGACCGGGAGAGAATGCCATATAGCATTAGGTCCGCCACTTGTACGTTTTTTTACTGTGCAATAAAGTTTAAACAAATAAATAGTTTCGATTTCTAACGTATTATCAGTGGTCGGATAGTCGGATGCATATTTGCCTAAAGTTAATTTTTGGCTAGGAAATTATAGAAGCGGCTTCTTAAAACATATTTTTTAATTTAAATTCTAAAAAAATCGGGAATGCTAAACTAATTGGATGCATATTTACCTAAAGTTAATTAATAAAAACTAAATTTACTACTAAACTAAATTTGATCGGAATCGCGAGATTTTTACAATCGATACAAAAGTGTATTCCATATAAGCCAACACGTGGACGTAAGTAAACAACGCCTTACCCGATTTGAATCTATAATCAAAAAACAAATGTTGATCCCGTGATTTTTCAGATACAAAAGTGCACTTCATAACTGCCCACATCTCAACTTGAGGTAAATATGCATCCGATTATCCGACCACTGCTTATTATGAACAAAATAAAATTTAAACTAACCTTTATATTACGACGGCACTGAAGCTAAATTTTGTACACCTTTACTACCTGATAATATCTACCAAAGCCACCACGGCCCAACTTTCATCGGAGAATGTTCTTACACATACTTATCAAACATAATATAGACTATACAGACTTTATCTTATCAATCAAACAATATAACCCAGACAAACTTAGTACTTTCACTTCTCTTCAAATTGGAGAAAGTGCTAACTCATAAGCAGCTCATGATCTTCATTACAGATTATATAGCCATTTCAGTTTAATACGCACCCACTATAGTGGTATACTCCGGTTTTACATTGTCAGATATTGGCTTTAATAAACATTGCCTGTTTTGAAATAACCGATCAGAATTTAATTGTAGCAAAACAGGCAATGTTTATAAAATGTGTAAGTATCTGTATTTAAAACAGTGTAAATGTAGCTCATGATTTATTTGTATTTATCCCCAAAATGTGCAAGTTAGGTTAAACCGGTATAGGTGTGATTTTATACTTATTACTACACAGTTTACTACACAGTTTACACGTACATATTTCTATAAAAAAATGTTCTTTATTTTAATTTAAAATAAAATCTACTTACAACAACATTAAGGTTAATATTTTTTTATTAATAACTAAAGTGTTGTGGTACTTTTAATATGGTTTTTATAATGGTTTTACATGCAAAATGATATATCGTATAAAAAATACCACACTGTGGCTTTACATGGAATGGACTTTACTCTGAAATCGTGAAGAGTTCTGTGTTGTTTCTTTTTTCATGATTTTAGAGTGTCATGTCATGGTAAGATTGTTGTTTTATGGGCTATGTATCTGATATACTTTTCAAAGATTTATTTAGAAACACTAACTAGGTCCTTACTAGCTTTCCAGAATTACCACTTGACTGCTGACACGAAACGAAATTTAGTAATGATGCAACGCGTTATTTGAAAAGTAGTTCTAGATAGGAACATAGATATTATTTATCATTTCCAGACAAGGATGCATATTTCATAATTCAGCATGAACTGAATTTAATGAATATGCATGGCTTCATGGTTGGGTTATGAAATGAAATGAATAATATGCGAAATATTTCTGCGCAGGCTTTCTCTGGTCTAGTATTTGTAATTTGGAAAAAATAAAACACATGAACAAATGATGCTACACAGGCTTTCCTGTCGGATATTTCTATAACTGGTACCATAAAAACAGGAATGTGGTAACAACTAAACAAAATCACAGCCCGCTCGTAACGTACCCAACTACCCACAACAACGGGTCTCATTATTTTGAAGTCTTAAATTACCAGAGCAATACTGAATTCTAAAATAAATTCCTCACAAATAGGAAAGTTTTGCGTCTCGTCTTAATACAAAATGAGTGAGAGAGAGGGCACAGTCGCGGGCGTGCCTCCAGCCGACATAAAATTTTCTGAGGCGCTTTGACCGCTTGCAAATTGCAGAGTGCAAGACGCGTGTTTCCAAACATGCTTTTATTTTGTCGTTAGTAGTGTACTATTGGAAGTAAACATAGAATTGTGAAGAAAAATTGACGTCTCGATTACCGCATGCTTAATCGTTATTTAATGATTGATGGTTTTGGTTACGGGCGTGAAGCTTGGACGCTGACTTTAAGGGAAGGAAACAAGCTGCTAAGGGCGGTGAGAAAGATCCTCCGTAAGATTCTGGGACTAACACAAAGAGAAGATGGAAGGTGGAGGATCATAAAGAACCAGGAGATTGAAGATCTAGTGTCCGAACCAAATATCATCAGTGGAACGAATGCAGCTAGGCTTTGTTGGCTCGGACACGTAGAAAGAATGGGAGAGGATCGGGCGTTGAAGAGAGCCTACATGGGTCGGCCGAATGGCGGAATGGCCACCGACCATTTGGTTCCCCCCAGGTACAGATGTGGGCTAACGAGGTAGAAAGACCTGCGGTGCCTCGGAGATGACTGGCAGCAACGCTTACAAGACCGCAAGAAAGTAGTAGTCGGAGGCCAAGATCTACTTTGGGTTGCTGCGCCACCGATAGTAAGGTTTTGTTAAAATGAATACCAATATACTTACATAAAGGAAATTGAATAAAATTGCTACTCACTTTTGAAAATGGGTCTATACATTTGGCGCTAAATGCCATGCTCATGCCTTTGACCGAAAAGAATAGATACACTAATTGACGAAATATAAGTTCTAAGTAAGTAATAACCCCTGAACATTTCTTCTGAGACGTATCTAATATTTTCTTTTAATTTTCAAGAATATCTGTTGGATATAAAGTGTAAGTTTGTACATTTAGATTTTCTTGCGAGACAGTTACTACTTTTGCAACTAAGTAAGCGGAATTTCCTTTTTTACTTGTTTTCGCAAGCTGGTTTTAGATGAGATATTTCATTACCTCACTAAGGTACATTCTGATTCGTGTACCTGAGCTGAATATGGATCTCATTTAACATAATATAATTATACTAAACGTCAAAAATTAATTATTAAAAAGGCTAACTAACGTTAAAATGAGAATGCTAAAACTAATGTTATCTATATCTTATATCTTGTTTAAAACACATTTCATCTGCATTATTTCATAATTTTGAAACACCGATTCTCAATTTTCAATAAGTACCTATTTCTATTTCATTTGTGGACATTTACAATAAATAAGTATTGTTTGGAGCTAGCTCAATAGTGTAATTTGTTCTAGACATATGATTAATGTCACTGAATTTATCACTTCGAAGTAGTTAACGCACGCATGGTAAATTTGTATGTATATATTTGATACCTAAACGGGGAGGGACACAGGCACAGGCCTGATAATACTGAGTCTTGCAGTGGATAGCGGGCGCAGAAAGGGCGCCCGCCGGATATACGCCCCGCTCGCCGATATAATCTCCAGCAGTGGCTGAGCAAACGCGTTTTATTTCGAAACGCGATACATAAACGACTCTTTGATGTTATTTGATTTTCATCTGACATTCGCTCAAAGCCAAAGTCGTTTGTTAATTGTATTGTTCGCCCCACAGCTTATTTACATTCGGACTCAAAACGTGAGATGAAGCCGCTCAAATGATCGGGATATTGGGCTGATTGATTTTGGTGTAGAAAGTAAATTGATTCCGTAGGACTTCGCTTTCAATTTATATTTTTTGTCGTATATTTATAACGCCCGCAATTTGGGCGGTGCCAAACAGCCGTTGCCAAGCGATCTTTGATCACTTATTCGTTTTAGAATTTAAACGTAATTTACTTCATAAGTTTTTATTGAAAAGAAAAGTCATTCGTTATCTTTTTTAAAGCAAGAGATGACATGTCGTGTAGCGTGTATAACGTGATAAATCGAGGCATTACGTGTGAACGCCATCGCCGGGCCCAGACCACGGCGTGATCTTCGCAACAAATGAGCTGTGATTATAGGAACCCTCGTCGTGTGGCCACAAGTTGCGACCGTACTCGTAAATCACCAGTGTGGTGGCCGCACTGCACTCTCACAACCCGTGACGGCACATAACCGCCTCTTTATAAACGCAACATATTAAATTCCTCGCAAAATGACTCATTGCACTGGACTATAAAGCGAATAAATTACTCGTACGTCGTACAATTTTCAGCTCATATTTTTAAATTGAAGACATCAATCATTGTTCGTGTTTTTTTGCAGTCGTAGGCACAAAGGAGATATTCTTTGTGGCCGTAAAACAAATTGGACTGTGGCTGAAACCGAAGTAAAAGGGATAGTTTGGTTAAAACAAGGCTTTTATCGGACGAACGAGCCCGCGGCGATGCTCCTTTAGCCGCTTATCCTAAGCGTGTTCCCCCTCCTCCTACAAGATAAATCCGAGTGCTCAGCACGATTGAGGGAGAGAAGAAAGAACAAAGGTGTAAGTACTTGGCCCTGACCTTTCAGCTGATGCGCAATGTCGCTATTTCGCTATTTTAGGAAAGGATTTTTATTGTTAAAGTTAGTTGAAGTGTGGTATAGCTGGATATGCACAAAAGGGCCGAACAAGACAGCTATTTAGTGAGGGTACCTATTGTATGCAGATTTTGCATTCACAAAGTTACAAAAGTAATACTTGTACCATTTAGTTATAATGAGTACCTTGAACAAACATATTTTTATTTTAACCACATACATTTTATAGCCTATTTTTAGCAGTACACTGTAATAAATGTGGACCCCGGTCTCAGACGCAACACTGCTGAAAATTAAATCGGGAACAGTATCTTACCCTGTTCTAAAGAAAGGAGTTAAGGAAAAAACCCTTCTAGACTGCTGCCTAAAAGTGTTTCAATCTCTTTACTTCCAATCTGATAGACCCTAATACATTAGTTTATCCAGTAGACGTAATGTTCTCAAGGTAAATTGACAAAATCATCTTTGCGTGTCGACGCACTAAATGATCGACCTTGGGCACTTGGGCACATACTATTTAGCGGTGATCGCTAGGGAAATCACCCGAGTTCGCTTATCTCATCTCATTAAATAGCTGAGGACAAGGGCGAATCGGCCCTGCCTCCGGGGAGATGAGGCCTAGATATAGATAAAGAAAGCAATAGATAGCAATGGACGATCTGGGTGTTTTATTTAAATTAATTTCAATAAAAACTTGCTTATAACTGTTTAGATTATTCGGCTTTTTTGTCAAGATTCATTCGAGTGAGTGATGGTACAGTAGCAAATATGCAGAGGCTGCCATGCAGACTAAATGGATATCATTTAAGTATAGACGGCGGTACATGTACAGGCATACGCTCTTTCAACTGAGCTTTCGACGAAATAAGTGTGCTGGGTTTAAACCAGGAACATCGACCGTCTCAGGCATACGCTCTCCCAACTGAGCTATCGATGAGATAAAAAAACTTAAACTTGTGAAATTACCTTTTGCTGCATTTCGTGGCGGAAAAATCATACACTTTTTTTCCCTTGCCCCTGTCCATACCACCCAAAAAAGTAACTTCGTTCTAAAGAATCTCAACAAAAAAGAATAAATAAATGTAACAAATTTTCTTGAGTTCGACGTGTTTGAATAAAATGCGTTGTCCATTTTCATAGTAGATCTAAGCCTACAGAGGCTTCAGGCATCCTCAGGCTTTAGGTATAAGATCTTCGGAAGCCGTCGGTCATAGCCCTTTAGTGTTTTCAAGTTAAACATTTGCGTACGAGTACCAACAACCTCTTGTTTTGATCTCACACAACTGTTTATACACAAATTCATACTCAAATATGAGTTTATAACGATAATGTACAGTAGGTAGATACTGAGCCAGTGTTTTTTTTTTAATTCACTAGCGTGTCAAATTTTATATTTATAACACATAAAGTACAAATTTTAAGAAAGCAAATTTACTTATTATTATATAATAATAGATAGAATTGGGTAAATTACGTAGCTAATCTAAAACGATCGCTGGTTTTTATTTTCTATGACATAAATATGTAATGTTCCTAATAGGAATTTCATATTTACCAAGGTAATAACCTAAAATATTTCCGTACTTATTAGATCTTATTGTAATCCCAGTCCATTTTGAAAGAAGATTCAAAAGCCTCACAACACAAACCTATCACGAGCCATAATAATACTTTCCTCTACGAATTAGCAAAAATAAACATCTACATTTTGTTTTATTTTTGCACTCAAATAGACCACCTATTGTGGTATAAAATGTTGAGTCTGAGGCTTAAGAAAAGCAGACAAAGATTGCATTCAAGTAAGGTTCCATTTAATATCCACATGCAGTCTGAGATGGAAACAAAGAGAAGATACAACAACGCTTGCATTGCACTACTCGTACTTTGCTCTTACTTATGTCACAGCTTATGTGTAAGTTTTTAACCGAATTCAAAAAGGAGGATTACTCGAAGAAGTCAAGATTAATTTTGAAAATTATTTTTTTGTTTGTAGGAGCATACTTGTTAGGTTGTACCATAGTTTGGCGTTGAAGTCGGTTTTTAGTTTAAAAATTATATTGCATACCTAATTAGATGTCAAGTTTTAGAAAATCTATCTGCTTCATCTTAGCGTGTTTCTGGTTCCATCCTCAGCTGTACTGCTTCGGTGCCTGGGGAGGGGTTTCCCACATTTCTCCAAATATAATGTATAAGTCAATAGTCAGTCAAGGATAGGAATACTAATAGACAAAGGCTTTCCCATTAATTCTTTTCGTCTCTATCTTCTCTGTATGTATGTAAAAATATTTTTATTTTCTAAGGCCGAAACTCCATTGCAGCTATGTGTTAAAAACCAATGAAATTGCATTGTGATATATTGAAAAAGATAGATAGGAGTAGTATACCTATACGTGTTTATTAAATCAAACATCTAACCTTTTTTTTGTAGCAATAGAAGTCCATAGTCTCTGCCTACCCCTGCGGGAAACAGGCGTGAAATTATGTATGTATCTAACCTTTCAATTTTGTAAAGTCGGTTAAAAAACGCCTTAAAATTTTAAATTGTGATGAAGCATCAACTTTAGTTTTGTAATGCTGTATCTTCTCCACAATTGACATCAAAGCTACTGCATTTCGTCTAAATTAAAAATAAAGCGCTTCAGCGCTTCAGTTTCAGAGGATTCAGTTTAGACAAAACGCTCATCCATCCAATTCAATTACTAAGGAAAATAGCTATGCGGCGAAAGTTCCACTTTCTTATTCAAATAACCCTGGAACAAAGACTATTCATTAAAATAATCCGAAGCAAGCGCTGAGCGGTGGGTTATACATATTATAATGCTACGAATTAGGTAGACAAGACCAGAGTCGAGAAAATTAAGGTTTAGTAAAGCATTTTAGTTAAACTTTTGTGGTAATATCACGTTCTGTGTTGTAGAGTTATTTCAGTTGGTTCTGTATTTCTTCTAAGAATGAGGTGATATCCTAGACACGGCACGCATTGTCAGGTTTCTCTCTCTGGGGCCCTGACCACCGGTAGCTTGGGCCTTACCCCCGCTGCCAGTGGGCAGCTATATTAGGTTTTTTATAATGTATTTATATTTTGTAGTTTTTTTTAAAGATTTCACTTTTTATAAATGTATTATAAAAACCTAGTATATATTATAAAATAAATAAAAAAATAAATAAAAAAATAATAATAATTATAAATAACTGGCCAAGTGCGAGGCGGACTCGTGCACGAAGGGTTTGATGTACTCGAGCCCCTCTAAAATATGTATTTTATTTTAATTATTTATTAAAGTGAATATACAATTGACTATTCTTTAAACATTTCAAGCGTCTACCTGTTGCCGTTACTAATATTAAGCAAAAAAACGGCAAAAAATCGCGTTTGTTGTATGGGAGCACTCTGGTATTAGCATTTGTTGTTATATCAGCAACAAAAATAGGTACATGATTGTGATACGGTTCATTAAATACAGCTGGTGACAGACGGTCAGGCAGACAGACGGACAGTCACCGGAATCTTAGCAATAGGGTCCCGTTTTACCCTTCAGGTACGGAATTCTAAAAAAGAAATGAAACTGGCACGAAACAGATCCGTTCTTACATAATCCGCTTTTTATCCACAACACAATATAAACGTAGTCATTAAAAATGTATATATTTGAAAATTACCTCGTTACGGAGAGTTCCTTAAAAGTTATAATAAATACGTCCCGTAACTCCTCATCAAGTCTCGTCCGATGTAACTCGTGCTATCTACAAAGTACAAGTTACGAAATAAAGCTGCCTGTACACGCTCGTCTGAAAGCTAAGTCGCCAGCGCAATATCATTTGACGATCTTAGGTACCGAACTTCATTTTCTTGGTCATTTTCTTGGCTCGTCGCTTCCGTTGGATGTGATATGGGACGTTTCTGTATTAAACTCAAGTGTTTTACCAAAAAAAAGTATATTTGTTGCTTTATATTCCTTGATACAAATGAAGGAAATTTCGCCAGATTTGTGAATTCCTTTAGAATATTTAATTGTAAAAACTTTGATCCACAATATACAATTGTTTACAATTAACGGACTAACGCTAAAAGCGTTCTCTCCCAGTCAAACCATAAGGATATACAGAGATTTGGTAGCGGCCCAAAATTATTTAAATAAAAGAACGCATAGATACCTAATTAATGTACCTACATAAATTTACATACTTACCTATATATATTTATATAGGTACATACATAAACATACATATAATCTATAATATACAAATATACAGATATACACACGTTTAAACCCACAGAATTCTCTTTTAAGTCAGAGGTTACAAACAAGTCAATCCCTTGGGACCAAAAAGGTTCAACTACAAACGAGAACGGTGCAGCAGAAAACGAAATTTTCACCGGACAAAGTTGGAAGTAAACAGTATTTTTAGAAAGTTATTTCTGTCCGGTCGCAAATGCACTGCTTAGCATAATGATAAATGCAAACAACAGCATACAACTCCATACAATTCCATACAAACACCGCACCGTGAGTCCGGAAGACGAGGAATAACGTACACAACTTAGAACCGTAGATTGCATAATGACTACAAATATTTGCTTGCGATGGGAATTGAATCCAGGACCACCGCGTAGTCAGTGTGTGAATTTCCAAAGTCACATTAATGATACAACTTTATACGAAGATTCTATAAATTTTAAGCTTTTAAATAAACGACAATTGTTGTCTGTTTTTTGATTATCGAAATTTTCTCCTGTCCCAATATTAGGAATACCTAACCGCGGCTCGAAACCGGGACCTCCAGTATGACAGCATGGCATGAATGCTACTACGCCATAGGGGACCTTTGTCTCCTATACCTACCTCCCTCAGACGCCTCTTACAAAACCCTAAAAAAAGGATCTTTTCAATTAGTTTAATTATATAAAAAAATAGTACACATATGTACGTGTAAGTACGCCCATGTGGAATCGTATTCATTTACGATATGCAGAACATTTAAGCAATATAACAATTATCCAACTTCGCTGTTTCTTTAAGGGATTATACAAGCAGAGATGTAAACAAGAGAACTCCATTTTGAAGGGATTACGTTTAAAGATAAACAACAGTGTTATTTCAATTTTGCAAGGACGTGACCCGGCATTCATTACAATCGGATGTAATTAAGATGTAAAGACTTTAGCACCCTGGAATTTTCCCTTAAAAATTACGTACTAAACCAATTTATATAAAATCTCTATGGGACTTAGTTTTTCAAATCCGTTGGTAAATGACGCGGAGATTTGACGTAACAAACCGACTTTTTAATAAAAACAACCGAATTGATAGCCTTCTCCATTTTTTTGGGAACCGTAACCAAAGGATGCGCTATTATTGAGACTCCGCTGTCTGTCCGTCTGTCCAGGAGCTCTATCTATTGTAAACCAAATTATGTACAACTATCAACTATGGCCACATAACAACAAATACTAAAAATAAGATAAAGTTAAAAATTTAAGTAGCTCGTCATACAAGAAACGTGATTGTTTCAGCGTTTTTAACTCTCTCTTTATAAAATTAACTAGATATCTACTCGAAAAATTCACAGATTATGTATTAGTATTCAGCTTTAACAACAAAAACTGAAAATATTTTTTTATAAGATTGTACGGAGGTACGGAATACTTTATGTACGAGTCCGACTCGCACTTGACTGGTTTTTTAAATTAAGTAGAAGAAAACTTATAATCAGACGCTGCAAATATTGATCGAACTGTTTGATCAGCGTATTTACTTATTTAGACAATACGGTGACGAGTGTTGACTGAGCAATCGAATCGAGCTATCGGATCGATCTTACTCGTTTGTGTAAATAACAAATTCAATCATGTCCAATACTTTTTACTCCGTTATTGCAACCAAAAATAATAAGAAACTGTTATGAAGTATTTGCGAGTTAGTATCAAATGGTCTTAACATCACCAGCCTATCTTTATCTCAGTCTGTTGCTGGTTGCATCCTCAGCTGTGCTTCTTCTAAATGCTATTCTTAATAATCTACATCGAAAATGACCAATTTATCTTCAGGACAATACTGCTATTAAGAGACACAATTATAAAGAGACAAGAGTAGTTGAAGTCAGAGATAAACCGCGAACCTGATGTAAACTTAGTTGGACAGCAGTTTGACAGCACTTCACTTAGAAAGTTCGTGGATTGTAATTACTATAAGACCGGGGGATTTCTGCAACTGTACTAGTTGTGAGCGCTAATATAGGTAAAATACTTGAGTACGCAGTGTGAGAACTGGATGGCAGCGGCCGAGGACAGAACGGGATGGCGCAGACAAAGGGTTCTTACGCCCAGCAGTGGGGTTTTGAAAGCTGATGATGATGATGACTTGAGTACCTAATAACAGTAGACTACGTTTCTATCTAAGTGCACTGAACAGGAAACAATATAAGCGTGTCCTGGCTGTCGTCCTTGTATGGTAGTCGTCAAGCTACGTCAGATGTCTTTAGCTAGTTTAAAAAATCTGACACTAATGTCACGGTCTTCTTTAGTGCAAGCCACTTACTCACACGATAAAAGATTATAATACTCAGTTAGTTTCGAATTATATACTATACTGAAGACTTTACACGCAAAAAGATCTATCACAGTTGCAGCTATTTACATTCGTGTCTGTTCTTAATTACAATCCAACTTTCCAGCGAAAGTGCTGTCAAACTGCAGTCCAAGTAAGTTTCCATTGGACTTGCGGTTTATCTTATGCTGTCTGTGATTATCTAACATCTACCTCTTCAAATCTTGATGTAACCTTGTAAGTTGTCTTGTTTTAGCAGTTGAAACTTACTAACTGTGCCCGAGAGCTTCGCTCCCCGTGAGAATTTCGGTATAAAAAATATCCTATGTCCTTCCCTGGGTATGAAATTATAACCATATCAAATTTCATCTAAATAGATTCACTGGTGTGCGTGAAGTGGTAACAAACGTACAAACAAATATACAAACTCACTTTCGCATTTATAATATTAGTAGGATAGGATAAGTGTTGCAGAAAAAGGCAAAAAGAAATACAGGTCCAAAAAATCAATTGAAACTGAAGAAAAGCTTAAGCTCGAGCGGCGCTTACTCCGCAGTATTATCACAGAAGAGAAAAATCCAACAAAAAAAATAGGCCTAGAAAATTCTCTATTCTGCATATTTTCTCTCTAATCCCTGTCGTTACTTTTGAAGTCGTCTGACCATCTTATTCTAGGCCTTCGATCTTTTGCACAGCTGTGGGATACGAATAGCTTAAATAAAAATAGAATAAAATGTTAACATTTTATTAGATAAATTTATCTTACCTTCTAATTTCTAAGGTAAAACGAAAAATAAAGGTTATCCTTGAAGACAGTTATCAAGCATTGTATTAATAATTTACTCTTCTAATTTCCACGAAAGCTCTAATCGAGGTCCCGGCCTTGTGTTGTGCTACAAATGGTATGATACACCTACCACGCGTAATTGAACGTGCAACGTAGTTGTTACTGTTGGCAGTTGCACAAAGTTAAATAATAATAGCAACCTCCGCACAAATTATACAAAATATACAAGTGTAGCATTGCTTATTATTACAAATAAATAAAGAAATAAATATATAGGGACAAATTACACTGATTGAGCTAGCCCCAAAGTAAGTTCGAGACTTGTGTTATGGGATACTAACTTATCGATACTATACGTAAAACAAATACTTATATAGATAAACATCCAAGACCCAGGACAATTTGAAAAAGGCCATTTTCCAACTTGCCCTGACCGGGGATGGAACCCGGGACCTCTGCGTGGCGGACTAGCGTGGTGACCACTACGCCACGGAGGTCGTCATTTACAAGCTTTTATTTAAATTGCAATGTATCTTGTATGTATGTATGTATGTATGAATGTTTGTTTATCCTCAACCGATTTAGCTGAAATTTTGTATACTTGTGTATGTCAAATGACAATAGAATTTTCAAAACGACCGTTCGAAAGCGGCCATAATTTATTTATTTATTAGTTTTATTACACTTTGTTGTTCCAAAGTAAACATATACTAAGTAAATATTAAAAACTTAAGTAAAATTTAATGCACAACTGCACAATTATTGTTTCATGAATAAGGTAAACAGATACTGTAAAAAAACTTTCCGTAACGCCCAATGACAACCTTTCTGAAAAGTTACTGCACCCGAACTAACGTGAGATCTATCTACAACATTATACAGATAATCTTCTACAATATTTTTATTGTATAGTTACCTCACAAAGTTGAAAGATAATGGCACCCAAGTTGTTTTGCTACAGCTCCATGTACCTCAGAATTCAGCGCTTTGTGAATTTGTGCATATCTCGTGCATTCAAGGTGTATGAAAAGAAACTTGGTATATTTTGTAATCTTTTTCTACCTGGGTATACTAACAAAGATACAAAGTTAGAACATATTTTTAAGTTTTTCTGTGTAAATGCGTTTTCAAGTTATACCTAAGTATATAACATAAATTTATTTAAATGAAAATCAAAAGATAATGAAAACTTTTGAGTATGTAAAGTTACATTAACATACAATAAACAGAACATAAAGATAAATAAAGGGCCAAGTACGAGTCGGACTCGCGCACGAAGGGTTCCGGACCATTCTATAAAAAAAATACATGTGTTGTATGGGAGCCCCACTTAAATATTTATTTTATTCTGTTCTTAGTATTTCTTCATTACAGCGGCAACAGAAATACATTATCTGTAAACGTTTCAACTGCCTTGCTTTTACGGACGGACAGTCAGACGGACAGTCAGACTTCTTCTGTTTGTTAGTGACTAACACTAGTGTCAGAGTTTTTAAACCGCCTTAAACGCCTCTGACATGGTTTTAGGTAACAACCAATGTCAAAGACAGTGACCGGGATCGACGGCTTAACGTGCCCTCCGAAGCACAGATCATCTTACTTATCAGACAATCAGGTGATCAGCCTGCAATGTCCTAACCAAACTAGGACAACAACACAAAGTTAGACTGTTTTTACCGTTTAGGTACAGAAACCCCAAAAAAGTAATTTCATAAGCAGATGGCGTAAAGATGATTCGTTATAAAATTAAGGTCCCAGGCGAATCGAGTTTTTCATACCGGCGGCGTGTGTTAAGGGTTTTTTAATTAAACCTCTTTCGTTGATGATTGATGATCATGAGTAACCCTCAAAAGTACTTAGCTTTTGTGGGAAGCGCACCCGTTTCTTTCCGAAATTCAAGTTTCAAAATTGATTTTTAATAAAAAGTTATTAAATTTTTATGTAAGTTAGACATATCTGGAAACTTCTTTACAGATTAAAATTAAACAGAGTAAATCTAAAGTAAAACTAAGCTCAGAATAATAAAATCTAAATCTTAGGTATGTTAATAGCTGACAAAATTACGCAAAATGGTACAATAGTATACGTATGTATAGAGTACAGCCATCTCAAATGTACTGATATGCCTAAAAGATGGCTCTAGAGGAAGAAGAATATTATACAATAATAATATAATATGTGTTTCGATAAAATACATGTACATTCTCAACATACCAAAAGTCTTAAAGTGAGAGAATAAAAAATTAGAGATTCAAAACACTTTTTGGAAACTTTGTTGAGTTTTGTCCAATAAATCTAAACTATCTTGACGTTGGAAACATATACTCGTATTTCAGAGCAAAAAAGCTTTCAGTGAAAGGAGAAATGATTGAGAAAGTTTCCTTTTGATGACGTAAAAATATTATAAGTACATAATAAATCAAAAAGAGGAATATTATGTGAAAATGTCGTCTTATTACTTACGTGACGTGCCCTTGCGAATGCCCCTAGGAAGCGTTACACGAATGTTAGCAATTGTACAACATTGACTATAGGTATGTACGTGAAAACATATATATATATAAAGAGGTTAAGAACTTAGCGAAAGAAAGAGAGACATGAAAAGCATTCCTCCGACAAGAGCCCAGCTCTTAAATATAAGAAGAAGAACTATAAAAATATTGAAAGTTGAATACCTAATAAAATTTAGAAATTTAAAATTTGAATTATTCTTAACATTATCAGTTTATCGGTTTTACGTTTCCTAAACCTGAATATATTCGCGCAAGATCATCAGGTCATCGCCCCCATCATTCAGTGCTAACTATGCGTCATACTGCAGTTTTGCATGTATTCTTAGAATTAAGAAATAGAACTGTGAGTCAGTAGTCTTTCGCCAAGGACTAGGCGACGACAATAACGGGCGGACACGTTTATTTTTGTCTACAAATACAAACATGTGCAGGTTTTATAAATAGGTTTTGCTCATTTATACAAAAAGACAGAAAAAAACATCGTAAACGTTATCTGATCTCACTGATTTTTTAGTATGTTTTTGGTATAATATGTATAAAAGGTATTGGTATAAAAGGTTTATAGATACCGAGTTTCGTTTACCTTTTCGTTACACATTATATGTACTTATATATTTTATAAATACAGCAAACTTTGAAAAAAGGAAGGAAGGATTCTAGTTTTTTACATGTATCCTATATCCTTACCTGGGTCTCAAGCTAAATCCATACAAAATTTCTTAAAAATTGGTATAACCTTTCTTGAGCTATAAATAGGTTAACTACTACGTTTTAAATTTTAAGATTAGGAGCACCTACCTATAGCCAACATAAAGAGTACCCATAAAAATTCTACACTCGAACATGTAAAATGAAAACTTATTTAAATAGAGAAATTTTATCTGCGGGTAACATCTTCTATTACCAAGTTTTGATTATATGCACAAACTTTTGGCATCCATTAGCGTAGATAGTGAAGTTATTTCAGTTCGTAAGTGCTTATCATGTTCAAGGTTTTACAGCAACTTTACGTTATTATAGACAAGGTTTTAACCTGCTACGAATATGTGGTTTATTCACATGTATTTTTGAGACCATTCTCCTAGAACAAAATATTGCCTAATATGTAAGTATCATGCACAAAAAACTCGCTGATCTGAGGTACTATTTTTGAAACGAGGAGTCATCTAAACGAATTGTTTTTCCAAACAATAAACCGTTCGGTTAGTGACTCCGCTTTTAAAAAATGGCACCACTGTTGTTTTCTCTGTTTTTCTCGGCCTGATGAATGGATAAACAAACTAATAGATACACTAATAAACCTTTTATTTACACAGCGTCTTCAGGAATATACTGAAACTGTTTTAAGTGTACATTTAGTCCATTATACTGACCAACACAAGGAATATTATTTCAAAATAAGTCCAAAAATGGTTTTCTATTAACTAATCGGTTAACTTGTATCTAAAGCCATTTAACTTTACTCCAAGGCTTGTATGGAAGTCCTGAAATTATTTTTCGTGTTTCGCTTTAACAATTTTAAGGTTACATACATGTGATTCAGTGCATGATACTGAACAACTTTTCCCAAGGAACATATTATGTTCCTTATATATTTTCAGCATGTTTTCTTAGATTTTATTCTTTATTCACAAAAGACAAAGTACCTTTTAAATTACTTAGGTTATATTAGGTTATCTACCGAAGTGTCTCTACAAACGGAACACTGTTTTTTCTGTTTGTCACAGAATATAGTATTATATCCACCATAACCGTATTATGAAAAATAGAATAAAGTTGTAATAACGAAGATAAAAGAGTCCTTTGAAAGTTTATGAAGCCTTTTGGTGAATAACATTCATGCTTTACGCAGGTGTTTATACACTGTAAACAAAAATAAACTTTGTTGATAATTTTTGTATGTTTATTTTTGTATGTAAAAGAACCTTTTTTATCTTGCACTTTTATCTTGATCCTTTTTATGCTTTCTATGAACATATAAGTAGCTACTTATGTATTACAAGTAAATGTTATTATAATTTAGTTCTTTATTGATCATCAACAAACAATATATCATTATGACATTCAAAATATAGATTATAAATAAAATATTTCTTCCAACGCACCGCATTGAGGCAACGTTCCCAATATTCTGGCAACATTTCCCCGCTGAATTGCTGTACCATTATGTATTTACATACCGACTAAACATAAACAATGAAGCAAAAAAAAGAAATATAGCAACAATAATATAGCAACAATTGAGAAGGCACTGACTGGTTTCTAAAAGCAAACTCAATTTTTTTTTATATTTTAAGTTGTAATTTGGAGCCTTAAAATTTAATCGTTAAGCTTAATTTTTATTTTACGATTCACATTTAAATTCACATTCACATTTAAATAATTATTTCACGATTTTAAAGTTAAAGAAATGGTTCAAGAGAAAAATTAAATAAATAAATAATTTTTAAATATTAATAAATCCTTCAAACATAATGCTTCTCATTTTCTATGATACTGATTTATTTATCCCATATTTTACTAATACGATATAATAATTTTATATCTAGTCTTAAAAGCGGCTTAATTCTAAAAGCTTCTTATTTCGTAAAAAAACAATCCAATTTAAACTTACTTAATTGACCTTTGTCGTAACGTTATCAAACAACATGGAAATGTCAAAGTTTGAGAGCATAGCTAAAGTGGGCGTCTTCACTTTACGTCAAAGTTAAGTATTATATGATGTACTTATTTCAATAATACGCTATTTTCCAACAAGTCAAATTAGATACTTTCTTCTAAACGTCAAAACAAACAGTTTCTATGAGATCTTGTATGAAATACAGGCAGATGACGTCATAGTTTTTTGAAGTCAAATAACGCTCTTATTATGAGTTTTTCTGCAATAATAAATTTAAAATCACGTTAAATGGATATGTTCAAAGACAAGTGACATGATTTTGCGATGTTTTATTTTGTTAACAGTTGAAAATATATTTTTTTTTAACTTAGGAAAATACCCAATTAGGTATATTTTCTCCTGACGGAATTCATATTTTTAGACTTAGAATAGGATTGAAGATTTACTGGAATTCCAAATAAAGCATATATAAGAGAGCGAAATCGCTGAGGTAAAATATTTTATGAATAGCGCTAGATTTAGTATACCTATTTTGTTACTGACGAGCATGCCTAGCACATAATGGCTGGAAATAAAATATAATCAAAATATTTTGTTAGTTTAATAACTTTGTTATTTATTTATTATTATTTATTAGTTGTGAAATTAGAAAAATACTTCTCATCTTATAATTTCCGTGATCATTAGTCAAATTTTGCTAATCAATGACATCACTCTTTTCTTTAGCTGTAAGTTTGTATTCTTTCTTGATCTTGTCCTTTCTTTCCCTTTTTTACCCGACTATAGCGAAGTCAAAAGAAGGGTTATGAGTTTCGCCGCTATGCATGTATGTATGTTTATATGTTCATCTGTTTCGTTCTCCTATAATATCCTTGGTACCTTAACAAATGAAGTATCGTTGGAAGCGTCTTTGCTGAACACTGGTTACGTCACAATAAATTCATAATGGCGCCCTCTATGGGCTAAAAGTAAGAAACTAAAAACTAAATTAGTCGAATTATTTCGTGTTTGATATCAAATTAAAGGGCTAATTTAGCACATGTCAAAAATACAAAAAGCAAATACATATTTCTAGACAAACGTACTTTTCAGCAAGAATCTACCCGCAGTCTGGTTTAAAGTTTTAAAACTATATATCTAGCCTAACTTTCATTTAAACATTTTAATAGCCTTCAAGCTCAATCACCCCAGGGACATATTAAACGTCAAAACAAACAAAATCAAAATGATGTGATTTTCCGAGCCCGCCACGCAGAAAATTACGATTCAAGCGACCTTCTCCTAGAAGTTGTATTAACACGTGTGAACACGTGTTCATTTTCCAAGACGGTTCCCGTTAGTACCACTTTATGGATGTACTTATAATTTAACAAATGTTTGTCCTTTGAAATTTTACCACGAATCAGGTGATCATATTATGATAATATATTACTATGAGGTAGGCAAAGATAGTCGATCATACAAACGCCGAGGACGGTAAAATATGAAAAGACTCAGACCATGAACGAAGGGGAGGACGCAAAATATGTGTTATAGTCTTTCTCGCTATTGCCGCTTGAGTATGTGGCTAGCCAAGAAGTGGGTGGCACAGCAGGGTGAAACTCTACCTTATGGTCTGAGATAATGTTTTCTTCTTTTGTATTTCGTTACTATTAGTTAGGGAAAGTCAAAATCATGGATTTTATGTATCCAGAAATGTTAGCAGTGTATTTTATTAATTAAGATCTTGGAAAGACGACGATACAAAAAATATAATAGATTTCAAAACTCTTTCAAGACATTGTTCTGGAAAGTATATATTTCAAAAATCTTTCAAGACATGAAAGTATAATTCCACGCGTGGGCCAAAACAGTAGAGCCAAGGCGAGTGATTCATTTTAGAGATACGTGACTTTAATTCGACATGTTGATACTTTGATGTCACATTGCTTACGCATATGTAAGTGAAGTTTTTGACACCAGCCCACGGAAAGTTTAAGTATTCCGTGACCGAATCCAATTACTCAAGGTACTGTGATATCAAAAGCACTTAGTTGCGTTCCTGTATGTACGTAATATCAAGTGTATATTTTACAAAGAAATGATTTTTTGGGATATTAATTTTATTTTTAGCAAGTAAGCTAAAAAGAAAGTAGAATTTGGGAATTGGGAAGCAAAAACCAGGCAGGTAATAAAAAAAAGTTGAAAACTTTTTATATAGAGATAGGCACCACGGGTCCAGAACAATTTTAAAAAAAGCCATTTGTTAATTGCCATGGTTGGGACTGAATTCTAAACCTCCGGAGATGTCAAGTAAGAAATAAATAAACGGACATAAAATTCCGTACTTATCGAATTGATGGCCGACACTTACTTAGACTTTTAAAAACCTAAGGCCCCTATATGGGACAGGGGGCTTCCACAGTGCTTTGCCATCGCGATCGGTCTTAGGCTACACGCTTTACTTCGTTCCGGGTTAGCCCGATCGTCTTCATTTCCGCCGCGAACGTGCGCCGCCAGGTCTTTTTAACTCTTACTTGCCCTGGAGGGTCCACTCCAGGTCTTGTCTCAGGATGTGTGTGGGCAATCTGCGGCTAATTTTGTGGCAAATCTGCTTATCGATTGGCATTTTCCGTCACGACTCCCACAGGCGTTCATTGGAGATCATTCTCTCAGGCCAGAAATTGCCAACCGAGAAGTTGTAAACCTGGATCGGTTGCGTGATCTCTTTAGTAACCTTCCAAGCGTCGGACTCATATAGAAGGAGTTAGGACTGACTTAACATTTGAGCAAAAGATCTTGAGTTTCACTCTGCGAGTCAACTTCTTGGTTTGCTATATGGGTCGAAGTTACTCGTGCTTTGGCTATTCTAGAAGATGTGTCCTCTTCCGCTACTGCAGTCTGCGACACGACGATTCCTTGATATGTAAATTGATTCACTCGCTGTATAGGCTCTGAGCCCAGCAAGTACTAGTACCAGAATTCTGTGGCCCAGCTTAAGTGGTCGCGTTTTTGCTGATGCGGATAAATAGTAAAACATAAAAAAGTCGTACAAATCATAGCGAAAACAAATCAAATACAAAGAAATAAGTCAATCGAAACTAATCATGAAACTGACGGACATATAAGAAATGAGTTTTTTTTAAACATTTTAGTACATGTCTTTTATTGTGAGGTCAAAGAGCTTATTAAAACAAATTAAATAAGTCTCAATTCGACTTAGTTGCGTCATTTTTTTACTGAGTTCTATCAACCACCTTCCGTTACTGTAATCAGACCATGGACATCGTCTACCATAAAATGCTCGTCAAGACGAATCAAACGAGTCCTACTCAATGAGGTTATGTTGTTTTATGACTTTATGACTAAATTCTGTCGAATATTTCCCGGTTTCATCATTAGAACGGCTCATTGACTCCATATAATAATGTATTGTCATCCAAATTACACAAGTATGCTAAATTTCAGCTCAATCAGTTGAGAGTAACTCATCGAAAATTGAGGTACAATATTTAACCTAAACAAACGTACAAGATACTCTGCAAGTTAAATAAAAGCTTGTAAAAGCCACAGTGAGCTAATTTTTAGCTCCATAGCAGACTGACTGTAAGAACATTATGACAAATTCATTATTCTTCATTCCCATTACGTACCGTAGATTTCAGTAGCTATAAGCACACCGAAATAGACATGTAGTACCTGACGCAGATGACCTAAGCGTAGCTGGGGCTGCGTAGGGTCAGGTCACGGGAACTAGGTCGCCCTCCCCTTCCCCGCACCCACCCTTCCGTGGCCTGATTCAGCTCAAATTGAATACTAGGCAATCACACGTCCAGGATATTGAATTTTTATAACGACGTAATGCGAAATCGAGTGAGGATGTATGTCATTGAATCATGTCTCCATCGTGTTTACCTATATTATTTGAAGACGCAATATTACTAGAACTAAAGCTCTTTTGCACGCCTCTTAAGCGAAGCGTTGTGGTAGGATATTGAATTTTTATAACGACTTAATGCGAAATCGAGTGAGGATGTATGTCATTGAATCATGTCTCCATCGTGTTTACCTATATTATTTGAAGAAGCAATGTTACTAGAACTAAAGCTCTTTTGCACGCCTCTTAAGCGAAGCGTTGTGGTAGGATATTGAATTTTTATAACGACTTAATGCGAAATCTAGTGAGGATGTATGTCATTGAATCATGTCTCCATCGTGTTTACCTATATTATTTGAAGAAGCAATGTTACTAGAACTAAAGCTCTTTTGCACGCCTCTTAAGCGAAGCGTTGTGGTAGGATTTGAATTTTTATAACGACTTAATGCGAAATCGAGTGAGGATGTATGTCATTGAATCATGTCTCCATCGTGTTTACCTATATTATTTGAAGAAGCAATGTTACTAGAACTAAAGCTCTTTTGCACGCCTCATAAGCGAAGCGTTGTGGTAGGCTCTACTCTTTACATGTCAGGGTCAAGCATTTTTCTGGACTCAAACTGTCTCTATTATATTCATATTGCACTGATACTGATTAATGAAGAACAACCCTTTTATAAAAACATATAATACTTACTAGTAGAAAAAATTTGTCAAGCATAACATAAAAAATATTAAAATGATTTTTTTTTAAAATATATTTTTGGTCTTATATTCATGTCTGTATAGAGGTATGTGCCACGATCACGCTCGAAATACATAATGTATTTGTACTATTTTTTTAAACAGCTTCATCACTTCACGGGATTGCTTCCTTAGAAAATTACAGTTTAATTCAAAAAATATTTGCTGGCATCCAAAAGTGCACACTTTCTACCAGTGTCTGGTTAGATGGCGTGCACTTTTGTTATTTTGATTTATCGTTGACAGAGAACGTAAATTTTACAACTTGGATCAGACCAGGCGCACTCCGCTGTTTAAATCCTTATCCTTATCCTTACTTGCTTACTAATATCATAAATGCGAAAGTGAGTTTGTATATTTGTTTGTTTGTTTGTTACCACTTCACGCTTTAACCACTTAACCTATAGATGAAATTTGATATGGATATAGTTTGATACCCAGGGAAGGTCATAGGATAGTTTTCATCTCGAAATTCCTGTAGGGAGCGAAGCTTCCTGCAACCATGCACAGGTCGTCTGGCCATCTAGCAGGTGGGTGTCCTACGCTGCGCTTACCGTACCTTGGTACAAAATTATTTTGTGCGCTTGGATGATGTCTAAAATTAATTGTATATCGACAGAAATACAATAAAGATACTAATAGTATTTCTTTTGGAACTACAAAAAATAAGTTGTTTGCATAGTCCTCTTTTCAAATATTTAACAATATCTCTGTTTAAAAAAAAGCTAGCAGCATTAACTAAGTACGGCCAAATCCAAATAATGCGTTATGGAAATGATTTATTTTAAAAAGACAGTTGTTTTAATATATTAAATGTCATAGACATAGTACGTCTACTACTATAAAAATGTACGAACATTCATATAATGTCAGAGGAGTTTGTTAACGAGGTAAATATCTAAAATAACCAAGCATGTGCGAAAATTACTGAAGTGTGTAATTAAACGACATTTCAGACATAATTTATAACGATATAAAACAGACACAGGTACCAACCAAGAAATGTATTCACTCTCTTTACATTTTATACAGAGATCAAAGAAATTTTATGATTCAAAGAAGGTTCACCTTTTTGCTTGCGATCCACCTTTGTTTTGGATGGGTATGTTCTGCTATCGTATTAATCAACCAGTAATTATAAGCTTGTGTGAAGTTTATTGATGTTAAAATAATAATAATCACACGATAGTCAAAACTGCATTCTTTTTGAATAGGTATTAATCAAATTGAGCTGGCTTAAAACACGATTTCAACAAGAAAAGAAAAAAAAATTTTTTTTGTGTTCTGTAATTTACACACATAATTTTAATTTTTTTGCGAATGTTACGAAACTTAATTTAATTTTCAACACACTTGCTCATTGAGTGGATCTGATTTCAGCGATTTTAGATATATAAAGCAGCTCACACGAAATGCGTTTGTCATAAACGCAAATATGTAGTGAATTTAATATTCTATTTGGTTATTTTTTTTTAATTATTTTACGGCTCTGGATACGAGGAGCCCATCTTGATTTTTTTTACTTTTTTTCCCTAACATAATCTAACCCTAACCCTTACTACACGATGAAAGATGGTATAGGTCCTTTGTTTGCTTCAAGGGAGCTTCTGGCGACAAATCTATATGAATCCATCAGTCCACTGGTTTTCATAGCCGATTGAGTATTTGAGTGGCGGACGCCGCCTATAGACGCTCGCAACAGTCCGACTCTATGTGCTATTTATATGCTGTAAATTATAAATCTTATTTTCAAATTTCGAACTTGTCCCCAGCGCGGCACCCGCAAGTAGCCAGCGCGCCGCGCTGACTTTAAAAAGCTAAACGGCGGGAAAGCAACTGTGTGCATCACAGTTTTATGGGTCGGTTTATTCAAAATCAAAACTTAAGTTTATTAGGCATTTTTCCTTGCAAGTGTGTTGCAAAACGTCTTACGATATACGTGCCTATATTGGATAAACACACTGGGCCCTATAACGCACTCGCCTTCCGCTCGGACTAAAGTTTCGCCTCATGTGTTATAATATAACCACCATAACGCACTTATATCGTATCGTACTATTAAAATAAGCAAGTGCCCGTTTGGTCAAACTTTTTATAACTCAAGACACATTAAAATGCTATCGTGCCTTAGCTACGAGTCTAGAACATTTCTAGGAAAAGGTCGTGAGAGTACTTAATTACGCTGGTGTAAATTGCGATAAACTTGTCACAGAAGTCATTCTCATTTCTCTCTCGGATTGATTGACAATTAATTCCTTGCGATTTTGTTGTTTTCTATTTAATAGTTCGAAGTAAAGAGAAAATTACAGGTACACTTTTAAACCGACTTCAAAAAAGGAGGAGGTTCGAATGTACATACAAATATATTTTTTTGTATGTTTCCCGATCACGCCTGTTTCTCCACACGAGTCAGAGACTATGGACCTCCATTTCCTACGATCCTGAAAAACCTCTTTTGCTTCATCTATCTACACTTATCAATCTCCACATACATGCACTTCGGTTACGGGTACTTTTTACCTCAAGGTTATAAAAGATAATAAATATCCATAGCATAATTAGGTCTTGCCGACCTACATACATACATAGAAATAAATCATGTACAACGCTCCCTGCACCGAGCTGACCAAAATAGAGTCGGACGCGCCCGTCACCGCTCGGGCTCGCAGATCGCAATCTTTTTCAAGAAGCTACAAACTGCGCGTATACAAAGTGGGGCATTTACACCCCACCTCCCAATCCTCTATTCCTATAAGACTATAAGCATATACTTACCTGCACTCCTGCCAATAAAAATGCCAATTTTTAAATAGGTGCTAAAAGTTTAAGAATCAAAAATGTCATTACTAAACATATCAGTTTTAGGATAAAAAATAGAAACAGGAAAATCTTTATTTGAAGCATATATACACAGCAACAATGCAAAGCATGAAACACCTACAATTAACAAAATATGCCACCAAAATGGTTTCTCTCAGATTTCATGTCTAGGCTTTTCAGAGTAAAGACGCTGGTTTTCAGAGAAACCAATTGGGCAGACATGGCTCTTCCTTACATTAATTTTAATGCACTGAGTAATATAATAATATATTTTTACGAGTATTAACATTAGAAAGCAATTTATATATAAATATTTAATTTAATATCCAATTTTGATGCAATATTATTTTAGATCACCTCATTTTTGACGACATTGGTATTTAGACCACTTTCTATTATGACAACACGCGAATAAAATATTGAGCATATAAACAAGTTGCTACAAAGGCTTGCTTTTAAGACCATTCGATACTAACTCAAAAGGGGCTGGTAGTGATAGCAAAATGTTGAGTGATTCATGCAAATGCTCAGCTCTATGCAAAGAACTTGACATTGCTCAGTTTTATGCAAAAAAGACAAGAGTATAGATAAGCTAGTAGAGGAACTTGGACGCTAAAAACGGAATCGAGAAGAAAAGCACAGCGGTTCTAATGAACAGAGTTGTGAAGATTGGTGGTGCGAAAGAACAGAACTGCAAACGGGAGCCAAAAACAATGTCTGCCCCTAAAGCAAACCCTGTATACGCTATGGTAGCCACAACACAAACAAAAGGTCATAAGCCGACGACCCAATTCTGCAACAAAGGTCACTGAGACATCGGCCCGGGAACTGGTAGTGATAACACAAGGCTGAGCAATGCACGCGAGCTCTTATGTAATCGATTACACGCGATGTCAGCGGCTGCTTTTGATCATCAATTTCTATGACTGCCTTCAGATTGTATTGGCTTTTTATGGCTCGGTAATGCGGAAGTTGTAATATTTTTATGTCATTCCTTTTGTTTTTCAAACTCCATTTTATGATAGATATGGGGATAGTTGTTATTTTAGTCATGTTATTATATAAAACTAATAGGTATATTAAGAAAAAACCCAGTGAATAAGGATTTGGACTAAAGCGAACCCGTTACCGCCGTCGAGTAAAGCAACTTTGCGATTACAATAGTAGGTTTACCTATTATACAGGCGAATAGGTTTTGGACGAATTTAAATATACTGAAAACGTTTCGTAATTTTTTACTTTCTATATTTTGATTTGATCGAAAATTCAATTGACATATTGCTAAAATTCCGATTTTTTATTGTTATTTTTTGAAGCTATATGTTTTGAATTCTAACTTAACGTTTAACCGAAGCTATTAGCGGAAGCCACTAAATGTTTTACTTTCTAAAACTATGTTTCCTATAATATTTCATTCAATATACCTACAATCCACGGCAAAGTAGTTTTTTTGTCAGTGTTACTTTCACCCTAAGCTTGAGTCACTCGCTCGCTCATGTTTTGGTCACACAAAACCTAACAAACCTAGTCTACACTCCACGGCAAAGTTGTTTTTATTTCTATGTTACTTTTGCCTTAAGCTTGAGTCGTTCGCTCGCTTCGCTCGCTCGCTCATGTTTAGGTAACAGGAAACCTAACAAACCTAACCTACACTACACGGCAAACTTGTTTTTGTGTCTGTGTTACTTTCGCCATAAGCCTAACTCGCTTGCTCGCTTGTGTTTCGGTCACAGGAAACCTAACGAACCTTACATACCCACCGTGGTCAAATTGTTTTTATGCAATATGGAAAAGGCCATTTCTTATCTTTAATACTTCTGGAATTAAAAATGACTGTTAGTAAAACATAAAATATGTCAAATAAATTACATGCTTGGATAATCGGACAACGGTTTTTCTAGAAAACGAAACAAATGTAAATTAAGTTTCTAGAAACACAAAATATTTAAAAGAAGCTATCTGGCATTTAAAACTTCGTCATGCCGTTTTCGAACTAATGAAATTCGAATGGAAAAAATTCGTAAGTATGATAGGTTTCCCAATAGTAGTATAGAGATTTCGAATATTGTGAATTACAGTCAATTCTGTCGAGTTCGTCTTACTCTCAGGATATAGCTGCCGGCGCGGCTGAAACGTTTTTGATTTAAGTGTAAGTTTCAACTCCAAAGCTTGTGTGCTTCTTGGCCGAAATCAAGAGGCATTTATATCTGGTAATTTCGCCTTTCCGTTTGTCCATTTATGTTCGGGTATGATTGGTCAAGCAATCTGTGCAACATTTCAATTTGAACGCACCCTGATCTCCGTGTTTTGCACTGTTCTGCTTATCTTAGCGCGTCCCGGTTGAATCCCAAGCAGATTACCTCTATTATGTTTGAATACAGTGATGACTGACCCTTGCGTCAACTGGTAAACGGTGGACTAGTCAATTTGGCTATGACTACTTAGTAGTTAGAAGATCTTATCTTTCTACATAAGTTCTTCGTTTGTTGTACAGGTTTTTACACATAAAATTGACGGTGTCTGTTCAGAAATTTGGATGCTCGTACACGTTTAACAAAGTTCAATCACAGATTATCGCGATGTTAATAACAGTCATTATGTCCGCGAAAGTCTTCAATCGTATTAAGATTTCGCTGTTGTACCGTTTGCCTGCACTGTCCGTACATGTCCCTACAATTGCATTAGAATAGCATTGCAATTCACCCATTAAATATACGTGGTTCCTCGAAACACATTACAATCACGGCCCCTTTATGTAACAGATAAATGACACTTATTACATGAAGTTACGATCGAACTGATTGTCTTTTACGAGTGTTCTCAATAACTTGATTTATAATATCCGATTACAATGACTGTGTCGAGTGAGTGAAAGTTATGGATACCTTATATATCTGGAACAGAAAAGATTTGATCAAGGACAGTTCATTTACCGAAATTGTGGCTAATGGAAGGCTGTCATCAAATGGCACCCCAGGAATGCTATATAAATGGAATGTTAAGCATCCCGTAGACAAAGATAATATAATTACTAACGTAGCCCGTAAGTAGGCAAAACTGGGAATTGCGGGTAAGCACACAGAGAGGGCAGCACACACGACTTGCAAAAAGTGACAAAAAAGTGTTGAATATGCTTTAAAAATATTTACTGCAATTCATTTAAATCATATTCAATTAATTAGAGTACTACTTTATTTAAATAATTGTGATAAAATATTTTATGTCCTAAATATTACCTATAGCGCCATCTAGTGACAAGGAAGAGAAATAATTATGTTTATAAGGCGATTAGTAGCCATGCTGCAGATAACGTAGTAGGTTGACATCAAGCAAGCAAATTGCTGAAGAACTGGATCGCCATAGTATACAATAGCGCAGATAAAAGGGTTTATACCCAGAAGTGGGCCGACGACGTTGATCATGATGATTTTTGGTAAGTTATTTCACTTCTTGTGTTATAGGTAAATTCTGTTTATTTTTTGCAAACAGATAGGTTATACTGTTTCATAACAACGTCTCTGTTATACTGTTTCATAACAAACAGTCATCTTTCGAGTTAGCCTCATTGCTTTTTTCATTTAGGCTAGGTAGCCCAAGTTTGAGTTTTTTAAGCCATCTGAGACATAGACAATAGTGTTTTAAAATCTGAAAAAATATATGCTTCTGTTTAGGACCGAGTCTAGTCAAAGTCGCATTCAGTTACATGATCTAATAAACTTCACTCGATAAAAAAGATCCCAGAGTAACAGCTTTTTGTAATATTTTTCAAGACTATGACTAAACAACTGATATTATACATTTAATTCTTGATTCAATCCACTTAATATTTATAGATAATTTCGCAAAGTTGCCTTTTATCCCTTTTTATTAAAAATCGGTAGTATGTACTTATGTTCCCCAGTCAGTCGAAATATGTAGAAACCTGTCAGATGCCTCGCCGATCGTCCAACACCTCATTCTACATGGCCTTTGGAATAATATTTAGCAGACATATGTAATTGTGTATAGACTGTTGTCTGTCTGTCCATCCTGAACCTACTGCAGTAAAAACTGGGAGGAAGTCGTAAATTACGATTACGTCATTCGTTTATTACTTCACTATCTGCATGTGGACGCTGAGAAATAGCAAAAGTTAATTTGTTGTAGGCAATGATGTAACCTATGAGTACACATGAGCACTGAAATTTCTAATATCAAGTACCTAATAATACTGGTATACCAGTGAGTAAATTTGCGCTAATCTTTGAGAGACAGAAGTGCTTTTCCACCAAGTCTGCATGACGAGGCATTGCGAGACGACTTTGATTTTTTTTTAGTTTCTTTGTAGTAAAAGACTTAGGCGGTCCCAGAAAGGTTTATGGTTCGAATTCTGCTAGCACTGTTACCTGATCAATCATCTGACTCGTGTCAGAATGAAAGTCGTTAGAAAGTTTTTGTCTTCGTTTTTGATCAATAACAAATTTAAATGACGACCTACTCCTAATGCAAAAAAAGTGCTTACGCCTACTGTGCAACTTACCGTACAGGCATAGCTGCAAGACGTATTTCATAAAACAAAATATCTTGACACTACCCTCAATTTATATCATTGACATATGCACATTCGTGAGAAAAAATAAACACGTATTTACGCAAATGAAAGACACACACAACATAAACACACGACATAAATATAGACTGGCACTACCGTCGAAAAAAAACCTGGACATATTCAATAACGGACCATATGTGAGTGCAATCAAAATATATAATAAACTACCAAAATCACTACAATTAGAACATAATGACAAAACTTTTAATAAAAAACTAAAAACATTGTTATTGACAAAAGGTTATTATTCTGTCAAAGAGTACTTAGAAGACAAATTACACAACTAGTTTAAAGAATTCTCAAGCCACAGCCATTAATATACTGACATTTATATTTATCTTTTTTTTTCCTCTTTTAAATATTTTTTTTTATTGCAATATTATTGTTAAGATATTTTAAATGTTCGGATTTACAAAAACTACATCTCATTAAAATTAAATTAAAATGTAATCAAACTTAACTGAAATGAACGGCAATTATTTATATATATTTATAACATAAAAGTTCTATGTATCTCTGCTGACATTCAATGTAATCACTAACAATATTTGACATATCCTGAATCTAAAACCACTATTATTATATAAACTCAACTCAACATACTTTTAGTTCGCAACACCCTGTCAGGGTTCATGTACTTATTAACCTACTAACCATGTAATGTATGAGTGCATGTAAGCGAAAATAAAGAAATAAAGAAAGAAAGAAAATAGTTAATGTAAGCTTGAGAAGGAAACCATACGTGAATAAGAAATAAAAAATATACGGGCTATATGTTAGGCGTCGCGTGCTTATAACGTATTTATTATGTATGCTTTTTATTTTCGATTAAATAGATTTAATTAAACTATTTACTATAATTAAACTGATACAATTATACTACATATTTAATATACGTAGTGCTAGTGCATGATAAAATATACATTATATACTAACTTAGTTATTTATTTTGAAAAAGGTGCTACTTTTGCAATATATTATATTATCGTCATAAATTATTTAATTAGGGATCTAAATAAATATGTATGTCGGAGAACTCAAGATAAATTTCCTTTGTTATAATTTTACTCGTGCACAGAGAAATTGTTAACTAAAGCGCACAATAGCTAGATTTTCAATAAAGAAAAACATTTCAACGAGTTTGAAAATGGTGACTTAGTCTTATTCGAACCGTTCTGTGCACAACGTTTGTGTGTTTTATTGTGGGCTTGGCCATGTCACCACCCATTTAATTGTGACTATTGTAATAGATTTGGATTTGGCAATGATAGTCTATTTCAGCTGGACGGTAAACCCAGGTGGACACAGAGTATCTATGTGGGCTAGAGGGTTTAATTAATGTGGTATTAACTCGTGGACCTGCGTGAGGGGGGGGCGCTGACTTATCGTCAATTTTTTAATAAGGCCCATGTAAGGTCTCTCTCTTGCTGCGACATGTATAAAAATGTATATTTTTATTAGTCAGAGAGTCTAAAATGTGACTTGCAAAATGGTCTTTTATAAAAAGCGGTTATTTGACGTCAGTATATTTCAAGTATTGTGTCCATTCATAACCCGCCATTGTGTTGTGACAAGTTGCATGTTGTTCTGACAGTCAGTTAAACCCTCGTATAATTAGGAGGATATTTGGCATTATAATGATACCTAAGAAACAAATACTCTTTGTTTGTGTATTCATTGTATTTTATGAATGAATCAATATGCTTATAGTTGAAATTATTTCAGAACTAATGGACTCTAGTCTTTTTATACATTACTTGTATTACTCTAAATATTTATTACTAGCTGTGCCCTTGGGCTTCACTCCCCGTGGGAATTTCGGGATAAAAATTATCATATGTCTTTCCCTAGGTACCAAATTTCATTCAATAGGTAGTGGTTGAAGCGTGAAGTGGTAACAAACAAACAAATATACAAACTCACTTTCGCATTTATAATATTAGTAGGATAATGTAACAATATTACTGTTCACCACGGATCTATGTGTCTCAAATGTATGCAGAAACGTAATATCAAATCTAGGTTAATCGGATTGTTTTCTATTAATATAATTATCTAGTATAGATACTTGATAATTATAACATAGCGGGTTTAAATCAATAATTCGCGTGAGAATTTCAACAATTTTCATGCAATATTTCAATTGCATCTACCCATTTCTTTTGGCACCATTTATTATGTATGTTATATAATTTTTAAGTTTTTAAAATTGATTAATTATATAAATAGCTCGGTAGCCACACAATAGATAGATACTGGTATTTAAAAAATCTGTCAAACTATTTTGGTGATAATTTTGTAAATTGTTGATCATAAATAAGTTAAACATACCTACTCGTATTTTTACCAAAGCCAAACCCTAAGAGCAATCCAAAACCTATGTGTGATAATGACCACAGCCAGACCGCCTCATCAGGTGCGCCTCAAAATGGGAGCGCTTTGAGGAATACCTCCGAGAACCGGCCTCGTTCATTAATACCTATAAACCCGTCAGAAATATTCCAAAGTAATATAAAGTGATTTCTTTATAGTATTTCAGAATATATATTAGTGTAGGAATTAATATTTATAGGTGCAGCTCTCCAGCTATTGCTGTAATGCAGATTGTTAATGTCTACTTTATGTAAAATATGTGTGGTATTTACATTACGTGTAATTTAGTTGATATTTTAATACTATTAGAGCCTACATATCAAGCTTAATATAATACTAATCTGGCGTAAATTAAATAGTATAATAGCCTGCATTTCTACTTATGATGTTGTGTGGGATATTGCTCTCAAATAAAAATCTTGCGGTTCCACAATCGTTTATTTATTTATTTGTTTTATTGGTTCATGTACGTACACTTGAAAAATTTACAAATAAAGCCAATGAACATTGTTGCTTTTGTTCAACAGTTACCCGAAAGTCGTTTTTCCTCTCCAGGGATAAATGTCCGGTTTTTTTTTACAGTTTAGGTATATCAGTTTACTGCCTGACAAAAGGCCTTTTTAATGAAGTAAGGCAAATCCCATAATAATTTATTAAGTATAAGTTTATATTAAAACTTAGTAAAATCCACTAAATAGGTTTTTAAAGTTTTTACATTGTATGTCAAGCAAAACAAGAGCTTTTAAGAGCGTAAGCGAATAATATAAGCTCCTGGGTTCTTCATCGCAGGCATAACTTAGTATAAAATAAAACTTGCAAAAAAAAAACAAGAAAAAGAAGTCTTGTTCAGTGATTAATTTGGTGTGCTAACCTCGGAAACAATCTAAGTTAGCCCCGGCTAAGTTACAGTGCAGCTTGGGTTACTTTGTTGGAAAGATCAGCTTACTTTGTAAATCAGTTTTTTTTTCGGGTAACTTTGACCGCAGATGGCGATATAATATGTTTTAGTATCAGTTTTTGATTTTATTATAAAATATTTGTTAGTTTTATCTTGTTCTTAACAACTATAATCATTTTTTAGAACTAAAAACCGTCTTCAAAACCAAACTACTCGATCGAATTTGATAAAGTATGCTCTTTCAGACAAAAATCATTTTCCACAAATTGGTCTAGGCAGGCATCTTCTAGTAATCGGTGAAAATATATAAAAAAAAACAAAAGATTTCGACGAATTAATAACTTTCTCCTTTTTCAAGTCGGTTATCAAATATAATTGTTTAAATACGTAAATTTTTTTCATAGAAAAAGATTTTGTAAAGTTCTTCAAAATCAAAACAAAAGAATAAATCTCATAGGTATACTACCGTAGGTATACTACCTAAAGAAAAGACATAAGGCGGAATATATTTCGATGATCATACCAAAGTTTCTACTACATACACCTAATTGAAAGATGGAATCATATCTTTTCTCCGAATTCTGTAACCACGATATTTTCAAAACCTGAAAGAACTGGGCAAAACCTCAGTTTAGCATCACCTTAGAGGAAACTTCAAGGGAGAAGCCATTAATAATTTGTTGAAGTAAAACAAAAAAACGGTTCATATCCTGGCAAGTCTTAAATGCCCCACATCCTACATGATACAGAAGATACACACCTAATTGAGGCAATCGATTGAACAGTCTTGACGTGACCAAATTCTACAGCCACCGTTTTGACTCGAAAATAAAAACAAGATATACAACATGGTACAATAAAACAAGGTATTCTCTTCCCGTGACAGCTGATGACGTAGGTGGAACTTGACTACGTCATGTTGTCATGTGCTTTTGATGTGCGTTTGATGTGCTGCCGCTGTGTGAAATTTAATTACCCGAGCGTAATGCATTTTTGAACTTTTTAAACCAATTTCGAATAAATAATCCATTATATCAATTTATAAAATATTGAATTGATGAATCACGCGAGAATCGCGAGATACTAAATAGCTAAGTTACTAAATATTTATTTTAATATTCGTGAACTAATTGAGAAAGTCCTCAAATTTACTGAAAAGAACAACCAGTGGCAACACTTTCGTGACGTAGTCAAGTTTCATCTCGGGAAGAGAATACCTTGTTTTATTCTACCATGATATACAAGAACTATAGGGTTACATTGAAATAAATTGTATTCGAAATTGGGTATTTTCTTAAGCCAAAAAGAAATCATTTTGTAATTATTTCGAACATAATCCATTTTAATGTGATTTTAAATCTATTATTGCAGAAAAACTGATAATAAAAGCGCTATTTGACTCCAAAAATCTATGACGTCATCTGTCTGTATTTCATACAAATCTCATAGAAAAAAATTGTTTTGACGTTTATAAAAAAGTATCTGATTTGACTAGTTGGAAAATAGCGTATCGACTTCTTTTTTGTGAATGTTTAACTATGTAAATAAATATTTTAAAACCTCTTGTTAACAAAATGCTTAAGTGTAGCAGGTATTTTTAAAAGTTGACGTAACGGCCGCCTGAAGTTTTCAAAAGCTGCAATTTAACAAAAACTTTAGTCGTGCTCGAATTCTGTTTTATAATAATTTCAAAAGCATTGTTTCAGTTATAATAAAAAGAAATCCAAGTCTCTGTTATACTTTAATTTTAACAAAATAGATAATAATAATATACCTTTTCGTTTAGTAGCTATGTACAGGGTGGCCAACTTGGAGGTATACAACTTTTTTTTGCCGCCATTTTGTTTTGGCGGTAAATATGACAGTTGTTGCATGAATATTACTTTGTGTAGATACGGCAAATTTATTATGGAGCGTTTTACGACGGAACAACGTGTTTTAATTATTAAAACGTTTAACGAAACATTAAAAAGAATGTTTTCCGGTCGATTAAATTCGAAAACGGTGACATTGATTGGTCCCCAAAACCGCCTGATTTAACAGCTCCTGCCTTTTTTCTGTGGGGCTATCTAAACGGACGTGTCCATGCTAACAGGCCAATAAACCTTCAGCAATTAAATCAAAATATTCGAGACACAGTCACTGAGATAACGTAGGAAATGTATGAAAATGTGATGAAAAACGCGATGAAAAGGATTCACATCTGTGATGCTGCTAGAGGTGGACATGTCTGACATTATTTGCCATGTTTATTTGCCGGCCCTAAATATTATATTTAACAAGGAATACTTGATATATTTTATATTTCATAGAATAAAAATACAAAACTAAAGTGTATACCTGTTATTTGGCCACCCTGTATTTGTGTAGTTGATCGATTGTCTCCATTAATTATGAAATCATTAACATAACACCGACTTTACCTCCACCCACGCGAGTAAACAACTTTTGTACTCATTGTCGACATTTGTAAAACAAATTATTTTGTGGATACTTTAATAAGGTAGTCTAATTATTCTAGTTGACCGAGCGAGCGAAGCGAGCGAAGCGTCTCAGTTTCGAGACTAGCCAAAAATTCTTTTGTCCGTCTGTCTGTCTGTCTGTCTGTCTGTCTGTTCTCGCCTACAGGTCGCATTTCTTAACCGATTCTCATGAAATTTTGTAAGCAGGTTCAGCAACTACATAGAATTTTTTTGTCGAGCCAGTTTTTCAAAATTTTTCAAAATGGCGGAAATATGGGGGTTTAAAATTTTAAAACAGTCATATATTCGCCATTTCAAAATATTTTCAAAAATGTCATAAAACTTTTTTGTTGCCATTATAAAAACAATTTTTTTTTATTTGAACAACTTTTTTGTTTGAACAACTTTTTTATACGTTATAGGTACTTAAACGGGTTTAGGGTGCCTCGCGAAGTCTAGCTGACTAAGCCGTGACGGATATACAATACAAATCTTCTTACAACATATACTAAAACTATTTAAGGGTGAATTCAGTCCGGGTTACTGAACAATTTTTCCAACAACGAGCTGACTTTGTCATTTGAAAAATGATGGGTAATTTTTCGGTTAAAGGCTACTGGTACAGAACTGAATTTTAGCATTACGGTAGACCTCATATCCATGGGATTGTATGGTTGGAAGGTGCTCCTGACATTTCAGAGCTAGATCGAAAGTCATTTAAATAAAGGGCTGTGAACTATTTTGGAAATTTGGTCACAACCATGAATCCGCATATCGGTAAACCTGCACCGATAATAATTCATCCAAATCAGGTACATAATTCTGAAATAATAATCGCGAGGTCTAAGTTCGTGGCGAACTACTAGTACCAAGTGGTTTCCGACTATTTCCCTCCCTTCCTGTGGATGTTGTGAGACGTGACTAAAGGATTTTGTACTTTAAGAGTCCCCTTACCCTAGACTTCTCCATACAAACGTAGTCTACGTTTAATTTTGAAACCACATGTCAGATTCCGGTAAAAATGGGTAATTGTAAAGAAATTGCAATTATCTAGGGTAATAAATAACTGGTTTCCTACAGTAAAATTATGAACTGGAAAGAAAATATAACGATTTAGAAGTTTCCCATACTGATTCAAAAATGATATAACACACTATATTCTATTCCAAGTTCATATTTTTAGTATAGGAAACCAGTTATTACCCTAGATAATTGCAATATCTTTGATTGCAAAATTTTGCCGAAATCGGACATGTCGTTTTGAAATAAAACGTAGACTACGTTTGTATGGAAAATTGTATTTTGGTCTAGGGTAAGGGGACTCTTAAGGGGGATACATGAATTTTCCGGGGTCCAGTGCTGCCTCCATTTGAAAGGAAACAGAGGTATCATTTAAAATTGTCTTTACCAAACCCTAGATAACCCTTATAACTATTTAATAAACTATTGGTTATAGTTTCAAGTTATAACGCGAAGCTTTTCTTCGCACATTAGTCAAAAGTAGCCATTTTTCGCGAGAAAGTGCGCGTAGGTAAGCTTCAAGTTCTCACTTTAAACTATAAAGTAGTTCATTAAATAGTTTGAAGGGTTATCTAGGGCATGGTCAAGACAAAATTTTAAATGCTAACTCCGTTTCCTTTAAAATTATTTATTATAAAAAATTGCTTAAAGTGCTTTACATATTAGCAAAAAGTTGCAATAAAAATTATATCTCGCTGGTACTTTTAGGGTTCCGTACCCAAAGGGTAAAAACGGGACCCTATTACTAAGACTTCGCTGTCTGTCCGTCTGTCCGTCTGTCCGTCTGTCCGTCTGTACGTCTGTCTGTCGCCAGGCTGTATCTCAAGAACCGCGACAGCTAGACAGTTGAAATTTTCACAAATTATGTATTTCTGTTGCCGCTATAACAACAAATACTAAAAACAAAATCAAATAAATATTTAAGGGGGGCTCCCATACAACAAACGCGATTTCTTATAAATAATGGTACGGAACCCTTCGTGCGCAAATCCGATTCGCACTTGGCCGGTTATTTCGTTAGTACATACTTAAATAAAATAAGTTTACAGCATACTAAAACGACTTTAATTAAGAATCCCGAGGCTCTTTTTAAAGTCAGGTGTGATTAATTAGTTGTTGTTCACATACTATCTTTTCTCATTATCTATTCGTAGAAGGCACGATTTTGTAGATTTGCGTAAGAAAAAAACAATTTACTCACTACTCTTGCAAACCCTTTTATAAGGTTGGAGTACACGGCGAGATACGAGATAAGGAAATGCGTACATTTATTACAGAATAGCTTTTGCTTGCGAGTTTGTTTTTGCAAATACTAAAATAGCAAACAAAGCATTGAACTTGACTTGCTCTTTTGTATTATTTAGGTTTTACTTGCAATAAATAGTCTTGTAAAGTATGTAAATTTAATGATAATAATACTTAAGTTAAAATTTGAAGTTCAAAGTTTCTGTAAATGCGTCATGCTTGGCCACAGAATACACTAATGTACTTGTAATTCTTTGGCTTAATAAGCGCTTCTAGTTGTTTAACAAATCACTATGCTTTTACAGTGCTTTGTGGGAACCAAACAATAAAAATAACTATGATTTTACGACCTTTGGCTTTGTAGTAAGCAGTAGGCGGAAAAGATGCAAAGATCATATTGGTAAAATATTCTTCTTTTGCAAAATATACTACTAAGTACTTTGAAAAAAGATAGGAGTATATTTGTAACTTTTTTTTTTATTTATTTAAGTTTATTGCACACAACCTTTTGATTGATTACAATGGGTCAAACTTAATGCTAATGCATTATCTACCAGTTTGCCTTTGGGATATGTTGAGAAATTGAATAGGGGTGCAAGTGTAGCAAGCTAACTTGTGATATTTTCAATAAAATACCTATATAATATTACACCTTAAATACACATACTTATTGATTTATTATGGTAAACTAAACATACCTTATAAAAATACACATAAACATAATATATATTATAAATATAATATATACTTATAATATACATAAAATGATACATAGAATACATACATATATCTATATATTACAGCAGAGAGTCTATTCCGATTCCAAATATAATTTCTTCACCTGCATTTTGAAAGTATCACGACTATGTAATCTCGCAATGCTATCAGGTAGGGCATTCCAAAGTTAAAATTATTTATTCATTTTGTTTTAAAGTTCGGGATCGTGGTAAATGGCAATCATTGAGAGAGGCCTATTTTGTTTAACTTTATCTCCCAGTCTACCTCCTGGTGATGACGAAAAAAGAAGACTTTAGAAGGAGGTGCAAAATTATATTATTAACCATTTACTTACTTAAAATCTAATAATAATAATATTTACATATATTACTATAGAGGTAAATAAAAAACCTCTTTTGGAAAAAAATAAATTTAAATTAATACTATAGCTTTAAAAAAATATAAATAACCTAAAAGAAGACAGTAATAATAATATTTATAATAAATATTAACTAAAAGAAAATTTAATATTAAAAACAACTTAAAATTAAAACTAACTAAAATAAATTTAAAATAACCTAAAGATCAATTTAAAAAAACTTTAAAAATTAAAAATTAAAAAATAATAATAGTTAATATATATTTATATAAATAAAGATACACTCATATTTATTCCCAGCTATGGGAGATTTAAGCCTGCGAACGATAACTTGACCTGTGTTTATACAAAAAAAGTTGTTATACTGACCTGTCGGTGACCGGGGTAAACCCGGCATTCCTCTTCCCTGCCGTTATATCCTCCACTTTCAAGCGACACTCAAAACCACTTACAAAAGTTAACTTTACTACACTAGATTATTGCTAATATCGAATACTTATATCATTGTTGCTGTAAACTTATTTCGTTTAAATTACGTTGCGTCGGCGAGTATACGAATAAGACCTGGAACAAATAAAAAAAATATGTTAGACACATTATGTATGAGTACTAAGTGGACACCAGGCTTCGCAGCATTACAGATCAGGATTCAACTGGGAAAACGCTGAGGTGAGAGAGAGGATGTATAAATACTGAAGTAAGTTGATAATTTAAAGGTTGTTTCAGTAAATAAGAAAAGAGAGGCAATATTAAACAAATAATTGTCAAAAATACCTATGTACTTGTTCTCGATAAACAGTCGACAACGATCTTGAAACTATATTTATAACGTTCCAGTACTGAACGTTATTAGTGTTTAACGGACTTCCAAAAAACGTTATCAATTCGTCGATCTTTATTTTATGTTTATTCACCGATTATTCGAAGACGTCTAAAAGAATTTCTAAAATTATATTTTTGTTTAAAATAAAATGGTATACTTGCGAGGCTGTCACGTAGAAATTTTATAAAATTCGCTTTTGTAGTTTGGAGGTGAAGTCAGTTTTTAGTTTAAAAATAATTATATTCGGCACTTCCATATAAAAGTGTGCAGTCACCCGGGCATTTTGTATGGGATCGTCTTTTTTTTGTTGTTTTGACCGTTATTTTAATTTTTATATACTATAGTGATCTAGTGTAGCCCGTGGTTAGATTTTTTAACGGGTATTCCCTTCAATTGTATAGAATAGACGTCTCACTAAGCTGAGCATACTAAGCTGAGCATGTTTACATGACGTGTTGTATCCCGGAGATTTGAGATCGTTTCGATCGATCCTCGAAAATTAGAACCCTAATTTGCCAACAATAAAACCTGAGCATTATAGGAATATCTCAAACCCACAAATCTACTCTTACGACCTATCCTCATGAGCATCAATAATCCTGGCCGAAAGGGATTACCAGACACTAACAAATGTGCTACAACTTGAAGATCCTCAAAAAGGAGGAGTGAGACCACAAAAATAAATTACCAAGTTGTAAAGCCGTCTGCGGTTCATTTTAATCAAAGCCTGTACATATGAGGAACATTTTAATGTTATATTAGAAACAATGGCTTTGACCGCTAAGCCATGTGGGTTAATAAATACTCGTAGCTATAGGTCTTGCAGAGCCCAGTCCGAACAATGTTAAGGATTTTTTCTCACTTACATGCTGGTCTGCGAGAAAAAAGAGTTGTATGTAAGTACAATCTGCTTCTCTTTTCGTGTTATTCTTGAGGAAGTACGTTGATACGCGATGGGACTGGTAATATGTCACTAGGAAGACCATTACCATATAGCAAGATAAGTGAATACAGAAACACAGATGCTAACTGAATCTCAGATGATCGTAGATAAAGTCTGCACATAAGCGTTTTTTTATCGTTTAAATGATTTGTTTAATACACCGTCTTATTATTAAACTTAGTCTAACTAAGTTACTAGGTTTAAACCACTATGCGACCAAATCAATTTGCTATGTAGTAAGCCATAGTCTCGTCTGAAAATGTCGACTTGATTTGATCGGATAGTTGTTTAAACCTAGTAATAAAGGTACTTAGTCTGCGTTTTATAATAAGACGGCTAAAGTTTAAACGCAGCCGTCGCATTCTCAAAGAAATAAAGCAAGGCATTAATTAAACGTCTAAAGACACAATGCAAAAGGTGCCTTATCTGTACCCTTGCCCTTGGATGCGAAATGCACGGTCATTATAAACTGCGGTTGGGTTACGAATGCAATCTTTTAAACGCAACCGCAATGGAAAATCACCTCTAGTCCACACACAATTCAGCCCACAATACCGTGTGATCTTCCACAAGTGGTCGTTGCAATGAGTTAGCTAGACTGTCTGAATGTCAAACCAATATTCGGCAACGACTGCACCGACGCAATAAAAAAATAATTTATTCGAGTCTGTGTAAATAAGATGATGGCGCGAACAAAGATATTTTTATTTTCTTTAACGTACGAATTATAAATATAAAGGTGTCAAAACCGAAAGATCATAATAATATATCTTTGCTACAACTACAACAAGACTACATATAATAAAAGAAGTTATGCATATATATTTTAATTACAAAAATATTTGACTACGTCTCTCGCTCTTGCTTCCAGTACTAGCAAGAACTCTATAGTAATGAAGTCAATGACAAAGAAAGTCTACAAAATAAAAGTAATTTTGTTTTAAGCATAAGAAAAAAGTCAATGAGTTTAAATTTCAATGAATGAGTCTTCTTCTTTCACCCTAGGTATATCAGCACATTGCTAGATTAAAAGCCTCATTGGGAGAAGCCTTTAATCTAATAAAGTAGGATTTGCCCATACTTGCTGGGCAGATGAGTTGGTAAATGGCAGTACCTACATATTATTATTTGCGCAGAGAATGCTGCTGCACATTCTTTGTCACCAAAGAAGTCGTTAGCGTGACAAATCGTGTTTTACTCTGCCGTCACCATACCATAAAGTCCATTGAATGCTATCTGGGCACAAATTTTTCGAGATGTCTTTTTCAGGACGAAAATCTACAGGTTTCTATATTAACGGTATTAATTTAAATTTGTAGTGAATTAAAAGGCCATGATGTGAACATTATGGTTACGGATCCTTTGTGCCCGATTGCTTGGGCATCGGCCAAAAAATCGTTTTATCCGCTTGTCTATGGCAAAATAAACTGTGAGGAAACTAAAATGTTTACGAGCTAGATGGAGGATAACGCCGAGATTCAATCCTTTATTATATTGAATGACTTTGCATTGATTCGGAACCTTTTAATTTAAGAACGAGAAAGATCAGTTATTTTGGTCTTTTTGCAAATAATTTACCTATCACCTAGGAAGACGACCTCCGTGGCGTAGAAGTCACCATGCTAGTCCCCCACCCAGAGGTTCCGGGTTCGATCTCCGGTCAGGGCAAGTCAGAACTTGGCCTTTTTAAATTTTCTATGGGGCTAGCTCAATCAGTGTAATTTATTCCTATATATTTATTTATTTATTCCAAAAGGTTAACCTTCTTTCAGGCCGCAAGCAGGCAGCAATGGCGGACAAATTGTGCGTTTTGCACTTTTTCATCTTTACGCGTTCCTTATTGCATCATCAGCTGTGTTTTCCCGCTTTTTCCTTCTCAAAATAAAATAAAAACCTATATCAATGGTCACCTAAGGATTTCATAGACCTTGTGAAGTAAAGAAGAAAAAGCTGAAACAGTTTATGCGTAATAATCGCAAAACACTTTATTTTCTGGACAGAGGAAGCTCTAAACTTGTGAAACACGCTTCGGGCGGTGATAAAGAACCCGATAAGAGACTTATTACCCTCGTATTTGGCTTAGGACACTAATTCCGGTGATATATAACACTTTTCTTCTTTTACCGTTTAGGATTTATAATCCATATAAATCTATTTACTGTTTTTAATAAATTTAAAGTTTATAAATTTCATTTCACCCATCGTTGTTTCTACATAACGTCTTTAAGTCGTTAGGAGTGAAAAATGATTCCCAAGCTTACTTTTTGTAGTTGTGAAGTTTTATTATAACATCTAATCGTAGTTCGACTTAGTGTTCTCATCAATCTTGTAAAACTTCAAAATATTTCGGAAAAATGTGTTTATTTCGACAAAATGTGTTTACATTGAAATTTTATTTAAATGCAAATCTAAAATAGTAAAATACTAACCTAGTGGTTTAATTTCTTTAGAAAACATTTTTAAACATTTTTCAATAGCAAATGGAACTTTTTAGCTCTACGAATTCGCACATTTTTTTCTAAAAGTCAAAACTACAATTTTCTATGGTATTTGTATGAAATACGAAAGCGTGACGTCATGCTTTATTGAAGTCAAATAGCGCTCTCAATATCTAAAGTATGCAGCCGCCCGGGTAATTTGTATGGAAATGGCAATTTTTTCTTTTTTGGTTCTTTGACTGTTGTTTTAGTTTTATTATGCTATAGTGATCTAAAATAGCCCGTGGTTCGATTTATTACGGGAATGTCTCTTCCACATTGTAGGTTAATAAGAATTGATAAAACTAATAATACCTGATTGTAATGCAGAATTTAAGGTTCATAGAAGGGGCTTATGTACAGCCTCATGTCACAAGCCCCCTCTATGGAACTTAGATTCTTTGTATGTTTGTGCGTTTTACTAATATGATCTTTTTATGGCGGTGGCGTCGCTGGTCGGGTCGTTGGATTCCCTCTAATATGGGGCGTCAGTCAACTCATGAACGGGTGCTGCTGAGAGGGTTTGTTCAGCTCGACTTTGCTATTTTGATTACTTAGTATCTCTTATTTCGTTATGTTTGTTAACTCGTTCGCAAACATTACATGTTATAATGTATCAACATTGTATTATGACTTATAACTTAGTGCCAAGCGCTAGTAGCTTGTCTTTTGAAAATAAATTAAATTTTAATATACACTACACGTGATATAAATTTTACGTGTAAATATGCCTGTAAAGTGCTAATTACTGAATAAACATTTTAAATTCTATTTGAATGTAATTTAAACGCGCTTTTGATTCTACATACATAACAGATGCATTAAATACTATACCTAATAATGATGCCTTTAAATAATAATGTCTTTATCGTATAATAGAAGAGGTAAAAACCAAATAGTAACGCCTATAAGCAACAAGGTCGCGGAGTAGGGTAAGTGGGCAGAAACTACGCCGCGAACGTAGCGAAGGTCGACTATTGGGATCTACCGAGCCAATGAACTATGAAACGCAGCCGGAAGCAGGGGCCGATGACTGACACGCTACCGCAATACAATTTACAATAGGGTTAGCAAAAATTGATTAATAGGCTTTTTTTTTTTAAACAAACACGATTGTATCACTAAGGCCCGCTTTGCACAAAAGTAACTTGTAATTAAAACGATAGCCGTGTGGTTTCCGGCAGAGTAGAATAGGGCCACTCCGAGTCCTCCCGTGGATGTCGTTGAAGGCGACTTAGGAAATACAAACTAAACAAAACTCGTAAAACGTGGATGAGACCTCTCCAATCCGTCTGACCAGCGAGGAGAGTGTAGGCCGAGTTCTCTGGTTGCTCTGGCCAAGTATGGCTCTGGTAGTACAAAAAGGGTTCTCCTGCAGTGGACACAAAAATACTTGATGATGATGATGAATTAAAACGTTTACATCTAATACTTTTGCCAGGCCATGTTTTAGAATCATATACCATCCAGTTTTCTAGAATGTGCCAGATTTATTTCTGTAATCTCATTACAAGGTGAAAAATCTTAAAGACCTTCAAACTTAAATTTACTTCTGCTCTGGTGCATATTCTACTTGTTTAATTCTTTGAATTTTAAAACTATTTAATAGCGTGGCATGTGTCATAAAACTGAATTATGGATTTTCCTTGATCTTAATTCTTTCTATCAAGATAAAATTCATTTTGTTCGCAAAAAAAAATCGCGAGCCCGACTCGAAATCGAGAAGACATCAACAACCTATCAAAGACCTGGTAACCTCATTATAAAACGTCTTTCTGTGCCAATCTCACAATGAAAACAAGACGAAACGGCCTCAATAAACTACGTCGGATGGTTTACGGCCAATAAATCCAATTTTTGAAATAGCTCATCCAATTTTGCCGGGTTCGACGAATGGGGCATGAATTTTTGTGACGTGCTTCACGTCGAATTAAGTTGTATTCAGTGATTCCAGATAGGATTTGGTGATTTGTTGAAGTATGTATTTCGGTCCTCTACGGATCATTAACCTTGATAAGAAATTCTTAAACCAGTGCATTTTATAGACTACTTTTTCAGTACTATTATGAGAAGCTTTATCTCCCAAGACCTTATTGCATTTACTTGGGGTTGGCTTTCTTGATCTTACTTTTTTCTTTTGACATAATCCTTAGCTGTACTGACCGCTGATTCTGAATATTTGAGGACTTTGAGGTTAGATAAAAATCAATTTGCGGAAAATCAAAGCAGGTGTTCTTAGCAATTTCCCCACAATTCTCTGTAAAGATATATTACGCTAAAAAGTGAATGTAGAAGAAATTTTGCTACATGTCTCCGAATTCCCGTAGTCTAAGTTCTGCCGCTGTGTTAAGTACGAGCAAAAGATTCTATTTATTTATCTAAAAGCCTGTCAGTACCTATCTACACTTACCTTTAAAAAAATCAACAATTCCACTTCATTATGGTAGGACTGCGTAATACCCCATGTTAGAGCATTTAACTACATCTTCTTTTAGTTCAATTATACAAATAATGTTGTACAACAAGATTCTCTAAAGAAAGTGTTGGCATTTTTTGCTGTGCACTCGAGGCTTCCAGCTTGAGAGCTCAGACGCTTAAAGCAAATGTCCGCGGGAAAAACTTTATTGTCTACTGCAAAGGAAATGTCGACGGAGAATTTTTCCCGTGTTTTATCGGAATAAATTGGATTGCATTTGTTCTTATTTTTGTTGCAAATGTTTAAGAATTTAATTTATTGTGAAAAAGACATGATTGAACGTCAAGCTAAGAAGCTGAATTAAAATAAAATAAAAAAAGACACGGCGCCTAGAATCCCATTTGGATGGTTGATTTGCTTTTATATGCTAGGAACGTTACGACGTCTGGTCAACTTGGCTAAATGTTGAGTAAAGCTCTAAACGTGAAAACAGTTCATGCGTAACGTTGAACGTGACCAAAGACATTACGCAGCGGATCCAAGGCTTTCTTAAATCGCTGCCTACAACATATAGTGGATCTTTTAGCCTTAAAATATATCTAACTAATGTCTGTGGCGCAGAGCTGCCACATGCAGGTGGGACACTGATCGATCATCAAATAACAGGTTGCCAATTGAAATGGATTGGCCACACGCTTTAGATGCCACTTACATTCCGGGGTAAACACTATAATGGATTCCTCAGTGCAGCAAACAAATCGGAAATGAAGACGATCAGGTTATCTAGGCTCGAAGTGAAATTCGACACTCAAGATAGAACGAGATAAAGAAGCACTGTAGCGGCTCTCTGGGGACATAGGACTCACGCAGGGGTCAAAGGAATAGGACAATATGCCAAAAAGTCAAAATTACTTTTTGGCTGAAATGTCGACTGACAAAATAAGATAAAGAATCATAGGCGATTTTGAAGTGACCACATTTTCGTTGCCTTGATTATGTTCTATCTCAATAACAAAGTCAGAACTCTACTCCAAGGCCAAATCACATCTCTGTAGCTCAGACAGACCTCGTTGACGCAACTACACATTGTCTTAGTATCAATAACACTGGAAATTTAACCTTGACGCCAAGTTAGAGGACGTCTTAAATGTGTTTTTTTTTGTCGAGACTTTTTGTGTCGATACATATTGTCTCACAATGGTACTGAATTTGAAAGGAATACATTAGCCCGCGGTCGATGGCACCGGCCGAAGTCTCAGATTAAATAAATAAAGATTTCCAACAATACCCACTTATTAATGAAGATGTGGATCGAAATACAATATTTCATTTTCGAGTTTTTATATTTTTGTTTTGCTAATCCGCACGGTCTGCTTCATTTGCCCGAATAATTTAAATGTGCGATTTTTAACAAGAAACATAATCCTGTTAACGATACTTATGATGATAAATGTGATTATTTTTAACTAGCAGTCCATCCCGGCTTCGCCCGTGGTACATACATAGCCTATGTCACTCAGGAATAACATACCTATCCAACAGTGAAAGAATGTTTAAAATCGATCCAGTCGTTTCGGAGCCTATTCAATACAATCAAACAAACAAATCTTTCCTCTTTATAATATTAGTGTAGATTATTTTAACCACTCTACCAATATTTACATATTCTACTCTAAACTAACGTCGATAATAATAATTTATGTAAATTCCAAGGTGTGCAGCGGCTAGTTGTTAAACATTTCGCACTATTACATTCTCAAGAAGGTTGAACGTCGATTAGACGGTGATCACAAATACAAGAAAGACCTCTTAGTCTTTCTTTTAAATCTTCACTTAGAAAAAGACCAAAATAGTGACCAATGTCTCCCGAGTATTTCTTCGCCACTTATATTTTGAGTAAAAAAACAATTATAGCTGGCCCAGGACTATAAAGCACAGCTAAATATGATTGTAAGAAGGCGCTTAAATATGAAGAAGGAAACACTAACCCTCAACATGAACAAGTTTGTTCAGTCTACTTTGAATATTGATAACCAAAACCCTAATTCGCATACCAAAAACTCCCGAATAAAACAGAAAACAAACGCGAACATACACGTGCCTCCCTCAGGACCTCGACCTTCAGGCTAGTATCCGACCACAGAATCCAATTAAGTTATTCACCAGAGATTGATAGCATCGGCCCTTTATTGGAGGTATTTGTCACTGGATTTAATCAGCCTCTTCGGAACAAATTTATTGCGACCAATAGTGTTTCGGACGGATATGACAAAGAGGGACGGACAAGGGTGTGGAATCTTGGTCGCTTGATTACGAAATTAATATAATAGGTATCAATTTACATACAACACAAATAGGAACTTACTTTTAACAAAAAGCAAATCTACGAAAGGTTATTCATCATTCATCATTTCAGCTGCATAGCGTCCACTGCTTGACATAGGCCTCTTCCAAAGATTTCCAAAATGACCGATCTAGAAGATTATTGTTGACACGAAACATGTTTTAAAGTGATGCTATTTAAAAAAGGGCTTTTCAGGAAGTAGATATTTTGTTTGTGTTATTATTTGCTTTCTTTTCCTTCGGATTATCCATTTAAATTCATATTAACGCTTCATGATCTTTTCTTTGGTATAAATATCTACATTTTCTCTGTAAAATGTCTTTACGTCACACCCCAACCCCAGCCGCTTAAACTTTATCGGATGAAAAAATTGTTCAGGAAAAAAAGTTTTGTCTTTATTAAGAGTAATAAAAAAGTTTAGTGACTTTTGAAATGGCGTTTTCATTCAACCCACTAATCATTTTGAAAATTTTCCGAAAACTGAACCGACAAAAATTCTACAAAATTATCAAACCCTGCTCTTGACTAAAAAAAAATTTGCACTAATAAACCAAATATTTCAGAAATGGATCAATAAATCAGAAAATGGTGCTCCATCTTTACCTATATACACAAAAAAAACACGATTTTATTATACGACTTTTTTGGCATGATTAATATAGATAGCTTTCTAGTAATATAGGTACCTATAGTCTTTGAGTATAACCGCGGACGGATAAACAGACAGACAGTCAGACATTGCGAAACTATAAGGGTTCCTTGTTTGCTAAGGAACCCTAAAAACGTTAACAATGCTTTGACTTTGTAAAATGTTCTTTGAAAGTCAAACAATTTGAATCAAAGTATTTGCTTCTATTATTTAACTGCTAGGGCTTCGCATTGTGAACAAGAGTCTTTGTAATAGGTACAATACCCAATACCGTAAACGATCGGACAGAAAGTACACATAGCGTAAGATTGAATTAAATATCTACACGTAAATATCGGTACTCGTCTAGTATTACTAAATGAAAGAAAGAGGGTTAGAAAACCCAAAATCTTGATTTTTAGTCATGGAATGGCATTTTTAGCTCTTTACGAATAAATCAAATTTTATTTTAAGCAGCAAGACCCATATGAATAAATACATTACAGACTAGCGTTCTTATAATCTTATACCTTTAAAAGAGCAATTCTTGTATAATTATTTATTTATTTATATGTACTTATAAATTTATTTCTGTGATCTCGGAAACGGCTCTAACGATTTCGCTGAAATCTGGTATATAGGGGTTTTCTGAAGTAAACAATCGATCTAGATTAGTCTTATGTTTGGGAAAATGCGTGGTTTCGAGTTTTCATGCGTTTTTCTTTCCACGCAGAATATGGTAGGTCGCTAATTTCGTCCTGCCGGCCGCTATCCGTCTGGCCCAGCGGTTTAAGACGCGGACGCGGCTAGCAAGAGTGTTACGGGTTCGAATCCCACTCGTTTATACATTTATTTTTATTTTTTATTGTTTTTAGACAAGTTTTAAAAAAAATTAGTTAATGCTTGAGATGTAACCGAGCAAAGCTCGGTCGCCCAGGTACTTACTTACTCGAGATTGGCCAAAAATGCATTTTTCCGGCTGTCCGGTTCTCAGCATACAGGTCGCATTTCTTTACCGATTCTTGTGAAATTTTCTGTTAAGATTGAAAATTATATGGATTTTTTTTGTCGATTCAGTTTTTCGAATTATTTTTAAAATGGTGAAAATATGGGGGTTGAAAACTATAAAAATCTTATTTAAGCCATTCAAGTTTTTTTATTAAATATAATAACTTTTTTGTTAACTTATTGGTCTAATACCCCTCCTAATGAATGACTAGGAAGTCGAAAATAAATGATAGAGAACAGTGGCGTACTAGAGGGGAGGCCTTTGCCCAGCAGTGGGACAGTATAGGCTAGTAAAAAAAAACATAAAACTTTTTTGTTAACCTCCAGCCAGGAGCCAGGAGCCAGGATAGTAAGTAGGTATACATATACTTTAACTTAAAATATATATTATTTATAATACAAATTAACTATTTATTGTTTTTGTACTTTGTATTGTATTGGTGGAACCGACGACGATATCTCCGCAACACGACACCCTTCGGCCAGAATTCTTACTTGGTGAAAGTCGCCAGCTAACGCGATCTTAACTTTACCACCCTCAGGGTGAAGTGAGTTTTCACTCTTATGTATTCCACAAACTTCTCGATCTTAGTGGAGTAACGTAGGCGAAACACGTAAAGCAAGGTCGTAGGCACAGCCGCATGCAGGAGCAAATTTGGCCCGCTAAGCGCAGTTCAGCACTTGTTTTTACTTGGACTGAACTTCTTCCTCTTTGGTTCCACCTTGAGGAAGCCATCCTGGTTAAGAGGCCCCTTTTGAGGAGCTTAAACGGGAGTTGATCCCACTTTTGGAACCACCTCTACCTTGCGTTGAGGTAACTGTGTTTCCCGGGAGGTTGGCTTGGAGCAATCGCGTAAGCACGAGATGTTGGCCCTCTCATTCGTCACCCGAGTGAAGGGGAAGCTCGTACTTTGCACCGCGGGTTGGGGTGACGCAAGTTCAACGGTGTTGACCGGCGAGTTGAATTTCGCTGACGCGAAACTTACATGGGTCGTCATTCGAGGCATCAGGTGACCTACATACGGATTTATTGGTTTTTATTCAACAAGTTCCATTCGTAAATTATTGATGGTAGATGGAAAATGCCTCAAACTTCAGCTGCAGGCAGGGCAGATAAGATTTAAAGGACGTGATGTCCTTCAGGAGTTTGGTGACGTAAACGTGATCGAAACTCTTGAGGGAAGGAAATACAGCCTTTGGGCAAACACCACAAACGCCATGGGCCACCCGTCAGGATCCTTAAACAACTTGATGATGTCTTGAAGAATGCGCTGTCCCATTTTGTCTTCCCTGCGAGACAGTATTCGGTCAATCATTCAGAGTGACTCGTATAGTAGCTCTTTCGCACTGCGGATCTCTTCCCTTCTAGTTTCTAGTGCAGATTTCAGCCGCATAACGTCCACTGCTGGACAATAGGCCTCACCAATCAAGAGCGGCCTGCATCCAGCGCTTTCCAGCGACCCTGGTCAGGTCATCTGACCACCTTTTAGATAAGTGCCCTACGCTTCGCTTGCCAGTACGCGGTCGCAGTGCAGATCTGCAGTGCACAACGCTTACTTCTAGTTGCTTCTCAAAAAAGGCTAAAATTACGTTGACCGCGAATTTTTTTGAACTCATAGCGACGACAAGCAGAGGTTAAAGCCACGCGAAACTCTAATCAAAAATTCGCAAACATACGTAGTACAAAAAAACGTAGTGATACACGTCCGGTTACTAACGCACATAGCACTGATTGTTCATAGATTGGCATGATTGTAAGATCTTGTAAAAAAATGTTAGCTGACTTCACCAAGGGTGTTTTATGTTGTGGGACTGAAGCGAAATAGAGAAAAATAGTAAGATCGAAACAGCAAAGCTAAAGATGTAACGCGCTAAGATGTATGAAATACCTAGATTCCAAGTTCTTGAACATAGATTTACTTAAATAAATATCAATTCAAGTTGTTAATATTAGAGGCTTCGAGCTAAAAGTAGCTATTATAAGGACAATGTACCTATTTAGAGAAATTCCAAGGCTAACCTGTTTATGAGTGGCTTCATATAGCAAGCAAATTTATGGCCTTTGTCTCGAGACTATTGTTTATTGACATTGTTAACAGTTACTATGTCGTTTGAGAGTGATTTTAGGTATTTATATGCAGAAAATATTGGAGAACTTTCAGGTAATTTATTATTTCCTCGCGTTCCCGGTTGCATAGAGATGCACTGGTAAGGAACGTCGTCGCCGACACAGATTGCGGATGCACGGTCCGATTTTACAAAAATCTCGAAATAATATACAATAACCACGACCAACAAGTGCCTACAATATTCAGTTTCCGGCAGGTGACGTAGTTTCTATTGCAATCAGGGTATAGAGAACCGGTTCTGTATCAAGGAACTGGGATTTTCGGTACCGGCCTATGCTGAAACCGGGATTTCCCGGGATTTTCGGTATTTTTTTCAACCTTATACACGGTGACTTTTGTTTGGTTTTTGAGCCGAAAGCCATTTTATAATGGTGTTTTTTTTATTTAATTTAAGAGCGACGCCCTTTTCGGTTGAATTTTTTCATTTCCTGGCTGTCTTCAGCCAGCTCATTTGACATCTTGGTAGAACACCACTCCTACTTTTTCCTTTATTTCCTTCATAAAGCTGTCTGGGTTTACCTCTTCCCCTTCTTCCTTCTATTTTGCCTTCTATTATTATCTTTATGATTTCGTCGTACCGTACCAAGAGTCCCAACATATTTCCTCCACTATTTTCGATAGTTTATATTAATTTTCTGTTTTCGCCTGCTCTGTTTAACACTTCTTTATTTGTAATCCTATCCTTAAGTAATCTTTTTCATCCTTCTCCGACACCACATTGTGAATGCTTCCAATCTCTTTATTTCTTTCTTCATTAATGTCCACGTTTCGCAGACGTATAACGCAATACTCCAGATGTACACAAGTCTTTTAATCAATAAATATTTTTTCTTATTAAAAGCTGCTTTTGACATAGCTATTCTCGATATAATATCTCGCGTACATCTGGAGTCTCCCGTGATTATATACTACCAAGATATTTAAAGGTATTAACCTGTTCTATATTAACATTACTAATAGAAATGGGATGATCAATTTTCTTGTTTTTTGAATCTGTGTGTTTCGAAGTCTTTATTTCTTTATTTATCGCTTCCCTGCACTCATACAGAAGATGGTTAAGTAAGTAGGTAAGTACATGAACCCTGGCAGGGTATTGCGAAATTATAGGAACTTATTTGAACGTATATAATACTAATTGAATCATATTTAAGTATGCGAAGAAAAAAAATAAACATACATAAATTAAACATTTAATTTAATTGATTTCAATAGTTAGAAAATATTAATAAATATAAATATGATTTAGAAATTCAGTCATTCAAAGTCAGCATTGCTTTGTCTTTTCGTATTAATTTTAAGTCCGGTTTCGATAAATGTGCTATTCATAATTTGTTGTTTAATAAATAATAATAAATTCATTAAGTTGTTTAATTCTTTGCATCTTTTGCCAGAGCTGCAATATCATCGCACGTAACGTCAGTATTTCCAATTGCCATATAATTAAAAAAAATTAAAGAAATCCCGAAAGTACCGAAAATCCCGGTTCTTCTATTTTAATTCCCGGTTCTTTTACCGCTACAAAAAACCGGGAAATCCCGGTACTGAAAATCCCGGTTCTATACTCTAATTGCAATATCCCAGCATCAGTCCATCCTAGTCTCTATAGTTGTATCTCCAGAGTTATATAATTCTAACTTTATTGCCAAAATCAGTTCTACATACATACATAAAATACAGCCATGTCCAGCCAAAACCTGTGTGTTAGTTAGACGGAAAATGCAGTAATATGTACAAATACATCATCATATCTTTATCATTAATGAGACAGAGAAAGCAAGACCCAAAGTCTTGCAGCTCTGAGCAGATAGATTCCAGAGCCGCCAGACGAAAAAGCCACTTTTACCACGAAAGAGGAAACAGAAACCAAAATAGTCATGGGTTGCTAGCCGTATCTCCTATTAACATGATTCGCATTTTCGCCGTTTCGGAATTTGTGCGGAATTCGTTTTGTGCGGGAAGATAGAGAATCTGCTCACAGATTTTATTCCCCAGACCAGCTGTGGTACTGCTCTAAAACACAGTGTAAGCTTTCCGGTTTTCGCGCTTTCCTCCTTTTTTAATTTCTGATATTATACAGAACCTATTTGAAAAGACTGACAGTAACTTTATCTTAAGCAGTAAAAAAATCTAGGTCTATGGAGTTTATAGTTCCACGTTTATCCAACTAATTGGCAATGAAAATCATCAACAAGTTATTTGACCATAACATCAGCTCCAGGCCAAAGCACTGGAGCTACTTTACTGGGTTATAAACAGTTTTTATTGCCAATTAAATTTTGTTCAGCATGTTTTTGTTTATTTTAAAGCTCAATGATTTACATTAAGATACAAGGTGAGACACTTCATAAACGGTTTTATGGTGGTAAGTACTTGCCGTCACGTCTAATAATAACAGTTTGGTCTCTGGTCCCTTTTTGCTATGAATTTAAGGATCATAAGCTGTCTAAAACGTGCATAATTTATACCTTCTATTGTAAATTATGTTCCGATACCAGACAACGATAAACCGACAATTTATAGGGAGGTTAATTACCTTGATGGGGAAATGGAAGCAAATTGAGGGAGATAGTAATGTCACGCACGGATCACGGAACATTTTTTCGTTTTTACATTACCCACACGGAAGTTATAACTTTTCGGTTGATCACTTCTGTTTGGAGTGACATTCTGAAAACTAATAAATTACCCTGTATTACTTCTTGTTTATGTTGTATTATGTATCACAAAGATAGATATACAAGAACCTAATTAAGTTCTACTCTACTACAAACACGTGATGAAAAAAACAGCTGATCACAGGTAGATAGAGATAGCTTAAAGTGCAATGAAAGTTTTGGTTTTAAATTGATGAAGGGAAAATTGCAAATCTTGTCTAAATAAAAAATCTTGACGAATTATTCATACTTTTATTCCCAAGATATGATAAAGATGTTTTACCAACATGGTTGAATTCGTACGTTAAAACTTGTTCGTTCATCCCTCGAAACTACTTTTACTAAAACCCGAATAGTACTCAATAGACTAGTCATTCCATAGTGAAATATCTAGACTTTGCCTTTATTTGACGGAATCATTGCGGTTCATTTCACACACGACCGGTTTAAAAAGTGCGTATGCGTATGGTATGTTTGCGTATAATTGCTTGAACTTGAACTTGGCCCATTTTCTCACGGGCTGAATGCAGTTCGGGACACAAAGGAAGTAGGTACGTATTATGCAAACGACAATTTTATTGGGGCACAAAGGCATTTTATGTGCGATGCAACGAACGCCGCTGTTTTGCTTTTGGTAATGGTGAGCGGTGTGCACCGTGCTGCGCTCTTATATAGTTTTGCTTGTTTCTATTTTTAATAGTCTTCAAAAAGGAGGAGTTTATCAACTCGTTCCGCATTTGTTTTTGTAAGTATATATTTTTGCGATATCTTTTTTAATGATGGTTTTCTTAAATTGTATATATTTTTTTAAATCCTTTAGTGTCAAGTTGATCCCATATTTATTTGGTAACGATAATTATGAAGAACTTTGGAGACATGGAAAAAACTCCTAAAAGAAAATGAAGTCAGTTTTTTTTGTAAAAAATTTAATTACTTCAGAATCTTCCCTCCGTTTATTTGAATAGGTTAGTGGTCTACACATGTGCCAGATTTTTCAAGTTGCCGTCTTTCAAAAGCGAAATGTGTTTTCAGCTTTTACTCAGGTCAGATAATTTTATAGGAAAAATTGCTTGAGATAGTCCTTATACTTATCTGAACATAGGTAGACTAATAAGACCTATAAGTAAAGTAAGAACTTCTAGTTGATCAAGTTAATTTTCTTGTAAGTACGTACTATAGGTTTATAAAAATCTATACTTACTTAGATATAATTATCTAATTACATTTAATAAAATAACTGAGAAAATAACTTTTAAGTTTTTTATTGCAATTCTACGCATAAGTTACATCTAGAACTATCTATTAGTCGCCTTCTAGAAATGTATTAATATTCCAAGGTTCACATGTGCATAGTTATTGAATTAACTATTATATAGGTAGCTATAACGGTGTCTAGGGCTTAAATGGGTCATCCAGCATTACTGGCGCTCATCGATTTAAACAGTGTTGTACAGGCAAATATCAAGGAATACTAACAGGGCACACAATAAAAAGTTCAGAGATAGATAGCCCTTCTGTGTTTAAAAAGAACAGTCACGTTGATTGCCAGCTTGCAGACACATTAGATTTTTAATTGTTTGACGGACACCATTTGTCCGTCATGGTGTTCAAGGTCATCATCATCATCAGGTCTTTTTGTCTCCACTGCAGGAGCATAACCCTCTCTGTACTAACCGAGCCAAACTTGGCAAGAGCTGCCAGAGGTCTTGGCCTACACTCTCTACGCTGGCCAGACGGGTTAGAGAGGTGTGACGGGTTGAAATGGTGCTCAAGGTGTTTAATGTTAATTAGTAGGCCTTTGGTAATACATTCAAAAACCGATATTTTAATGGACCATTGTTTGCTTCCATCGAACATAAGATAAGTGATGTTTGGGACTCACGTCTTGGAAAGCATGTTAGACGTTGATCACTATTGCTGTAGCTTAGTAGAAGTCATTCATTATACTAAATCAGCTGTAGGTATTTGGGACTCCTATAAATTCAGAAATAATGTCATGTGATTAAGAATCGACAAAAACGTACTCCTATAAATTAGACCTCTACCATTTTGTATTATAAGTCAATTCTGTACTTTTATTACTTTGTGAGGGAGAACAAGCTGCAATTAGCATGCGCGAATTTTGACGTATAGGTGTTTTGACACGGCCTGGGGAGTGCATCGATTTGTAAAATATACACACTGTAAATGATATTTCCACCTCTACACTGTCTTCACCTCTGCTTATTTTACTACCTTTTCAGTACAAAAGAATTGTAGGTATGTATACAAAGATCTTAAAATAGCGCCTATTGACATCAGGTGCTGGCTAACAATAACATAGGATAAATGGCAGAATAGAAGCTATATTAGAATGGAAGTCAATAAAACTTATATTTTATTTTACTGGGCAACCTATATACTTTACCCGCCCAGCGAAAAATACCACTTTGTTACTTACCAGACTCTGTACTATTTAATGTATCCGTAAACAAGTCGGACAATATTACTTACTTGAAAATGCTTTACTTACCGTTTGAGAGCTCCACGACTGGCTTGGCTTGCAGCACTTCGGGGAAATGTGTTTAGGATGTAACAAACAATAACAGAGCAGGGGCGAGTAAAGTCGTGAATTGACGTAATCTGAGATTGAGGTTAAGAAATTTCGGTGCGCTTCGCGTGGTAACGCGGCGCCGCGACGGGATTCGCGGACTAGGAAGTGTTTTGATTATTTCGGGATTGTTTTGAGGGAGAAAATTGTTCAGAGAGAAATGCGGCAACGTCGTGGAGTATGGAGCGTGCGCACTCGAGCCCGAGGCGTTACTGGCGCGGACCGCCAGGCGGCGCTAGTGGCGTGGCATATTGATAAAAGCGCAAAGGGCGCGCGGTGCGGCGAATGGCAGAGGATGCCACATGAGTGTAGACTGTAGACTTCCAGCACGACCAACCTTGAACTCTTGTATCGGGTAGACTATAGTTAATACAGATAATGCGGTAACAGCGGACGACGTTATTACGACATCGCCATTCGTTTGTTTATGTCCGTAAATATGGCACGTCAATTTAGCTGTCACGCAATGCGTGTGCGTGACGTACGCTACTGTAATTTATTGTACAGGGCAATAAGTATTTCACAAGCAATGTTTTTCTCTATGTAGCTGAGTATACCAACAAAAGGTTTATGGAGGAGATAGGACTTAATTATAACACTCAGGAACCTCAGTTATATTGCCTATTTTTAGGGTTCCGTAGCCAAATGGCAAAAACGGAACCCTTATAGATTCGTCATGTCTGTCTGTCTGTCCGTCCGTATGTCACAGCCACTTTTTTCCGAAACTATAAGACCTATACTGTTCAAACTTGGTAAGTAGATGTATTATGTAAACCGCATTAAGGTTTTGACACAAAAATAGAAAAAAACAGTAAAATTTGGGGGTTCCCCATACTTAGAACTGAAACTCAAAAATTTATTTTTCATCAAACCCATACGTGTGGGGTATCTATGGATAGGTCTTCAAAAATGATATTAAGGTTTCTAATAGCATTTTTTTCTAAACCGAATACTTTGCGCGAGAGACACTTCCAAAGTGGAAAAAAGTGTGTCCCCCCCCCCGTAACTTCTAAAATAAGAGAATGATAAAACTAAATAAAATATATGTTGTTCATTACCATGAAAACTACCAGCGAAAATTGGTTTGAACGAGATCTAGAAAGTAGTTTTTTTTTAATACGTCATAAATCGTAAACGGCAATTAACCTTTCTTCAATCAACTCAAATATAAAAATTAAAAAAACATACTACAAGACTTTTATATTATGTTATTTGCTACTACGGAACCCTTCATGGGCGAGTCCGACTCGCACTTGGCCGTTTATTTTAACTTAGTAACATTGCTAATAGTTTATGTCACATCACTCTCAAGTGAAACAATAATAGCAAAATTGGTTTGAAAGATATTATAGAAAAAACATTGTCTAATATTATAAATGGCTGCGATGGAAAACTGCTTGTTTTGCCAAAACATATTATAATCCGCTAGACGACAACAAGTAAAATCAAACTTTTTTTTAAACGTGGAAACAAACATTGTGGAATTTATGTGTAAATCACAACCGTTACGTCCTACTTTTTTGGAGTCAAATAATGCTATTCATATCAGTTTTTCTGCGGGTATTAATAAATCTAAAATCATATTTAATGCAAAGTGACACAACTCATATATTGTAACGTTTTATTTTACTAACTGTACCGAATTATTTATTTTTGACCCAGTCATCTACCCAATTGTTACGAGTATGTATAAAATATAAATAACACACTCGAGATAGAGAGCATTTGCTTATAAGTTACAATTATAAACTTGACACTTCTCCTTATTGCGTAGAAAAGTTTAACGTAGCGTATAATTTATCAGTTAGCAGAGTCGTCTACCCGCATTCCTGTGATAATGAAAGTTCCCGTGGAAGGCAATCGCTGGATCAGGAATGGCTGGATAGATACTGGAATACCAGTAAACCAGATTCGCCTTCGATCGACATACTCTAGGGTCACACTTGTATTTATATTATTTTATTTAATATGACCACAAATAGATTTACAATACAATTCTAACTATAGGACCAACTATAGGACACTCTAGCCATCTACCTACTAATGTATTTAGAGCTTATTTTATTGTATTACTAATGCCTAATGAAGAAAAATGACTTAGAATATACTTGCTGCTTCTCTTCCCGCGCAGATTGCAGAAGCCGATAGACAGAATGTGCGAAAATGCGAATCTTAATAGGCGATGGATGCAGCCGCAACCCATTACTATTTGATTTCATTTTTCGCCCACTATCACGCTAAAATTGCAAGGCCACTTTGGTCTTGCGGGCCTAGGAACTGTCTGCTTAGAGCTGCAAGACCCAAAATGCTCAGTCTGCCCTTTTAGGGATAAAGACGTGATATTAATGTACTTATCTCCCATGCTGGTCTGGGAGAAATAAAAAAACTTAGAATGTACCAGCTGCTTCTCTTCCCCAAAATCGTAAAAACCGATCGAGGGAATGGGCAAAAATGCAAATCATGTTAACAGGCGATGCGGCTAGCAACCCATTATTGTATTGATTGCTTTTCCATCTTCTCGCCCACCATGACGCTAAAAGTGGCTTTTGGGTCTTGCGGCCCTGGGTTCTGCATAGAACCGCAAGACCCAAAATGCTCTGTCTGCCCCATTAGGGATAAAGACGTGATAGTATGTATGTTACATACATACATACTATCACGTCTTTATCCCTAATGTATGTAAATGTATGTATTAATGTACTTATTATGCTGCATGGTTTCCGGCAGAATAGAATAGGACCACTCTAAGTACTCCCGTGGATGTCTTAGAAGACCGACTTAGGAAATACAAGCTGAACAAAGCTATAATCATGAGACCTCTCCAACCCGTCTGGCCAGCGTGGAGAGTATAGGCCAAATCCTCTGGCTGCTCTGACCAAATATGGCTCTAATACAGAGAGGGTCGTGTGAAGTAAGAAAAAAACAAGTTCTATGATAGTACGTCCAGAATCATTATGATACTTATGGTGACAGTATAATACCTATAATAATAAATACATGTTCAGTCGAAACGATAGGTATTGTTTTTGGAAATTGATATTGTTAGTCGAAGTAATTAACTGTCGAAATTCAGAATGACACTCCCTCCTATGATAGATTAGGAACCGTCCTTGCCGTATTTTAGACTAGCTGCACCCCACAGTTTTACCCGCGCCTTAATTAGCCTATTTTGTGGTTACCTATCTTAAAGACGACATTTTGCCATACGAATCTTATTTGTTCGAAAACTTTTTTTTATTTTTTATTTTCCATATTTTCATTTGAAAACTTATTGAGAATCCGATTTTCAGACATAATTGTTTTCAATATCTAAATGTTTTGAAATCCTTACTTGATTTTTGCGTGAAGTTACTAATGGAAGATGATTTAGAGGTCATAAACATATTTTCCAAATTATCAACAGATTTTTCTTTAATTGACGTCTTATTAAAATCTATCATCTCTTTTCAAAACGCATAACGGCTAACAAAAAAATATAATTATATTTTTAATATTATTTGTTAAGTTACTATAGTTACTAAAGGCTCTCTACCTTGGCTTGGGTGGTCGCAGTTCTAACATAACCTCACCTATAGTTTTGCCATAACCATGTTTTGGTGTCTTTTTTATTTTTACCCTAAGTTTAAGTATAAAAAAAATATGTTGGTTGATGCCTAACATATAAAATATATATAGTTACTAAAAGCTCTCTACCTTGGTTCTAACATAACCTAACCTATAGTTTTAGCATAACCATGTTTTGGTGTCTTTTTTATTTTCGCCCTAAGTTTAAGTATAAAAATACGTTGGTTGACGCCTAACATATAAAATTATATATGTAGTTACTATAGGCTCTCTACCTTGGCGTAGCGTGGGTGGTCGCAGTTCTAACATAACCTAACCTATAGTTTTGCCATAACCAGTTTTTGTTGTCTTTGTTATTTTCGCCCTAAGTTTGTGTACAAAAATACGTCGGTTGTTTTTTTTATTATAAAAATATATACTTAGCTTGATTCTTGTTAAACGTGTTTTTTTTTTAATTATGAAATTTATGAAACACTTGTTTAGAATACGAAACAGTAGCTAAGTAATAATAGTAAATAAGTGACTTCGACCTTTAGTACTAGTGAACAAGACATATGTCAAAAGAAAAAAAAATACTTTTAATATTCGGCTATGTGTTATTCTGGAAAATGAAACATAGGTTAAATGAGTTTATTGATGAGAAAAATTATGTAAAATAATCAGTTTGGTATTTAAAACTTCGATATACCGTTTTCGATCATCTGAAATTCGAACAGTAAAGTTTCGTAACAATGATAGGTTACCCTATTTTGTAATTCAGAGTGTCAGCTTCCTGCATACCAAGATTTTATTCAAATTGGTCCAGCCGTTCGCGTGAAGAAATAACAAACATACATACACTCACAAACTTTCACCTTTATAATATTAGTGTGATATTAATATACACATATAAAATATCACATTAATATGTGTTGTATTATATATTTTCTCTCATGTCATAAAAGTTAAATGGATCATTCAACTTAAGACAACTTGTCAAGTCTGACTCAAGTTTTGGCAACTTACACAAACACATGCAATAACGACATTAAGCACGTAAAAACATACTGGTATTATGTTTACTTAGTCAGTTTTTGATTGCGTTTGAAGAATAGAATAGAAGATAATCTTAGAGCAGTAGTTTTTGTTTAGAAAATTATATGTTCGATTTAGACAATGAGCGTTTTAAACAAGTTGCTACATAGACTATATTTATTCTAAGGTCTTATTATAAAACGCAGACCAACATTGTTACTATGTTTTAACCATTATCCAACAAAATTAAGTTGATATCTTTTTTACTTTCAATTACTAAATAAAATTGTTTATGTAGGTAAATTTATGGAAATTGGAATAAACAAAGCTTATATACATCATGGGGCCTCTCTATTCAGTCTGGCCACGCTTATAAACTGGCCAGCGTAGAGAGTATGTGCCAAATTCTTTGGCTGCTCTGGCTAAATATGGCTCTGGTAGTACAGAGAGCGTTGGTCTTCTGCAATGAAGACTAAAAAGAACTGATGATGAAGATAATGATGATAGTATTTACTTTGCAATTCTGGGCTATGTATTAATGTAAAGCGCCTTATACCTCATTAAACCAAGTATAGAAACATATAAGTATAAAGTATATATTATTATATAACATGAAACCTTTATGAATTTGGCTTTTTCAGATAATAATAATTGTTGATTATAAAATCAGAGTACCTGGGCGACCGAGCTTTGTTCGGTTAGAAGAATTAGGCAAATGACTGACGTTGATACAGCGCGTTTGGTATATTTTGGGTACTTCCACAGTATTATGTCCTATGGAATATTGCTATGGGGTAACGCGGCAGATATAAATACTATATTTGTTTTACAAAAACGCGCTATCAGATTTATATATAAAGGTGCTAGAGAGTCTTTGAGGGAACTATATAAAGACATAAATATTTTGACCCTCCCTTCGCAATTCATCTATGCGAACATTATGTACGTGCGTCAGAATAAACACTCATTTAAGAGAAATTGTGATATTCATAGTATTAACACGAGAAATAAAAATAAATTAGCCATCACAGCTTTGCGGTTAGAGAAAACAAAAAATCTTTTGTGGGTCTCGGCTTGCGCCTATATAATAAAATTCCAAATAATATAGTAGCATTACCATTATCTAAGTTTAAGACAGCCGTTAAAAATCATTTATTACAAAATGCGTATTATCATGTAAATGACTACTTATCATCATCTGAGAAAATTTCTTGGAAATAGTTGACTGCAAATTGTAATTGTATAATTTAAATGTATAGCTTAAGTGTAAATCTGTATTGTAATTGTAACATAGCCCATCAGGCTGGGTAGGGACCAATACTGAACTGGGTTTCTTTCGGCGTTATCTTCCCAGCAGTGGTCGTTCCGAAACGCTAGTAGTTTTTAGCTTTTGCACAAAAATAATATTTAAAAAAATGACCTTCAATAAGAGATAAATTTATCCTTCATTGAATAAAAATTTTTGACTTTGACTTTGACTTTGTTATATCATATTCTGCGTGGAAAGAAAAACGCATGAAAACTCGAAAAAACACGTTTTTCCAAACATAAGACTAATCTAGATCAATCGATCACCAAATTTCAGCGAAATTGTTAGAGCCGTTTCCGAGTTTACAGAAATAAATGTATATACATATAAATAAATATACAAGAATTGCTCGTTTAAAGTTATAAGATAAAAATAACCAGATGGCACGTTTCTTCCCAGATGTTTATAAAAACTCTATAGAGTAGGCACTTTAACTTGTTAACAATTTATATGACACGTTGTTAGGAGATATTAGCAATTTATATCGTATAAGTACCAAGAATATTTTTTCTCCTTCAACATAGTAAAGTTAGGTGACGTGGCCAAGCGAGACGGCGCGACCTTGAGAAGTTGCACTTCACCCCTGCCTCCCCTTTTTCACCCACCACCCACAACCCTCTATATAGTACACCCCACGGCCCTACGTTCCAAAATCTAGCCAAGTTGTAACAAGTACGTCAGGGGGGAGTCTACCTAGTACCCAACCTAGGTATAGTTGTAAAATAAATGTAGAGATTTTTACATGAAACCTCTTTTTCTTTGGCACTATGTCGGATCTAATGAAAATAAAAAAGCGTCAGAATTTTATTCTGAGAAGATTATATAATTTGATCTATCTTCTCACTGATAAAATTTTATCATCATTCAACCATATGGACATTCTTAAAAATGGCCATACCCAAGTTCATTGTTATAAATCGTGGTAGGTCTTATTATGGCAAAAGTGCACCTTGCATATTCTTTCAGATATCATCGCCTAAACAACAGACAACAAATAGCCCTGTCAAACAAAACTTTTAGTACAAATACGTTACTCGAAAAGGATATTAATCTTCCCTGGTGTGGGTGCAGATAACAGCATATTTAAAGTACGAAACAAAAAAGCCTATTAATAATGAAGATGAGGGTTGGAAGGCCCAGCGAAATCAAAAGCGTAATGTATGCATTTTGAAGACATTAAGGAATGGTGATTAATTATTATGAAAATTACAACCCGTCCGGAATTATGAGCACCCGATTTGTATCCACACTGACGGTAGAGATAGCCTTTTAGGGTTATGTACTCATATATAAGAACGTTATTGAACATTAATCAAAATTTCAGTAGTATACTTTGAAAAAAATTCAGAGAGAAGACGCAGGTGGCAATTGTTGAAATAACACCTCTAAAAACAAGTGCATTTACTATATTTAGTGTATTTAAGTCTTAATTAAGACTAAAATAGAAAAGACAGTCATACTGATTACATTAGCAGATTTCGCACTGGAAAAATCTTTCTGTATGCATGCATAAAAGTTACCCGAACCATACTGGTTGAAAATTGCACTTTCGGTATGAATTTGAAAAACCAGTTTCTACACCCAATTTAAAGTAAAATGAATATTACGGAACCCTTGCTGTAAGTTTAACTCTACTTTTCAACTTTGCTTTTATTTTGTAGTAGGCTAAGCTGCATGCCATCAGTCACGAAGGTTTTAAATAAATTGAACGGTTGTAAGATAAAGTGCTTAGTTTTATTTGGAAAGCGAAATCTTGAATTCTAAATTAATTTATTTTCTTTCATTTTGCGCCTACTTTCATGCCTAATTGTAATCATTGCTTAATTAGTTTTGTATTTAAAGTAGTATAACATAATAAGACGAAAAACCAAAAAAATTATAGATATTTTCCTAAAAAACGCAAAACATTAACAGTAACTTAGTATCAGCAGCAAGCAACTATTAGTCTGAGGCATCAGTTTGCAAAATAACAGATGAAAGACATAATTCAGATTTTTATTACATCCTCAGTTTCTAGGTTCATATTGTGAAAGGAAAACATCATCACCATCATCATATCATATCACAGGAAAAGATGATTTAAACCTTTTGGGTTTTTCTAATGCCTGGTGTCTCTTTGTTGGGCAAAGGCCTCCTCTCTTGTTTTCCACAACCGTCTACAGTTTCCTGTGCTTCGTGTTCGAGGGCGGCCTCTTTTTCTTCGCCACACTGAGAAAAAAGATTGGTTGCTAGTAGCAAAAATGTGTGCTACACGTTACTAAAATCGAGTGACTGCTGAACTCAGGGCTACTAGTAGTTAAAATTGTTTTAATTAAAACTACATTGTTCTGCTAATTTGAACAAAAGTTTGGTATCTAATTAACAAATTGCAAGTAGCAAAACTGGTTCAGCTGTCACTTTTTTTCAGTGCAGCCTGTAGGGATCCAACCCATTGTTATTTCAGCCCAGCTATTCCCGTGCATCATCCTTACTTGACCAGCCCTACCTACTTGAGCTTAGTGTCGAAAAATAAAACCTAAACTTAGGGCTGTATTTCGGGTGAGTGCCTACTTTGAAATTCCCAAAACTAAAACATTTACAATGCAGGTGGAATTCCAGACAATTTGTCAGTCTGCTCGTCGGATAGTCCCGCCGCAACATTTCTTGTTTTTCTTTTTCGGTTTCGACGACTAATGACCACCCGACGTTTCATCTTGTCTGATAAATGTACGCTTTTATGCAAATTATAATTGAAATGTACTAACACAACATTCTAGAGCAAAATCTTTCAATAGTAACCAAGAAGTACTTACTGTTGATACACGTTTTTCTATTGTCATTTTTTTAGCTTTGTTAAGGGGTAACCTATCATTGTTACGAAACTTTACTGTTCGAATTTCAGATGATCGAAAACGGTATATCGAAGTTTTAAATAGGTACCATGTGACTGTTTATTTTACATAATTTTGCTCATCAATAAACTCATTTTACCTATGTTTCATTTTCCAGAATAACACATAGCCGAATATTAAAAGTATTTTTTTTCGTTCGACAGTAGGATTTCAAAATATAAACATATTGAAAAAAATTTATAATTGAATATCGGTTTCTCCGGTCTCCGGCTTCAGTAAGATTGCAAATGAAATTTCGGTTAAATGAAAATATAGAAATTTAAAAAAAACAACGTTACCGAATAAATAAGATTCGTATAGCAAAATTTCGTCTTTAAGATAGGTAACCCTTGAATTAAAAATTATAGTTTTAGGATTAATTATTGGATCACGAAATAAAAACTTCTAGAGGTCTCCATTCTCTTCCTAAAAAAAGCGGCCAAGTGCGAGTCGGACTCGCCCATGAAGGGTTCCGTAGCAACAAGTAACATAATATAAAAGTCTTGCAGCATGTTTTTTTTATGTTTGATTTGATATGAAAGGTAAATTTTATGATTTATGAAGTATTAAAAAAAACTACTTACTAGATCTCGTTCAAACCAATTTTCGCTGGTAGTTTTCATGGTAATAAACATCTTATATTTTTTGAGTTATATCATTCTCTTATTTTAGAAGTTACGGGGGGGGGGGGGGGGGCACACACTTTTTCCCACTTTGAAAGTGTCCCTCGCGCAAAGTATTAAGTTTAGAAAAAAATGATATTAAAAACCTCAATATTATTTTTGAAGATCTATCCAACATAGATACAACCATTACAACGATAAATATTTTTTTTAGTTTCAGTTCTAAGTATTTGGACCCCCAAAATTTATTGTGTTTTTTTCTATTTTTGTGTCAAAACCTTAATGCGGTTCACAGAATACATCTACTTACCAAGTTTCAGCAGTATAGGTCTTATAGTTTCGGAAAAAAGTGGCTGTGACATACGGACGGACAGACAGACAGACAGACTTGACGAATCTATAAGGGTTCCGTTTTTTGCCATTTGGCTACGGAACCCTAAAAACGCTAACCTATAATGCCCATAAACAAATAAAATAGGTGCTTACAGGAAAACATAGTCGTTGTCCAGAGCACGACACTTGCGAATATAACATTAGCAAATATTCTTAGACCGTCCACTCCTCCCTTTATCTCAGCCAGATATACCAAAGCGGGTGCAGTAAAAGAGGTTCCAAAGATCAGATTACGTTGGTCGGTTGGTGTATGCAACGAAGTACGGTATTAATGACTGTTGATTGATATTTATGAGTTTGAAAACGAGTGCTATCGCATGGCAAGCGCGTCAGTATTATGCCTCAATCAGCCAGGGTTCTGCGAAGAAAATGAATATTTTATTAGCTGTGAGCCGACTGTGAGAAAACGTGTGTCTAGCGGCAAAGACTGACTTTTACAAAAATCGTGGTCACGAGTGCTTTATATCTAAAATAGGTATTGGATAATCCAGAATACATTGCATTGACGTTCTTTGTATTTTTTTCGTATCTACGAGAACATATATAGTTCGAGAACAATGTAGTATTAGTTCCAAGGCCGAGGCTTTAGTACTATTATTCTGTGGTTCTAATAATGTTTTCTACTTATTTCAACTTGTTCACGAATTGAACCCGAAAAGCTATTAGTTTAAATTGTACTCGAAGGAGTTTTAACCGAGACTTTACTTTAAAATAATTTTATGCCATAGCAGATATTCAGAAGCAAAGGTTTATTAAGCAAAATATGAAAAAAAATGGTATTTTTTTCATCTATTGTCGTGTATAAAAGTTTAGAGCAGACAGGCAAAATATAAATAATACAATTTCAAGTGGCCCCAAAGATTGTATAAAATCTCCATTCGCAAAGGCGGCTGGCCCAAACAGCCTTGTCAGTGGCTTTTAACGTCGCATAAAGAGCTATATAAAACCTTCTTTTTAGTTTAACGCCTCCGAAAAATTCGGATTCGAAAATTGCGGCCATTTTTGAGGTTAGCTTTTTAAAAATAAACAACATAATTTTACTACGAGTATAAGTTTTACAAGATACTCTAAATTCTGTAAAATACAGGTTTATGTGTTACCATTTCTATTGTTGCTAAAATAATTATATTTTGTTTTCTTATCTTGCCTTTTATGTTCCATGTAAAGTTGTAAACATCTATTTCTGCAAAAGTATTCACACTTACAAAAGTACAGTATTAAATAATTTACCTTACATTTAAGGGGCTTTTTACAATAGTACAAATATTTTAAGGGCTGATTCAGTCTATCATTTTAAACATCTTTTCCCAACAAACGTATACTAAAATACGAAAAAAATCTTCACTTCCCATAGTACATAGATCACGTGAAAACTTAGATTTGTATGAGAACCAAATTATTTTTTCGTACCTCTATTATATTCATTGTACCTCTTATTTATATCACCCATTTAAGCATTTATACTTAATTAAAAAGCAACTTGTATGTCTAAATTTATTAAATTAAAGGCTTAGTTAGATAGGAAACGTGCATGACCCTCTCCGTGTAGGTGTTATCATTTTCATTGGACAATGTCGGCGCGGACGCAGCGAACACTGCTAATTGACGCCGCCCACCATTTGCTGGTGGTGAAACTATTGCCTATAACTTGCTGACTACAATTTGCTTCAGATTTTTTGTATTCACCCGACTGCTTCAGATGGAGAGTTATGTTTTCGAGTGTATATATGTATGTAAATTTCTATAGGTCGCTATGCTATACTGGAAATCCTTGGGCCAGCAGTGGACGTCGGGCAGCTGAAACGATCATGATGATCCTATTTGTCAGGCCATACAAACCTAGAAATTTTTTACATCGAATTCTCGAATGAAACCTCAGATCAACAGATGAAGAATCGCGTGATGTCGAATCTATTTTATACTATGATGTAAGTAGAAAATACTCTCTTTTTAAAGACATTGTAGTTAACCTGATGTATCTACGTTATAGTAATTAATTTGTCTGTATAGTAAGTATCAAGTAAAGCTCTTACCATACGACAGCTGTTAAATAGAGTATATGTTTATCACATAAGTACTACTTATAATAGCTGTGGGTTATTAAAGTTGCAAGATGATACCCTTAGAAAGTGTCTGGTTACACCTTTTATAAAAAAAAATTATTAGAAAAGAAGGATGCAATATGGGAATATTTACATAGGCACTTACAGTTGAATAGAAATGGCATGGTAGAGTTCTATATAGTTTGTTACTGTGAAACGTATGACAGTTTCACCACACATGTGGTCACCACACCACTCACCACTTTATAGAATAATACTTATTTACAAATTAAATAAATATGTTTTTTTTAATTTTTAATTTAACGAGTATTAATAGTTTGTTTTGTTCTTTCAATATAAAATATTGAAAATAGAGACACAAAAATACCGGCCAAGTGCATGTTGGGTTACGCGCAGTGTAGGGTTCCGTAGTTGCGAATGCCGACTTTGATTTCACGCTACTAAAAAATTGAAATTTGTATGAAATTTTCCTTTTGTGAGTACATTTTATAAGTTGGTCGCCTATAACTTTTTATATTACGGTACTTACGAGTAGTTCTGTTTATTTCTCTTTAAACTTCGTTATACATACTAAAACGAAGTTTAAAGAAACTGCTCTGTATTTTTAACGAGTCCATAAATAACTGTTTAGCAGATAGAGGGGGGGGGACTTGTCTTTTCAACGATATAAGTCTATTGGTTTTTAAACTATCGCGCTTTGAACACATTATTAATTTACTAGCTGAAGCCCGCGACTTCGTTCGCGTGGACTTTATGTCTCTGGAAAATGCTCATCAGGCTGAGCAACTTTTACTAAGGCGGCATTTTTATATCTCTTATAGTTTAGCTGGACCATTATAGTTCTGCATAAGGCGTTCCATTTTCCAAAATCATTTATACCCTATATGTTGCCCAGGCTTAATAGCTATATAACAAAAAAAGTTTCATTTGAATCCGTCCAGTATTTCCGGAGATTAGCGTGTACAAACAGACAAACAGACAAACAGACAAACAGACAAACAGACAAACAGACAAACAGACAAACAGACAAACAGACAAACAGACAAACAGACAAACAGACAAACAGACAAACAGACATGCAGACAAACAGACAAACAGACAGACATTTTTTTTAAAATTCTTACTCTATTACGACGTCTCCATCGCCCCCAATATTTTTTTTGGAAATATATTTAATGTACAGACACACTTCTTTTACTGTTTTATTATATGTATAGATTATATCCACGGGGCTTAGCACGAACCTATATTTTGTCTTGTCTGCGACCACGAAGGATGTAACTTCTGTTCGAAAGTTAGACGAAACAAAATAAATGTTCGTGCTATGCCCCGTTTTTTAAATAAATATAAATATAACTTATATGGACAAATCACACAGATGAGCTAGCCCCATAGTAAGAAATCTATATCTATACATATAATAAAACAGTAAAAAAAGTGTGTCTGTACATTAAATATATTTCCAAAAAAAATATTGGGGGCGATGGAGATGTAGTAATAGAGTAAGAATTTAAAAAAAAATGTCTGTCTGTTTGTCTGTTTGTCTGTTTGTACACGCTAATCTCCGGATATACTGGACGGATTCGAATGAAACTTTTTTTGTTATATAGCTATTAAGCCTGGGCAACATATAGGGTATAAATGATTTTGGAAAATGGAACGCCTGATGCAGAACCATAATGGTCCAGCTGAACTATAAGAGATATAAAAATGCCGCCTTAGTAAAAGTTGTTCAGCCTGATGAGCATTTTCCAAAGACATAAAGTCCACGCGAACGAAGTCGCGGGCTTCGGCTAGTCTATACATATAATAAAACAGTAAAAAAAGTGTGTCTGTACATTAAATATATTTCCAAAAAAAATATTGGGGGCGATAGAGACATAGTAATAGAGTAAGAATTTAAAAAAAAATGTCTGTCTGTTTGTCTGTTTGTCTGTTTGTACACGCTAATCTCCGGAAATACTGGGCGGATTCGAATGAATCTTTTTTTATTATATAGCTATTAAGCCTGGGCAACATATAGGGTATAAATGATTTTGAAAAATAGAACGCCTGATGCAGAACCGTAATGGTCCAGCTAAACTATAAGAGATATAAAAATGTCGCCTTAGTAAAAGTTGTTCAACCTGATGAGCATTTTCCAGAGACATAAAGTCCACGCGAACGAAGTCGCGGGCTTTGGCTAGTAATAAAATAAATCTACGCTGTTATGTAGATATTTCAATACATATTGGCGGCTTTTTAATACCCATCGATTGACCTGAATAGCCGCCTTTGTGGAGGCTGGAGGACCCTTGAGACCCTTCACGGCTGCACGCTTGCACCGCGATGACGTCAGCTTAACAATCCCCGGCTTATCCTGATATTGGCTGAGTAGGAAACGGCTTTGTTGGGTATAAGATACTCGTAAATCTTGGGTATTTTATCTTATACTTAAAATATGTTTTACACAACTTTAAAAATGTTTGATTAATATTTTACATTTTAAAGTTTTTATAGCCTTTTTGAGAACTAGGCATATAAGTTACTCAAAAGTGTATGTTTTTAACTCTCTTTGAGATAGTATTATAACTATTAGCTATATACGGGTATCAATGTCATACCTAAATATATACAACGTGGAAGGGACATACAAACTACCGGCATCTACATAAGTAGGAGCAGGCTTTATGACTTATATTCCCAAAAACAATATAATTTTAGTCCTTCCTTTCTAGAATATGTTAAAAATTATTCCAAAATATTTAAAAAAGTTTGTAGACAAGCCAAGGCAAATCGTATAAGTAGAAAAATAAATAATGCTCCTAACAAAATAAAAGAAACTTGGAATGTTATAAATAAAGAAACGGGTAAAAATAAAGCCAAAGAAAATATCTGTCAAATCAAATCTTGTGGTAAGACTATTACTAAAACTGAAGAAATAGTAAATATTTTTGATGATTTCTTTACTAACATTCCTTTGGAACTTACTTCTAATGTGAATTCTTGCCCCCAGCGTGCTGAAGCCTTGCTTAAGAATAATGTTAGGCCTTGTGATTCTAAATTTAAATTTAAGCATATTGGCCCCAAAGATATAATAGATGCATTTAAACAGTTAAATTTAAAAAAATCTGAAGACCATTGGGGCATGACAGTTGCTGTAGTAAGCCATATCATAAATATCATAGCTGCTGATTTAGCTTTTATATTTAACGAATGTATTGATGAAGGCATATTTCCTAACCTAATGAAATGTAGTAAACTAATCCCCTTATTTAAAAAAGGAGAAAAAACAGATCCTGGCAACTACAGACCTATATCTATCCTGCCAGTTTTGAGTAAGGTGTTCGAAAAGATAATGCTCAATCAAATGCTTCTTCATTTTAAGACCTACAACCTTTTCCATAGCCAACAATTCGGCTTTACTGGCGGGAAATCGACCACCGATGCGGGAGTAGCACTTGTTACTCATATATACGACGCATGGGAGAACAAAAATGATGGAATTGGATCATTTTGTGATCTCTCCAAAGCATTTGATTGCGTAGATCATCCGACACTTTTGCTTAAATTTCGTCAATACGGTTTTGATGATAAGTCAATAAAACTTATAGAATCTTATTTAACAGATAGGCATCAGACTGTTGATTTAAATGGCATAAAATCGCACGGATCTAATGTTAAGATAGGCGTACCGCAAGGTTCAATTCTTGGACCTTTCCTTTTCTTGGTTTATGTCAATGACTTGCCTTACATGGTTGAGAAGCAGGCTGGCATAGTGCTGTTTGCTGATGACACCTCGCTTATATTCAAACTTGATCGACATAGCACAAACGCTAGTGCGGTGAACAGCACCTTGTCTTCCATTTCTGATTGGTTTTCTGCCAATAATCTCATGTTGAATGCGAAAAAGACTCAATGCGTTAGATTTTCTCTTCCCAATGTGAGACAGGGCTGCGTTGACATAATGATAGATGGTGAAAAACTCGATCTTGTTGAAAGTACTACCTTCTTAGGAATTACAATAGACTCGAAACTTCAATGGGGTGCTCATATAACTAAACTTTCAAATAGGCTTAGTTCTGCGGCTTATGCTGTTAGGAGAATAAGACAATTGACAGAAGTAGCAACTGCTAGACTAGTGTACTTTAGTTACTTTCATAGTGTAATGTCTTATGGCATACTCCTGTGGGGGAATGCAGCCGATATTCAGACTATTTTTATTTTACAAAAACGAGCAATTCGTGCTATTTACGGGTTAGGATCTAGAGACTCACTCAGAGAATTATTCAAGAAAATAGATATACTTACCTTAGCATCACAGTATATATTTGAAAACATAATGTATGTAAGGAAAAATATTTCCTCATACAATAAAGTAAGCGATTTTACCGATAGAAACTTACGTAATAAGAATGACTTAGTTGCCCCGTTTTATAGGCTTAAAACAATTAATAAGACATTTATGGGGAACTGTATACTTTTTTATAATAAATTGCCAAAATCGATCCTTGATATGCCAGACAAAAGATTTAAAACTTATGTAAAGAAAGTACTTTGTGAGAAGGCTTATTATAGGACCGATGACTACCTTAAAGACAAAAAAGTCTGGCGTGAGCTTGACGCGGGTCCCTCTAAAAGTTTGTAATAAAGGTACTCGAAAATGTCATAATTTGGTACATTTTGTACAAACTGAATCTACAACTTGACATTACTTTAAAATTTTGACATTCTAAAAATTAAATTTAAATTATGATATGACATAACAAAGAAAACAATGTATTCTCTGTCCACATTAACTTTAAGTATTAATTAAATTGTGAGTTGACGTCCTTGGAGAAAAGGTGCAGTGCAGTTTGTTACCGCTTCTTCTGCACTAGCGCTTTGGAAGCGGTAGTAAACTTAGCTGTAAGTAACTATTTGACGTCAACAATTGTGCAACAAAATAATGACGATTATTAAGAGATATTATAAATATCCTATGACAATAAAGATATTTGATTGATTTGATTGATTAAAACACGGGCTATACTGGATCACTATAGTACCTATAATGAACTAAAAATAACAGTCAAAAACAAAAACAAAATAGCTTTTTCATACTAAAGGGTGAAGCCGCCCGAGAGGCCGGGCTATTTGGGAATGGAATATTCTTTTTGTTTTTTTTTTTTTTTACTTTTATAACCCGTGGTTCGATTTATTACGAGTATGTTCCTTCCACGTGTATACCATATGCGATTCTTAATTTTTCAAAACCGCCTTTCTACCTTGATTAACCTTATTGGCAAGGTACGAGTAGAAACCTATAGTTTTAATGAGATTTCAATAAATTTAATTTAATTTAACCAAATATTAATTTTGAGTATTGATATTTAAAATAACTCGCTAACCAAGTAGATTTATAAAATAAGTAATGAAGTAATTAAAAATTAAGTAATTAATCCCTAATTAAAACATTAATTTGGCCTCTAAAGTACAATCTAATGGCACCTCTTATAATGTACCAAGTAGTAATAAAAAATATCATTTTCTTAAAATATTATAATCGCTATTCTGCAGTATTTAAAAATTAACACAAGAAATAACTAGGTACCTAAAATCATATAAAACAATACGTGCATAAATGTGTACGATATGTACCTACACGGGTTTAATGACCTAAAGTGCCCAAAACGTACTACGGTACGATGCAGGTAGGTACATTGCGTGTGCGTGTGCGTAATCTGGGCCTGTGTGCGTTCGTCTGCGACCTTGGGAGGGTCGTCTGAGCCTGAAAGTCTGAATTACGAGAGGAGAGGGAGGGGCTTGAGCCTCTGATCGATATTCAAATCCAGTCATAATCTAACAATGCGTTGAAGTTTGCACCACGTCGTTGCTGCTTTGTTTAATTGTAAACAAAGTTAGTACGGTTTCGCGGATCCATGCTTCTTCTGAAAAAATCTAATTTAATTAGCTTCATTGAATGATGCAGTCTTTCTAATAAGTGTAGGTAAAAATAGAATGCCAGTGCCAGTTATTATGTTAAAATAAAATTTTACATTTATTATTATAACATGGTTTAATCTGGCCTTTATTGACCACAATGGTAATATAAATACCTGTTTGAGTAGTAGTAGAGAGTAATCTACTAATAAAAGAAGAACCTGTTTCTACATTTATCTGTTCTACGTAAGTACATTTAAAAAAACTAAATGCAAATATCTAGTATTATACTCGTACATACATGATAATAAGATTAAACATGCTTATAACCTTTTAGGTAGCTAAGATTCATGGTGCTTTATTTATTTATATATTTCATCTTTAGACAAAATTACATAATTAGGGGATGCGGCTAGCCACCCATTACTATTCGATTTTCCTTTTCAGCCAAACCCACCAACGTGGTCTAGGTCTTCTTTCCTTTTCTATTCCTCTAGTCTTCCACCCATCTCCTATCAATATTGATAGATCGCCATGTTTATACATGAGAAACAAAATAAATGCAAATAAATTGTACGTAAACAGTAAGTTTTACCTTCTTTTTCCTTTTTAAGTACCTACTTTCAACAAAGATTCGACTAGTGACATATTTTCAATCCACGGAAATCCCACAGAAAAACTACGCTGTCAATCCGTATATCTAGTCTCTATATCACATCATTGGTGCAACGTAATGGACAATATCTCACTAAACTGAGAATTCTTCTTTAATAATAAAGAAATAAAGTTTAAATTAGAGTGGAGACGTTTCAGATAATAAATGTATTGAAAGGCCGATAGTAGCGACCTCTAGCCGCGGTTAACGAACGCCTGTGACATTGAAACAGGGCCGGACTAGGCCTCACACCCCGAAATGCCACTGCACCCCCCTTGGACCCCTCTGGGGAGGAAGGCGCAACGCATTGTTAGGTGTTGGTAATGGCTTGATATTATGATTAAAGTATCACTCTGTATTTTTAGTGCTTAATCGATCAAAGGCTTTTGAACATTTAATGGATTAAGTGCTTGTTAGGGCTCCGTAAAAACGGAACCCTTATAGGATCACTCGCGCGTCTGTCTGACTCTGTCCGTCCGTTTCTTTTTTTAAATTATGGGGACAAATTAGGAAATTAAAAAACAATACAAACCTTACTTTGTCATATATATATATATATATATATATATATATCAAATGAAATGGTATGTTTTGAGGATCTCAAATATTTATTTTTATTATTGTAAAATTAATAGTTTTGATTTTATTCATGAAAATGATAAAAATTTACGATCTCCATGGAATCCGAATCGAGTGAGCCTAAAATTAAAAAAAAATACGATGTATGGTTTATTGCTTGTAGATTACAGGAAACCCTATAAGAATTCTATTAATTGAAAATAAAGTGGTAAACTCAATATAATACCCTTACTTACGGAAAAAAGTTCACTAAAACACCAGTACTCTCTTACTGTGAGAATTTTAAAATGTGATTGACTTAGGCATTGTACGTAGTAACCCTCTTCACGCGAGTTCAACTCGCACTTTGTCGGTTATTTTTATTTTATTACTTACAGGTACACAAATTTATGTATAACGTTATTTACGTTTGAAAATAATTGTCCAAGTGCGTGTCGGGCCACGCGCAGTATAGGGTTCCGTAGTTGTAAATGCCAACTTTGAGTTCATGCCACTAAAACGTCTAAGTTTCTATTGAATTTGTATGAAACTTTCCTTTTCGAGTACATTTTATAAGTTGATCGCCTATAACATTTAAATTTGTTAACCCTACTTAGCTCTGATAGTTTTCCTATAAACTAGATTATATATACTATAGCTGTGATTTTTTTCACGTGTCCATATATAACCGTTTAGCAAATAGATGGGGGGATAGGTGACTTTAACAAAAAAATTCACTTTAAACCTAAATATTTCAGACACGGATCTCTAAATCGAAAAATAGTGTTCCCAAGCTTACAATATTTTTTAAAGGCCTATACGATACCCCACACAATGTGTTTGTAAAGAAAAAAATTTGACTTCCTGTTTACTTGTATGGCAGCTACCCTAAAAAAAATTGTTTCCATATTATATTTTACGACTTTTTTGCCATGATTGATATACATATCCATGCCAAATTACAGCTTTCTAGTACTTATAGTTTCTGAGTAGGACCGCGGACGGACAGACAGACAGACAAACAGACAGACAGACATGGCGAAACTATAAGGGTTCCTTGTTTACTACGGAACCCTAAAAAGGTGGCCTATGCCTATTTGCACCTTAGTCCAATATTAAAAAGTTTTTGTAAAAAAATTTAAAACAAACATTTTATGAAATTATTTTGTTAGTAATATAGGTACTTGCCTACTTTATGACGGAGCATATTGCTTATAAATCTTATATTATAACCTTTCGACAAAGCCTGTCACGGATAAATTCTTGCGACATTCAGTTTCAGTATTCAACGAAAAGTTTGAAAAAATATTTTTCACAATTTCTTGAATCATAATTTCATAATCACAGATCATCTCGATTTATAGTCCATTTGGTGAGGATGCCGTCAACTGGGACCGCAATTAACTCGGACCGCGGTCCCAGTCGCCGGAATCAAACATTTTAATATTTTTCTTCCAGCGACTGGGACCACTCATAATTAAAAATAAAAACAGTACAGTCAAACTAAAAAATGTTAAAAGTATTAATTAAATTATGAATCAAAACTGAGAGTGAAATAATATTTTTTAAACAAAAACATGTTCTTTAAATAAGTAATTACTAGCTGTGCCAGTGGGCTTCACTCCCCGTGGGAATTTTAGGGTAAAAACTACTCTATGCCCTTCCCTGGGTATCAAACTATATCCATATCAAATTTAATCTAAATAAGTTCAGCGGTTGAAGCGTGAAGTGGTAACAATTATACAAACTCACTTTCGCATATAAAATATTAATAAGGAGCGAAGATAAGGATTACTTTAAACATTTTTTCACTGAATGTACTGTTTTTGCTTAAACAATAGTTTTTTTTTTAAATTAATGCGTGGTCCCAGACGCTGGAAGGAAAATATTAAAATTTTTGTTTCCGGCGACTGGGACCGCGGTCCGAGTTAATTGCGGTCCCAGTTGACGGCATCCTCCATTTGGTTAGTTATTTAAATAAATGTAAACAATCTTGACATGTCTTTTTATTGAAATATACACTTTATAAATCATTAATTTTGCTAATTACAAAGTAATTATGTTATAAATTATAAATTACATAATAACTTTGTAATTTGCTAAGGTATTGATTTATAAAGTGTATATTTCAATAAAAAGACGTGTCAAGATTGTTTACATTTATTTAAATACCTAAACTAATGAAGTATAAAAACGTGTAAAAACATGCCAAACCAAAATCAAATTACCTATCCATTTGGGAGTTGCGATACCACAGACAGATACACAGATGCCTACACACATCAAAATATACATTTTTTCTTAAGAGCCTAGTCCAATCTATTATTAAAGCTAAATCTATTATTATTAAAGCGATATCTATTATTTTTATACTAGCAAAGTATGTAATAAAATATTTTTTTAAAACTAAAAACCGACTTAAATAACAAAATACACAACCGATTTTGATTGACAAGTATTCCCTTCCAAACAAAAAAACAAAGAATTTTTCAAACTAGTCCAGGCATCTTCGAGTAATCGTAGAACATTCCTAAAAACCATAAATGTGTAAACATTTTTCCTTTTTTGAAGTCGGTTAAAAGTGCGAGAAACCTTCTACCTATTCAAAGTACAAGACGCCCTCTATCCAAATACTTTGATACTTAGAAAAACTTTATTCAGCGCTAATAGCATCGTCAGCGCCATCTACCAAAATTGGTTGAACCTTTGATGCAGATAATATAAGTTTGCTCGTGAAGTGTTAATACCAGTAATAAAATACAGATGGCGCTAGTTGTGTGTTGCTATTTTTTATTATAGGGGTAGAACAATCTGTAGGTAATAAGGCTTTTCAGGTCCGAAGAAAAAAATATTTAGAAAAATGTGTACTGGTATTTTCAAAGCAAAACTAGGTATTAAGTTTTCTATTAGATACTTACCTATAAATAGAAACTTTCCGGTTCCGATTTTTCCGGTTCCGACTTCTTACATACTAAAAAGTACTTAGTTTGAGTAACATGAAATGCTACCAGAATCAGAAACATTCAATTTTTTACATGTTCTTCTGAGAGCAAAGATTCATAGATACTCACCATTATATTGTCTTTGATACTCAGTTGGGTTTAACCGGTTTAACAAAGAAAAATAAATCTTGTAAGTAAATAAGAATCAATAAAATTTGCTGTGGGAACTTTATGTTTTTAATTTAATAAAAAGTAAGTATGTAGGTACATTGTACATGCGTATTTAATTGTTTCTATTTTGTTTGACCCCACTGGACACGTTACGACAGAAAGACCATGAATTTAGAACGTTAATACCCTAGTTGCATGAAATAGTTAAAAAACTATTGTAAGGTCACAAACAGCCATTATCATAAAATAAAAGGAAACATTGTAGGTTCTTTGAACACAAAAGTACACGGGTAAATAAACGTACTGACAATGAGATAGCAATTCATAGAAATGACTTCGCATTTGACTACGCCCTAAATGTAGTTTAAATACACAGATAGTGTTTGTTAAGCTCTAAAATGTCCTGTGGTTAGTGGTTACCGGCCTAGAGTGGGACCATCCCATCTCTTCCTGTAATTACCATAAGAGGCGACTAGGACGAAAGATATTTATCTCATGCAACGACTGTTTATTTCAAAAGTTTATTCCAAACAAGTTTATTTGCTAGACAAATTAAAAAATCCCCGACTGTTAAAACCGCCATCTAGTGATGTGTAACGGAACTACATATACGAATTGATATTGAATTATTTGCTAGGGAAAACCCTGACTTCAAGCTTTAACCCTAAATAACGTTTAAACGGCTTAACCGATTTTCATCAAACAAAGCTAAGAACTACCGTAAGGAAACTAGTTTTCACGTAAAAAAACCGCATCCATATTGATCCATCCGTTCGAGCGCTACTAGGCTGCAGACACACACGACAGACAGACTAGCATCAAACTTATAAGACCCTTCTTTTTGTCAGGGGTTAAAAACGAGTTGCGGCCGTTTATACCAATAAGTTTATTCTCAGGAAAGTTGACTGCCTCCGTGTTCTAGTGGTGAAGGCATTCGCCTTGTGACCCGGAGGTCGTCGTGGGTTCGAACCCCACCGGGGAAGTTTGATTTCAGTCTGGCTGGTTAAGATATTGCAAGCTTGAATCACCTGATTATTCGAAACGAAAGATGATTCCGTATTTTGGAAGGCACGAATAACCCGTGGCCCCTGCGCTAGACAGCATAGTGCAATTTTGGCCTGTATGGGGTATATAGCATTCGTTTTGGCATAAAAATTAATAAATAAGTAAGCATATAAATAAATTAATAAATGAATAATTACTTAAATAAGTAAATAATTAACAAATAAATATATGAACAAACAAATAAATAAATAAACATACAAATAAATAAATAAACAAACAAACAAGCAACGAACGAACTAACGAATAAATAAATAAATAGGGACTAATTCCATTCAGCTTATTTTTGATAATGATAGTGAACAACTCTTCAAGAAACATAATAAAAGTATATCAATAACCCGCAAGGCAGCTTGTGGAGACCTGTTGGTGAGTAACGACACCACGGACTCGAGTGCTCCAGAGAGCCGGTCAGATCACTCGTCCCCGACGCGTCGTCATCAGTCGGGGTGGAGACCCAAGAGGGCTCGCAGAGCTCTCAGCTCTGCATTACCTTAATTGGCTGTGCAGAGAGGAGTCGTTAGAGCTGTTGCTCCAGGGGTGGAAGTATTAAAGGGCATAACGACGCGAGTAACTTCGGAGAAAGCGCAGCACACCTCTCGACACCCCGGTGTTGCTCCTTTGCCGGCAACTATTGTCGGCGCGTTTGAGGGGCCCATCTAGTAGGCGGCAAGCCACCACCTGCCTACAATAGTCAGTAATCATGATTATGGCAGGTGACGTTACTGTTGCAATAACCCAGTATCAGTCCATCCCAAATTCATTCCATAACCCTTAAACCTTTCCCTTTTTCATGCAATAGATTTTTCTTCTGCCAAAACCTTTTCAAGGTACACCTTTCATAGGTATATATCCAGGAATAGGTTTTGGCGGGAGCGCCACATGACAACAACTTCTATAAAGGGCCTTTACATGTTGGATCTGTATCCCCACGCAAGCCTCTCAAAGGACCGGGGTGAAAAGACCCGTGATTCTCAAAGGAGATACAAAGTATATCAAAACATGACAAGTAATTTTTGGCCTCCCACATTAGCTGATCCGAGTTTAAATAGAAAGCCTAAAAATTATTTCATCTTTCGATATAATGATGTTCCTTAGGAAAAGTTGTTCATATCATGGACTGAATTTACCCATAAAATAGTTTCAGTATATTTGGTTAGACATAGGGATGCTTTCCGTAATGCGCTAAAAGGAAGAGAAGAGACATAATATAAGAATGTATGCCTTAGTTATACGCAATATTATTGCACTGTTCTAACCGTTACACATTCGTACGTTACGTACGATTCAGATTAACAAAAACAAATCCCAAGAATCGGTTTTAATAAAATTGCAGTGAATAGGAAGGCGAAATACGGGTTAGGCGGGCATAGCGCCTCTCGGCGTGAAAAACACGGCTTCAAGATTTGTGCATAAACGCTGGTTAAAAATAACTGGCCAAGTGCTAATCCGATTCGCGCACTGAGGTTTCCGTACTATCATTTATAAAAAACGCGTTTGTTGTATGGGAGCCCCCTTAAATATTTATTTTACACACGGGCAGACGGAAATACTGACAGACTAAAAACGACATTTATAACTCATCTCGGCTCTTGAGTTGGCTCAAGTGTATAAACTCAACCTTTACCGGTTAGTTACGTGTTTATTTTTTATTAGATTTATATTTTATAGTAAGTATTGAAGTGACTTCAGAAGGGTACATATAGTGTTATGCAAAATGATTTATAGGTAAGTATTCAGTTTTAAAAGATGATGCCATTGATTGAAGATGATGTCAAATTTTATTAATACCTCAAAATATACCGGTTTCTAAGTAGGCACATTCCATCAACAAGGTCTAATCAAACATCATCACATAAAAAAATAAGAATTTATTCGCAAACAGGTTGTCTGCGACCACGAAGGATGTAACTCCTATTCGAAACGTTAGCCAAAACAAAGGAAAGGTTCGTGCTAAGTCCCATTTAAGTATATGATAAATTATTAATGTGTTCAAAGCGCGATAGTTTAAACCAATAAAACATAAAAAATTGTGAGATGGAACGAAACTGTATCAGTATCGAAAAAGTGTAAAATTTTTCGTCACTTTTTCCATCTCAAACTTTTTTAGAGGCTTCTCAAAGGGTAAAAACGGGACCCTATTACTAAGACTTCGCTGTCTGTTCGTCTGTCCGTCTGTCTGTCACCAGGCTGTATCTCAAGAACCACGATAGCTAGACAGTTGAAATTTTTACAAATTATGGATTTCTGTTGCCGCTATAACAACAAATACTAAAAACAAAATAAAATAAATATTTAAGGGGGGCTCCCATACAACAAACGCGATTTTTTATAGATAATGGTACGGAACCCTGAGTGCGCGAATGCGATTCGCACTTGGCCGGTTATTTAATTTTGTTTCAACCGAGTGTTCCAAGACACTTAGCTATTTTATTATTTTTAAAAGTCTCATGATGTAAATCTTTCAGCGGTTCAACCGTTGAAACACGGTTACAAAATTTACTATCGTGAGTACCCAGTGCCTGCAGCATAAGTGGCGTCGTGACGTAACGACCACGTTTCGCAAACCGCCGCGCCGCGGCAACGCCGGCTCGTCTCACAAAATTATATAACACTTTCTTTCGGACGCCGTCGGTTAAACTTCGCACTAGTGGTCTAAATTGGTGCATTTTGACTAATGCGATTAATGGCATTAGGTAATTTAGGTATTCCACTTAAGAACTGTATTATTGATGATTAAGACAATATTTTTAGGGTTCCGTACCCAACCCAAAGGGTGCAGTACTAAGACATTAGAAAAGGACCAAGGTCGCTGCAAGGCGCTGGATGCAAGCCGCTCTAGATCGGTCATTTTGAAAATATTTGGGAGGCGTATGTTCAGCACTGGACGTAATGCGGCTGAAATGATGATTACTAAGACTTCGCTGTCCGTCCGTCTGTCTCTCTGTCATCCCGCTGTATCTCATGAACCGTGCTGATAGCTAGACAGAATTTCACCAATTATTTATGTTGCCGCTATAACAACAAATGCTAAAAAATATTTAAATGGAGCTTCCATTCAACAAACGTGTTTACAGATGATGGTGCGGAACTCTTCGTGTGCGAGTCCAACTCGCACTCATAAGCAAACAGAGCCCAGGACTACAAGACCCAAAGACCAGTTTTAGCGTAATAGTGCGGAGCTCACAACAATAGACCGAAATAACCTTGGCCGAGTAACTGTTTAACACAAAACCATTTTTTTTTCATCATTCTATTGGCGCTTTCGCCAGTAAAGCTACAATTGGCGCGGTCCGCACTTGAATGGGTGATCACAAGTGGGTTGCTCCTCCTCAAACGGCATACACGCCTTCCGAAGCTCTTTCGTGCTTCGAAAGGCACGTATAAGTCGTTGACGCGGTCCGCACTTGAATGGGTGATCACAAGTGGGTTGCTCCTCCTCCAACGGCATCGTTGGTCCCGGCTGTCACCATTGTATGGCATTGGTCTGTCAGGATTGTAGTAAGTGGAGGTCCATAGTCTCTACCTACCTCTGTGGGAAACAGTACTATTTATGTATGTATGGCAGTCGTCAAGTTATGTCACATGCAGGTCTAGGCAGCTTGATAAAAATTGACACCAGTGTTGGCCACTTACACACACGAAAATTTTGCGTGATAGTTGGTGAGAAGATCGAAAAATGAATCAAAATAGTGATCATTTGCATTTTCGCAGATTCCTTCAACCGGATTTAACGATTTTCGTAGGAAAAGAAACACCTGTTACATTCTAAGTGTTTTCTTTTCTTGCATGAGGAATATGCAGATGGAACCTCTTAAAAAATGAAACAATTTTAAAATGAAAGCGTTATTTTCATAACCAGTTCCCAAACGGAGTCGAAGCTCTAATGTCCCATGTCGAAATCAAAGATGATTGATTCAGTCAATCAAATTATTGAATTGAGGAGAAGTTGACAGGTGATAGGCTGATGTAAAATTGGGAGCCAAATTCAATATTAATGTTATGGTGTGACTTTCGACTTCACCGACAAAAGTATTGAGATCTAAATAAGTACCAAGTTCCTTCGTCTGTAGGGAATCCTAAATTTATTTAAAATAATATCAAGATTCAAAGTCAAAGTCAAAAGTCATTTATTTATCAAATTTGTATATTGACATCACTTACAGCTAAATTTACTGCCTTTACTGTACTTAACCTGCAACGATCGCATTAAACTATCAGTCTCGCGTCGACGAATCCTTTGTGATTTTATCAGTGCCTATTTTTTTTTTTTTAGTTGTCATATTTTTAATGGTAGTCATTGACCGCGAATAAGTCACGTATTGCCATGAGCACGTCATACTCCGGATGGAAAACTTGAAGGTGAAACTCTAGCCTTACAAACAAATTTATCTTTTACTTCTTTGTTGGTTAAGCGTACTAAAGTAGAAGCTTAAATCGTTTTAGTGGCCACCATCATATTGACAACACAGACGATTTGCTGTGTGCATAGTCACATGACCACTCTATCCCTTCTCGCGGGTGACGAAAGATACGTCTGGCTTTATGACACTAGGCTTGAAGAATCTAGATACATTTAAGAAAACAGTTCTGTCTATAACATTGGAGATAAAAACTGAAGTGGTCCTTTTTAGATTTCCGTCCTTACAGGACCAGTCCCTCTCTTCCCATGGGTTATGTTATGTAAGGCTTGAAAAATCTGGACATATTCAAGAGAGAGGTTCTGCCTACCCCTTCTTACTTCCCTCGAGGACAATTTTCACCAATTAGGCCCGAATTCGCCGGTCCCGTTTTACGTGGGGAGCTGACGTCGGCGTCAGTTCTCGAACCAGCCCAGCTCCTGCAGTAAGCTTAGAACTTCTTCTTCTTATCGTGCGTGTTAGTGACTAACACTACTGTCAGAGTTTTTAAACCGCCTTAAAGGCCTCTGATATGGTTTTAAGTAACGACCAATGTCAAAGACAGTGACCGACGGCTTAACGTGCCCTCCGAAGCACGGATCATCTTACTTATCAGACAGTCAGGTGATCAGCTTGCAATGTCCTTACCAAACTAGGACAACAACAAAGTCGTTGCCCCTGCTGGGAATCGAACCCGCGAACTCCGGGTATGACTTAGAACTGTCTACCCCTTTAGAGATAAAAACATGATCTTCATCTACATCGTTATTCTCATGCCTACGATAGCTAACTTGCGTTTTCAGGTTCCGAATAGTTTTGTTGGTTCCCTCTCTTCTCTTCAGGTACTTTTGACTGGTTATTTTGTTGTCAATGAAAATATTTGTCACCCAGCTTTGTCCTTCCGAAAACAGTCTCTAAACTACTACTATTTAGGATGATAATCTGACCCATCAATCAGGAAACGCCAGCCGCCTACAATCCTTTATTCCAATTGACATAAGCGGAATTGGTCTGTCTGCCTTGTGGTTTTTTATTTTTAATGCCGCCCGCTCTGAGTAGTGATGTAACTAAAGAGTCATCTTATGAAGAGAGGCGGTGCGATAAAATAATAAAAATAAATAAGACGAGATGGGCCTCAGCAGGAGCGAAACGATTGCTTGCTTGTAAATAATATGAACGGTCTCTACTCTCTCGTTGTTTAATTTCTTATAATAATATGAGTTCGTAGCTTTTATTTTAAGATGTTCTGTACTTTTATGCGACAAATATTTTTTCTGACGGCTCTTTTAAATTATCAGATAATCTGTACTTACTTAAATGTTATCTTAGAAAATAATAAAAACTGGTGTAGTGATTAGAGCGTTCGGCTTATACTACGGCGGGGCAACGACTTTGTGTTGTGTTCCTAGTTTGGTTAGGAGTTTAGGACATTGTAGGCTGTTTACCCTGATTGTCTGATAAGTAAGATGATCCGTGCTTCTAAGGGCACGTTAAGCCGTCGATCCCGGTCATTATCTTTGACATTGGTCGTTACCTAAAATCATTTCAGAGGCCTTTAGGGCGGTTTAAAAACTCTGACACTAGTGTTAGTCACTAACACACACGATAAGAAGAAGATCTTAGAAATGTATTAAAACTTTGTGAAAAATATAATATAATAACTTTGTAGGTAAAGTCTCTTTAATCATACAAGTCATACATAGTTGATTACTATGTGAAGTGCGTTCAACGTTATTGTATATTTCTTTGAAAATAAAAGTCGAGAACAAAGAAGTTTTATAATACTATACAAAAAATGTAAAATGATTCACAATGTTTATAAAACCACAACAATTGCTACCTTCCGCATGTTTTGATTCATACCTTTTTGTTGTTACCTTTCGATTAAGGAAAAACGTCGTTAGGAAACCTGCATTCCACTATCTATAATTTTAAGTTTATTACATCTTCAAAAAAATCATCATTGTGTGCGTTTCTTTCTATACAACAACACCCACAAGATCTTGAGTATTATTGATAGAAGAAACGGTTAAAGGTAAAAAATTGGGTACTTTCCTAAGTTCAAAATAAATTATTTTGTACTAATAGAAAAATAAAGCGTCGCGAAATAATGTCACTTGTCATTGAACATATCCATTTTAACGTTATTATAAAAATTTATTATTGTAGAAAAACTAATAATAAAAGCGCTATTTGACTCAAAAATCTATGACGTCACCTGCCTGTATTTCATACAAAATCCCATAGAAACTGTTTGTTTTGATGTTTAGAAAAAAGTTGCTGATTTGACTTGTTGGAAAACAGCGTATTGTCGAATACAAACAATGTAAAGGTAGCATCATAGTCATGACAAGTCATACAAAGATCTTGCTCATCATCATCATCTATATTTAAGAGCTAAGCTCTAGTCGGTGGTATATGAATCTTCTTCCACTTATTTTTCTCCCATACTGGTCAGGGAGAAATAAAAAAAAAACTTAGAATGTACCAGCTGCTTCTCTTCCCACGCAGATCGTAAAAGCCGATCGAGGGAATGGGCAAAAATGCAAATGATGTTAACAGGCGATGCGGCTAGCAACCCATCACTGTATTGATTGCTTTTCCATCTTCTCGCCCACCATGACGCTAAAAGTGGCTTTTGGGTCTTGCGGCCCTGGGCTCTGCATAGAACCGCAAGACCCAAATGCTCTGTCTGCCCCATTAGGGATAGAGACGTGATAGTATGTATGCATGTATTTTTCATGTCCGCCAGTTGTTTAACTTTCTGTACATCACGCACGACGTTCTCCTATCCATTTCGATTTCATAAAAAATATCAGAGAAAAGAGGACCAGGAAGCCCATAGCTGATATTGCTATACAAAAATATTTATTATAGCAATCAAAACTATACTACACTGATAGGTACCTAAGGAACAATGATTGTCAGTCCATTTGACTTTACTTTGATGAACCAAAACCGCAAATTATGCGAGCTGAGATCATCCCGGTGTTCAGTAACTGCTGTCACGTTCCAACTACTTATTGTATTTCTGATTTTATGGTATAGTCCGGTCAATAAAGAAAAAAATACGGACAAATTCCTACAGTCCAAATTTATTATTCTAAATGTTTTTGTGATGTTTTTAGATAGCCCTGTATAGCTTTAGTCTCATTTCTCGAGAAGCATTTTGAAATAGGGGGGGAAATATGATGAACGGCCTCGCTCGTATAAAAAAAAATCTACAGTAGAGATTAATGTACACTATCAATTAATAAGACATCACTATCCTATAAATAAAAGTTCTCCAGTTTTTGATAAGAGATTCCAGTCATAAAAAAAAAATTAGGTTTTCTATAAAAAGTTTGTACTTACAAAATCATACAAATGGTGACAATTTGGGAATACGATCACAAAGTAGTCTTGAATGTGTCTGTAACTTTTCACCAGGGTGACTTATACGAAACCAATTAATTAACGAATATTCTTCGTTTCTTTCATTGCTTTTGTATCGAGCATAAATTGTGCACCGAATATTTTATCTGTAAATTTGTATGAACCAATAAATATCAAAATATCACACAATTATACGAAAAGGATTTTTTAATAATCGCTAATTTACCTTTAAAATGTAATAACATCAGTCTATACGCGTGACCTTGATTGCGCTGCTCTTGCTTCCCAGTCCCGATGCAGTGTTTGAAAAGGACAGAAATATACTAGGCGCGCACCGGTCTCTTGGTCTTTTCATTTGTTTATTTTCATGTCACCGCTCATTTATTTACAACTACCTGATGCCCGCGACTTCGTTCGCGTGAACTTTATGACTCTGGCGTATTAATATAAATACAAACTAATGTAAGGTACAAGAAAATATAAAAATTGTTAGAAACAATTTTTATATTATTATTAAAAGTGTGTTCCCACGTGAAATTTATAGAGGTCGTAGAGCAAGAGATTATTTGAAGCAGAAAATATATATATTTTTTTTACAATATAACTGATAAAATTAATTATAAGCGATAAGATGTTATTCGTATCAGAAGTGAAAGTGGAATGAGTCAAAAATGATGAGCAAGGAATGTGTGGAATTTATAAATTGAATTTAGGAATGAAATTTGAAAATAGTGAAATGATAGAAAGGGGGTGGACAAGAACAGGAAGAATGGTACTTATTGTAACATCGCTACACCGCGCCTACAGACACAATTTTTTAGTATTTTAATATGTGTATAGATTCTGACGCGTTAAGAAAGTGAAAATTTGCTGGGTCGAAAACAGTACCGTGTGGTTAATATGGACCGTGATATACATTGCATTATTTGTAATTCACCATTAAGTGAAGAAAAGTCAGTTACAGTGACACATTAATAGCAACATTTTACATGCAAATTAAATTAAAGTATAATAAAGTTACTTACCTTATTCTAAGCCTATATAATGAAAGAGGCAACCGCGTTTCCGGTTCTAGTACTAGTCATAAATACATACATAGACTTCAGGTCTAGGTCCACGCCAGCCGCTACGCTTGTAACCTATCTTACTCACGATTTTATTCCACTCGAATTTCATTTGTTTGAAAACGGTATGACGAAGTTTTAAATACCAGATAGCTTCTTTTAAATATTTTGTGTTTCTAGAAATATTATGTTTAGGTTTATAGAAAAACCATTCCCCGATTATCAAATCATGTAATTTTATTTTGACAGATGTTTTACTAACAATCATTTTAATTTTTAAAAGTATTAAAGATAAGAAATAACCTGTATTGCACAAAAACAACTTGACCACGGTGGGTAGGTAAGGTTCGTTAGGTTGTGACCAAAACACAAGCGACCGAGTGACTTAAGCTTAGGGCGAAAGTAACACAGACAGAAAATCAATTTTGCCGTGGAGTGTAGGTTATATTTGTTAGAGTTCTTCTGACCAAAAAATGACCGATCGAGCGCCGCGAGCGGGCGACTCAAGCTTAGGGCGATAGTAACACAGACACAAAAACAACATTGCCGTGGAGAGTAAGTTAGGTTTGCTGGGTTTCTTGAGACCAAAACATGAGCGAGCGAGCGACTCAAGCTTAGAGAGAAAGTAACATAGACAAAAACAACTTTGCCGTGGAGTGTAGGTATATTAAAATGTCATTCTTCTCTTGTTCCTTTCATAAAATAAAAAATATTTTTTTTAGAAAATAAAATAACTAGTGGTATTAGCTGCGGTTCAACGTTAAGTTAGAATTCAAAACATATAGCTTCAAAAAATAACAACTATTTTGTTTTAGCAATTTGTCAATTGCATTTTCGGCCAAATGAAAATATAGAAAGTAAAAAAATTAGGAAACGTTTTCGGCATATTGAAATTCGTCCAAAACATATTCGCCTTCATAATAGGTAATCCGCTACGCGACACTAGTGAACGCCACCTAGGCAGTTGGGTTTTGTAATCTAGTTTGTTCGTCATTGGATCGTCTTTTGTGACACTAGGTAGGTTTTTATACACATTTTATTTGCAGTTAAATGTTGCTGTTTAACTCACTGTACCGTTATTTGAAGCTTATATCATTTTATTGAGAGACGTATTTATTATCGCCTGGTAGTGCTTAGTTACGTTAATGTGATTATACTTAGAAAGTAAGCAGGTTAGGACCAGCGATAAAAAAATAATCCAATAGGCAGCTCATGTAGATCGATATATTCATGTTCTAATGTAATAAAAGTAGGTAGCGATTAATTTGACAAAATTAATTATAACGATAAGCAGACAGTAACATAATGTCTTATTTGGTGGATAAACATAATCTTTCAGTTTTGTTTGTATACCTATGCGATGATGATAAAAATATAAGAAAAGCTAGTATTTTTAGATATATCACGTATTCGGGAATTTCAGTATTCTCTTTTTTCTCGGGGGTTAAAACTAGGCGTGATACAGGGAGATGCCAAATCTTCAAAAAATTTTACATCTGCTCTGGAAGATGCCTTCAAGCTCCTGGAATGGGAAGGACTGGATTCGATTTGCCAACGATATCGACGATGTCATAACACTTATGCAAATAAATTGATTTGATTTGATTTGATTTGATTATGGCAGGGTTTAAGTCTTCTATCGATAGACTTAATTACGAAGCTTAGTCCTTAATTTTCCGGCTATTAAACTTATTGAATAAAAATAAAATTTAGAAAAAAATGTCAAAAATCATTTATCTTTTGATATTTGTATCACTTGATGATTGTCACTTTTTTTCTATTTCTTTCGATTTCTTAAAAGGTAAATGTTTACGTCAGATCATTTACTTACAGCTAAGTTTACTGCCGCTTCCTGAGCGCAAGTACAGAATAAGCGGTAACAAACTGTACTGCAGCATTTTCTCAAAAAACGGCAACTTACAATTAATTTTACTGATATTAAAATTAGATATGTGGAATTGTGGACTGAGAATACATTGTTGTGTCATAATTAGAGATCGGATATTTCAGTACATATTTACCTAAACTTCGAGGTAGTACGTAACATACAGTGGATAATACCACCTCTCGAAGTTTAGATAAATATGCACTGGAACATCCGCTCTCTGGTCATAATTATTTATTAAGCATGATGTCAAGTTTAAAATTAATGTCCATTTGTAAATTTAGTACTTAAACATGTACAGAATGTACTTTAAATTATGACATTTGTAAATGTACAAATACAAACCTTTAAGATGGACCCGCGCCGAGCTCAAGCCAGACATTTTTTTCTCTAAGTTAATCATTGGTTCCGTAATAGGCCTTATCACAAAATACTTTCTATACATAAGCTTTAAATTTTGGGTGCGTATTGCTTGATATAATTTCATTTTATATATTTACATTTTAATAACGTTCATAAGATATAATGTTAATCTGACATAATCATTAAGGTATATATTTTTAATAGCTATAATATTCATTACATTTTCATTTTAAAAAAATGGTTGCCTGTAAAGTCGGTTTTACGGGCGAAGATTTTACGTGACAACGTAGATAACATAGTTGAGTGGGAGAGAGACGCAAGGCATTCGGCGGGCCTCTCTCTCGTTCGGTGACTCATCGTAACGTTACCGAGCGTTACACTTTTTCATAAGTGACTCCCAGCCGCAACCTAATTTAAGACGTTGTCACGTCAAAAGCATAAAATCATTTATATAACGTTTATGTACACTAAACATCACCTGTTATACAACTTGTGCGGTATACAGGACAAAAAGTATATCATTCAAAAAGTATATTGTTGAAAAGACATATCATTAAAAACATATAACTATCAAAATCATATTGTTTAGAAGATATATGACTTAAAAACCATACCATCTAAAAAGTATAGACAGGCAGACGAAAATAATTCAAATTTAGGAAATCTCAGGTGCAAAGAAGTAGGCAATGTCCATTAAGATATTTTATAAAATAAAAGAAACTGTGAATAAGATACCCAAAAGTGGGGGCAAACTTAAAAATAAAATATCTAAATTTGTCAGTAAACGATTAGATTAGTTAAAAAATCTGACTAGAAAATAGTAAAAAAAGAAGTCATATCATAAAGGCTACAAAAACTAACCAATTTTTTTTTTAACAAAAAAATCTTGCCAATAGCCGAGCTATGAAAACAAATTTTTCACCCAAGCCTCAAGGTATGAAAAATTTGGTTACACATACAAAATGCGCGCGCATTTTGTATGTGTAACCAAAATTTTCCGCCCAAGCCCCAAGGTATGAAAAATTTGGTTACACGTACAAAATGCGGGCGCATTTTGTACGTGTAACCAAATTTTCAGCCCAAGCCCCAAGGTATGAAAAATTTGGTTACACATACAAAATGCGCGCGCATTTTTCGCCCCAGGCCCAAGGTATGAAAGAAATAAAAAATTACTAACTTATTTTTTACGAACTGAAGCCCGCGACTTCGCTCGCGTGGACTTTATGTCTCTTGAAAATGCTCATCAGGCTGAACAATTTTTACTAAGGCACCTTTTTATATCTCTTATAGTTTAGCTAGACCAGTATAGTTCTGCATCAGGTGTTCTTCCAAAATTATTTATACCCTGTATGTTGCCCAGGCTTACAGCTATATAACTAAAAAAGTTTAATTTGAATCCGTCCAGCGTGTAATAACAGACAAACAGACACATAGACAAACAGACAGACTTTTTTAAAAATTCTTACTCCATTACTATATCTCCTTCGACCTAATTTTTTTTTTAAATATATCTAATGTACAGACACTTTTTTACTGTTTTATTATATGTACGATATAGATTTAATTTCACTTATTATTGTTTTGTCTATTTTCATTGTAAGAGTAACCATTCACAAATAACACTATTTCGTACTTTTAAACGTTTCGCACTTATTTTTTATTTATGGCTAACAAACAAAAATTTGAGGAAGGAAATTATCTATTAATGTTAATACGTAATCAGTAATTACATTATGTGATTGCGACATATTAATATATTATTTGCAACCCTCCTGCATTGGCTTGTCTTAATAAAATTATCCGCAACATACTTCCAGGCGCTATATCAAAAGTTTGTTATATCTAGTGATGATTATATATAAAGAATCTTCTACTAATCGATTCATATACGCAATGATTATTATGCTTAATAATATATCTACAGAAAGTTTATTATACGTAACGTAAATAGATTTCGAGAATTTTATACGACTTTAAATGTATACGAAAGGTTTGTTAGATGAAATAATTATTATTTAAACGATTTTATGGGTTAGAAAAGTATGATTTATAATTTTTATCTTTATTGATAATTATACCGACCAAAATTATACATTTCGTTGGTATTTATTCAAAATAATATATATATTGTTGTTCTGTCTTATATTACTTACCCTTAAATTTTCCATCTGGTATATCAAGAACCGATTCTGACAATTTAATAAACTTCATACAGTTTCCCTTAAACGACAGAAAACAATTATAAATAAATAAATATCTTTTAATATTTTGTATGCGACATGATTGCTATAAGACACAATAATTACAGACATCACAATAGAAAAAATAGATACAAATCTTTTACAACCATCTCATTCGTCGGGATGTATACAATTATTTTGACATTAAATCTATCAATATGCTTGCTCCTTCTATGTAGAATGTGGTTGGTGGCAAGCTGAATAACAGATTGATTATCACAATACAATACAATTTTACTACTTGTCGTCGTCATTAAAAATTTCTAAACTAAAGCTTGCAGGAACACCGCTTCTCTGCTTGCTTCGCTCAAACTATAATACTCCGCCTCGGTGTACGAAAGCGATATACACGTCTGTTTAAAGCTGCCCCAAGATATCGAATTGCCACCATATTTTAACACATAACCTGTGTATGACTTTCGATCAATATCGGAAGCCCAGTTCGCATCAGAATATCCGTCAAGAATAAGATTTTGATTCATGACTTTGTATAACTAAACATTAATCTTTAGCATTCTAAAACCTTATGTAGTATGTTTAGTTAATACCTTTAAATCTAGTAGAATTCAGTACGAAAAGTGTTAAATTTACTTTAATATGACATGGCAAACAAAATGTCAGGGCGAGTAGTTACACAAAGATACATTAAACTACCTGAAAGATATCACAAAAGAAACGATAGATACAAATGTTTTCTAAAAATGGCCAGCGTTGCAAAGTACTCCAACGAAATAAACCGGAGAAAAAAATAATGCTTCAAAGCACTTACGGTTTAACTACGTGAATATTTAATTTGCTATGTACCTCAAATAACAGTTGCATATAACTTACTGTCTCGAATGGATTCAAAAACGCCAATGACGCACAAACTGGGTTACAAGACCCAACTGCCTAGGTGGCGCTAGCGTCACGTAGCGGGGAGCGTGCATAGTGGGGAGCGGAAGCGGTAGATGGCGTAGACTTAGACCGGAAGTCATAACTACTAGAAACGGAAATGGCTGCCTCTCATCATACAGACTTCGGATAAAAGAGATTTTTTACATTAAATTTTTTGTCTGTATATCATCATAATATTTTGTCCGTTTATATATAAGCAGTGTAACAAAAGTTGTAATATTAATCATACTCTATCGAACGGTATACTCTTAGGGTTCCGTAGTAAACAAAGAATCCCTTATAGTTTCGCCATGTCTGTTTGTGTGTCTGTCTGTCTGTCTGTCCGCGGTTTTACTCAGCGGCTATATGTACTTGAGAGCTGTAATTTGGTATGGGCATATATTACAAATCATGGCAAAGAAGTCGAAAAGTAAAACATTGAAAAAAAATTTTTTTAGTAACTCTCGTAAAATTGAAGTGAGAGTGAATTATTTTCTTCTTGGCTAACCCATCGTGTGGGGTATTATTGAACAGGTCTTTTAAAAATATTGCAAACTTGTGAACATAGTTTTTAGATTTAGGGATCCGTTTCTCGTTATATAATAGACACGTGAAAAAATTCACAAGATGTAGTGTATATAACGAAATTTAAAGGAAAACTGATACTGTCTTCAAGCGGTTATGCATCTTATATCATTTGACATAAAGCTTGTTTTGAAATGACGCGTCGCTTCCGATGCTACGCCATGATGCCAATCGAATGTAGCGCGGCCCATAGGTACTAGTGGAATTACCTATATTCGATTCGCCGCGCTAATACGTAGTATGGTTTTTATTTTATTACAGGAATTCCTCATAATATTTATCGGAGATTTTTTTTATACTCGAACCAAAGCTTTATGGTTTGTAAGAATATTAATAAACCTTGACTGTAGAATTAATGCGTCAGCATAAAAAACCGTTAAATATTAATTAAAAAAAAACTACTGATGTCACCCCCTTGAAAATTTAGGAAAGTGAGCATTACAATAATATAATAATAATAACTAAAAATCACAATTACCGTATTTTTTATGTTTGAACAGGATTTTTTTTAAATATTTTCTTTTGAAAAATATATTTCCTCTTCTTATTTAGGAGAGATTTCTTAAATCTAGCTTTTATTATTATTGAGTAAACATATGATGTAAAATCTCCTGTGTAGAAATTATTGTTCGAACGATATAACAATATGAGTATAAAAATGGCATTTAAAAAAAAACCTTTTATCATTTTTGAGGGAAAACCTGTAATTTACAGTTGGAATAGCATATTCTAAGATATTTCGAAACAATCTCTACTGTAGGTTTTATTGTGAATTTCTCATACAACCGAAAATTCACAGCCCCGACTAGTATAGATAAATCTAGATCTTACTACGATTTTTAATGAGACTAGGTAAATAGCACTCGTGCTTGCGAGTATATTCATTCGCCCCAAACTGAGATTAACTGTTGCTTACTCAGCATATAGGTATATCATCATCATCATCCTCCTCGCCACTTTTCGATTGGCGGTCAGCTCTTTATCGGCTTCCACTTCTTTCTGACGTTCACCACATTTGCACGAGCCGCCGTTCCTTCATATCTGTTCTTAAAAATTCCTTCCTGCATTTTCTCGGTCTGCCTGCCTATTCCTCAACAGCCATGTACCTCCAAATGGACAATCCTCTTAGCCAGGTGTTCAGCATCATGAACCCCATTGGGTATATTAACCCCTTTCCTCTCCCATGGGTATTAAGGGATGTTTGGGAGAAGCTTTTAGTCCTGCAGTGGACTGGTACCTATGTAAAGATTACGAGAAATGTGTTCTTTATGCCTTTAATTTTCATTTCTTACATAAGTAAATCCAAGTTCTTCAAAACCTACCATTATACCATATTCGTTTTGTATCTGCAATGTTTCAAGATTTTTTATGTCTATTTAGTTCAGCAATTTTTAACATATTACTTACTCAAGAATGAACAAAAAAGACAAATGATTTGCAATTTAGATATTTGTTCGTGCCGGCCGATTGTGCAATCATCGATCAATAACCTACCTAGATCACGATGAGATTTTGTTAGTTAATCTCACTTCATTGCTATCTAATTCATGCCGTTTCTTTTAGGTCTCAGTCTCGCTGCTTTGGTTGGGAACATATGAAATTCCTCTAGGATTCACCAATTGCTTTTTCCGAGCACATTGTAGAAATCAATGAAGAACAATTTATTAATATTTACACCATAGACAGTAGAGTTACAACATATGCACCAATTAGTCCATAATTCACAAAGTCCTAATGTTTTCAGACCCTGGACTCCAAATTCTGAAAGGCAAAACGACGTATAAGAACAAGTCATTAATCATTGGCCGTCTAACTTATTGAGCTAGCCCCGAAGTTAGTTTAAACTTGTACTATAGGAAACTAGTTCAACGAAAACTGCCATTTACAACTTGCCCTATCTGGAAATTGAACGCAAATTCGCGGTAACAATTACGCCACAGAGCGAAGAAGATCAGACATGGTCGTCTACACTTTATATTACATCCAATAAAAAAAACAAGCTCTCAACGATGGATTAAAATTACCTCCTTTCATTTGACGTAATGGAGTAAGCATGCAGATCAGGTCGAGTCTGCGGCGATAGTAACTTTCAATCGGTGATAAATTACTTAGATTGCCTCGTCACCTTTTATTATAGTTATGAATACCTACATTATGCAAATTGATATTGTTAGTTATTCAACAAGAATTGTTATGTTATTAATTCAAAACAATAAGTGAAAGAGATCATTTTCACATGAGAATTATCACACTATATAATAACACTAATAATATCAAGGCGAAAGTTTGTGAGTGTTTCACGTGCAATGGAAACGGTTGGATCAATTTGATAAAATTTGGTATACAGGATGCCGACACTCTGTCTGACTTAACATTACCAAGAAATGTGTGATCCCACGGTTATGGACGCCGAAGACCGTACAGAGTGTCTCAAGGCTCTGAAGCACCAAGCTACGGAATATAACAGGGACTAAAATGGGAAAAGAAATTCCAGGGAAACATGTAAGCAAATCCATTGCAAAAATCTGGCCAACTGTCAATAACTTAAAAAATTGAGTCAAAAATATTTTTATACTTTAACCATCACGAACTTCTCATCCATATTAAAACCAGCTCATCATCATCATCAGATCTTTTTGTCTCCACTGCAGGAGCACAACCCTCTCTGTACTACCAGAGTCATACTTGGCCAAAGCAGTCAGAGGATTTGGCCTACACTCTCCACGCTGGCCAGACGGGTTGAAGAGGTCATTGATGTTTCAAAGCTTTGTTTGGCTTGTAATTCCTATGTCGCCTTCTACGACATCCACGGGAAGACTTGGAGTGATCCTATTCTACTCTGCCAGCTACCACACGGCAATTATTTTAATTAAAGCCAGCTGATTCATTGTTTTTACGATCGCTAGTCCAATATCTTACACAAGCAAGGGCCCGGTCAGTGGGTCACACCGGCTCGTTGACGGAAACTACAGCCACAAGTGTGTCAGTGGGTTCTTTCTCAATGTGTGCGCCCGCGCAAGTATGGGCTGATTAGATAATATTAGTGACCTTTGCTGTTTAATTTGCATTAACTTGAATAGTCAGAGAATAGGATAATTACTTAATTGAAGGGGTTGGGTGCATGGACTGCGACAAAACTGGTTTTTTGACTAACACTCGGCTAATAGGTGTCAATTAAGAAGTTTAAAAGATTGATAATTATCTCGCATGTTTATAGATGCCAGGGGTATTTTTATAGTAAGATGAAAAAAATGAAAATAATGTTATTGTTTAGCCGTAATTGTTACAAAAACAATAGGTAAGGTTCAAGGTACAAAATTATTATTAAAAGTGAAGACGAAATAAAAAATAAAGATGGAAAATCTGCAGTTACACATAAAGCACCATAATTAGGCAGCGGTACATTATTGTGTACTAGAATTTGTATAGCATTAACGTACTGTGGACTTAAAGTTATTTTTGAAGTTAGTCTCAACTTTCAATAAATAAATATATACGGACGAATCCCACGTAACCACGCCTCATATCCGTGAGAATGTTCAATTGTTACAATTCTTGCACAAATGGGAAGTTTATAGCCCTTTCCCAACTAAAACAGAGTGTGTTACGACCCACATTGTCACAGTTCTTGTACGGTAGCCATTGAGAGCGTGCGATACAGTATTATATAACGTTTCTAGGTCAAGTTTAAGAAGACTGGTGTGTCTCCGACACTATGAGATGACTACGAAATGTGTGCAAACATGGCATGACATTTACCTGCTTTTGGCATTGTCTGTCATCATCGTTTTAGTTGCATATAATTCACTGCGAGACTTGTAGGGTCTGCTAAATCTTCTTATATATAAAAATTAATTGCTGTTCGTTAGTCTCAATAAAACTCGAAAACGGCTGTACTAATTTGGGTAATTTTGTTTGAAATATTTGTGAAAGTCCAGGAAAGGTTTCAACGATGAGAAAATATGAAAAAAATAGCAATAAAATAATGTAAAAAATTTGGTGAGAAAATAAACATAGGCAAAAAAAAAACAGGAAACTGATGCCGAAGCGGGAACAGTAAAGGTAAAACGGGAGCGAGATCAGGAATGGCGATGGGAACGATAGTATGAAGAAAGGAGAACGGGAACAGGTTCGAGAGCGAGAACGAGCATGGGCGGAACAAACTTCACCGTGTCAGCTAGTAAACAATAAATATATATAATTTAATAGATTTAATTATTTGTGTCAGAGCATGATTGAAAATGGTGTAATAAGTATCGATCGTCGTATTGCTAAAAGATAGTCATAGCCGATAAGTATAAGATGACTAAAGGTATGACAACTGTTTGTAGGCATATTGAACTTCTTCCGAAGTTTTTATCACTTAAAAAAATATGTTTTTAAGTAAGTAGAGTTCTTAGAACGTTGTCCTGCAAATGAGCTAACAGATTTAGATAATTTATTTCACATACGTAATTCTTAAAAGTACTGGTCACTTTTAACAGTAGTTACATGATTAACTGGACTATTACTCATTCACATTGTTGTAGTAACTATACGAGTATATGTAAAGGTAGCCCTCTGATTAATAAATGAATTCCGTGAACTGTGAGGTGACGGCAGAATACCATAAAATATGAATTAAAGAATTATCACGTACGTTAGTACATAATAGCTAGTCGAGTAATCGTAGGGCACAAGCAGCAACGTCCTCTTTGCAAAGACCATCTCCTGCGATGACCAAAACCCACCTCCTTATAAATCTTTTATCTTCTTATGGCCCAACGCAGACGACAGACTATCCGTGACGCACTCTTTAGTCTGTGAATATAGAACCAATGGAATCACATGCAGAAACGCACACGACGCGCAAAAAGTCCGGTGCGCATCGTGTGCGTATGATTTCATAGGTTCTATTTTCACAGACTATTACAGACTTTTACAGTTTGGTCCAGCTGTGGAAACTGTAAATGTAATACTTTGAGGGACACTCATTTCAACACAATAAAATTGTATCATTCAGCTTTGTTTTTAATTTTTTTAATTGTTTATTTTGTATTGAAACTAATAAAAATCGTTTCAACATTATTATCGTTAGGTCTTTTTGTCTCCACTGCAGGAGCACGACCCTTTGCTTACCCTGCACTTCAAGAGCCTTACTTGGTCAGCAGCCAGCGAACTTGGCCTACACTCTCCACGCTGGCCAGACGAGTTAGAGAGGTCTTATTGATGTTTATAAGCTTTGTTAAGCTTGTATTTCTATATGTCGCCTTCTACGACATCCACGGAAGGACTTGGGGTTGCCCAATTCTTATCTGGCGGAAACTACAAGGCTTAAATAAAAATCGTTTGAATAATAAAAAAATAACATTTGATTGATTTAAGTGTCCAGAAAGTTACAATCATGATTTTTATCAGAAAGTTTTGATCTCGAATCTCATGTTGTATTATTTACTAATTGACTTGTTACTCTTGAGAAAGTCAAGTCAAACCGGAGACAGGACACGCAAGATTGGAAAATTCTTATCTCGAAAGCAGCCACCGCAGTTTTCAAATGGAATTTTGGAGGATTTGGAACGATTTATTTAGTTAAGCGATTTATTCTATTTTGATCGGTCATCGATCATTCACATTGAGCCGCGTGAATCGCGCAAAATGAACGTGATATGAAGATAAAGTACCAAACGCACGTGCTGATTTTTAATACCCGTCTTCCTGACATTGAAAAAAAGAATTAAAAAGGTCATAAAGGTCAATCTCTAAAGAACTGGATTTTCCAATGACTCTATCGAATTGTACAATGGATAGATTACGATTATCAACTTAAAGCACTATACAACATGTAACGAAAAGGGGGCAAACTGAAAGGAAGTAAACGTTGTAATAAATGTGAACAACTTTTACTATGGCACCATCCCATAAATTGCAAAAAAAAAATTCCAGATACATACAAAATTAAATACCTACCGAGCCAAAATATATAAAGCTGAAGTTTTTTTATTGCGATTTCAGGGATGGCCCTATAGTAAAAGTAAACGTACCAATTAAAATGAACAACTTTTACTATCGCACTATTCCATTATTCGCAAAAAAAAATTCAGCTCCACACAAAATTAAATACCTATCGTGACAAAATGTATGAATATCTATCGTGCCAAAATGTATGAATCTGCAAATTTTTTTGTGGATTTAAGGATGACCCCATAGTAAAAATTGTTCACATTGATTATACTTTCATTCCCTTTCGGGTTGATACCCCCCTTTTTGTTACACGTTGTATGAGTTTACCTACTGATAGCCTAAATATACCCCCACTGAATAGGAGGAAAGACGCGGAACTTAGATATAGTCTTGATAAAGTTTGTTCAATATTGAAGCCTGAACTTACAAGAATAGCAACTGTATAAATGAATAACCGGCCAAGTTAGAGTTGAACTCGCGTGAAGAGGGTTCCGTACAATGCCAAAGACAATCACATTTGAAAGTCTCACATGCAATGGGACGTGAATTAACTATACAACTAACGCAATCAACCCTATTGGTGTTTAATCAAAAAATATTTTTTGCACTTCTGTGTTCGGGTCATTGAGTTACCCGAATTACACCCTCCTACCAAATTTCACCTGAATTAGTCCAGTAGGTTCGGAGTAAATTGACTGTGACAAACGGACGGATAAGCAGACGCGCGAGTGATCTTATGAGGGTTTTTTTTCATTTTTTGGTAGGAACTCTAAAAAGGAAAACTACAAAGCCTTTTAATAGTAACTATGAGTGACCTTCTACTTGTACACGCAACGCACTCTAAAGTACAAAATTAGGGTTGTACCACGTCGTGCATAATGATTAGACCAATTGAGCTCTTATAAGCGTTATATAACAACAAAAGGAATTTTAATGACAGTCACTTAACTTACTCTTTCTTCTAGTAATGTTGTTATTTATGTAATGGTTACAGAAGGTAAATATTGCATAAAGTCATTCAAAGAGAACATTGGGAAACAAAACATCAAATTCAGGGCCCTTGTTTTATGAAGGTGTTTGTTAAAACCAAATGTGTTTCTAAACTAGGCCGCAAGACAACAAACATCACTAAGTACATAATAAGAATGTAGTTTTAAAGGAAGTCGGGCTAAAATTATTCCTTTTTAGCTAGAAGATAGGTTTAGGTACGGTTTAACCCCTTGTATGCCGGAATATCAGACACAATAATTAAACAATGCATTCTCGCGTAGATCTACGCAACGCCATACGAGAGGTTAAAAGAAATAAAATTGCTGAAATGTCGTTTGAAGTAGCACAACCCTAGTGGTCAGGATTAAAACATAGTACCTATTATGCTAGCCAGGGCTTACCTAATTTATTGGTAAACAAGTTGTCATCTAGAAAATTTTTACTATCTCGTCTGTCAATATTAACATGTTTAGGGTGGATACTGGATAATGTAAGTCAAGAACCTTTTCCACTGTTTCTTAAAACAAAACTTAATTTGACTGTTATAGAATTTAATTTAAGGCGTTTCGACTATATATGAGGAAGAATAGCTTAAATAAATAAAACCAGCCAAGTGCGAGTCGGACTCGCGCACAAAATGTTTCGTACTATTATCTATAAAAAATCACGTCTGTTACACAGGATACTTAAATAATTTTTTTTTCTTGTAGTATGTTTTTTATTATTTTTCTATTTGAGTGGAAATTCTTTCTTTATTATTTGTATTTAAATTGACCTAATTATTTATTACAATTTCAATTAACAACTAAATTATACTCTAAATTAAACAAAACAAATAATAATAATAAAAAAGAAAAACCTTACAAATAGACAACGTCTTCCAGATAATTATTTAATTCATCTTGCGGCAACAGAAATAACACATAATCTGTAAAAATTTGAACTGTCACGTTTCATCCTGGTAACCGACAGACAGACGGACAGACAAACAGTGAAGTCTGAGTAATAGGGTCCCGTTTTTTCCCTTTGATGATTAAGTTATACAATGAATATTAAAACTAGTACCATATCCGCGCGGATATTTACTCACATTTCCTACCATATACTCGTATTTCTGATTGTAATAGTTACTAAATACTTAGGTACTTACTGTTTATTGTATAGCCAAATTGCGTCCGGTTGTGGTCATGTACCTAATTATATGGTAAATATATAAACAACGACGAAAAATCATTTGTCTTTTAATGTTTAGTTTTATTATTGTGTAACGTATGCCCCAAAAGATAGACAACTTTAGTACATACTCGTAATGTGACGACATTTTTGCTCTTTGGATAAAAATATTTACTTCATCTAAAAATCTTTTGGAAATTGTGTTAATTTTATGAAATACTTGTGTTTTGAAAACAATACTTTGATTCGACTCTTTATCGTCTAATATAGCTCGCACCATGATGTACGGTACGCATTTTTTCAGCCTAGAACCGTACATAGTTACACAGCAAAACAACTTACAAGCTAGAGCAGTGTAGAGCTCTACCCACCTACTGGGTGGTCGAGGCTAATTAAGGCTTAGCCGAGTGCTTGAATTTTTAAAACCATCTCCGACTTCGAATAGTGTTTTAAAATCTAAGAAAATGGTTTGTCTTAGTTAAAAATCTAATCTAGTCAAATTTGCATTTAGTTACACGATCAATAAAAAAAAAAAAAAAACCTTCTTTGTATTTTTTTCTAAACTACGACTAAACTACTGATATTTTAAGTTTAATTCTTGTGCCTAATTAAAGCAACTAAATATTTATAGATGAATTCGCAAAGTTCTGCGTTCGTTCCCCGCCTTCCGTTTCCCAGTCAGACGAGATATGTAGCTAAGTCTAAGCACAGAATTAATTAATAAAAGTATTACCTACATTACATAGTCTATGGGTGCCTCGCAGATGGCCCGCACCTCATCCGACTGGGTTATTGGAATACAGGCCCTAAGAGTTCCCTTACCCTAGACAAAATCAGACATTTCCATACAAACGTAGTCAGTCAAGCTTTTATTTTAAAACGAGGAGTCATATTTCGGGAAAAATTTGTAATTTCAAAGAAATTGCACATATTTTATTTTTTTTTAGGGACAAATTACACTGATTGATATTGACTGATATTGACTGATATTGACTGATTGACTGATATTTAGGCATATAACTAGTTTTTACTGTCAAAATATGGACTTGAAGGAGAATATAGTTTATATATCATTTTTGATCATTAGTATGGGAAACTTCTACACCCTTATATTTTCTTTCAAGTTCATATTTTGAATTTTTAAAACAAGGTACGCGATTTCTTTAAAATTACAAAATTTTACCGAAATCAGACATGTAATTTCAAAATAAAAGCTAGACTATGTTTGTATGAAAATGTCTATGGCAAGGGGACTCTTATGAGAATAACGGTACGGGCCGCTTCCAGCAAGACATTTTAATAATATTTGTTGCTGTGTAATTCATAACATTGATCTAAATCACTGAATGACTACTTCTTTTTAACGAGGAGCGTCGCTATTCGGAGAAGAAACGAAGCCAGCGTTCTTGCTATACGTGCACGTGGGTAAAACCTTTTAAATTATTTATTGGTTGTACAAAGTTAGTTTAAATTATTGAAAATTAGATTTTTTATTTCGATTTTGTATTTGGTTAACTCGTTAAAACATATTAATATAAAACAGTTCAAAAATTTGTCTGTACATTGAATATATTTCCTAAAAAAATGTTTGGGTCGGTGGAGACATAGTAATAGAGTAAGAATTAAAAAAAAATGTTTACCCGTTTTTCTTTTTGTACCCGCTAATCTCCGAAAATACTGGACGGATTCACATGAAACTTTTTTATTATATACCTGTTAGGCCTGGGCAACATATAGGGATAATTGATATTGAAAAATGTAACACTTGATGCAAAACCATAATGGCCCAGCTAAACTATAAGAAATATAAATAAGCGGCCAAGTGCGAGTCGGACTCGCCCATGAAGGGTTCCGTAGTAGTTTTTTTTTTAATTTTTATATTTGAGTTGATTGAATGAAAGGTAAATTTTTACAGTTTATGACATATTAAAAAAAAACTTCTTACTAGATCTTGTTCAAACCAATTTTCGCTGGTAGTTTTCATGGTAATGAACATCATATATTTTTTTTAGTTTTATCATTCTCTTATTTTAGAAGTTACGGGGGGGGGGACACACTTTTTTCCACTTTGGAAGTGTCTCTCGCGCAAAGTATTCGGTTTAGAATAAAATGATATTAGAAACCTCAATATCATTTCTGAAGACCTATCCATAGATACCCCACACGTATGGGTTTGATGAAAAATATTTTTTTGAGTTTCAGTTCTAAGTATGGGGAACCCCCAAAATTTATTGTTTTTTTTCTATTTTTGTGCCAAAACCTTAATGCGGTTCACATAATACATCTACTTACCAAGTTTCAACAGTATAGGTCTTATAGTTTCGGAAAAAAGTGGCTGTGACATACGGACGGACAGACAGACAGACATGACGAATCTATAAGGGTTCCGTTTTTGCCATTTGGCTACGGAACCCTAAAAATGACGCCTTATAATAGCAAATGATGTTCAGCCTGATGAGCATCATAAAGTTAACGCGAAAGAAGTCGCGGGCTTCGTCTTGTTTGAAATATAAAGCAAGCCATAACATATTGTATGTGACAGCTACTGTCCTAGTTAGAAAAAAAACAGTGCCAGTAGTACAGTTAAACTAGTAACTGAACAGTCCACTCTCTAACACTATTTCCAAACATGCGACAGACCAATAAACACTACAGTTACTATTTACCGGTGCGACCCAAGTTTTTAGTATCGTTTTAGGCATGACGAATGGAAAAACAGTATTGACCCATCGGTTACATTTAAAAAAAAACGACGGGTTGCACTCTGGGAGTGCCGGCAGAAGTGAAAACTTGAATATTAACGTTGTGCATTTTTGATATTTTGGAATGGTTAGGGAATAATTTTGCACGAATTGCTTTAATTATCAGTATAAAATATTTCAAATCTTTTCTGAACCACAGTCTGTCACAAATGTCACAAGCATGACACATTACACACACGAACGTAACGTAACATAAACACACACGAACATTCGCGCAAGCGGCCTGCGCCGTCTTACGAATTTTCGATCAGGACACGTGGTCCTGACGCGAGTTTAAGATTTTTTACCCATTCCAAAAAAAGTGCACAACGCCGCTAAAGAAGTTTTCACTTCAAAAATACTGTACACGTATTTTTTCTTTTCTTTGAGAAACAAAAAATGACAAAGATTTATCGCATTTATATTTCGGTGACGGCGCAATCAATCCCACACGTATCTTTGTGAATTTTTATTTTTTGTTAAACTGAAAGATATGGGTTCATTTTTATTTTTCGATATTCTAAAAAGCGGAATAATTACAATCATACTTTTCTGAGCATGTGAGCACTCCTATTTATCAATAAGTTTTTATTATGAACAACTTGATCGACAATTTATTTATTAAAAATTTATTTATCCACAATTAAAATTGTTTTCAATTGGCGGACTTAACGCTAAGAGCGTTCTCTCCCAGTCAACCATAGGGATAAACAGATAAATTGTTGCGGCGCAAAATAAAATAGTTCGTGTGAGGTATTGTTTGAAAAACAACAGAAAGAAACTAACTCGATTTTCTTACGGTTCGAATATAATCCAAGGTGATCTAAATGTTGCCAAAATATTTCATCGGTAAGACGTCGCGTTACTTGCGATTTACATTTATTTAGATTAGTTTTAACAAAGGTTGCAAAATAAAAAGAAGGGGTTAAAATTTTTATTAAATTGGTTTAAAATATTATGTATTGTTTTTTTTACTTTCGGCAATTTTTTCACAGATTTATTAGAGCGTTTATTTCTTTGTCTATCAATCAGCAAAAAATTCCGGATTTGTGTACTGTTTATCCAAAATCCAAATCCAAATCAACATTAAGCATGTATAAATTAATTAAAAATTATTAAGTTCAAATGCCAATCGACGAATCGAAATTCACCAGAATTAGGAAGTAATTTAAAAAAACCAGTTCAACTGACTAATGCTCAGATTAAAGATTAAAATCTTCGTATATTTGTTATATTGTTCTTAATATTCTTCAATCTAATATTTAAAATGTATTAGATGACGAAGCTATTGTCCAGTCCAATCAGTGGAGCGTGGACCACGAATAGCCACGTGGGAATAGTTCCAGAACGATCGTACGAACCTACTACGTCTTCGTGGATAGTATACCTACCTACCACGTGCACTAGGGGGGCCCACAATTGGGCATGTCCGCTCTGGGATCAAACGGGCACATCTACTCGTGGAGTACTGTGAACGAACTCGGTCATATTAGGGCACGTTGTTATTGAATGTCAAGCTAATATTGTGTAATGATTGAGAGGTAACTATTTTAGGGTTAATCTTTGATCCTATTTTTAGCCTACATAGATAAAAAGGCAAAAGGTGTGCGTTAGGGTCCTTGTGAGGAAAAAAAATTTACGTCTTTTCTTGAGGCTATTTTTAAGCGACGTCAGAAAAAAAGAAGCATCTCCTCAATTACTATAGTATACAACGTGGAAGGAATACCTGTTACGTAGTAAATGAGAACCACAGGCTATACTATCACTATATTATAATGATAATAAAATAACAGTCATAAAACCAAAAAATATCGACATTCATACAAATTGCCTAAGGAATTTGTTTAAGATTTGCAGCCACTTTTGTATGAATTGTCACTAGGTGACAATTGGATCACCTTGCATGTATCCATCCCCCTAGTTTCCTCAATTTCTTAACGATCCTATTATCAGGTCCTTCTGATGATAGGATCTTCTTAAATATTCTATATATTGCATATGATTTTGATGTTTTATTATTCAATAATGTAAAAGTATGTTTTTGGTGAAGTGGAACTGATGAAAAAGACCAGAAATTTAACTCGCTTTTTTGTTAAAAATTAAATTTACTCGACAATTTCTACCCCATTAGGATAAAAAGCAGTTTAATTCCACAAAGGTCTAAGATGCTAGTGTTACAGAATAGGAAAGCATTGCCGAATCGCAAACGATGCCGATGTGACGAAACGTTTTACGCACGGATGCAAATCGCGGCCGGCGCATGGCGAATCGACGTAAACTCGTCACCCACACTTTACTGACTTGAATATGCGGATATCGTATTAAAACACTTGTACTTATAAACAAGTTCTTTTATTAATTTTTTATTAGGTCTCCAATATCTCCAGAGACTCCTTGATTTCTTCGGTCACATATCGTGCGTTCAGAGACGTAGAGCCGACTGCACGAACCAATGCCCAAGGAACCACACCAGAACCAAGCGCAAGACCGCTTACCTGGAAAGTTGTCATGCGACAAGCTCAGTCACGATAATAAAGAAAAAGAAGAAGTGGCTGAGGCTGGCTGGATTGGTGGATCTCACATTGCCATAAGTCCAACCCTTGAAGTGAAGACAGCTGAGACTAATGGCTTTACATGCTTAAGCTAAGCCCTCATTCTGAAAGGACCTTGTTTTAGGCAGATTGAGATAATGCGATTTATTTCTACGAAATCAGGTCGTGGAGTCTTATATAATTCTTACGCCAGCCAGACCATCGAGTTCCTTAAATCTTCTGATGAGTAGCTAAACTGTCTAAGAAGATAAGAATTTTTCCACAAAAAAGTAGAAGTAGATGGAGATTCAATTAATCTCCTTTGTTCTCAATGTGTATCTTGGAAACAAAGTATTAATGATTGCTTGAACCAAAGTCTGGGGCGGCTCCAACTAAGTGTTCCGGTGCACGCATCTCAGACTGTCCGGCATAATCTCTCAACACTAATGAGGTCAACGGCTTACCAGTAATATGTATAGTGTGTGGAAACTACCCATATCCTTCCCATTAATACTAGATTAGAAATATATGTGTTTAGTTGTGCTTTAGTATTCCATATAAACGTTAGTTGGACACCTTTGGACAGCGCTGGATGCAGGCCGCTCTAGATCGGTCATTTATTAAATTATTGGGAGAGGAGAGGCCTATGTCTAGCAATAGACGTTATGCCGCTGAAATGATGATAATGATGATGATAAATGTAGTTGATGGTATACACTGTATTGTAGAAACAACATAAGACGTAATCCTCTCGAAATACATTAAAGTCCCAAAATCTTTTAATATGTTTGATCCAATCTTAAACCAATATTGCACTCTCTATGGAAAGTTCATAAAACACCACTATTTAAATAAGATTCAGGATTAAATATAAGTAGTTTTATTAAAATCAATAACAGTTATTCTAAATATCCACAGAAAGGTAGAAGATACATTTACGGCTCTGAATACGTTACCTAGCATGATTCCACATATAAGGTGATCTAGGTTTTGTTCCACATATGAGCAAAAAGATCTGACAGAACTCGTTTGTCCCGCTAGCACCTAATTCGGTTTAGATCTGGTCTAGACAAGACAAGGTATGTAAGCAGCACGAAATGCTAGTAAAATATTTGTCACATCTTTTGAGCTACAAATCATACGCTTAAAATCGACGTTAATGACATTATGATGCAAAAAATCGGCATCTCCCACTAATAGTTGGAAGACGAATAAACTGCCTCCGTGGTGTAGTGGTTAGAGCGTTCAGCTCATACCCGGAGGTCGCGGATTCGATTCCCGGCGGGGGCAACGACTTTGTGTTGTTGTCCTAGTTTGGTTAGGATATTGTAGGCTGATCACCTGATTGTCTGATAAGTATGATGATCCGTGCTTCGGAGGGCACGTTAAGCCGTCGGTCCCGGACACTGTCTTTGACATTGGTCGTTACCTAAAACCATGTCACAGGCCTTTAAGGCGGTTTAAAAACTCTTACACTAGTGTTAGTCAATAAAACACATGATAAGAAGAAGAAGAAGACGAATTAGGTCCACTTCATCATCAGCGTTATTTGGTGAGTTTACGACCTGCATACCCAATACCCATGCAAGTTGGCGCATTTGCCCAATAGATACACGGGTAATGGTAAATTGATAGATAGATAAATTAAAGACAAATAAAGACTTGTATGCCTGGTTTTTCTGATTGTAATTTATTTCTCTCATATCCTTTTTTTTAACGCCGACAAAAAAGAGGTTTGTTAGAAGATTGACGCGAATGTCTGTAGGTCTTTCTGCCTGTCTGTGCCATCGTAGCGCTCGAACGGATGGACCGATTTCAATGCCGTTTGTCATGTTCAATAATAATCGTTTAAATGGTTTTGTAATTTACCTGGCAAATAGATGGCTACTTATATAGTTCCGCCACTTAACGCTAGATGGCGTTTTTATAAGTCAAGGGTCTTTTTAATTTGCGTAGTAAATAAACTTTTCTTATAATTTGTTTTCTGAAGCAAATGTAAAGGGATATAAACTTGGTTCTCGGGTTTATGTACGTCTTTGTAACCAACTGAACTAACTCTATTATACTGGATTATTTTCCTCTTTAAAATCCTACTTGGTTGCAGTAATTCTGCTTTCAACACAAGGCTAATACATATAGCAGAAGTGTACGATGTAGGATTTTCCTCAAGCACTTTCACTGCTCTCGATCGCTGGTTGCAACAAATTATTATTCCTACTATGTACTTACATAAGATGGTGTATAAAATCGGACTTTATAATATTAATTAGATCTAAGTATGCTAAATACGTGAACGTGTTTTGTTTATATGTTTATTCTTTTTATCAAAACATACATACATACATACTATCACGTCTTTATTCCTAATGGGGCAGACAGAGCATTTTGGGTCTTGCGGTTCTATGCAGAGCCCAGGGGCCGCAAGACCCAAAAGCCACTTTTAGCGTCATGGTGGGCGAGAAGATGGAAAAGAAATCAATACAGTGATGGGTTGCTAGCTGCATCGCCTGTTAACATGATTTGCATTTTTGCCCATTCCCTCGATCGGCTTTTACGATCTGCGTGGGAAGAGAAGCAGCTGGTACATTCTAAGTTTTTTTTTTATTTCTCCCAGACCAGCATGGGAGACATTTTATCAAAACAAGCAATTATATATGTCGAAAATATACACAAGTTAATTTTTTTGGCAAATTAAGAAAGTCTAGTCTAGTGATGAGTAGCGGACCTACAGATTCGACTTGATATTCTTAGCGCCATCTATTATTTGCTAAGGAAAACCCTGACTTTCAAGCGTTTACCCCAATAACTTTAAAACGGCTTTTCGTATGGGAATGTCGAAGTTTTTTTGTTTTGTGACTGTTTCTTTAAATTTTGTTATGCTAAGGTGATCTAGTATAGCCTGTGGTTTGATTTATTACGGGTATGTCCCATCTACGTTGTATTACCAACCTGCATGCATGCTACTTAATTCTACTTTGTCATAAAATTCCTTTTAGACCACACCCAGTGTCACATGCAGTGATGACATAACACGCTGTGGATCTCAGAAGCGTGTGTGGTAGAATATCATTGAAGCTATTTGAAACTTAGTAGGTACATCAAATAAGTTATAAGTCAGTCCGAGTATTTTTAAGGAATCTGTAGTTTTTGCACTATCATCTTGAAAGCTAAACAACTGGGATTCTCCTATGTTGCCAAGTTTCAAACGTGGAGTCACTAATTACCTGTTTCCTGTATGGAAAAACTATTCGTTTAGGTGACTCCGCGTTTCAAAAATGACACTTCTGGTGTGAAATCAAGAATGCAATGGGTAACAGAGATGGTTGTCCTCCTGCGGTGGAGACAAAAAGACCTGATGATGATGATGAAGATGATATCTTGTCTCTGCCCTTTTGCCTCGACAGGGGGACATAGGAAACTCAGAGAAGACGCATAGAGTGAGGTAAAAAAATGTGTCTACATTTTGAATATGATTTTCAAAAAAAAAGCGGCTATTCAAATATAGTAGAAGAGTAAGATTTTTTTTTAAATGTCTGTCTGTTTGTACACATGGATGGATTCAAATGAAACCTTTTTTATTATATAGCTGTTAAGCCTGGGCAACATTTAATTGATTTTAGAAAATGGAACACCTGATGCAGAACCATAATGGTAAAGCTTAACTATAAGAAATATAAAAATGACGTTTTAGAAAATGTTGAGCATTTCTCGGAGACGCGGGCTTCGGCTGGTATATAATACCTGTATTATATACCAGCCGAAGCCCGCGTCTCCGAGAAATGCTCATCTTTCAGGATGACTTTTTAACCACCAGCCAAATTTTTAGAGCATGGTCTCACCATGATACTGAACTACTTTCTATAAAAACAATTAACGAAAACTGAAAATAAAAATTCGGCTTCCCATACATATCAGCGCTCGGCCAAACGAATTTTGTTTGGGCGCACGAAAATTTTTTGTCGATTTTTAATAACTTTTTTTGTGGAAAGTGGTTCAGTATCATGCACTGAACTTGCTTCAAAAATTTGGCTGGTGGTTAAAAAGTCATCCTGTATACTAGCTGTGACCGTGGGCTTCGCTCCCCGTGGGACTTTCGGGATAAAAACTATCCTATGCCCTTCCCTGGGTATAAAACTACATTCATGTCAAATTTCATCTAAATAGGTTTCGTGGTTGAAGCGTGAAGTGGTAACAAACAAACAAACAAATATACAAACTCACTTTCGCATTTATGATATTAGTAGGATAGGATGTAATTAATCTAATTTCTAATAAAAAATAATTAATGCCCTCTACTAGTCTATCATAAAAAAATACGTTGAAAACTCATTGAGTTATGGAAACAATAAATCGGCAATGCTAACGGTTTCGTTCCAAGCATTGCACTAAGTTTTGCTCCATTTATGACTTTAAATGTACTTGTATGAAATTAATAACAACGGTACAATACTGCGGTAAAGCGCTCCACTTTTCTTGCGAAATGCATTATTTATAAAGCTAACAATAGAATGCTTTGTAAAAGACAACTCACTTGTGTATATTACATTGTCTTTTCAATTCTTTTGAATCGAAGAAAATGTTTACTTATGCACTAAGTGTCTAGTGCAACGAGTATGCTTTTCCAGTTTTTTGCAAACCTTTCAAAGTGCTCTGTGACAATTTATAAGCCTTAGGTAGATATTTATGTAGACCAATTAAAAAAAAGGCAGCGTTTTTGCTCCACATCTATGCTACGCTTCGTTCTATGACAGGCGATGCCTGTCATAGAACGAAGCGTAGCATTTGGAACTTTATCCAATTTTTTAAAGCCTAGTACGCTTCGTTCCATCGCTCTATGGACAACTTTGAGTTTGGACTACTAATTCTTAGTCTATAGTCTATTAAAGGCCTAACAAAATATACTGATACTATTTTAAGAGTGTATTCAGTTCATGATACTGAAAAATGTATCATAAGGAACACGTATCAAAATATAAAAAGTAATTTTTGACCTCCCACACAAGTTAACCGATCAGCTAATCTGAGTTTGTAAGGGAAAGCCGAAAATAATTGTTCATATTTCGATATACGTTCCTTGGGGAAAGTTATTTACTATCACGGACTGAATTCACTCTAAAAATAGTTTCAGTATATTTTGTTAGACCTTATATCTATAAGGTACCAGATAGTAAGTTTAAAAAAAGGCACTAATCACCTTGGCATTTGGTTTTGGTTATTCTGTTATGACAAACTGTTTTAAACTTCAAAAAAGAAGGAGATTCTCAAATCGTCAATTTTTTTTTAACGAGACTTTCTGTTTTGAACCTAGGACATCTCGAATGTAAAACCAAAGGCTTAATACAATACTTGCATGAATCAGTAACATAGTAAATGAAAATACCCAAGGCTACAAATAAAACAATAGATCGCGTATTCATAACACAAATTAAACAATAGCAAGAATAATCCGGATTATTCATACTCTGTGGCGTTTGGCTATGCGAAGTGCAAGTTTACGGACAACGGACTCTCATCGTTACACTGGTCAAGTAAAATAGACTAGTGATAGAGAGAGTACCTAGTTTAATACCTAGAAATTTTTTAAAGTAGTTCAATACTAAAAAATACAAAATGTGTAATAGTGCGGGAAGTAGTGTCACCCAATGTATGGAAGGTGCAAATTTTGGTATCGGAAGAATTCACTTGGCACAGATGTAATATACGTAAAGTTAAGCTAATTTAGCCCGGTAGCCATCCCCCACCCCCTGGGGGGTAGGTAGGGGGGGCATTCGAAGTTACCCGCCGCCGCGCTTCAGAAAAAAAATCATATCAGCTTCTATTTACCTAATACGTCAAGTGTGGTATCATTTTCTGATAAATCAAACATGAGGAATTCAATTTTGAGTACAATTTTACATTTAATGTAAAGATTAATAGTAAAAAAAGGGAAAATATTGTCGAAAATACTAAAATCGGATCGCATTTTTTTTATTTTAACTGATTTATTTTACCGGAAATCCTGTATTTTGTGCAACAAAAAATACTATCTTAAAGAATATTTATCTAGCTTTTAAAAAATATATACTTTATTATATATAGCTGTCATACATCTATCTGAAAAAAATCGAACATGGCACGCGGCGGTGCCTAGGAACTATTCCAACCGTCTCGTCTCACATAATTTGTTGCAAGTATTAAGTTGTTTTTTTATTCAAAATATATAGAATACATACTTCACTTAATTATTGACTGTCTCTTATGGTCTAATGTATCAATAGTAGTATTTTTATATTTATATTAGTTAATTTTTTCATAACATTTTCCACCACATTGTCATAATTCGGTACATTTTAATAGTTTTCTTAGACAGTTGCACCTAACACTGCACCGTGACTTGCACTTGCACCGAATCAGTTGTTCACTACAAGCGGTAGCAGTCACTGGTGCAGTAGTCCACTTCGGTTTCCAATTATTTGGTTCAATTTCCTATCCCTAATCCGCCGGACTGGGACGATTTTGAATCAGCCCCATACGTGCACCCCATGGTAAACAAGCACCATTATTATACAAGCTCGTAAAAGATGCTGCCGAAAATTCTATGGCTGTCAGTCTTTTTGTAGAGAATAGCTCCCTCCTGCACTCGTTTAGCGATGTGCACTGACTGGAACTAAAATGAAAATCAGGTAAGTAGGTATTGCAGTATTATTTTGGTCAAAATAAAATACAGTTATATACATGTCATTTATAACCCACGTGGATACAATTTTATTTTGTGATCATTTATCATACAACATACATGGTTATGGCAAATTTATAAATAATTTGGTTAGAGTATCGTTATGACATTTTTTAGATAATTTAGTTAGAGTTTTCTACGTCTTTGTCAGTGAGCATATTAAATTCACTAGTTGCTAATGAAAAAGTATTGCATGCTTCATAAGCTGCTTAGAACAGTCATACGAATGTTCTTATCTGCAGTGATCGTTGAAAAAATAACATCGACCCCTGTAACGACGAAGAAGCTGAATGCTGATACAAGAACAATGGTGCATGTTGCTGACGAAGCATGGAATACTTTACCATCAGCAACTAGTAAATTAATATGCTCGCTAACAGAGACGTAGAAAACTCTAACCAAATTGTTTAAAATATTGTCATAACGATGTATGATAAAGTTGATAAATGAGCACAAAATAAAATTGTATCTACGTGGTTATAAATGACAGGTATATATAGCTGTATTTTATTTTGACCAAAATAATACTGCAATGCCCATTTACCCGATTTTCATTTTAGGTCTAGTCAGTGCACATCGCTAAACGAGTGCAGGAGGGAGCTGTTCTCAAAAAAAAGACTGACAGCCAGAGAATTTTTGGCAGCATCTTCTACTAGACACTGAACTGCGCTCCAGGACTGAAATTGTCGATGTGGGTGTCAAAACGATAAAACTGATGTGGAAGTGGGCCGACATATTTGTCGTATGCGACCGGAAAGATGGGCAGAAAAGGCGACGTTATGGGTTCCAGAAGGACGCCGGCGTAGGGGAAGGCCGAGGAAAAGATGGAGGGACGATATTGAAAGCTACACGAGTAAATGGCAGCAAGCTGCCTTGGATCGTGAATCGTGGAAGCAAGAAGGGGAGGCCTTTTTTCAACAATGGGACACTATATAGGCTATTAAATAAATAAATAAAAATAAATCTTCTACGAGCTGTTTACCATAGGGTGCACGTATGGGGCTGATTCAAAATCGTCCCAGTCCGGCGGATTAGGGATAGGAAATTGAACCAAATAATTGGGAACCGAAGTGGACTACTGCACCAGTGACTGCTACCGCTTGTAGTGAACAACTGATTCGGTGCAAGTGCAAATCACGGCGCAGTGTTAGGTGCAACTGTCTAAGAAAACTATTAAAATGTACCGAATTATGACAATGTGGTGGAAAATGTTATGAAAAAATTAACTAATATAAATATAAAAATACTACTATTGATACTTTAGACCATAAGCGACAGTCAATAATTAAGTAAAGTATGTATTCTATATATTTTGAATTAAAAAACAACTAAATACTTGCAACAAATTATGTGAGACGAGACGGTTGGAATAGTTCCTAGGCACCGCCGCGTGCCATGTTCGATTTTTTTCAGATAGATGTATGACAGCTATATATAATAAAGTATATATTTTTTAAAAGCTAGATAAATATTCTTTAAGATAGTATTTTTTGTTGCACAAAATACAGGATTTCTGGTAAAATAAATCAGTTAAAATAAAAAAAATGCGATCCGATTTTAGTAATTTCGTCAATGTTTTCCCTTTTTTTACTATTAATCTTTACATTCAATATAAAATTGTACTCAAAATTGAATTCCTCATGTTTGATTTATCAGAAAATGATACCACACTTGACGTATTAGGTAAATAGAAGCTGATATGTTTTTTTTCTGAAGCGCGGCGGCGGGTAACTTCGAATGCCCCCCCTACCTACCCCCCAGGGGGTGGGGGATGGCTACCGGGCTAAATTAGCTTAGCTTTACGTATATTACATCTGTGCCAAGTGAATTCTTCCGATACCAAAATTTGCACCTTATGACACTACTTCCCGCACTATAAGGGATAATGTGTAATAAATCGAACTACGTGCTACTATCTATGTAGATCACTATAGTATAATATAACTATGTATATTAAAACAATAAATTAAAAAAACAAAATAAATCGACATTCCCATATAAGTTTCCCGGACGACGGCTGCACATTTTTATAAGGAAATCCCACTTTTTTTGTTTTAACTGTTATTTTTGACTGTCTTAAAAAAAGAATGAGGTTATACTTTAGTGATCTAGTATAGCCCCTGGTTCTATTTGTTGTTCTTACACGTTGAATAAGAAAACAGGCCAGCTAATGGAGCGTAATTATCAGCTTTCAATAGCTCTAAGCAAAGGTATTGTCTCAATTTGCTCCACAATGTATTACCCTATAAAGATCTTCGTAATTTTTGATAAAATATGAAAAAGGAAATGTTAGCTTTTAGCGAAGGTGAGTTAGACCAATGTGAAAACGATGACGACACTTACGAAGAGTAAACACCCTATTGAGATAATACTCTAAACTATTGTCTACTAAAAGCTGTTTGTCCATTCGCCAAATATACTTCTAATTCTTTAAAATTATTCGGCGAACATAATTTTTTTGCTTGTTCAAAATTGGCGGCATCTAGTGACATATTTGATAAACATATGCGTAATTGATTTTTGTAAGTACCTGAGGTACTTTTAAAGTTTTGCTTGGTAATATTAATTAAGTAAATGAATATACATCCACCAACTTCATCGAAGGAGATGTAACTGTTTTTAATACTACAATTTTTTGACACATTTCATGTTACAACTCAATGCGTTTATCTCAAAAACAAATTTAAAATTGTATGAATACTTGCTATTATATTCATAATACCAAAATTAGTTCAACGGTTTCGAGTTATTGCTAATCATACACGTATGCATACAAACAATGTATTTTTTGTAACCATCGCTGGTTTCGCTCGCTCGGTCAAATGAAAATTGACGTAAAAATGCCTGCGATATCCTAGTTGCAATAGAGATCTATGATATCACGTGCTCGTAATTCCTTATTCATTCCTATTATCTCCCCATTTTCCAAACAAGCATGTGAGTTTGTGTGACACCAAAAATTATCTGACTGAATGTAATCAAGTACTGGTATATCTCTAGTGTCGTGTCGTGGTACACTTTAAATGATACTTTACTACAGTCCTGTCATGGCACTATACAGTTTATCAATCAAAAGCGGATGCTAGCTAATTGCAAGTACATATACATTTGTGTCACCTACTTTTACTATATTAAATAAGGACGTATTGACATTGTATATAGGCATTTTATTATAATAAATTATTAACATGATAACATTTGTTTAAGTATGTATATTATAAGTAAATGCAATGATTTATACTACAGTTATTATAAAATTAGAAGGCTAAAAGGTAAATAAAAATTATTTATGGATGAAAATACATGTGATTAGTTTGTGAGTAACGAATGTAAAGTTACCCACAAACATATCGAATGAAATCATGAAAAAAGGTTGACTGGAAGAGATCCCTACATGGGATAAGTCCGCCTTTGTATATTTGCTCTTTCGAATTTTTTGTACTTTATTTTGTTTTTTGGTACAATAAAGTTATTACAAACAAACAAACAAGATTAATAAAGAGTTTTAGGGTAAATCCAAACAAGGAACCCAGCTTCTTTTTTTCCACTTTGCATGATCATCGGTGTATAAGTACACAATATAATAAATATTATTTGTTAAAGAAAGTTTTAATGCGAACCTCATGTAGGACAAACTATTTGCTCTGTTAACTTTGCATATCGACATTTGAGAATAGAATTTCCACAGTAAAATATTTCCACATTTCTCTTTTCCATGAGCTCAACTTACCACATATAAACCTTTATAAACAGTAAATAGGCATATTATTATAACAGTGATCTAGATATTTATAAAGGTAAAACCTAATTTTTGTTTTTCCGAAGTCGCAAAGGAGGTTTATGTTACAAAGAACGAACTCATCATTCTTCGTTGGGCATCGAGTAAACGTAGACGTGTACATCATTTTAACAGCGCTTATTAAAAATTACAACCTTTAGTTTTCTACCTTAAAGTCATTGTGATAAAGTAGATATTAAAATACACCCATACGCAGCAAGAGGAGAGTGATAAGGACAGAGCGTCGTGCATCCTTCGCGCGCAAATATCATTCGAGTCGAACGTGGTCAACACCTTGCCCATCCAAGCGTAGTATATACAAAAAGAAGAGATGCCGCTTCAACATTCACCATCTTCCGAAACTAACTCATCACAACCTAACCTAAGTACATATGATAATGAAGAATTAAAAGTAAGGATGAACACCAGGAAAAGAAAAAATCCAGAAAATGATAAATTTGCTGAATTTTGTACTGATATGAAAGTAAGTTTTCAAGAATTTCAATCAAAGCAAGATACAAAACATGATAATCTTGTTAAAGCTATTGAAGCATTAATCACACAAAATGCCAAATTAATTGAAAGTAATAGTGAGATACAAAAAACATTGCAGCAAAGTTTAGCACAACAGAATGAATTGAGGGAAAAAGTATCCAGTTTGGAAATAGAATGCTCAAATGCTCTCAACAAGATTGACGTACTGGAGGATCAATTAGATCAAATTCAACGAAACCAGCTTAAGACTACACTGGAAGTAAGAAATGTACCCAAAGAAGAAAAAGAAGATTTAAACAAGATCGTTACCAAGTTGATGAAAGCTGTGAAGAGCGAAGTAAACTTGGAACATGTCAGTCAAGTCTATCGTAGAGGTAAAGCGAATGCTCCAATTATAATTGAATTTAAAGACTTTGCCCATAAAATACAGCTTTTAAAATCAATAACGTCTCATAATAAAACGAACAAAGACAATAAACTTAATTGTAAAGATCTGGGTATCGGAACTGCTATAAATCCTGTTTATGTGTCTGACAAATTAACTTCCAAAACAAAAGTGCTTCTAGCTACAGCAAAACAATTTGTCAAAGATGGTACATTTAAGTACTGCTGGGTTTCCAAAGGAACTGTACTACTGAAAAAAACTGACGATGAAACTCCGATCCGTATTGAAAATCTTAAAGATTTAGAAAAGATTATAAGTAATGGTAGATCAGATTGACTATATGACACTATTAATCTGATATCGATGCTAACCTTTTTCACTAATAGTAAGCATATTAGCTGCAGTAGTTTTATAAAAATATTCGTTCAGATATTGTTTATATGTCATCTAATATTGTATATATTTATAAATAATATATTGATTATCAACTATCTATGTAACTCCTTTATTTGTATTAGTATATTTGACCCTGTATTTTTGGTGATGGATACCTACCCAAGTAATCTTTTGACTTCGAATACTCTTACATTTATGTTACAAAATAGTAAAACTATGAGTTTACCCAGTGGCACCTGCATGGTTAGAGCTAAGTTATTGGGAATATTAAATTATTATATGTTATATTATATTAATAATAAATATAAACATTATGGTAAATGATACGCAACAAGTAAACACTGACATTGATGTTAATGTCAATGTTGGTGATGCGTTCCTGATAGAGGAAGCCTCTGACTGCGAGGGTCGACTGAGTGAATCTCTTAGTAATCTAAATATTATTGTACAGAATATTCGAAGCATAGACCGTAATTTCAATGATTTTACTATTCATCTAGCAAGACTAAAAATTAATTTTGATCTCATAATCTTGACTGAATGTTGGCTCCCTCACTTAAATAATATACCTAGTCTTCCTAATTTTATTTGCCATTCATCAAAAAATTACATCAACCAAAACAGTGGTATCGTTATATACACAAACGAAAATTTGAATGTTAAAGTTTATGAACCCAAATTAGTAGATGCTGATTGTCTAGTTGTTGAAATTAACAATCAATATGCGATCATAGCAATATACAGGTCACCTTCAGTGTATAACATTGAGGGATTCAAAGAATCACTTGATAATATTTTATATAAACTCAGACATTTCAAAAATTTGGTAGTAACGGGGGACATAAACATTGACATAAAAGAGGGTAATAAGGAAACAAGGGCTCCTGATTACCTTAATCAAATGTCCATGAATGGCCTTTTGCCCAGTCATACTTTTCCCACCCGAGACTCTAAGTGCTATGATCATTCTTTTATCAAAATTGGATGTACAGCAACTACTCTTGTTTGTAAATCAACCGTTACTGATCATAACTCTGTTCTTATTGGGGTAAAAGGTCATCAACAGATAAAAAGAAAACCTAAAATTGCTTCTAAAATTGATTATGCTAAAGCTATAAGTGAACTAAAATGTATAGATTGGACAGAAATTTATAATAATACAGACCCTGAAGACGTAACAAACAGATTTCTCAAAATATTATCAACTACTTTAAACAGTTGTACTGTTACATATAAAGTTAATAATAGGAAGGCAAATATAAAGCCGTGGATGACCCCGGGGTTGGTTAAATGCATTAAGTGGAGGGACAAATTGCACACCAAACTAAGAAAGGATCCCAATAATCTTGTTCTACATGTGACTTACAAAAGATACAGGAATTTTTGTAATCAACTTCTTCATAAAATTAAAACAGACTTCGAGAAATCTGAAATACGTAAGCATCAATATAATATTAAAAACACATGGAAAACCATAAGTCAGATATGTAACCTTAATATTAAAACTAAAACTGCTCTTGAACTGTTATGTATTGAAAACACTCCTGAGGCCTCAGTAAATTCTGTAAATAAACACTTTACTAATGTAGGAAAACTACTTGCAAACGAAATATTATCTAAATTGGACAAATGTGAAAAAGAGCTAGCAGGTAATTTCAAGTCTAGTCATAGCCCAGTAAACTCAATTATAATGTTACCTACAGACGAATATGAGATTATAAAAATTGTTACGTCCCTTAAAAACACTGCAGCTACTGGATGGGATGGAGTGTCATCAATATTTATCAAAAAAGGCTTAAATTACCTGGCGGGACCAATCTCATACCTATGCAATTTATGCTTTTCGACAGGAATCTTCCCAAGGGCATTAAAAAAGTCAATCGTCGTTCCAATTTACAAGTCTGGAAATAAAGACAGTGTTACTAATTATAGACCTATCTCTCTTCTTCCCACACTTGCCAAAATAATTGAAAAAGCTATCAATGCGAGATTAATAAAATACCTCGAAGCTAATTCTTTCTTTGCCGACAACCAATATGGTTTCAGAGAAAAGCTATCAACTTCTAATGCTATTGAAGATCTGGTTCACTTAGTCACGCAAAATTTGGATATCAAAAATAAATGTTTAGCTGTATTTTTAGACCTTGCAAAGGCGTTTGACACTGTCTCTATTCCAAGACTGCTTCGTAAATTGGAATGCGCAGGTATACGTGGTCTCCCGCTAGAACTTCTTCGGTCTTATCTCAGTGATCGTACTCAGTCCGTAGCAATAGATAATGTGGTAAGTGATCCTCTAAACATTGATTTTGGTGTTCCGCAAGGATCTGTCCTTGGGCCGACCCTATTTCTCATATATCTGAATGATCTTAGTGAAACCATCCTAAAGAACGCTAAAATATTATCTTTTGCTGATGACACTGTTCTTCTGTTCAATGCGTCATCGTGGGAAGAGGTTCATGAAGTTACTGAAAATGGAGTACAGACTGTTCTTGATTGGCTAAATAATAATTTATTAACAATTAACTTTGAAAAAACGAAATATATGACATTTAGTATTTATGACAACAAACAACCGCAAAATTTCAATATAAAAGCCCATCTCAATACATGTCATAACAGATCGTCTTGTAATTGTTACACACTTACAGCTGTATCTTCTATTAAATACTTGGGGGTAATGATTGACCGTAATCTTAACTGGAAATGCCATATCGAAATGCTTAGTAACCGCATAAGGAAACTAATTTGTATTTTCAAGAAAATCAGACACATCCGAGATCCTACTATAAATAAGACAGTATATTACTCTTTATGTCAGTCCTTGTTGACATACGGAATCACAGCTTGGGGCAGTGCTAAAAAAACTAATCTAATCAGAGTAGAACGAGCACAAAGAGCAATAATAAAAGTATTACACTTTAAAAAAATCCGTTTTCCAACCTCAGAACTTTACAGGGAATTTCCAGTATTGACAGTTCGTCAGTTATTTATACGTCAAATAGTATTGAGGCAACACCGAATAATACCACCAGCAATAATTTCAGAAAGGCGTCGCGCCACTGTTTATGTAGAACCGCGCTTTAAAACGAAGTTTGCGCGAAACTGCTTCTCTTGCTTAGGTCCCTGGATATATAATAAACTTGGCCAAATAACTAGTCAGTCCCTTAGAGAGAAAACAAATCGAGCTTGCAAAAAAATAATTACAGATTACTTATTAAAATTAGACTATGAATCCACTGAAACTATACTACAGGTGTTAATATAATAACATACATTTATATACCGATACATATATTTTTTTTTATTATATATAAAACTATTATTAATACTATTACAACTACTTGCATATATATAAAGATAATTAAAATATAAATTTTTACATATACATACAATTAAACATGTATTTATATATATATATATAAATATATTAATGTAATAAATATAATAATAATTATTATTATTGTTGATGTTTAAAATGATATAAAATAACTGTATACAAAATTGAAGTCATAAATAATGTCCCAGGTGAATGTCAAACCTCACTTGATTAGATTTTATTTTTTTTCTTTCTTTCAATTTCAGTTGAGACTAAACAATAAAAAATAAAAAAATTAAGAACTATATGTAATTCTTTGTTTACATTTTGTCTAGTTAAGTTTTATGTGTTAAGTTTGCGTATACTGTACTCAGCGTGATATGCAACCATTTAATTATGAGCCGTATCGTTAACCAGCCGCTCAGTAATTACGTCTCAATGCATAATGGTCAACGTGGACGATGATACCTACACTGCCGCAACACAGTTTCTACTAGTGCGGAGAGTAGCCGTCATTACCTGCTGTTACCACTTATCAAAAACGATCTTATACTACCTCCATCTAAATTATTAAGTAGCATAATTAACATTAATAGAAATAATTACTTGTTATTGCATTGTTACGCACATGTTTATGTTACAACCAACCAACTTGCTTTACCTTTGTTGTTAATGTTAAGATTAGTTTAAAATACTTACTGTGTAACAGCTGTTCAAATACCTATATCAATAAACACATTTTTATTTTTATTTTTTTTATTTAACTGCAGCAATTCACGTGCTTATATAGCATGCCAGTGTAATTATGGGTAATTGAATCATGCCTTTAGTGGTCTTTATTCCAAAAGTGGACGGATTTAATCTGGTTAGTAAAACGAATAATCTATTTTGATATCTTACTTACTTATTTACTTTCTGCAGCTTTTCTTGCTCATCCTTTACTTCTTCTTTTCATATCTTAGCTGTTGATGCCGTATGGACGTTGAACCTTCGAGTGCTTACGTCAAGTATAGTGGGTGTACCAATCCCCGGACAAGTCCAGCAATTTAGTCATTACACATTACATTAGTGCATTCCTCCCGACTCCTGCTTTGTCGCCAAGCAGTTTCGCCAAGTGAAAAGGTCAGATTTTATTGGGATACCAGCGAATGTCATGTATCTTAATTCCTCATCAAAGTATTAAGATATAGATCGTATTTTTGAAGTGAAAACTTTTTTAGCGGCGTTGTGCACTTTTTTTGGAATGGGTAAAAAATGTTAAACTCGCGTCAGGACACGTGACCTGATTGAAAATTCGTAAGACGGATGGAGAGTAGACAGCTGGCGCGGCGTAGGAGAGGGAGTATCCCCCTCTCTTTCTACGGCGCGGCGAAAATATATGCCTGCGCCTGCTGTTTCGTTTAGGCGGCACAGGGCGCTTGCGCGAATGTTCGTGTGTGTTTATGTTACAGCGTGCTACGCGCATCCATGGATGGTGACAGCTGATGGCTCGACCGTCTGTGTAGTGGCCATACTGCTGTGTTTTCACTTCTGCCGGCACTCCCAGAGTGCAACCCGTCGTTTTTTATTTTCAGGTTTTTAGTACGCTTGACCTTAGACCTAGATTTTTTAATGCGGCTTAACTTTAAGTGTGTTGACCTAAAAGTTGACTGGTAGACAACGCTTCTAGCGTTAAGTTCGCCTAATATTCTGTACAATTTGTATTTGATGAACAATAAAGAATAAATAAATCAATAATTGTGTTTTTGTTGATTTAGCAAGTGACTTAAAATAGTGTCAGATTTCAAGGTGCCATATCTGACGTAGCTTGTATATTGACATATAATAATTGCAATAGCAACAGCTTGCCGACGCTTTTAAAGCACGAAGTTTAAGATTATTGTATGCCACTTGTGGCCACCAATCCAAATACGGCCGAGGCAATCGCCTGAGCCGCAAACTAAGAAGGTGCAAGACGGCCTTCACCGGATCTTCTACGGAAGGTAAAGGCGAGATGACATGCTGAAACTATGTAGATAAGTACGTCATTCAGGTCATATACCGGTGCGGTTGATCCGGCGATCGTTGTCTCCAGGCAGTTTCACCAAGTGCTAAGGTCAACTTTTATTGGGCCCACAATTTGCGAGCTCACTTGTCTTACCGTCCCATGAATGTCGATGGAAGTAGCTCGTTAAGATAAAATGAGATGACAATGAATTGTAGTCGTGATGTTGATAAGTAGCGGCCTCACTTTTTTTATTCTAGTGATAATCTTTTTTTGACTGGCTTGCTGAGCCTCTATTCAAGTTAAGGCTGTGCTGTTTTTATCAATCAACTGAAAGAAAAAAGAGAATACATCTGACTGTCATCAAAATTCTGTTGGTTTTAAAACTCAACACGCTCATCTTGAGTAGAGGCTCGGCCTTATTACTGGTCTCAATAAATACTCTGCCCATATCACCACGCTGGGTTAGTAGTTACTTAATTACTTACTGCGTTGACTCAGCGACCCGAACTGAGTCTTGGCCACCGACACCATAAGACACCACGGATTCTGCGCCTGCGCCACCTGCATATCTCCTAAGAGGGCTTTGACATCTTTGCAGCCTTCGTCTCTCCAGCGACCTTGGTTCTAGGGCATATATATTTTATTTTTATTTCATAATATTTTAAAATGACATATTATTGTTGCCAATTTGTTCTGCTACGGAAAATTGATTTCAAGTAGGCTATGTACTATTATTGACCGAGCGAGCGAAGCGAGCGAGGTCTCTAAATCGAGTTGGGGGCGAAAACACATTGTATGTATGTATGTATGTATGTATGTATGTATGTATGTATGTATGTATGTATGTTTGTACCGCGATAACAGCCGAACCGATGGTTTGATTTTGATGAAATTTGGTAGGCACGTAGGAAATATCAATAGAATTTTCAAGTTCGTTGGGCATCAAAATCGGTTCAGTAGTTTTTGAAATATTAATAAAAATGTCCGCGATTATGTAGCAAAACGAAACCATAGCGCGTTCTAACTTTGGATAGCGCCATCTAGGGGTTATTAAGGAAACTGAATTGCGAAAAATAATCGCGAGGGCTAAGTTCGCGGCGAACTACTAGGTAGTTTACTAAATTTAGCAATTTTGTTGAGCGAACTTGGTTCATTCAATATCGCTGCTTGTCTGTGCTTCTGTTGTAGTATTAGTAATAATGCCACAAACTAACAAGAAATCAGCGGCAACCAAAGCCCACGAAGTAGTTTTACGTAGAGAGTCGCAACTAAGGGAATATGCCAGTAGGTACTTCTCGTGCCAATAAGAGCTTTTTTAGCAAGAAACTTCGCCCGAACGCTGCAAACGCTTGTGTTCACAGCGTGAGTACGCAAGGGAAGTACAAAATCAGGATCTATACCTTGAACGCTTACAGCGCTAGCGTTCAATGCGTGAGCACGCTGTGGAGATTTGAGGGCAAGAATCCTTACCAGAACACGGTTCCCATCCCACGCATGACCCGGTCGTGGAAAACTGGCCAAGTGTCATGCTCACGAACGCAATATCCACTATCGCTTGCCTGGGCAATAAATGTGCACATATCGCAAGGACTCACTTTGAATAAAGTAGTCGAGGACGTTGGCGTTTGCCCGAGAGCCAAGCTAACCCGACACTATACCGAAGATGTCCCGGACATCAGCCTGTACGAGATTAGGATGGCCCCTTAAACAGCTTAAAAACAACAAGGCGCCGGGCAAGGATGGAACCACAGCAGAGCTTCTGAAAGCGGGCGGAACGCTGCTACTGAAAGTCCTTCAGAAGCTCTTTAATTATATTCTGCTCGAGGGTGTAACGCCAGAAGCGTGGAACAAGGGCATTGTGATCCTGTTCTTCAACTCTATTGTAGAACTATTAGGCCTATCACGTGTCTTAGTCATGTATATAAGTTGTTTTTGAGGGTCATCACGAATCGTCCCGCAAACAGGTTTGATGTCTTCCAGCCTCCCAAACAAGCCGGTTTCCGTAAGGGCTTTAGAACCATGGACCACATACATACGCTGCGGCAGGTTATAGAGAAGGCGAAGGAGTATAACCGGCCGTTATGCTTGGGAATAGTGGACTATGAAAAAGCCTTTGATTTGAACGAAACATGGGCCGTGCTTCAGTCTCCAGCGATGCCGTATTGACTATCGGTATATTGAGGTGTTGAAGTGCTTATACAATAACGCCACTATGTCAGTCCGAGTACAGGAGCAGTGGAAGACGGCAATTCCACTGTATAGAGGTGTAAACAGACGTTATATCTTCGAAACTGTTCACCGTTGCACTGGAAGATCAAGCTTCTGGAATGGGAAGGATTTGGCATTAACATCAATGGCGAGTATATTACTCACCTTCGATTTGCCGATTATATCGTTGTCATGGCAGATCGATGGAAGACTTAAGTATGTATGTACTATGCTCCCAGACCTAAACCGAGTTTCCCAACAGGAGAGCCTTAAAATGACCGATCTAGAGCGGCTTGCATCCAGCGCTTTCCAGCTATTCTAGATCGGTCATTTTGGAAATCTTTGGGAGAGGCCTATGTCCAGTAGTGAACGATATGCGGCTGAAATGATAATGAGCCTTAAAATGAACATGGGCAAAACGAAAGTAATGTGGAATGTCTATGTTGCGCCCCTACTTGTTTGTGTTGGGAGCTCCACCCTCGAAGTTGTAGACCTGGGTCAATTGATCCAGGCAGGAAGCTTCAGCTTCGAGGAAGAGGTTTTTCGACGAATCCGACTCGGCTGAGCAGCGTTCGGGAAGCTACGCAGTGTCTTCTCGTCAATAATACCTCAGTTTTTTAAGACTAAAGTTTACAAACAATGTGTGTTTTAGTGATAACTTATGGATCTGAAACGTGGTCCCTTACTTATGGGTCTCATAAGAGGGCTAAAGGTGCAACGCGCTATGGAAAGGGGTAAGCTCATTGTTTATCTACGCGATCGAATCAGAAATGAGGAAATTCGTAGGAGAACGTAAAGTCACTGACATAGCCCAGCGGATTAGCTCGTTAAAATGGCAGTGGGCGGACACATAGCGCTACGAATCTACGAACCGATGGCCGATGGGGCAAAAAGGTACTCAAATGGCTACCACGTACTGGCAAGCCAAGCGTAGGACACCCACCAGCAAGGTGGTTTGTCGACCTGACCAAGGTCGCTGGAAGCCGCTGGGTGATGATCAGACTTAGGCGTAAAATAGTTAGCGGCTGGATGTACACACGTTGCTCTTTCAAGATTCAAATGTCTTAGGGATATTGAATTTGATCCAGGTTTTGATTGAAATTGTTTGAAAAAAATTATAAAATGAAACTTTTGCAGCTCAGAATAGACGAAGAAAGAAGGTTGGAAAATCTGTTTCCTGCAACGGTAGATATCGAATTGGTAGTGAAATATCTATGTCTGTGGTAGTGAATAATGTATCACAGTTTCATTAAATCACAGTTTTACTGGACATTAAAATTGGTTCAGTTTTGGAATAATATCGCGAGGTCTAAGTTCGCGGCGAACCACTAGTTATAAGGTACATTACATATAAGAAGTGAAACTGTTGAATCTGTTTAAATTATCACAAACCCAAGTCAAGCATTCGACGGGTTCCCTTATATAGCAAGCAAATCATCGATTACTATGGACGGCGCACGTGCTGTTGCGGCTCAGTGATGCCATTTTTCAAACGCGAAGTCACTAAGCGAACAGTTTTTTGTATGGAAAAACCATTCGTATAGGTAACTCCGCGTTTCAAAAATAGCTCTTCAGTTAGCAAACTCACTGACCTTGTTAGTTGTACTCATTTCCATCGACGGAAAAGTCCCCCGAGTCCCTCGGGCTACAATAGTCCACTTTTCGACATTGCCTCTCCCGTAAGGATTCCCAAAATTAGCGAAAGCGAATCTACATTAAGCAACCTTCCTAAGGTCGTCTGAACACCCAGTATTAACTTTTAATCCCGTGAAATACTTGTACAGGTAGCGGCACGAAACTCTAGCGCTGGACCGTAATTGCGCAGAATAACACTTACACAGTACGTAAATACTATTATTTATTCTGTGGCAGAAGTCAAAAATTAGTACTTTACCCACGCGCAGTATCCCCTTTACATTTCACTCAGTGCTAAACTTACGAGCCGCTATCTTTTTTTAACAATAAACACCCAAGATCAAGTCACAAAACTGCTAGATAACTTTACAGGATTAGTCTAATGCTAATTATCTCAACTGTCCAATTTATTTTTTATATAACAGCGGTCTTGCTGTGTCACAGACTATTATCCGTATTATCGCATTATGTTCCGTGGTGGTGATAGTGAAAGGCCTGACGCCTTTGTTGCCTCAATTCAGCACTAAACGGTTTTGGCTTTATGACAGAATTGGAATAGTTTCCAAAAGTACTGTTCTGTGTATGGGCTTTTGTGTATAGTGTGTATACCCGTTCATGATTAACAGTAAAGGAGTGGAATCTCGTTTAGGATGAGCGTTTTGAAGCGTACCTACAAGCGCCGCAGCGGCTGCGACCCTGCCGACGCTGCAGCACCGCGTGCTTTGATTTTGTTTGCATTAAATTTAAATAAAGACGATTGATTATAATAGGAATGATTATTACGAATATTACGATTGATTTTGTTACCGCCGTGGCGTAGTGGTCACCATGCTAGTCCGCCATCCAGAGGCCCGGGATTCGATCCCCTGTCAGGGCAAGGTGGTTGCCTTTTTCAAATTGTCATGGGTTTTGGATGTTTATCTATATTATGTATTTGTTTTATTATATGGTATCGTAGAGTTAGTATACCATAACACAAGTCTCGAACTTATTTTAGGGCTAGCTCAATCAGTGTAATTTGTCCCTATATATTTATTTATTTGTACTGAACGTGGCGGGACGATCGTGTGTAAAGGGTCATGCAAATGCATACAAAATCCAAGTACGCCGCGCCGCACCGCAGCAGTGACGGTGAGGCATGTTCGAAACGCTCTCACAGTATTTTGTTAGCATTTATGATATACATACATATTATTAAATATTTTTGTATTCAGCTTTATTTGGAAATTATAAGCTCTTTATTTAAATTTGGAGGTTTTTACTACTGGTAGTAGGTAATTTTTTAAGATATAAAAGCAATATAAGCGTGTATTTTTCAACAGTAAAGTTTAGTTGCAAATATTTCTCATTAGGTTAAGTATATCTTAGGCATTTTAGCTGTAGAATGTGAAATAGTGACTGATATTTGTAACCTCTATAAAAAATACCTATTACAAAAAATATCATATTGTTTCGTAGTGTGTGTTCCTTCTCTATCGCCCATAGCCATAGAATCTAACTCCACTGTTGAACAAAAGGGGCACCACCCACACACTGACACAAAAGAGCTTATAAAACAAAAGAGTATCTGGTATAAAGCAGGCTCTTGATCACGTCCCTTGTTTTTTTGTTTTTATAGAGTGATCACACGTGTATCCTAATGTATTGTTATATCTGCACTTATATACATATACTTAAACACAGACATAAGTACCCTTCTATATTAAAAAATATACATGCAAAAATTGCAATTACTTCCATAATTGGATTAAAATTTAATCTATGAAACTTGAAGTCAAGTTAATTTCTATACACACAATATTTTGATAAAAGAGTGTTACGTAGCTCTTATGTTCCCACGGAAGCAGGAATTTTCTAGCATTTCGATTTATACATATAAACAGTTGCTATTTACTACCTTTATTGTAAATAATATCAGGCAAAGCTCCATAAAGGTTGCGTAATGCAAAAAAAGAGGATGGCCAATGCATAATATATTCAAGTATGTAAAAATCATCATCAGGTTTTTTTTAATCTCCACTCCAGTAGCGCGACCCTCTCTGCACTACCAGAGCCGTACTTGACCAGAACAGCCAGAGGATTAGGCCTACACTTTCCACGCTGGCCCGACGTGTTGAGGAGGACCTATTCATGCTTTGTTTAGCTTGTATTTCCCAAGTCTCCTTCTACGAAATCCACGGCAAGATTTGGAGTGATCCTATTCTACTCTGCCGGAAACCACACGACGAGTAGAATACATGTAAATATGATATGACTTTATTGTTTCGCAGCAACGTAACGCAAAATGCAAGATAACATACATACATACATACTATCACGTCTTTATCCCTAATGGAGCAGACAGAGCATTTTAAGTCTTGCGGTTCTATGCAGAGCCCAGGGCCGCAAGACCCAAAAGCCACTTTTAGCGTCATGGTGGGCGAGAAGATGGAAAAGCAATCAATACAGTGATGGGTTGCTAGCCGCATCGCCTGTTAACATGTTTTGCATTTTTGCCCATTCCCGCGATCGGCTTTTACGATCTGCGTGGGAAGAGAAGCAGCTGGTACATTCTAAGTTTTTTTATTTCTCCCAGACCAGCATGGGAGTATACCACTAATATTTGAGATTTTAGTAAGTTCTACTATGTGATATGCCAAGTACCCACATGGAGATGGTTCCCACTCCCACGAATGTGCAGCGTCGATGCATGTGTGACAAACAAGAGCTCAGATAACTTTCAATTGAAATGTACATATGTATTAGGTTATTGCAAATACAGCTATATTTTATCTTTTGAACCTTCTCGCCCACCGTCATGCTTAATATAGCCAGGTCTTGAGGCCCTGGACTCTGTCTGCTTGGAAGTACAAGACACAAAATGCTCTGTCTACCCCATTAGGGATAAAGACGTGAACGTGACGTGACGTATGTACATGTATGAGACATAGATTTTTTATATTGTTAACTTTTTATAATTTTTTGTAAAATCATGCTACTAGAAAACGTACAACCGATATATTTAAACTTACGACAATTATAACGTCATACAATAAAGGAGTTAGGTTTCTCTTTAGCGAGTAATTTAGATGTAGTCGGTTTCTTTTTCTTCGAATAAATCATCATCTTGCTTGCCAGTACAAGTTCGCCGTTCAAGAACTTTTGCTCCATGCAGCCATCGGTTCAGCACACTATGTATCCCACCCACCGCCACTTCATCGAGCTAATACGCTGGGCTATGTCAGTGACTTTTGTTCTCCTACAAATTTCCTAATTTCTGATTCAATCACTTATAGAAACATCGAGCATAGCCTTCACCATAGCGCGTTGAACGACCTTGAGCCTTCTTATAAGACCCATCCCATAGTTTAACAACCATTAAGGGACCACGTTTCAAAGCCTTAATCATCACGGTAACATACAATGGCTGTAGACTTTAATCTTGAGGCATAGGGGCATTTTGGACGAGAAAATATTGATAGAATCCTGATAAATGTTCAAAAAACTAAAGTTAAAAGGCAACTCCAATTGAATCTACAATTACGTTAGCAATTATATTATCTTAGTCTAAACTAAACATATTATAAACCAATTTTACATTATATATTTATTTTAAATATGTGTACATATGTAAATTCTCAGCTAAGCGACATATTGTTACATTCACGAGAAAATTTAACGACGCATTCCTTGCTTATCGCAATAAAAGGATCATTAATTTTAACGCATTTATATTCAATTCTAAAACCTTTCAAATGGCATATAAAAACGTGAAGGTGTAATAGAATCCACTCAGGTTCACTGCAACGGTCATCAAAAATACGGATGAGATGACTCTACAATCCCTCAGATACACAGAATGATAAAATAGAATCTAAAATCATGGCTAGATAATTTTACACTAACAGCTTTTGAGGCATAGTTAAATGTTACAAATTCTTAGAGATTTGTTAATTCTAAATTGTAACAAAAATAAATCTACACATTAATCAATATATGATTACCTATAGAGTTTCACGGTCACAATTACTGTTATTAGTATTACGGGACTTACCGCAATTAATATCGTTTTTTGCCAGATATTTCTGCCATATTTAGAGTCGGCCAGCGACCATGATGGCAGAAGGGCCGTCGAAATATACGATATTAATCGCGGTAAGTCACGTAATACTAATAACAGTACACATTAATCAGTTTGTAAGAGAAAATTACGGCTGTATTTTTTTTTATTGCATCTAAACAGAGATTCTATATGGCGGATGGCTGGTTAGAATTTCGTCTTAAACCCAACAATGATAAAAACTGTGGCAAGGTTCATAGTACTCTTTACAAAGGATTAGGGCCCTCGCAGCGGGAAGCGAGGTCCGGGGTCCTTATCTCGAGGTACTTTTGTACTTAATGTCTGTCTGGTAGTTTCAACAGAGCAGCGGAGTGGGGTGGTCCGGCGCAGCACTATTCGTTACCGCGGACCGATAACCGCACGCTTGCCGCGCGCGCGCAACTTGACTTTCGAACGCGATCGACTTTTCCTTGATTCAAATTTAAAATGTTTTCGAATACAGTGCTGAGGTGAAATAACTTTGTGATTCGTGATACCAGTGTGTTGGAACGCATATTTTTGTGACGGATTTGTTTGTGACGGAGCCACCGTAAAGTTACCAAGGTAATTTTCTATTTAATATTTTGGTCTTCGCGCATTGCTACAGCGGTCGCGGCGACTTATTGCAGGTGCAGTTTCGTAGCTCTACCCCAATTACAACATACACTGCTGGCCGACGGCGTCAACACTTTCACAGGAACACCTAGTATTAACTTGCTTTCAACCGACTTCAAATAAAAGGAGGTTATCAATTGCATTGCAGGTTTTTTCTTAATCTTTGTTACCTCAGACTCCGTCATTTATAAACCCACTTGAACATTTTTACTCAAAATTATACATGATACCAACTATATATTTTTGATATATTGTGTTTTGTTCTTTAACAAAATTACTGGGAAAATTGGTCATTGAAGTTAACAATAGTTGCACTAAGAGCTTTTCTGTGACAGTCACAGGTTATGAAAAAATATTATTACTTATCAACTTTATGAGACTTTCAATAATAAACAATGTATTGAAAACGAGAAACTTCAGACATCTCTAGGCAAAAGCCTTCAAGAACGAATATTAATGTGCAATTTAGCTGTTCTTGTGCAATGCTACATAGTTACTCAGTTAAATATATTAACATATTACAAAGTGAGTCAACATAAAAGTAATTGTTTACAAGTTAATATTTAATAACAGAAAGTCTCTTGAAATATGTGCATATTTATTTATATATGGGCAAAAATGCGAATCATGTTAACAGGCGATGCGGCTAGCAACCCATCACTTTATTGATTGCTTTTCCATCTTCTCGCCCACCATGACGCTAAAAGTGGCTTTTGGGTCTTGCGGCCCTGGGTTCTGCATAGAGCCGCAAGACTCAAAATGCTCTGTCTGCCCCATTAGCGATAAAGACGTGATAGTATGTATGTATGTATATATGTATAAGAATGTAATTTTTACCCTTGCACCCTTCAGCTTACTCCAAGAATTTCCCACAACTAAAAGCCTTAGAAAAATTTCTATCTCAATGACGCAACGGTAAAAAAGTTTGTACTTAAAGCTTACCTACGATTTTTACTCATGGATACTTCGCACTAAGTTGTATTTAAAAAAAACTATACGACCCAAAGCCGTAAAACGCTACCTTTTTTGCTCACTTTGTCCAAAAGAAAAAAAAAATCACGACGTGCATAAAATCCTTTGTTACATATTTCAATACGTTCCCAAAATGTATGTAACAGGTAGAAAATAAAGGAAACAATATTAATTTCACGTTTATGCTCTATTGAATTTAATATATTGAACATTCAATTGAAATGTGTCCGTTCGTGTTGTAAGATAAATAACCGGAGCAATATAGAATTATTGCTAGTGTGGCTTTTCTATAGTTCGCTTGTTTCACCTATAATTTGGGCTAAATCCGTGAAATATGAGCCATTGTTACTGTTTTATTTGCTTCAGTTTCACCCAAAATAAATTTACATGGTCGCAAAAGTAATTTGCAGAATTTGCATATTCTTTTTAGTTTACATTCGTTACATATCATAAAGTTGCTTCAAAAACTATTCAATGTAACTGGGAGCGCGATAAGTTGAGTTGAGAGAAATTTTATAGAAACATAATTTTCAATGAGATAATCAAAGGTTTTTTTTTTATTATTTATTTGGTTCGCTAACTGGCTGAACAACACACAAGATTATACAAATACAAATATTATATATACATAGGTATATACAAATACAATAGATTATATAATAATCAACCTACTTGGAGCGAACACATCATGCATATTATATAAAATGCTCTCATGAAATATAAACATGATGTCTACCTTTAGTAAAGCAGTAGGTTGAGGACATAGATTTTAGTTTAGAAGATACAGGGTAAGGGTGCCCGCCCACGTCAGACTTTTTGTAGGACCGATAATCAGGCCGGTTTTTTTTGTATGAATTTCTGACCTACTTTTTGTTGTAGGGACGTGTGCGTTGCACTATTGTAATCGGTACGTTCTACTTTTCTCCTTCAAAAAATCGATCACCGATTATCGTATGTGGGCGGGCAGCCTTGCGGATAAGTGAGTGAAATAAATAATGGAAGTAAGTACCACTGGTGAAGGAGCTCCTCCATAAAAAAAACTTGAGAGCTGTCAAGGGACACCCGAATGGAACGAAGTTCCTTTCGATTTGTTAGGAGAGAAAGAGACAGACAGAGAAACATGCGCACGCCGCACGGCTTACAACTATAGCAAAAAGTGTCGTTACAACTTTTGGTCTTAATTTTTTCCGTCTAGCCCCCTTTCGCAACGCGCGATATGGAACTTCGTTCCAATAACACGTTAGTCGTGCGATAGTGACGTCTTATTTTTATGTCAAACCAAATTAGACTTTATCATCATACGATAGTGCTCAATGTTGCTTGACACTGAAACGCGGACACGTAGTTACGCCCGTCTAGCGTACCGCTTTTAGAGTAGCCTCCAGTCACAGGGAGCATAACATGACAAACAAGTAAGCTATTTACAGTTCTATCTAATTCCAATTTGTTATTAACTAAATACACACCATGTGAGAGCACCGGCATTTATATCTTATACCTTTAAACGAGCAATTCTTATATATTTATTTATTTATATATTTATAAATTTCTGTGATCTCGAAAACGGCTGTAACGATTTCGCTGAAAATTGGTATATGGGGGTTTTTGGGGGTAAACAATCGATCTAGATTAGTCTTATGTTTGGGAAAACGCGTGTTTTCGAGTTTTCATTCGTTTTTCTTTCCACGCAGAATATGGTCGCAAATTTTGTCGCGCCGGGTGCCATCCGCTTAGCTCAGCGGTTAAAGATGCTGACCGCTAGAAAGAGTGTTACGGGTTCGAATCCCACTCGGTGACTTAATTTTGTTTTTTTTATGTTCAAGTTTATATATATTTTTTTTTATTTTGTACTGTTTTTAGACAAGTTTAAAGAAATTTAGTTAATGTTTGAGATGTAACCGACCGAGCAAAGCTCGGGTCACCCAGGTACTAATTATTTAAGTGTGCAATTATCTAACGAGCACGTAATCTACGCGTGACTTAATTAAATGGTCCACTTTGACACCAACCGCAAATATTTGACTATAATTATAACACAATTATATGCGTTTAAATATTTGACTACAATATTATAGCGAGTAGAGTGGATGCTTAATTTAAAGATTAAACAGCTCTTATGTACATATTTGATTAACCTTTTAGGGTTCCGTACCCAAAGGGTAAAAGCGGAACTCTATTCCGCCGGGTCTGTCTGTCTGTCTGCCCGTCTGTGAGCAGGCTGTATCTCAGTTATAAACCGTGAAAAATAACTGGACGAACTTGAATTTTTTACAGATGATGCATTTTATTACCGCTAGAACAGCAAATACTAAAAACATAATAAAATAAATATTTAAAGTTAATCCCATACAACAAACGTGTTTTTTTTTTGCCGTTCTTTGCTTTATAATAACAACGGCAACAGGTACTTCGAAATATTTAGTTGTATAATCACTTTAAAAATTAATAATTAAATTAAAATAAAATATATATTTAATTGGGGCTCCCATACAATAAACGTGATTTTTTTAAAGATAATGGTAAGGAACCCTTCGTACGCAAGAATTACAAAAGAAAACAAATAGACAAACGAAAAAAATTGTGACGGTAAAAAACCCATTTTGAAATATAAGCACTATAGTAGAATCACAGAGTAATAATATACTACGTGTAGAACTGATAACAAAATCTCAAAAATTTATTAATGTAAAATATGTGTGTATGCTTATAATATCTATGTACTGATCTTAAATGTCTCCTGACTTGCCATATATGTTCCCTTAAACTAAACACACAAACAATATTTATTAAATCACGTACTTACCCATGTGTACTCAATGAGTCTAAGTTATTTATGTTTTTTTTTGTGTGCAACGGATATCCTTCATGCTAAGTCATTCTTAGTCAATTTAGTGAGGCGTTCGTTTCTTGAAACATATCGCCAACTTTAATAATTATAAGTATAAACATTATTTAATAGCTAATTTCTATTTTCTTCTATTGTGCGTTCTTTTTTCCATAGAAATTATTTTTTTGATGTATCAGTTGATTCTCTTCCCGCGCAGATAGTAGAAGCCGATCGAGGACATGGGGCAAAAATCGAATCAAGTAAATAGGTTGGCAACTTATAATTATTTAGATTCATTTGTCCACCTTCTTGCCTATTATCATGCTAAAACTGTAACTCACATAAAGTCAGCTACTAGCCGACATGTTTTTACCTAATCCGGAGGTCTTTATCAGGGTGAATGTGACAGGACGCGCGTACACGAACACATGGGTGTGTCTCGAGTCTTCCGGTCCAGGGTTCTGTCTCATTAGAGCCGCAAATGCTCTGTCTACCTATTAAGGATAAAGACGTGGTCGTCTTTATATTTTCTTGGAAAATGTGTCATCATCACTCACATACGAGAGATCTTACAATGACTGTAGTTAGTCGCTGACTCTCCGTTGAAAGGGAATACGACAAAGAAGTAAACAGCTACAAAACAACATAAATACTTTATATATTTTAAGTACTACTGAAGTGAAAAGTCGCAGACTTAAGTCTGCGACTATATAAAGGTCAGGCCTCACATAAATGTTTATTTTATTCTGTTTTTGTATTTGTTGTTCTAGCGACAACAGAAATATTATCTGTAAAAATTTCAACTATCTAGCTATCACGGTCCATGAAATACAGCCTGGTAATTGACTGACAGTGCAGTCTTAGTAATAGGGTCCCCTTATTATCCTTTGGGTACGGAACACTATAAAGTAACATGTTTTTTGACCATTTAATGGTTTAAAACTCATGCATGATCAAAACTATTCAATAAAAATCACTATGTATCAAAATCGCCTTCACTTTCTAAATTTATTTTTGGATTGCATGTCCAAAAGCGATGTTTCACAATTTATGTAACAGGCCGTTATTCTTTCCTTCTTAATCTAACGTGCTAGTCAAATGTTACTGCTTTCGTGATAAACCGCTTTCCTTTACGATATCAAGCGAAAGCGTGCATTCAAGAATGCAGCATCTACCTATGCGTCACGGCTTGTTTCGATCCTGGCCCGAATCTTAAAATTTGTCCCCACAATATATAATTGGGGGACAAAATAATAATTTAAGATTCGGGCGATAGATATGTGTGTACACACTATCACAGCACCCTATCATCATTATCAACATATCAGCCACAGGAAGTCCAGCTGCTGGACATAGACCTACCCCAAGGATTTCCAAAACGACCAATCGGAAGCGGCTTTATCATATACCCTATATCCTAACCTAATCAAAGTAGAGAAAGTCAAGGGTTAGAAAAGAAAAAGGGATGCAAAGATATTGTCAGGTTGTTCAGGTAGCGCATCATTATTTAAAAAAAAAGATTAGTCCAACTGGTGGTCTGAACCCATTCAATTGATTGATTTGTGCAATCTACGCAATAAAAGAGCAACCGATTAAATGCATATTTAATAATCAAGTTACAACAAGTTGATTACAATCAGCTCATGTTTTGATACAGTATTAAAATATTTTTTGAGATAAATAATACCGTATATAAGAGATATTTATGCATTTTACAAAACGGGACGCATTGGAAAACTTAGTCAAATTCGGGACAAAAAATAAATTCCGCATGCAAGTTACAATAGCAACGACACAAATGATACATTTTATCCCACCTATATCTTTGTAAAAGTAGCTAAGTAGCTAACACGTGAGAAGCCAGACTCTCCAAAGCTTTCGTAAATACACTTTCAAATTTAAATTATAATAAAAGCGCATATAAAGTTGGTAGATATACCACCTGATTTGTATAGGACGTGAAAAACCTAATGAATTTTACAAAATGGGACGCGTTGAAAATCTCGTTTGAATTAAGATGCTTGGCAAAACAAAGGCTATGCACATTACGCTTGCATCGATACAAATGATGCATTTTATCCCACCTATATCTCAGTGAAAGTAGGTAACGCGTGAGAAACCCGACTCTCCAAAGCTTTCGTAAATACACCATCCGGAGGTAAACTACTATCGGTCGTCGACTTTAAATAATTCTGAAGGTGATGGAACAAGTATTTTAAAATGTTGGAATGCATTTTTGTAACCAAGTAGTTAAAAGTTTATTACACATATTTTCATAAATACTATAAAAATATGATAAAATCATCAGCATATAATATTGAATAACTTTTCCCAACTGCAAGAAACGTGATCGAAGCTCGTATTGATAAAATGTGCTTTTAGTTTGAAATTTGTTGGTAGGTACTAACTTTTAAATACAAATAATTATAACAGGTAACAAATACTAAACTTATATACCAACCTAACCTAAGTGCCTGCAAAGACCTACAGCCTGAATAAATATTTAACACATTGATCCTTTAATGTTTTTAATTTGAATTAATAATTAAGTAAAAAGAGGTTGTGCAATACGAACGTAATCGCTCGTTTAATACAAACGTGTATAAATCATCGGATAATTTCATTATTATATTTACATTTAATTAATTAATATTTAATTAATTTAATTAATTTGTAGTTACAAATTAATTATTTATAACGAATGATTCCTGATTAAGCATTTTTTTTATACATTATTTATCAAAAAACTTATGTTCATGAGCGGACCAAAAACTGAAACAACAAAAACATATTTAAAAAACTATACAAGTATTATTTTAAACATAGGTTTTCGCTGAGGTATTACTTTTAAAAACCAATATAAATATAAAATATTGTCTATTTTTACAGCGTGGAAATGCCGCGAGTATAATGGAGACTTTTGAGATAGGATATGGCAGTGCATTCTGTACATAACTAATGCAAAATTTTTGCCGAAACAAGTAGTTGATTACTGTTGCGGATACATTTCTATGACTGATGACAGTTGCTGATACTTATATAAAATTATGTATTTACTGCTAGAGTATGACGACTGCTAATCTATACGCACAAGGTTATTATTTTTCCATAACTGAGAAATGATTAAGTCTAATGAGATGTAATTAAGGTATGGGTAATTGTTGTAAAATAATAACCGGAGCCAATTTCGTAAAAAAGGTATTTTTAAGACAAACGCAACAATATCTATAACCCACAGTTTAGCTTCTTATACAGATTAAAACAGTAATAGAGTGAATCAGTGACCATACACATACAAGCTGGATTTCAGCAATACTAAGTAGAAAACCTACAGATCTGTGGTAGAAACCCTTCATTGAGTTCCATTCTGCATAGCCTGGTCAGTTTAGTTGGTCGGAGTGGAAGAACAGGAGAAAAATCTAAACAAAAAAAAAACAGACCGCAAGGTATACAATTTTGACGTCGTCGATTTAGTTCAAAATTCAAAATGCATCATCAGCTTTTTTTTACAAAATAATAATCTGATAAAATATTCAGGAATTTTTTTATTACTGGTATGTAAGAACCATATTAAAATACAACCCTGTAAAACTGTTTCGTTAAATTAAAAGATATCTTCTAAGTATTATCATACATCTGTGCTGGATGTATATGTATTTTCATGTAATAACGACAACAAAATAAAATAATTAAATAGCTCCTTATTTATTTATTTTATCTTTATTTATCTACATTCTTTGTTTAGGGCTTTATAGAATAACTATGAAAAGTAAAATATATAACAAAAATACTTTTATACTTAAGAGGGCGCCGAGCGAACGCAGCGCCCCCAATCGCGTTTTATTACATTTCTCAACATATAGACAATTTTTCAAAAAATCCTGACGGTCAATCTGTGGTTATTATTAAAGACGTCTTTTTAAAACATTAAATTATTGTAATTTTAGTTTTTTTTAGTTATTATCGACTTAACCGACAAAAGTGGCCACTTTTGGCTTTGAGATGCTTTAAATCACACGTGGTTTAAAAGAGATACAAATTTACCCCTGAACGTCCCGGGAGGAATTAACTACATCCCTCGCGGAACTGCCTCAATAGAATATCCGTCTACCTGCGTTTTTGTGTGAAACAGGTGGCTCTACCTGCATTATATTGGTTGTGTTTAGGTTTTTTTGGAAATTTTGCTTGAATTTAGAAAGTTTTTTTTTCATTCTATTATTTTGCCAGGTACCGAGATACCTGATAAGGACCTCAACTAATAAATGTACTGAAAATTAAATACTTATTTGGACAAATAAATATATAGATAGTGTAGTTTTTTTGAAGAAAATATAAAGAAAGAAAAAATCTTTGCTATTAAAGCTAAACCCGCGGCAGGTAACAAGGAAATTATGTTCAAAAAGATGGACCTCTTATTAAAAAGGATCTATGCTTATATAGGATACATACATTTAATACCACCGGTGCGTATAAGGTACCTGTATATCTTCAATCTTCGATTTAGACCCAAATAAATTATATAGGTGTGTTTTATACATGTAAAACTACAGCTCTACATTTTTACGAACACTACATCAAAATTGGCATAAAAAAGTTAAAAAAATATTCGAGTTATTATCAAACAAATACACATACAAGGCTTTCTTTGCTTACTTATTTAATATGGAAAAAATCTGTATCTTTAATTGTAAACCTACATATAGCTAATACCACAGAATTAATACTAGTACCTGATAGTATTAGCTTTGATTATACGATATTTTTATTATTATTAATAGCCATCAATGTCCCAGTATTGGGCAAAGGCCTCTCTCTCACTACTCCATGACTCTCGATTTTGTGCTATTAATTGCCAGATCTTATTGTATTTATTAAGGTCGTCGCACCAACGTGTCCGAGGGCGGCCGCGGAGTCGCTTGCCATTTGGGATCCAATTGGTAACCCTTTTTGCCCATTGGTCCTGGCACATCCTGACTACGTGTCCAGCCCAGTCCCACTTCAAATTAGCTGCTTTTTCTGCAACATCTATTATTTTGGTTTTTGAGCGCAGAGTGGTGTTTCGTAAGCGGTCTACGCTCCATACTTCGCTGGCAAACCTTCAACATGTTTTTTTGAACGTCCGTCAAAGCCCAAGTTTGTGCTCCATACGTGAGGATGGGAAGAATGCACATGTCCATGAACTTTCTTTTAAGGTGCAGTGGTAATTTGCCTTTCATTAGATCTTTCATAGACCAAAAGCTTTTCCAAGCATTTTCGACTCGTTTTTTGATCTCGTCCTCTTGTCTGGACTGGAATGAAACTATTTGGCCTAGATACACATATTCCTGGACATATGCAATAGCTTCCCCATTCACAAAAACCTGGTGTTCGGTATGGTTTGTCATTATTTTGGTCTTTGACATGTTCATCTGAAGCCCAGTCCGAAGGCTAGCCAAGCTGAGGTCTTCTAGCATAGATTGCAATTGTTCTGCTGACGAAGCGAAAAGAACTATATCGTCAGCGAAGCGTAAGTTTGTTAACTGGACTGTGTTTACATTAATTCCCTTGCCTCGCCACCTAGGTTCTATTACTCTAAAAATTTCTTCTAAGGTGCTATTGAATAATTTAGGCGATAGAGGGTCACCCTGTTTTACTCCTCTATTAATAGGAAATGCTGGACCTGGGAATTGGAGTTTGATGGAAGCAGAACTGCTTTTATATATATTGCGGATAAGATTTATGTAGGTAGGTTCGATATCTCTCTCATGAATCGAGACACTAATTATACGATATGAGATTGCAAAAATCTTTACGATCAAGTACGCAATCCCGTAGTAGCTTCAACGTACTAAGGAACAATATGCTTCATTAGATTTCTGATCACGTCGCTTTGCATAATAAATTGGCTTCGGTTTATTGGAATTGAGCTGACGCATTGAGGAGTTTGTTTCGAAAACTTTGTCGATCAAGGTTGGGTGTGAATTGGACAGTATCTCTGAACTCTTTTATTTATTTTGCGATACAGTGCTGTTGCGCACAAAGACTCAATTGTTTTCGTTGTGACTGACATTACCTAATGCGATTTAAGGTCATAAGTAAGTTTAAAAAAAAAGAAATAATATTGTGTCAGTTACTGCTAAAAGTAACTGTCTAGCTTTCTCCGTATATAAAAACTTGTTTATTGTTCCAAAATCACACTTATACATACATCATATTATAAAAGAAAATAAAAATGAAATAGAAATATTAATTAAAAAATAAATATATATTAATCAAAAATCCCGCCCCGGATTGTCCCCGATTCAAAGGTACCCATTACGCTAGCTGCTTTGCCTCACTGGATAGCAATGGATATCCTTTGTATTGAACCAGGTACCATCCTGAACGTTGGTCATAAATTGTTGGTCCGTATATTCTAGGATCTCTCCTAGGTTTTGAATCCGCAAGATTCCAACAAGTCAAATCACATACTATTTACTAAACGTCAAAAAAAACATTTTGCTTGAAAACTCAACCGTGACGTCATAATTTTTGGAGTCTAATAGCCCTCTTTATATCAGTTATTCGGCATTAATAAATCACGTTGAAAATGGATATGACCAATGGTAAGTGACATCATTTTTTTGTGACATTTTATTATCCAGTAAAATACATGTAATTTATTTTTGATCCAAGACACTATATTTATAGTATTTTTTTAATTGATTAATAAAATCCTTATTAACCACAGTAAACAAATACGAAATAATTTATAAAATACCTTAATCAACGACGAACTTATGATACTTTAAAGTTTCAATTAGAAAGCGAAGTCCGATATGTATTGGTCAACTATCAACCAACTTCCATGACGTCTATACATTTTCCATAGAAAATAACGTTTTTTGCGAGTGAGATAGACATACTTTCGTAAAATCGTTACATCTCGCTCGTTTTTCAACCAATTTTTATTATTTTTTTACTGTTAGTACTTTACTTTTTAATATTTATGGATAATTTGGTTAGATAAAACATATTATTTTCATGCATATTCCCCTATGTCCTGTCCATGACATCTGCTTGTTCCACAACTTCAGATCATACTTTTGAAGTATAATCGACAGAATACATTTTTGTCATTGCATATAGCTCGCTGTGTGGTTTCCGGCAGAGTAAAATAGGACCACTCCAAGTCTTCCCGTGGATGTCGTAGAGACCGTCTTAGGAAATACAAGCGAAAACATTAATAGGACCCCTCCAACACGTCTGACCAGCGTGGTGAGTGTAGGCCAAATCCTCTGGCTGCTCTGACCAAGTATGGCTCAAGTAGTATAGAGAGGGTTGTTCTCCTGCAGTGGATTCTAAAAATACCTGATAATGATGATGATAATGATTGAATATAGATGTAAATAACATTCTGTTCAACCCAGTCTTGTGACGTCATTAGATAGAGCATCCGCACAGTACGTTATATCGTACAAGTTAAACATGAAACAGGAACTATATTGTCACTAGGAAATAATTATTCACCTTATAAATTATTTTATGCTATTGACGTATGCGAACTCGAAGGTAAACGACTTTCGGCACGTATAAAAGTTCAAAACTGCGTTTATACCAGTGACGACTTTATTGTAAAAGTTTAATGTTTGTGTAAGCAACGAGTAAACTAAGGAACACCTGGTATTATACAAAAAATATGGTTATGTGTTACGCGTTGTACAAAAATATATAATACTTTAATAAATTTATTGGTAGTTTATTGAATATTTACACGTAGTCAATTTATTAGGTGAATTGATAAAATTTTTGTATGAATCCTTTAATGATTTCTTAGAGAAAATATATTTACTTTACCCATCATATTAAGAGAGAAATGTTATGAATGTTGAGAAAATTATGTTTTCATAGCATTCCCAAGTCATCATCGTAATTAGGTCTTTCTAGTCTCCACTGCAGGAGCACGACCCTCTCTGTACTACTAGAGCCTTATTTGGTCAGAGCAGCCAGAGGATTTCCAAGTAATTTAATTCTTTTACAAACAAGGGTTCATGTGGATTTTGATCTCACAACCTTTTACGGGGAAAATCCCTGCGGTTGGGGCTGTTGCGACAGTGTTAAGATTGGCCTGGCCTAATAGGTATATTTTTTGATTGGATACTTTATTCATATACTTGCGTAAATTGACAATTAAGTCGTAAATTCACGCACACGTCTAGGTATGTCAAATGTCAAAGCCGCGGTGAGTGGCACGCATACTATTTTGTCACACATTTTGAATAAAAATATACCTATAATAGGTGAAATAACTATATCCGAAGGTTTATTGCGGTCTAAAATTGGTATGCTTTTGGGCTATTTCAAGGTCGATATGTAATCAAATCTATGTACATTCACTTATAATCGGTTCCGTCTTTTTTCATGTACACGTAGGTTCCTTTTGTTATTAATTTAGAGCATTTTATATTTATTGTAAAATATTATTATTTAGTTCTCAATCAAATATAATCTCTTATTAATTTTTTGTTTTGAATTCCAAATCTCCACGCTCCTCTTAGCATCAAGGTATGTGGGTAAGATTTCACGCTTATTAAATATAAGCCTACACTATTTAATCACACGAGTTTGAATAAATTAAAGTGGTTTATCTACATAGCTATTACACAGCTCTACTGGGTAGACAGTCCACTTTTATTATTATATTTTGAGTCTTCTTACTTGTCATATGGTTTCCGGCAGAGTAGGATAGGGCCACTCCAAGTACTCCCCGTGGATGTCGTAGAAGGTGACTTAGGAAATACAATCTAAACAAAGCATGAAAACATCAATGAAATCTCTTCAACTTGTCTGGCCAGCGATCAGATTGTAGGCCAATTCCTCTGGTTGCTCTGGTCGTCAAAAGCGACTAAAGGAAATATAGCAATAAAACATATAAAAGACCACTGTTTACGACTGTTATTGTCAATAAGAAATCTAAGGACGGTAAAATGACGTTAGAATTCTATAAATAAATTATTATGAGCTACGTTCAAGAGAAATTTTCAGAACCTATATTTTTATATCTATAATTATATAAGAATGTAAATACCTACATATTGCATGAAAATAATTAGCGATAGCGGTAATTAATTTTCTATTACCAACCGTTTTATAGATTTCTTGTTCGTTAATTCTTGTATTTTCATAAGCATATACTTTTACACATCTTTAACACTACCTAAATTAAATATTTATATCAAATCGATTTGAGACATATTTTTACTTTTTTTTTTTCATTTATATATGTAGGTATTAAACCATGTCAAAACAAGACAAAAACATAAAAAGTAGAATAATTTTAAATCAAAATATAGTTAAACAGTAGAAAATATACAACAACAAGATAGTGTATGAAAGGAGAATAAAATAAACTTAAATGTAATTGCTACAACACTATTTCGCTACATGTTCCATTGAAAAAGCTATTTCAAAAGTCAAACCTTATAATAATCTGCCAATACATTTAATTAGTAGTATATAAATTAATGACACTCGATGAAAATGAATGAATTTAGTATGCTTTACAACTAAATAAACTTATCAATATTACTTATTTACAATTAAGTTGAAAATAAAATTATAAATCTTTTAGTTTAAATTAATTTCAAATATTTTTTTCCTCCAGTTACATTTTATAATAAATGAATAAATCCCTGTTATCTTAGATAAAGCTTTTCTTGCTAATAAATAACTATAATTACTTATAGATATACTACATCTACGAACATTTTAAAGCCAGACATGTGCATTATTAGAAAAACGAAACAATATAGGTAGTGAGTGATACCCCAATTATACGGTCGCTTACTCCGCCTAGATCGGGAGATTAGCCACGCGAGCCACAATGACAGATCTCATTATGATAAAATGTAGCCTTCCGCAAAACAACATAATTCATATGTTCCTCGCGCACAAAAGTATGTTTTGAAAATAAATTAATAAACACAATGTTTACTTTTAGTTCTTAATTTTTCAAAAGTGACATTTTAGATTCAACTGATCGTACTTTTGAACTACTCACATCCTATTGACAAAACTACGTTAACTTTCAAAGAGTCATAGTTAAATTATTTAATAAATAACTATTAAGCGCGTTAATTATTACACGTTGCATTTATTACTTGGCACTCGAGAATTAAGCAGGAATAAATAAATGATTATTAAAAATAAAAAATTTAAAACATGTTTATCAAGATTTTATTAATCTAAGTCAACTTAATGTATAAATTTTAATAAATCTATACATATAATAAAACAGTAAAAAAAGTGTGTCTGTACATTAAATATATTTCCGAAAAAAATATTGGGGGCGATAAAGACGTAGTAATAGAGTAAGAATTTAAAAAAAAATGTCTGTCTGTTTGTCTGTATGTCTGTTTGTCTGTTTGTCTGTTTGTACACGCTAATCTCCGGAAATACTGGACAGATTCGAATGAAACTTTTTTTGTTATATAGCTATTAAGCCTGGGCAACATATAGGGTATAAATGATTTTGGAAAATGGAACTCCTGATGCAGAACCATAACGGTCCAGCTAAACTATAAGAGATATAAAAATGCCGCCTTAGTAAAAGTTGTTCAGTCTGATGAGCATTTTCCAGAGACATAAAGTTCACGCGAACGAAGTCGCGGGCTTCAGCTAGTAATAAATAATTCACAATTTATCGACATTACCATAAGTCTAATGACACGTTACCTACTTTCAAGTTACGGCAAGGATAACGGCTTAGTACTTTGACCATATATTAGGATTGTACTTGGCCAGTTTTAAACTGGAATACATAAAGAGCAATTAAAATCCAAGTGAACGGCCCGCAAAAATCTATTCGACATAATTGTCTATAATTGCTTTGGCGTAGAAAATGATATCTCAATGTTTCATGCATTGAGTGTTCGAATTCGACTCGTTTCCTGCATGTCTGCACTTCGTTTTTGTAGCTCTGAAGGACTACGACCATGAGTAGTTCATTGGCCATTTTTCAGTGATCTTTTTACTAATTAATCATCAAAATTATACAGCTTTATGTGAAAACCAGTAAACTCGTCAAAACACCTAGGATACTTAGCAGATCTGAAGAGTTACCGCTGAGGGTGCAACCGAGCATACGCTCGGCTGATAATGATTATGATGACGATTGTTCAACTCTTCTTTCGCCTACTATCGACCACACGCCTCACTTATTCGACGCTACCACCTTAGTCTTGATACCTTCCTTACCTTTTTCCATTATCTGGGGATCAGCCTCTTCTCTCTCCATAGATAGGAAGATAAATTCATTTCTTTACTCACGTCCCCTTTTAAGTACTGTCGTATTTTCATTTGACGCATTTTTTGCATCCCTTTTTCGGCCCTTTGCTACCTCTTTGTTTGATTTGTCTTTATATTCTTCTATAGGCGATGCGCTACAATCTATTACTATTTTGTTCGACCCATTAATTTTTCCACATACATACATACATACTATCACGTCTTTATCCCTAATGGGGCAGACAGAGCATTTTGGGTCTTGCGGTTCTATGCAGAGCCCAGGGCCGCAAGACCCAAAAGCCACCTTTAGCGTCATGGTGGGCGAGAAGATGGAAAAGCAATCAATACAGTGATGGGTTGCTAGCCGCATCGCCTGTTAACATGATTTGCATTTTTGCCCATTCCCTCGATCGGCTTTTACGATCTGCGTGGGAAGAAAAGCAGCTGGTACATTCTAAGTTTTTTTTTATTTATCCCAGACCAGCATGGGAGCATTTTTCCACCTCCACTCTAAAATTGACCTTGATATTTTACGGCCCTCGGCTTTGTCTAACCTGTTAGGGATAAAGACGTAATAGTGTATCTGTCATCATTTCAGCCACACAACGTCCACTGCTGGACATAGGCCTCACCCAAAGATTTCCAAAATGACCGATCAAGAGCGGCCTGCAACCATCGCTTTCCAGCGACCCTGGTCAGATCATGTAACCACCTTGTAGGTGGGTGCCCTACGCTTAGCTTGCCAGTACGCGGTCGCCATTCAAGAACCTTCTTGCCCCATCGACCATCGGATCGTCGCGCTATGTGTCCCGCCCACTGCAACTTCAACGAGCTAATCCACTGGTGTTTCTGTACTATGTTGTATTTGTCTTCTCATAACCTGTCCGTACCAAGTTTGAAATATAGTTAGGTCAGATCAATATTATTTATTAAGGCCTACGCAATCTAATCTTCCATGCTGGTCCCGGAGAAAAGAAAAGTCTTAGAATGTACCAGTTGCTTCTCTTCCCGCACAGATCATAAATACCGGTCGAAGTAATGGTCGAGCTTCAAATCACGTCAGTAGGCGATGCGGCTAGCAACCCATCACTATTTCGATTCCTTTTGGAACGAAGTTCCGAAGGAGGCTAGACGGAATAAATTAAGACCAAAAGTTGTAACGACACTTTTTGCTATAGTTGTAAGCCGTGCGGCGTGCGGCGTGTTTCTCTGTCTGTCTCTCTCTCCCGAACTTCGTTCCATCCGGGTGTCCCTTGACACCTCTCAAGTTTTTTTTTCCATATCTTAACGCCCACTATCACGCTAAGCGTGACCTTTATCTCTTACGGCCCTGGGCTCTGTCCACCCCATCAAGGATAAAGACATGATAATGTATCTGTATAGCCTAAGCAAGCCTTCCCATCAACCACCTGCGGACTGTACGTACATAACTATAGGCCGTCTTGTAATAATCGTAGTGTTAAAGTTACGTCATAGTGTCGTAAGCGTCGTAGCAGTATATTGCGACATCACCATCAACCTCCCACTCCTGATGACCTTCCTGGTAATCCCCCCTTCCCCTACTACCTTCATGAGCCCTAAAATCAGCACGTAAGCAGTTACAGTCCACTAGGTCCAGTCATGAATAGCCAATTAAAACTAATTTGTATGTAGAACGCATACTCGTAATTGTGCGTTTGAGAACCGGTGGTCTTGGTCCAATTGGTTTTGCTATCTTGTTTATTCAGGAGAAGATACAGTTAATTTTTCAATTAATCATGGAAATCATCCAGAAATTTTGTGAATAAGTAGTGTTAGGGTTATTACAACTAAAATTTAAAAAAAAAATATGATCGATATGTATTTCACTTTCATAATTTATATTATAATTATCTTAGTGATTCATAATATATCTTATCTTTTAAGGGTTAAATTAATTCTAGTTTTAAGCTTCATTAATTTTGTGCTACCATTTAAAAATCCTTAGGATAAAATAGATAATTTTGAAGAAAACCTAAAATTTTCCTAATTACTGGGTCTAACAGTATTAATTCTCGTACATTGTAAGTACAAAGTTAGAAAATTAATGAGAAATAACCTTCATTTCTAATTATGCATTGATGGTCCAACATAAAATGTTTCTGATTATAATGTATAACTTCCCGACGTCACACGCAAACAACTATAATTTTTTCCCGCGAAGGTGACGGAAATTGAAGACGTTACAGCAAGCGGAAACGGCACAGAACCGAGTGCCGTAATCGGCCGGCTGCTGCAACGCAGTGCTGCAACCGGCACACATAACCGAGAGGCGTAAGGTTGCACATGCTTTGCACATGCTGGATAACATCGCATTTTTTCTACCCTTACCATTTGACGTTGATGACATATTAACACGTTCGCTGAGTATAGTCTACTATGACTACTAGGAGTTTCGTAGTAAAACAATGAAATATGCATTGTTATTACTACCAGCAGTGAACGTGTTAATGACGTTGAAATTTCTTGGATGCAATGTCAAAATTTGTCTAACTGATAGCCGATAGTAACTCATAGATATGTCGCAGCCATCTGGTTGAATTAACCAGTAAACTGGAAGCCTAGGCCGTTCCTTGAAGGCCGACATCTAGTTGGTTGTCTAGGCCGATCATTCATTAGTCTAGAATCTCATAAATATCCAATTAATTTAACTTAATTTCTAAACTTATTACATTCAGCCGGCTTGTTATACGTTGCGTTCTATGACTTGGTTTTCACATATATAGTTGGATGCCTGCTTTTTCAAAACGGGCTAGGCGTCCAGTTAACTGGCTGCGACAGATACATGAATTCCATATTCCTAAAAATGTTTTACTGCATGAATTCATAGCTCTTTGGTTTGACCTCAGACATGTGAAAAAAAAACCATGCTTTACCTTTGCCAAAAAATGTGCCTAGAATACAAAATACTGACAGGAGAGTGTAATCAAGGTACTACAATAATACGTATATTGAGGGCTCTATATTTATTATATTACTTATAAATAACTTTAGATCGTCTGATATAAAATAAAACAAAGGATACGCTCATGATCCGTGGTCACCGTAAGGAAGTTATTATGACAATACAAAGAATTTACAGAAACCTGTATTTACCTTGCCATTTCCATAACGTGTATCATCTACCATACCATCATACGGAAGTCCCTATAGAAAGAATGCAAGTTGATTCCGGCTGTGTTTTATACATACTACATAACACTATCAAGAATGCTTTACTGGGTAAACAGAGCCAAGAGTCGAAAAACCAACACCTAATAACAAATTAGGGATCAGAAATAGTACCTTATCACAGAGCTGACAAATAGTCAGAGTAGGCAACAGTCTAGAGGCCCCACATCGACCCAAGCCGCATTCTGTTTTTCCACTTTCTGCACCCTGATCAAGGGTTGGGCCCGCATTGGCCTAGAGCTCCGATACATGGGGCCGCCAACCATGCATTGTCTGGAGCCCTAATATCCAACCCTGATACTGTGTTGCTAACCCATTACAGGATTCCTTTGATCAAATCCGCTAGTTTCCAACAAGTCAAATCTGATAATTTTTCAAAACAAACGTGGTCTATTTAGGTCATTTTTCAGTCAGTTCAAGTATTAGCGTTTCTGGCAATATGCGTCGAAACGAAGTTTCTTTTCTTGGTGTCAAATAGCGCGCCTAAAGTTTATCTGCATTAATAATTGCGTATTGTACGGTTCCGAGACTTGGCCCATCAAAGCAACGGATGAAAGAAGGTTGCACGTTGCGGAGATGCGGATGTTAAGATGGATGTGTGGTGTAACACGTAGGGACAAGATCAGGAATGATTATATAAGAGGCACTGTAAAAGTGGCCCCTATAATAGAAAAATTAAGAAGTAATAGGTTGGGCTGGTATGGACATGTTAAGAGAAGAGAGGAAAGCCATGTAACCAGGCAGGTTTTGAAAATACATGTCATAGGACATCGAAACAGAGGGAGACCCAAAAAACGTTGGATGGACTGTGTAAGGGAGGATATGAGTAGGAAGGGGGTGACGGACGGGTTGACTGGAGATAGATCAAAGTGGAAGGAACTCACATGCTGTGCCGACCCCACATAAAAAGTGGGACAAGGATAAGGCAGAAGAAGAATAAATCTAAAATTACGTTGAAAATATTTGGTAACGTTTTATTCTCTTATCAGTACAAGATTATTTATTTTTGACCTTGGATAGACGCCCAGGAACATCAATGAGTAGAAGTCTAAGTGTACTTGGGTTAATACGCTCAATCGTCAAATACTACCCCATTTTTATTTCGCTAAAGTATGCATTGGTATGGGAGTGTCTAAACGAATGGTTTTTTGTATGGAAAATCAATTCATTTAGTTTACTCCGCCTTTCAAAAATGGCTCTTCTGTTTATTTTTATGCCTCCAGCCCAGCATGAAAGTATAAAAATAGATTTGATACAAGTTAAAATAAAAAAGAAAAAAAATATTAATATCAAGTAGGTAAATAGGGCTTGTTGAAGTGATCAGTAGTGTAACTGGATTTCGAAGGTCGTTCAGCAGGCTGAGATACGATCAAACATTAATTACGCCTATTGGGATGTAGTTACGTGAATAAAGTGCCTTAAAGTTCGTGGCACATGGCAAATGACACGACGAGAACGAGTTATCTTATTTACATTATAATATTTATTATATCCCGTATAGTACGACTTAGCACGGTAAGGCACTGCGAAATCATTTAGATTTTACGGGGGGTTAAGTTAGGTTATTTTATACCTAATTTTTATAACAATTGTCTTGAAAATGTCAAACTCTATATGATACATATAGACTTCATGATAATAAATCTTGTTCTTGATCGATATTACCAACAACCATAGGGATGTGGACGGAGTAAAATCTGGGGGCACGGCAGTGCCCCCACCAAGTCGAGCAAAAAAGCGTCACGGCCGTACCATCCTTTTCTCGAAGCAATTCAGACCATTTTCGACCCCCTGTAACTTCGTTGTGGATAAAACTAGAAGACTGAAATTTTCAGTAACCATGCAGGCATTGTAAAGACACGGTATATTTCAAATTTCATTCAATTTGAACCAGTATTTTAAAAATTATAACGGGTCAAATTTCTTAATTTTGTCACTCACTGACTCACCGATCATCAAAATTCTAAGGCACTTCTAGCAGACCTAGAAGCTTCAAATTTGGAATATAAGTAGTGTTTGGTGTATGAATCAAGGAAAAACTAAAAAATCTAGAAAAGACCGCAAAGAAAATTAAGCCCATACAGCCAAGTCTTCAGTTAAATTTTTCAATATTAGCTTTATTCGTAACGATGTTTTACGGCAGTTATTATTATTGCGTGCGAAGCCGCGGGTTTAAGCTAGTCCCATATAAATATAGGCGCATGGTAGTGCCCCTGCCAAATCGAGCAAAAAATGGGTATTCCCGTCATGAAAACACGTGTAAATTAAATTATTTAATGCAAAAAACGTACCTACGTGCGTATTCGTACTTATTACGAGTGCGTAAGGTTGTAAATTAATTATTATACCACGCGCTGCGATGCTAGCGAGTGAGCGCGGGCCGTTACTACGCGCTGCGCGGTGCGATATACATATATACAATAAGTAGAAGGTACCGAAAAGGAAAAAAGTAGAACTGTCTACAAAATACAAAAAGAAATGAGATCCCATCAAAAACAATACTTGTCAAAAAAACCAAGGCTCGCAACTCAGTTGTTCTGCGGTAAAAAGTTGTGAGATCCATGTAATACCAAGTCGGTTATTAATTTATTCAGTCTCTACTTAAGCGACTTTCTGTCTTAATACGTCCAGTCTCTAAGACCACGATCGTTGTCCATAACAATTGAAAATCAATTGTGTCTGGAATCTCCGTACTCGAAGCATTAAGTTGTTACGTAATAATTAACAGCATTTTATAGTGACGCATATCAATATTAAAATTCTTTAATGTTTTATATAAATATATTGAGACTTGGCCATCGCCTGAAAACACGTGTAAATTCAATCGCCTGAAAACACATGTAAATTCAATTATTTAGTGCGATGGCCAAGTCTCGATATATTTATATAAAACATTAAAGAATTTTAATATTGATATGCGTCACTATAAGATGCTGTTAATTATTACGTAACAACTTAATGCTTCGAGTACGGAGATTCCAGACACAATTGATTTTCAATTGTTATGGACCACGATCGTGGTCTTAGAGACTGGACGTATTAAGACAGAAAGTCGCTTAAGTAGAGACTGAATAAATTAATAACCGACTTGGTATTACATGGATCTCACAACTTTTTACCGCAGAACAACTGAGTTGCGAGACTTGGTTTTTTTGACAAGTATTGTTTTTGATGGGATATATATTACTAGCTATGCCTGTGGGCTTCGCTCCTTGTGGGAATATCGGAATAAAAACTATCCTATGTCCTTTCTTGGGTATCAAACTATGTCCATATCAAATTTCATCTAAAAAGGTTCCGTGGTTTAAGCGTGAAGTGGTAACAAACAAATAAATATAGAAACTCACTTCCGTATTTATAATATTAGTAGAATGGGATTTTATTTAGTCCGACAACTAGATTATCCATAATTAATTAACTGAAATTATTTAGTTTAATTCCTTTTAGAATTATTTTACAAGAGTACTCATCTTGATAGACAGTACTATTTTAGTTTTTACTTGACCATTCGTAGAGAAGTCTAATGATTAACTTTACTCACACACAACTCAGATAACCATCAGCTGTCGTAATATCCACGCAACGCAACTAAGAATCAGCTCCATTTCAATCGTAACATCTTTCATAACTACGACAGTAGATATCTATAGCAATTGTTGCATTTAAGTATCATTACTATAACCCCATTTCTTGGAAATTCTTTATCCAGGCAGCCATTTCTATATCATTAGCATGCAACTGCGAATTGTCCAATTTGCTTTGTATAGTTAGAGCTTTTCCCCGCCGCGCCGGCAGTATTGTGACGGCAGAGTCGAATACGAATTTTCGTAATATTTTTTCTTTCCCACGGTGTCGTAAGAGGCGACTAGGGGAGGTTACTAAAAATATTAATTATATATAATTTCTGCATAGCAAATATTATCAAAATTGGTCTAACCGTTTGAGTGGGAAGAAGTAACAAACATACACAAACACTCACACATATAATTAGTGTGATAGTGTGATTTACTCACCAACCCACTTGCCCACAGTGGTGATTATGCGTAAAACTCCATCATTAGGAGAGTCCTTTAGCCCAGTAATGGGCTTAGAAAGACTTTAAAAGTGTAAGAAAAGAAGAGCTTAGCGCCTTAATGTTAAAGCGCCAGAGTGATCCTAGCTTCTGTCATTGATCTTATGTATCACCTATTTAAGGTTATCCGAGGTATTAAAGGATATGTAGGTATTAGTTGCACTTGCTTGACTTGCATTATAGACAAAATAAGCATAAAACTTTATCCCTCTTAAGACTGGGATAGAAATACAGAGAAAAAATACTACTGCCTGCTGCTCGAGTATCTTCACAAAATAATGACAATGACGGAGGATAATTGGCAGCACTTGTTAGCAATTTATGGTAACACGAGGGTAGAAAGCGACGCGCACGCCAACGCGATGCCGGCACGCCATGCGCGGGCGCAATTAAGGAGTAACGTGCATTCTCGTCACATGTATGGCTTCCTGCTAAGTTATGAACATAGGACGATATAATATCATGCCTGACTCTCCCACATGCTCTCACTCGATCCGAGTTTAGCTGACGTCTAACGAGCAAAGGGTACGAGGTTATCCGACACTTGGACATTCCGACGTTTGTGTACATCATCATCATTTCAGTTCAGGCATAGGCGTCTCCCAAAGATTTCCAAAATGACTGATTAAAAGCGGCCTGCATCCAGCGCTTCCCAGCGACCTTGGTCAGTTCGTCTGACTACCTTGTGAGTGGGTATCCTACGCTTCGCTTGCCAGTAGGCGGTCGCCTTTCAAGAACCGTTTTGTCACTTCACCCATCGGTTCGTCGCTTAATGTGGCCCGCCTACTACCACTTCAACGAGCTTATCCGCTGGGCTATGTCAGTGACTTTTGTTGTCCTACGAATTCCTTCATATCTGATTTGATCACGTAGAGAAACACCCAGCATAGCCCTCTCCATAGCGCGTTGAGCGACCTTAAGCCTTCTTATGAGATCCAAAGTAAGGGACCACGTGTAAGAGCCATAAGTCATCATTGGTAACACACACAAAGTCTTTTACGATCTGCGCGGGAAGAGAAGCAGCTAGTACATAGCTCCATCATGACTGGTCTCTGGCTAAACCCTCGGTTCGATTTACATAGTTACATCATATCCTATTTACAACATTCACACGGCTCTTGTGCAATTTGCAAGCAAAAGAGTTTGTGGCGACCCAAGTTTATTTTTATCCAAAATGTTCACATAATAAACTATAAAAACAGAATGTAGGTCATAAGATTTTATACGAAAATCTCGCACAAGATGAATGGCAAGAGGCGAGATCGCAAATGAAATTAAATAAAGTTGCTTAAATATTGCGTAAATATTGATGGAACTAGTGCTTAATTATCAATAAGTATATTTTATAGCCGTTTCTTGCTTTTACCTAAAATAAATATAATTGTACATTACATAAGTCATCTAATGTATAATACAACTTCAGTTTATGAGAAACTAGTATTGTTCTCCCGAACAGTGTCATTATATCTATATCTCATGAAAATACCCAGAAAATTGTTACCAAACTAAATCCCTAAATCCTAAGACGCACACGTTAATCACGCACATTTTTATACATTCTTTTACTTTTCATTACTCTATTATGTAAACCTTTAGTCTATTATATGTAAGATACACATAACACATACTTTACTCGTACGACCAGCTTTAAGGATACGTAAGAAAAAATCCTTGATACAGTTAGGTGAGTGCGGTCAGGGAGCAGTGTCGATGAACTAACAATTTGATGTTACAAACTTTTTTCTCGAAAACTCGTTTGATCACCTTGGCCCACTGTGTAGGATTAAAAAAAAAAGTCAAGGTTGCCAGTGATATCCTACTATCAAAAGGGAACACGCAAAGAAAAACGGAGGTGCTCAATGCTCATAATATACCTGGTTATGCAACGACACGATCATACATACGCATATATGTTTAGTATTAATGTGTTCTTTCGTAACTTTTGGCTGCTCATGTTCAAACTTCTTCATGGTGACCTTGGTGTTTAGTGCTATAACTAGTTCGAAAATAGTAATAAAATTATATCGAATTTCGCTCCTCTCTATTTCGACTTTCAATTCATTTTATCGAATGCTGCAATGTGTTTATACGCGTATTTTCAAGGTCGAATTTACTAATACAAATTTAGAATATATTTTTATAAATTCAACTTAATTTTATAGGTAACTTTATTACTCCTTAGGGTCTTTCGCTCTTGTTTCGCTCCCTTAAAATTAATTACTACACTATTATTACTACTATTATTAGTACATAATCCGCTAGATGACAACAAGTCATATCTGACATTTTCCAAACGTCGAAACAAACACCATACAAATCCCATAGTTTTCTATGAGATAGGAAAGCGTCCTGCTTTTTGAAGTCTAATTGTGCTCTTAATATCAGTTTATCTGCATTAATAAATCTAAAATCATGTTAAAAATGGATATGCACAATGATAATTAAATTTTTAACAAAAAAAATCAACCGACTTCAATTTTTTTTCAGGAGTCACTTCCATATCTCCAAAGTTCTTCAACGTGTCTTCACCAAATTAATATGGGACCAATTTGGGAGTAAGGGCTTTAAAATAAAAAAAGAATCATCAAAATCGGGCCACGGTTGCCGAAAATATCGCGTCACATACATACAATAAAAAAAACATACAGTCGAATTGAGAACCTCCTCCTTTCTTGAAGTCGGTTAAAAAGTGACTCTATTTTGTGACGTTCTATTGTATGAACTGTACCGAATAATACATTTTTGACCCAGTCATCTACCCATCTGCTATTAAACCAATTAATTCAGTAACAATACAATCACTTCTCCATATTAGGCCGACTATTCCACTACAAGGCGAACACTCTCACATCTAACGCATAACAATAGCGAATTAAGGCACGGAAATACGAGTAACATGAGGAAAGCCCGATGGCACAGCCTCGGCAGAACCTCGTCCGCTCCATTTACCTTACCCACGACCTAACCTTGTCCTTGGCTTTGTGCTGTCACCAGTGCCTTAAAATTACAATGGTGGCCAACACAGATGTCCGATTTTTGAGCTACCTTATGGCATCTGACATAGCTTGACGACTGCCAAACATTGATGTTACAACGGCTTATACGTGTCTTCCGAAGCACGGAGGAACTCGAAATGTTGATGCTACTTGTAGTAACCCAACCAAGTGCGGATCGCGCCCAGGGTCGCTTTATAACGACCTCCGTAACGCCACAATGCTAGTCCGCAGAGGTCCCGGATTCGATCAACGGTCAGGGCAAGCTGGGAAATGGCCTTTTTCAAATTGTCCTCGGTATTGAATGTTTATCTATATAAGTATTTGTTATAAAATATAGTATTGTTGAGTAAGTATCCCATAACACAAGTCTCGAACTTACTTTGGGGCAAGTTCAATCAATGTAATTTGTCCCTATATTTTTATCTATTATTTACCAGTACCATAAAATTGTGATTTTTGTTTCTTTTTGTGTGTAAGCTACTTTGCTGCCTTAAGAGTCCCGTTTCTCTAGATCAAACTACACTTTTCCATACAAACGTAGTCTACGTTTTATTTCGAAACGACATGCCCGATTTCGGCAAAACTTTTTAATTTCAAAAATCCATATCATATTTCATCTAAACAGGTTCAGTGGTCGAAGCGTAAAGTGGTAACAAACAAACAAATATACAAACTCACTTTTGCATTTATAACATTAGTAGGAAAAGAAGGAAAAGTAGGAATAGTAGGAATAGGATAGGATTAGTCGGATAGAATGCTATGATAGTGTTAAAGTAAGTAAATACTATTGGCACACCGGTCAGTCACCGGCGTTGCGACATTTGTCAACCTTCCAGCACTTGATGGATGTCCTTAAGAATTGCTAACGTGTCATTATTTCGAAAACTTTATTAGGCGCTAGTTAAATTCTGTAGGTGTTGTGTAAAAAGTTTACTTCGCTTACTATGACATTGATTTTCTGTTTATGACTTTCCTGACAATAAAAATGCGTAGTTAGAAGGGTTCTGTATTGAATTACAAGTACATTAATTAATTCTTGACTTCTTCGAAGAAACGACATCAACGCGTTTGCGAATTCGAGATTTTTCGCTTGTGGTGTAATTTGTAGAAATTTGCTATTCATTTGCTAGCTACGACTTTATATTTTTTATTTACTTTGCGCCTTAGGGCCCCTGGCTCTGTCTACTTTGTCAGGGATAAAGATGTGATAATGTGTGTATGAATTTTTCACCTAACTTTATGTAGGTACCTGTTGCACGAACAAATAAAGTTATTTTTGACCGAGCGAGCGAAGCGAGCGAGGTCTCTAAATCGAGTTGGGGGCGAAAACACATTGTATGTATGTATGTATGTATGTATGTATGTATGTATGTATGTATGTATGTATGTTTGTACCGCGATAACAGCCGAACCGATGGTTTGATTTTGATGAAATTTGGTAGGCACGTAGGAAATATCAATAGAATTTTCAAGTTCGTTGGGCATCAAAATCGGTTCAGTAGTTTTTGAAATATTAATAAAAATGTCCGCGATTATGTAGCAAAACGAAACCATAGCGCGTTCTAACTTTGGATAGCGCCATCTAGGGGTTATTAAGGAAACTGAATTGCGAAAAATAATCGCGAGGGCTAAGTTCGCGGCGAACTACTAGGTAGTTTACTAAATTTAGCAATTTTGTTGAGCGAACTTGGTTCATTCAATATCGCTGCTTGTCTGTGCTTCTGTTGTAGTATTAGTAATAATGCCACAAACTAACAAGAAATCAGCGGCAACCAAAGCCCACGAAGTAGTTTTACGTAGAGAGTCGCAACTAAGGGAATATGCCAGTAGGTACTTCTCGTGCCAATAAGAGCTTTTTTAGCAAGAAACTTCGCCCGAACGCTGCAAACGCTTGTGTTCACAGCGTGAGTACGCAAGGGAAGTACAAAATCAGGATCTATACCTTGAACGCTTACAGCGCTAGCGTTCAATGCGTGAGCACGCTGTGGAGATTTGAGGGCAAGAATCCTTACCAGAACACGGTTCCCATCCCACGCATGACCCGGTCGTGGAAAACTGGCCAAGTGTCATGCTCACGAACGCAATATCCACTATCGCTTGCCTGGGCAATAAATGTGCACATATAGCAAGGACTCACTTTGAATAAAGTAGTCGAGGACGTTGGCGTTTGCCCGAGAGCCAAGCTAACCCGACACTATACCGAAGATGTCCCGGACATCAGCCTGTACGAGATTAGGATGGCCCCTTAAACAGCTTAAAAACAACAAGGCGCCGGGCAAGGATGGAACCACAGCAGAGCTTCTGAAAGCGGGCGGAACGCTGCTACTGAAAGTCCTTCAGAAGCTCTTTAATTATATTCTGCTCGAGGGTGTAACGCCAGAAGCGTGGAACAAGGGCATTGTGATCCTGTTCTTCAACTCTATTGTAGAACTATTAGGCCTATCACGTGTCTTAGTCATGTATATAAGTTGTTTTTGAGGGTCATCACGAATCGTCCCGCAAACAGGTTTGATGTCTTCCAGCCTCCCAAACAAGCCGGTTTCCGTAAGGGCTTTAGAACCATGGACCACATACATACGCTGCGGCAGGTTATAGAGAAGGCGAAGGAGTATAACCGGCCGTTATGCTTGGGAATAGTGGACTATGAAAAAGCCTTTGATTTGAACGAAACATGGGCCGTGCTTCAGTCTCCAGCGATGCCGTATTGACTATCGGTATATTGAGGTGTTGAAGTGCTTATACAATAACGCCACTATGTCAGTCCGAGTACAGGAGCAGTGGAAGACGGCAATTCCACTGTATAGAGGTGTAAACAGACGTTATATCTTCGAAACTGTTCACCGTTGCACTGGAAGATCAAGCTTCTGGAATGGGAAGGATTTGGCATTAACATCAATGGCGAGTATATTACTCACCTTCGATTTGCCGATTATATCGTTGTCATGGCAGATCGATGGAAGACTTAAGTATGTATGTACTATGCTCCCAGACCTAAACCGAGTTTCCCAACAGGAGAGCCTTAAAATGACCGATCTAGAGCGGCTTGCATCCAGCGCTTTCCAGCTATTCTAGATCGGTCATTTTGGAAATCTTTGGGAGAGGCCTATGTCCAGTAGTGAACGATATGCGGCTGAAATGATAATGAGCCTTAAAATGAACATGGGCAAAACGAAAGTAATGTGGAATGTCTATGTTGCGCCCCTACTTGTTTGTGTTGGGAGCTCCACCCTCGAAGTTGTAGACCTGGGTCAATTGATCCAGGCAGGAAGCTTCAGCTTCGAGGAAGAGGTTTTTCGACGAATCCGACTCGGCTGAGCAGCGTTCGGGAAGCTACGCAGTGTCTTCTCGTCAATAATACCTCAGTTTTTTAAGACTAAAGTTTACAAACAATGTGTGTTTTAGTGATAACTTATGGATCTGAAACGTGGTCCCTTACTTATGGGTCTCATAAGAGGGCTAAAGGTGCAACGCGCTATGGAAAGGGGTAAGCTCATTGTTTATCTACGCGATCGAATCAGAAATGAGGAAATTCGTAGGAGAACGTAAAGTCACTGACATAGCCCAGCGGATTAGCTCGTTAAAATGGCAGTGGGCGGACACATAGCGCTACGAATCTACGAACCGATGGCCGATGGGGCAAAAAGGTACTCAAATGGCTACCACGTACTGGCAAGCCAAGCGTAGGACACCCACCAGCAAGGTGGTTTGTCGACCTGACCAAGGTCGCTGGAAGCCGCTGGGTGATGATCAGACTTAGGCGTAAAATAGTTAGCGGCTGGATGTACACACGTTGCTCTTTCAAGATTCAAATGTCTTAGGGATATTGAATTTGATCCAGGTTTTGATTGAAATTGTTTGAAAAAAATTATAAAATGAAACTTTTGCAGCTCAGAATAGACGAAGAAAGAAGGTTGGAAAATCTGTTTCCTGCAACGGTAGATATCGAATTGGTAGTGAAATATCTATGTCTGTGGTAGTGAATAATGTATCACAGTTTCATTAAATCACAGTTTTACTGGACATTAAAATTGGTTCAGTTTTGGAATAATATCGCGAGGTCTAAGTTCGCGGCGAACCACTAGTTTAATTTAAAGTACTTGTATTTATAATTTTTATTTAAACCATCACCCATCTCGTTCCTGTGCTGCTTTCATCCAGGTGTGATGAGACCCGCGACTTTGATTATTTCGTCAAACCACATTTACAAATAAAATTAATTAGGTGCAGTAATATTTTTTTACTTATATTGATTTTGTTTTTGTTTCAGGTAATTACTTTATGCAGTCGTTAAACCTATGATTGAATGGTTCCAAGTTCAAATCTTACGCGACAGGACTTCCAATCACACTGATTGAGCTAGCACCAAAGTAAGTTCAAACTACAAAGAAAATATACACATGCGAGTGTGTGCGTGTATGTTTGTTACTTTTTCACGCGCAAACGGCCTAATCAATTTTGATAAAATTTGGTATGCAGGAACCTGACACCCTGGATTAACATATAGGCTAATTTAGGCGCGAGTAACAGTTTTATAATAAATACATAGACCGTTATACACTTAAGACCCAGGACAATTTGTAAAAGGATATTTTCCAACTTTTTGACAGGGGATCGGCTGGTGGCATATTAAATGAATAAAGCAGGCAATATGATTCACCGTTGCGTGTTGAACACATTTCCTGGCATGGCGTGTCCATAATTAATCGCACGTATTTAAGAATATTTAAAACGCAGTAGGACTGCTGGTACAAGGCAAGATTTGTACTTTGATTTACGCAGGTACTATATTGCTTATAAACTCATTTGAAGAATTGTCTCACTCCTTACAACACTTTTTTTTACTGGCATCTTTCTTCAATTAGGTATATTTATTTAATTGAAATGAGTAACTGTACAGCTACTGGACGACTGGTCAGTAAAATATTGTACATAATTACGATATTCTTTTCAAATATGTACATATCTACTGAAATTATTCAAAGGTATCTTCACAACAGGTCTCAGTTGGTTACAGTTCGGGATTTCAAATCAGCAGCAAGAGAGGTTCCTTCGGGTGTTCCACAGGGCTCGCATCTCGGGCCTCTCTTTTTCCTTATATTCGTAAATGATTTAGGTAAAACCGTATCCTCTAATTATCAAATGTTTGCTGATGACCTTAAGTTATACCGTGTTATTCGTAATGACAATGATATAATACAATTACAGAGTGACATCAACAGCGTTAGTCAATGGTGTAGCAAAAACAAAATGCTCCTAAACGAGTCAAAGTGCTTTCACATAAAGTTTACACGTAAGATAATGTCTATACCTTCAAGCTACCACATTAATAATGTTACCGTACGCCAGGTTTCAAAAACGCGTGACTTAGGAGTAATACTAGATAGCAAACTGGACTTTAGAGAACATATATCGACTATATCACCAGTAAAGGCGCTCGACTGGCTGGATTTGTAACTCGTAAGACAAAAATTTTTGATGATCCTGAAGTCTCAATTATCTTATTTAACTGTATTGTAAGATCACTTATGGAGTATTGTAGTGTAATCTGGAACCCGATATATCAAGTTCATTGTAACCGATTAGAGAGAATCCAAAAAAAGTTTATTTATCATCTTACATTTGCAAAAAAAATTATGTCACAGTCTGGAATCTTATGATGCTAGGCTTGAGTACTTTCGAATAACTCCTCTTCATCAGAGACGAAATACCACTGATATCCTCTTTTTGCAAAAAATAGTTACTGGTAAAATCGATAACCCCGCATTGCTGGGTAGGATAACCTTTGCGGTTCCACGTCAAAACAGCCGACTTCATACAAGGAAGACGTTCAGCACCCCCTTGACCCGTACTTTATATATGGAGAATTCACCGATCGTGCGCATGTGTTCCGCATATGATAGCGTATCTACTAAATTTGATATATTTAGTGCATCGGCCAATTTTATCAAACATAGCTTGTTGTAAATTATCTATTCTTTTTTTTTTAACACATGTTTCGAACTTACTTTGGGGCAAGCGAAATCAGTGAAATTTGTCCCTATATATTTATTTATTTATTTAAAATTTCTTTAAATTGGTCTAGGCGTCTTCGAATAATTGGGGAACACGCATAAAAAAAAGAAAAAGTATAATATACAATGCGTATATTATATTTTTTCTTTTTAGAATTTATAACTTCCCTTTTTTGGAAGTTGGTTATAAAACATTTTAGTTTCCATAGAAAATCGGATCAGCTTCGTCGGTTATATATTTTTTGCATTATGTATATTGTATATATTGCATGGAAAAAATGACAGTATCATGAATATTTTCGTATTTTTCGTCAGACCTAATCCGTCTTATTTTAAAACGCAGAGTATACATCTATTCAAATTACGTTGACTCTTGAATGATGAGGAGCTCGATGGCTTGGCGGGAGTGTGCATTACTAAAGCACTTTCGCAGCTAAAGTGACACCGTGCATGGTCCGCACTTGGATGGGTGACCACAAGTGGCATACCTTTCTTGAGGTCCTCCATGCTTTGAAAGGCACGTATAAGACGTTGGCTGCCACGATTGCATCATTGTACGGCAGTTGTCAAGCTATATCAGATGCCTTTGGACAACCTGAAAAATCTTTTACCAGTGTTAGCTATTTACAAATTTGTATGACAAACTGACTTAACAACTTATTTCATTATATGGCTTTATGTTATATAAGTTATTATAAGAACCAACTAAACTGTGTATGTTTAGACGTATAATTTAAGAAATGAGTTCCCATTATGGACGATGAGTCGATGACATTACGGCCTTTAAAGACAAACACAGTTAGTTGCGTAACACTAACACCTTGGTAGTTATTAAATTATTAAAATAACGCATTTTACAATTATACCTATAATTGCAACAACACAAGATAATAGCTCTTTAGTACCTCTATGCAAACAGTGTGCTAATAATGCACTCAGATGATAAATAAGTTTGTTCGGTTAACCTCAATTCTTGTTTTCTTTCAAAGTACACGGACAACTTGTAATCAACGGTTATTAAATAATACTTGTAAGTTACAATTTTAGTTTCTACAAATAATATGTATTTTTTTTAATACTTCTTATTTCAAAACACTACATAGGTACAGATTATTTTTATTGATAAGAGAAATAAAAGTCGAAAATAATGTTTCTACATATTTAGGTACTCTTATTTATCTCATAATAACATATCTTATAAACAAATGTAAACTAAGAAATAAAACTATACTAAAATGCTAAATAAATTAAAAATAATATCTACAAACATATAGCTCTGTACGGTTCGTTCGTGCACTTTAAGTGGATAATCTATGACTATTGACTGATGTTTGTATAAATGCTTAGATCAATTGAATACTCATTTATTATTGAAAACCATACAACCATTTTGGTCGCAGCGTAGTAATAATTTCATTTGAACACAAAATCTGGTTGAAGTATGTTAATAATTACTACACTTTAGTGTCTGACTGACTGTAACTGAATTTCTAGTAACAAAGTGCACACTATGTGTCGACAATGTGTAAGACGAATTTCGGTTGCAATGTTACGTAGATATTACTAAAATGTTACTACATTTCCATTCTGGTTACAGAGGGGTTTCAATGTGTGCACAATAATACTACTTTTAAAGTGTGTAATAAGTAGAAATATTATTTTTAAATAGTTCCTGAAAAATGTGCACACTTGCCGTAACAAAGTGGTAATTCTGAATGATTCTAGAAATTTCTACCCCTGCTCAAAATGATCAGTGGTACTAAACTATTGGTGTGGAAATTTTTAACAAGAAGAACTTCAACTATATGAACTAAGCAACGTAAAATGTAAATTAATTTCAATTAAGGATAAAAATAAAATAGTATTTTTGTCTATATTATCAACGCTACAGCATTCTCAGAATTAAGAAAATTACGCGTTATTTTTTAATATTCTGTATGTCATAAAGATTTATTTTTATTTTCTGTAATAGAATTGTGTAATATGATTCGTAATAAAATAAAACACTTGATTTGATCATTTAGATATATATTATATATTCATTTCACCACTAGTAATCAGAACTTTTGGTTAAACAGCTAATATTTCCATGAGATAACACAGGGTAATTTTTAGCATCCCGCAAAATGAAAGTTGTGTTGTCCAGGGAACTGAACAAATTCCTCCGCAGAACAAAGGTCCGGAAACGACAAAAAAAACATCATCCTCAAATGTCTCAATGTCTTTTACTTTGACGCGAAATTTTTGATTCTTCCAATTTTTTTCAGGTATACTATTTCGATTACTACGTAGACTCTCTTGTTCACTTTTTTTCATTGTTCTGGGCCAATACAAAACATCATCTTTAACCCAATTACTAGGCACGGCAGTAACTGCTAACCCGCCGCCTTCCTTCCTTCCGTAGGGAAGCCTAAAACAAACACACATTGCAAATTATAAAGAAATCAACACTAATTAGCATATTTTACCACACTAATAACTACTTCAAATGTCGATAAACACCGGCTTACAATCTTTATACTTATTTGTATAAAACGTACTTAGGAAAGGTATCGGTTCAGCCACTCGTTTTGGCGCCGCGCCGCCGCCGATACGCGGTAGTTGTGCGACGGAGGTAGCACCAGGAACAACGAATTTTTAAAAAAAATAGAAGCGGATAGCAAAAATATGGCGCTTTAAGTCGTGTAAAATATAAGGACTTTAGATGGTTTTGTCTAGATATCATAGATAGTCATGTATACAAGTACCTACTAAAATTAAAGCCTAAATTTAGCTAAGTCGGTTACGTCTAGCTGTCCTTTTCTATTTATTTTATTAGAAAGTAACATAATTAAATTCTTTTTTATATATTTTTGTTTTATTTGATTTTAGTTAAGTACAACTCGAATCGACCCCAATTTAACTTTATGTTGGGAACCTCTGAATTTTAGATTTACACGGCAGCCATAGTGAAATTTGTTAAGAATTGCAAAAAAAGTGCACTTTGTGACTACTTTGTTACTAAACACTGTAAAGCATCATAAAATGAATGTTATCTGTTTTGCAACCTTAAAATATACTATATAATGAGACATTTACATTACAAATTGAATTAAATTCTATTCAAATTTTTAAGTTTTCTATGTTACCGTCAATATTATCAACTTTAACGATTTATCATTTCATTTTCATTCACACAAATTTAACAATCAAAATATTTATTTTACTTACCTGTTATAATATTGAGGCGCTCTTATTTATTAAGGTTTTTATCAAAATTCCGTCGAGGAACTTGATTTCGTTCTTGTCAAACACTTCACTTACCCAGAAATATCCACATCAAAGAAAATGAAACCAAACACAACAAAATAATGGCCGCAGTTTTTTTTAATTTAGTGAAGTTGACATTTAATCCTCAAGTTGACATAAATTTCAATCAAACATTCATTATCATTCGGTCATCATTCACTCAATCTGTGGTCACAATTCAGTAACATATGTGTCTACAATATTAATACACTGTAGTACTAAATTACAACCACTTTTTGTGTCGGAAATTCCCCACTTTTGGTAGCAAAGACTGAATAAAGTAGTCGCAGTGACTGGTCTTGTTACTTGTGTAAAGATTCTGAGTGAGAACAGTTACGACACTGCGACCGAAATGGTTGTATGGGAGACTATTAACCGGTAATGTATACTGTCATCCTAAATTCCTTTTGATATCAATTCAAGAGTATGTGATTATTTGTTTTGATATATGAGTAAAGAATGAAGTTTGGCACACAGAATTCAACGCGCAAATTCATTATGTTTGTTATATCTTATACCTTTAAACGAGCAATTCTTGTATATTTATTTATTTATATGTATATAAATTAATTTCTGTGATATCGGAAACACTATTTCGCTGATTTGGAATATGCGGGTTTTCGGGGGTAAACAATCGATCTAGATTAGTCTTATGTTTGGGAAAACGCGTGTTTTCGAGTTTTCATGCGTTTTTCTTTCTACGCAGAATATGATATAACCGAGCAAAGCTCGGTCGCCCAGGTACTCAACAAATTGATAGCGGATTGTTATATGTGGTCAGACCCACATTGACCAATTTTTGATATTTCCTATATTTATCTTAGTAAAATACTTATTATCAGGGTGCACTTGTGTGTTACATAAGACTACGTAATTGCTTTTAAAACATCCTAAGAAGTAATAATCTAAGACATTTTCAACATTAATAACTATAAAAATACATAATTAATGCCAAGTAAAATATTGCTCATAATTAGTGCATATTAGATCATAAAAAAATTAATTACTTAAGTACCTTTAAATTGCTTTTCGAAATCGTGAAATTAACATCTAACGGCCAAGAATTTAGTATTTAGGTGTTATCTAATTAACACTTAGGCGTTAGCAAATTTGATGTACTTTTGAGGTGTTAATTCGCTACTTTCCAAAAACTCAAATCTTATCATAATTTTTGAAGATACTTTTTCTCAACCTCAAAATAATCATATTTTAAACAACTTTAGGGTTTATATGAAATACAGATATTAAATATCTAAAATCACTTTGAAAGTGGATACGATCAATGATAAGTGACATTATTTTGTGATATCAAATAATTTTGTTTCACTCAAATAAATACACAATTTTTCAAAATTGGCACTTAAAGTGCCTAATTTACAATAACTGCATCTGACAAATGTTTCTTCTTACAACATCGCTAAACCGTGACGAAATTACCGAGTTCAAGATTATAAGCAGTGTGTATCAAGGTTTTGGCAACAATGTCTAGCTTAACCTGTATTCTGGGGATTTAAATACTACTCAAATCTTAATTTGCTACGATTAACTATAATTGAGTAGGCCATTGCCACTTTTGTTTGAAATATAGGGTAAAGATGGAATTCAATTACTCTTCTAAATAACCAGTTATTAGTATGTAAAGTGTTATATGAATGGTCATTACAAATTAAGGCTCCTCCCTGCCCTAGCGACCTTGAAAACACAAAAAAATTAATTTCTCTTTCTGTAAGTGAGATTATTAGAAACCCTCGTACAACTTTTTAGCTAGTATCCTGAAGTTTCATTAGAAACTCGAAAGTCATTGAAATACTATCCGGTTTGGAAACCTTTACAAAAAGAGTCAAAAATGGCCGTTTTTAGTATTTTTTGCAAAGGAAAATTCAGGGTATTTTATTTCAATGATTTTCGAGGTTCTAATGAAACTTAAGGATACTAGCTAAAAAGTTGTACGAGGGTTTCTGATAATCTCACTTACAGAAAGAGAAATTAATTTTTTTGTGTTTTCAAGGTCGTTAGCGCGGGGAGGACCCTTAAGTCATCATCATCAACATCATAAGGTCTTTTTGTCTCCAATGCAGGATCACAACCCTCTTTTTACTACTAGAGCCATAGTTGGCCATTGCAGCCAGAGAACTTGGCCTGCACTCGTCTCGCTGGCCAGACGTGTTGGAGAGGTCTTATTGATGTTTATAAGCTATGTTTAGCTTGTATTTTCTAAGTCATCTTTTACGACATCCACGGGAGGACTTGGAGTGGCCCTGCTCGACTCTTCCGGAAACCACTCGGCAAAAAAAAATTAAGTAAGTACAAGTATTTAACAAGACAAGGTAAACATTTCGTGCAATAACTATATTCCTAGTTACAACATTTCAAAATATAGGTACTTTTAATACAATTTATTTTATTTTGAAAATCCCAAGCTCGGTGAAAATTTTTAAATAGCAATTGGCAGAGTAGTAACAGCGATTATTTAAAATAATATTTTATAAAGTTTTTAGAAATTCAAGATGCAGTACAAAAGTACTACTTAAACTTAATAATGAATAAGAAAATGGTGAAAAACACTACGCGTCTCTTCAAAATGAGCGAGCTATTACTTACCTACTTGTTCACGATCTATTTTATTATTTAGATTATTGCATTTATTACGCCATTACCATTGCAAATTATGATCGATTCCTACGACCTGTACTGCACAGGATAAAAAGCCATTATCTCATTGAATATACGACCTTATGGAACAGAATTTATAATTATATACGACCTTTCGTTTATATTTTATGTTTTAATTGCATTTATACATAGCTTGAGACTAAAGTGGGTAAAGGTAAAATAAGTATAAAGTTCAATTTAATCCATTGATTTGCAGTAAAGTTGAAAATTATTGTAATTAAAACAAGTTTTGATTTTGATTTTTTGATTTGATTTGATTACAAAAATAGGTAGCTATCGAAAATACCAACATACATAACTACCTAGTTCTCAGATCAAAAAGTATTGATATGCTAACAGAATTTTAATTTCATAAAGGCCAATAGCAGCCTTGGATCGTGAATCGTGGGAACAAGATGTCCAACAATGGGACTCTTCAGAGGCTAAAAAATAGGCGTAACGTGACTTGTTTAACTTAATTTAAGTACGATCATGACCATAAAAAGTTAGATAGGCTCTTTCGAAAAGTATGAAACCACCCAGTTGTAATTTAAAGAAATCTTTTCACGCCTTGTTTGAGATTTGTCACAAATCCCGTGGAAATTACAAAATATAATGCAGCATAGGTTCAATTAATCTAAACCAATATTATAACTATCTTGTGATAGAATTGTTGGCCCGAACTGTGAACTCGTGAACCCCATCACTCGGCAATCCCTTGCCCTTTTGATGTTAGAATTTAAAAATTCTATTAGCTACATCTATCACATTTTAGTATAATTCGAGTTATCGTCTAACAAACCCACAAACATACAAATGCTGGATTGTTCAAGTAAACTCTAAGAAAGCTCGCTATAGTTCGATTGATTGATGTATATATAAACGGCGCTTAGCACGAACCTTTTTTGTTTCATCTAACGTTTCAAATTGTAGATACATCATTCGTGGTCGCAGACAATAATTTTAATTATTAATTATTAATCATTTGTTCAAAGCACGATAATTTAAAACCAATATCTTTAGGTATGTATGTCAAAAAGAGTATAATAAATTTCTAAGATATGATTGATCTATCTATTTATAGACATAAAACATTGATTACAGATTCAACGCATGTCCACTCGACCAATTAATCATCAAGTTTGTTTATATGTACGTATTTAAAAAATACTTTTTTTCAGCTCGTTACGAAGCAATAAGTCGCGTATTAGTTGTAATCGCAAAAAGCGCTGGCTTGCGGTCAATACCAGCTCATTTGCACTAAGTCGACGACCGGTGTGTTTACTTTCACGGGTTTACTTACTAGATAGTTATGTAACGGTGCAGTATAGCCATTCCACAAGTTGATACGCGACCCGGCTGAAGAATGATGTTGCTAAACATAGAACAAGCAAGTGCCTAAACTAGATGTTAATGCCGTATCATATTCAAAGCATTGCGTAAAGATAGAGCTTACTCCAATACTGGAAAAACGGATTTTTCGCAAATTTGATATGAAAAGTCTGTTTATTTTTCTTGATTTTAAAGTTGCACTTATATTAATAGCTAACTACGAAACTGGAAAAACGGATTTTCCCGCACATTTCATATGAAAAATCTGTTTATTTTTCTTGATTTTAGACTTGTACTTATACTGACAGTTATTTTTATTTAAACATTACATGAACTGCTAATATCATTACCCTTTCTTTTGCCTTTACCGTAGTCGGATAATGCACTTTCCCTCAAAATATATACCTATAATAAATCCTGTAAGAAATTTCCAGATCATAATTGAACGATTTTCCTGTTATACTTAGAAAAGGCACGGCAAAGTCTACACCTGTCGGAGTGAAAGGCACGCACCGGTCAAGGAGTTCTGCTGGTAGTTGATGGTCCGCCAACATAGATATTAATTATCGCTGTTATTATCATCGACCGTGATTAGCAATGTTAATTGACGTTAGTGGTCGATGCTTTAGGATCTTTCAAGCATTTGATTTGATTTTACGCATCTTAACCTAACAGACTGTCAAGCTACATTTGAGTCGATATCCCATGTTGAAAGTTGTTGCTATTGATGAGCTGACCAAATTCCTAAAGCACGACTATGATTTACAAGTCAACTTATATATCATTTTAATTTAACGTGCTATTTTATAAAAATAAAAATAACCACGCACGTGGCGATCCTCACGGCCTATGTATAAATTATAATAGATTAATTGACATCAATAAACCTTGAATATTTTGCATATATCTTTACTTTTTAAAATAGTCAACCCAATTAATATTTGTCTGACATCTCAGTATGTAAGTTACAATATTTTTAGAAATATATAGATTACGGAAGGAAAACTCTTTTTATTGCAAATTATAACCCGAGTTAAGCATGCTTACTGTGGCGATTTGGAGCGATTTGGAGTTGGGGTAAAGGATGCCATTTAAAAACTAATTAATGGACTAAAATTTTCTTCCAATAAAAAAAAATACCCATAATCACCGTGCTGGGTTGGTAACCATATTAAGTTTACAAGTTACGATAGAAATAACTGTACGTTGGTAACAGTAAAATAGTATAAATAAAGTCGTACACAGGACGCTGTTGACCTAACTCAGTCGCTTCTTACGATACCCGTGAAAAGTGAATAGGATAGTAACAAGTTATATTTTAGTATGTGATATAGATCTGTATTCACTTTATATTTTATGACCGCGTTTGTTAAAGAAAGCCGAATGGCCTTAACCCCAAAACAGGGGGATTAACATTTTTTGTTACAAATAACGGAGGCTGAACTCGAGTATTTTTTGTTTCATTTTAATAGCTTTTCTGTACATAGTTTCGTTGAACAATTTGATACTATTTTTTGGTGAGTTAGAGACGAATAATAGTAGTTTGTATGTTAACTACTATTATTCGTATTATAGTACTACTAATAAATTAAATTAAATAAATAAGTCAAATATTTCATATTCTGTTAAAATGAACTAGCACAAATTTATACTTATTCTTTTTACCGAATTTTTCTATATGTATATTTTATTTACATTGAAATTTAATAACGTAAATAAAAAAAATACAAAAGGTGCATCCAAATTATCTTCCAACTAAATTTCAGAAGAAAAAATGGATTACTGGATAAATCAGGTGCTTCGCAGACAGTGGGCTTAGCGGCCGGACCCTTTGAAGTTTAGTTTCGGAATGCGGATGATTTACGTCACCTTTGGTTAAAAATCGTAGCTGATCGCGACAAGAGAAAATACAATACCATACTTTGCAATAATTTATCTACATAATTGAGTCAAAAAGAATGTCCACATCCCGATTAACACTCTTCGAACGAGTTCAACCAAACCAAAACCAAAATAGTTACAAGTCGCGCGTAGTGAGGGTCGAACCCGTGTATCTTATTCCCCGTGAACCCACTGGTGGGTGAACGGGTCGCGGCTCTCAAAGACACACGACCGCTTGGCCACCTTAGTAGATTACTCAATACTCAATTATGTACATACAGGTCTTTGATTATAAAATAGGATCTTCTTCTTCTTCTTCTTATCATGTGTGTTAGTGACTAACACTAGTGTCAGAGTTTTTAAACCGCATTAAGGGCCTCTGACATGGTTTTAGGTAACGATCAATGTCAAAGACAGTGACCGGGACCGAAGGCTTAACGTGCCCTCCTAAGCACGGATAATCTTACTTATCAGACAGTCAGGTGATCAGCCTACAATGTCCTAACCAAACTAGGACAACAATACAAACTCGTTACCCCCGCCGGGAATCGAACCCGCGACTTCCGGGTATGAGCCAAACGCTCTAATCACTCCACCACGGAGGCAGTAAAATAAAATAGGATCAATATATAATATAGGATTTCCGTAATAATATGAAGGACAAATGTTTATTGCCGACTGTATCGGCTAATTCCACAGGCGTTGGATTTCAAAGGCTCATAAAACGGCAGCTTACAGTAATAGAGTCAGCTATGAGACCTAATTCTCTAAATTACAGTATTGTAAGTCTACCTACTGCGGCTGTGGTTGTAATGATGGTTATTACTCCACTGGCTTATTACCTCGTAATATTGTGGGAATTTAAATAAATGTTTATTAAAACTCATTTTTATAATATTCGGTCTGTTTTACAATCATCATTATTATTATGATTTATAACATCATCATAACAAAACAGGAGAAATCACTTTTTTGCTGACTGTACAAAATGCTCCAGGTTAGACCCAGGCAACCCTGTACCTTAAAACATATTTTTTTAATATGCAGCACCCTACATACGAGTATGTCACATTTTGCTACTCAATGAGATAGGGTTGCATACGGCCCTCTCTTAGTCTATAATAGGTCATCAAAATAATTTAAGGGATTTCAGTTTTTTTTTTAATGTTTGCCTATCGGTCTGTGTGTGGTACAGTACACGCTAATCTCCAAAACTATAGAACGGATTTTGACGCGCTTTTTGACAATGATAGATAAAGCTCAGCTTGGAGCAAGATACATATATTGAAATATCGTGTTAGTGACAAAGCAATTACATGCGGATGAAGTCGCCGGCAACAGCCAGTATTTAAATAAATTATTGAATATTCATCGTTGCATGATGTCTACCTTGTTTTTAATTTATCATAATTTTAAAATTTAATTCATGAATGTTAACTTTACAAAGCTAAAAGCCTTCAATTATACATACACTATACCGTATACATTTTGGTTCTTGCGGCTCCAAGCAGTTACAGTCTAGAGCTGCAAGACTCAAAAAGCACTTTGAGCGTGACGGAGGGCAAAAAGTAAAATAAAAATAAAAAAAATTTCAACTTTTGGGTTTGGGTCTTGGGTGTTTTCTTATAATTATTCTTCTTAGTCGTACACTCTTGACAGAGTGGTCGTGATTATGGATTGGGTTGTTCATCCATGGCCTCTGCTCTTGCGATTTTCTCCACATATCTCTGTCTGCGGCTTTTTTGGAGCATTCTGTTGCTGGGGACTGTGTTACAGCTTTGACAAGATCCAATCACCTCGTTGGAAAACTACCACGTGAGCGCTTGCCTTTAATTTAACCCTGAATCACCAAACGCTCCATAGTTTTTTTTGCGGGTGACATAGCCGAAGAATTTAAGGATTCGTAACTGCACAATCGACAAGAGCCTCTTCTTAATTCGTAATTTCTTCAATATAGAGATAACCATCATCTTATTCTGAGAAGTCGACGCCAGCACCACATTTCTAAGGCATCGATTTCCTCCGCTCATTCAGTCTTAACGTCCTTGTTTCAGCTCCATACAGGAAAATTAGAAAAACTAAACAGTACATAAGCCGACCCTTGTTTTTTTTTTTAATTCTTCGATCCTTCCAAATTTTCGTGAGCTTTTCGATAGCTGATATCGTCACAGTGCAATTTTATTTATGTATATAACCCATAACACAAGTTTAAAGTTACTTTGGTACTCGCTCAATCAGTGTGATTTGTCCCTATATATTTATTTTATATTTAACTTACAAGTGTAATGTACGGGCCTTTAGTCACATTCGCCCTTATAAAGACCTCCGGATGAGATCGAAACATTTGGCCAGTAGGTAGCTGACTTTCTACGTGAGCAACCCGTTAACTCATGCTAAATAAAACAGCTTAATCTGAAAAATAGTGACTTATTCGAGACTAGCCGAAGCCCGCGACTTCGCTCGCGTGGACTTTATGTCTCTGGAAAATGCTCATCAGGCTGAACAACTTTTACTAAGGCGGCATTTTTATATCTCTTATAGTTTAGCTGGACCATTATGGTTCTGCATCAGGCGTTCCATTTTCCAAAATCATTTATACCCTATATGTTGCCCAGGCTTAATAGCTATATAACAAAAAAAGTTTCATTCGAATCCGTCCAGTATTTCCTGAGATTAGCGTGTACAAACAGACAAACAGACATACAGACAAACAGACAGACATTTTTTTTTAAATTCTTACTCTATTACTACGTCTCCATCGCCCCCAATATTTTTTTTGGAAATATATTTAATGTACAGACACACTTTTTTTACTGTTTTATTATATGTATAGATATAAAGTATTTAGGTACTTGGACTTACCCGAAACTTATTTCAACATAAGTATAGGGTTCTATTACTTTCAAGGTTTATGACACATTTCGCGATGTGGTAAGTTAACCGATGGTTTAGCGATAGGATGATAATTAAGTTTTATGAAATCATTTTATGACTTTAATATTATCTGGTACTGTCTTGTTTGCGATTGCAACCTAATGACGGGGATGTGGTTACCTCAATAGAATTAATGTTGGGAATCCTTGGGGACGCCTTTATCTAGCAGTGGACTTTCTGTGGCTGATATGGTGATAATGATGATGATTTACTTGTTTTATAAAAAGTATGGTTTTTAAAGTGTTAAAATACCGCGAGTAACTTATCTAGTCTATTAAAAGTTGTTGAAGAGTAAGGAAAAAATCAATTTTATTGAAAGCACGCTATTAATTTACTTATTAATTCATTAGTAGTTAGATATACGAATTCTAATTATTAAATAGCATTAAAATGCTTGGTCAACATTATAAAAAAAACTCCCCGACCAGGGTATACACAGTTATTCATAAAAAAAATGATAAAAAGAGAAAAAAAACTTTTTGTAATCTTTTTTTTATTTTCTCTCTAAAAACTGACTACATTCTGACAAATTTAAGTGCAAATTGGAATTTACCTAGTTATTTCTCTGGTCAAGGCAATTAACTAGACACCTCTAATTATCGACGCTTGTTTCGAACAGTTTTTTATGATTTTCCTTGAATTTTCTACTGGCCAACCGGTCACCAATAGACATGTCGAAACGGGGGCAGCCGACCGCTAACTTGGACATGAGCATGCGCGGGCGCACATAGCAATACGTAACTAGTTGATTGCTTGAAGCTGTGTGTTGTGTATGACTTACATTCTTTTTTCGTACTTGGGGAATGCGGACTGGTTGAACAAACCATACTAAGACTCTTTTAAGGTCAAATTCAATTTATGTCACCAATTAAAATACAGAATAGCAATATAAAAAATGCCTCTAATCGCTTGGAAATATTTTATTAATATTCCCCGGGGATAATTGAAACTGGTTTAAGAACCCTCATTTTACTATTCGCGTAAAAAGAAATCCAGTTGCAAAGTAAAACGGCTGATATGAAAGATGATATTCACTTTGATGTCGAGTGCGCTCGACATCAAAGTGAATATGTTGTCTTTTATCAGAAATAATTTTATTAAAAAATGGAGAATAAAGAAGTTATATTCAGTAATTGAAATGATGAGAAACTAAATGGACTTTATAAATCACTGTCACTACAATTTGAAAGTACAAAGTAGGACTTTAAACAATCGCTCTCGGATGTCATCAGAAATTTAGTTGAGATGCGGTCCATTTAACTAGCTAGTACTTATAGAGTGATTTATATATAATTTACTTAAAACCTGCCCAAACTCTCCAATCACTAAATAATAAACGACTCGGAAACAAAAAAAATAAAGCCAATTGACCAAACCGGATCCGCTTTTATTTACTAAAAAAAATATCAGTCACGTGCGCAAAGAGCTAATTGTCGGATTTAGCGAAAACGTTGGAGCGGGAAAACAGCGCGTTTTATGTTGATATACCGAGTTCAAGGGAGACTGCCCTGCATGAAGAATGAATTAATGGGTTGCTCCTAAATAATCAAAGCAATGGATGTAGCAATTTATTGATATAACTGTAAAAATATATCTACATTTTGAATTACAACAGAGCGTTCCTGCGTCCTGCACTACTTATTTATATCTATCACAGTTTTGTTAATTGGTTTGGATTACAAGAAATCCGAATCTGGCAGTACTTCATCAAGTTTTAAGTAAACAACAGCTCTATAAGTATTAAATAAATCTATATATATTTAGTTTTCTTGCAATACTTATTAAATATCTTTTCCATTGTTCCAGATGGGGTGCAAGCTCACATTCGTCGACGACATACTGAATAAATCCTTCTACAAACTCGGCCTTCTCGTCGGGAGGCAGCCAGGCTACTTCATCATCATTCCAGTGCTGTTGACCCTGCTGATGATCACTGGCTACCAGCGAGTGTACTATGAAATGGACCCAGAGTATCTGTTCTCCCCCGTCAGAGGGCAAGGCAAGCTGGAGAGAAGAATCGTGGAGGAGCACTTCAAAGTTAACTACAGCCACAGATTCAACGTTGGGAGGATTACTAGGCCAGGTAATATGTCACCAAATCTTTTTCCCTTTCGGTACAGACAAAACAAGGTCAAGGGTAAAAAGAAACACGTTTTACAATACGGTGTGTACTTTGATAGCAGCTGTTGCTTCCAGACCAGCTTGAAAGGAATAATTTCTTACCTATCTTGTAGTCTTCAAAATAATACAAAGTTAACTAAGCCACAGGTTAAGCGTTTAAATAAATGTTAGAAAAGGTAAACGCACGCACATAGAAAGAGAGATAGGGTCCTGAACCTGATTACATTCCAGTTGGGTAGACTTTCGCTAAAATATTTTTAACATTTTCTTGTACGAATTTATACAAAGCGGAAAGGACATAACAATAATAAATCGAACCTATTGGGCTATACTATTATTATATTACTATATAAAGTTAAAATAACAGTCAAAAGCAAAAAAAATCGACGTTCCCATACAAATTGCCTGGGCGGCTGCATACCTTCATAAAGAACTGTCGATTTATTTTTTATTTATTTACGGTTATTTTAATTTCTGTGATCTAGTGTAGCCCATGGTTGGATTCATTACGGGTATGTGTCCCTTTAAAGTTGTATACTTAAATACTTAAGTTAGCAAACAATACATTAAAATTTGGCAGTCATCGCACGCCACTTTCGCAAGAATACTTGGTTATCTGCTCATAAACAATACTTACTTGCTATCTTGGCTTAGCAACCCGAAGTGAGTACTGGCCTCTCGGTCCTATCCCAGCGGTCGCCGTGTTGCAGGTTGCATAGGTCCATTATCAATTCATCACTACAACACACACTCGCTCCAGCGATACCTGGGGACGTCACACGCACCGGCTTGAGACCGACGACGGCCCCTGGTATGCTCTCTTTACTCCCTAATTCTTTCGCCGTGTTCTAGCCATGGTGAAAACGTTGCGCCTTAACTTCCCCAATAACGTTATGCTCGCCTACAAGATCTAACATTTCGGCATTGCTTATTATCCTTCATATACAATCCTCAGAAAATACTAAACGCGACAAATAAGATCCCTCTCCAAAACGACTTGTATTTAAAAGTAAACTTATTTGCTGTCATTTCTCGAGTAGGTGAGATTTTTGCGCCTGTGTAGATAATGTGCAGGGAAAACAGAATCCTACCTGCTACTGTTGTCCAGACAAGCATACAAACTGAGTAATCGTTTACAGCAAGGTCAGCCGGTCAAAAGAAATATGACAAAAAGTCCACCACTCCACCAGAGATTTTTTTTTTGTCTTTAAATTTATGTAAAACATGCCTAATTACATGAGTGCCCCAATATAAAAAAGAGTGAAATGTTTAGAGTTCTCTATTCCAAATGCCTAAACAGATATAAATGATAGGTTATCTTTATACGAGTAGGTAGAATCCTTATCCTTTAAATCACCCTGAGTAATAGGCCATAATATTTGTTTTAAATTCTTTGCGTTTTTTTATTCATTTATTATAAAAATTATTTGTTTCTAATAGAACCTTTGCTTCTTAGGAATGCACTGATTTCATTCGTTTTAGAACCAATGTCATCCGAAGTTTCACCGTACCGTTGACTCACCATCGATTAGCAAAGTGAGCTACTGCATCTTAATCAGTACCTTCATTATTTGCATAAAACTTGCGATGCTACAGTGGCATTTGTTATGCAATGACTAAAAATACGTGTAGCCATCAATGGCTGTTCTTTATCTCTGGCTGTAGCCACAAATAGCAGTTCATCAATGGCTAACTTGCAGCTAGGAAAATAGCTAGCTTAGTAGACGGGAATTAACTAGAAACGTCGCACATTTTTTGATTCACGATGAGGCGCAATCCGTTTGAAACGTCAGCAAATAAATAAAAAGGTACGCTTCGAGTTCATACCCGTTTACAAAAATGTTATAGCTATATTTGTACCTGAAGCCAATTGTAAAGAGAAAGGTTTTTATTGTTGTTTATTTCGTTTTCTCAAATATTTCATTAGGCACTTACATAATTACAAGGGTCAAAAAATTTATCACAGTAAATATTAAAAGAAAATATTTCCAAATATGCGTAAACGTCATAACGTTAGATTGTATTTTCGTTTATGATTTTGTTGAGCATGGAGAGTGTAGGCCAAGTCCTCTGGGCTGCTCTGGCCAAGTATGGCTCTGGTAGTACGGAGAGCGTCGTGCTCCTGCATACACATTACGTTCCTTACGACTTACACATTTTGTTCCACAGGGAGATTTGGCCGCGTGATTGTCGTCCCCAAAGACAACAACACCAACATGCTACGCGCCGAGGTGTGGAAGGAGCTGAGAGAGCTGGATGAGCTGGTACAGAACACCACCGTGACCCTGCCTTCGGGAGAAACCTTCAGCTATCGGGAGGAGTGCGCGCGGTGGGAGAGACAGTGCTTCACAAACGATATACTGAATTTGGACAAGATTATAGGAGAGGTGAGTTACCCTCATACCTCAATTACGAGTTACATAATAGAAAATAATTTTATAAACTGGACCTTAAAAACCGTTCATCATACAGAAGTCTTGCTTCAGCTGTCTGCTTCAGACGAGAGTGTTAACTAATTATACGTAATAGATAGAGAATAGTGATTAAGTGACCAACGTCAAAACTTTAGCATTTTAATTATACCTACTGGTGGTTTGCTCCAGGTAGGTACTGGTATATTTCGATAAAGTTTAGAACTCAGTTTAGACTTTACCCTGCACATATAGATATGTAGATCCTATATTGATATAACTGTGCCCCCCTGTCGAGTGGGATAAAGTGGAGGAAAAGTAGATAAAGACAGATAGGTAATTTATAATGCGATTGAAGATTGATGAAATAAGTGAAGACATCAAGATGACACAATAAACGACCACTATTAACTTTCAAGAACTCAACCACCAAAAAAAAGTTTAACAAGTACAACACAAAAATATTTACTGCGAAGGCGGAGTTTCATAAGAAATATTTATTGATACAGCCAACGCAACCGTGACCGCAAGTCAACACAAAGAAACGTTGTAAATTTACATTTTTCTGTGTCACGTAAAACGAGACACCCGCAAGTATGTCGCATGTATTATTTAAAACCTCTGCCAATCTGCTTTCGTTTTCTTTTCACTTTCTCGAAGGAAAATTTTCAAAGATGACTTTTTGTCCTTGCTATCTATGAGTTTTATTTTTTAGCAAAGCTAATTGTTGTTACACTGCATGGGGCGAATCATTTTTGGCTACAATTGGAAAGTATTTCTTCCAAGAAGATTGCAACCGTCATGTTTTCACATCAAGTTTATCTAGTGAAATAAAACTTAGAGTTCTAAACAGGAAGTGCAATTCCTCTCATTGCTATTTTCAATAGCTAACCGCAAATCGAATCCCATACACATTGTTTAAGCCATGGCAAATCAATGGCTTCTCCTCACCTTTGATTCACAATGAAACGGCCGCACCCCGTATAAACAATAGATAGTTTATTACTCACAATGGTCAAACTACAACAGAAAGACGTCAATGCTAGTTGCTAGGTAGGTCGATTGAATACGGATACCTTCAGCTAAACGTACGACCATTTGTTTTATGAGATCAATTAATAGACACTTAGGAAAAATAAAGATCTTTCCGGGTACCTATCTTCTACGTGAGTAAAACCGTGGTTAAATAGTTATCATGTAATCTTTAGTTTTAATAACAGTCTTACCTACTATTTACGAGTAGCTTTAGTAAAAAAAAAACGTTTACTTAATAATTTTAAAGCCTTTAAAATTCCTTTTTACCTTAGAAACGTAATATTATAAAGAACACATTCTTGTCATAAAACCTCGATTAACTAAATACCACCTAAACACGAAAACTTACCTATGCTATGCTATCAATATTACCTACGTTTCATCTTCAATATTTGCTTATATTAGGAACTTTCAGTTTTAGCGACTAATGCACGCAACTGAGAGAGTCCCCTTGAGGAACAAGATGACGACTGTTTGTTAGTAAAAAACCTTCTTTTTTACTTTATTTGTTAACAGTCTGTAAAAAGTTACTGTCCGTTTATTACAAAGAAAGAAAGAAAAAGAAAAATAGGTACTTTCTTTGGTGTAAAACAAGAGTAACATTAATTCAGTTAGTTAATAAGGTCCATAAGATGCAGTATACGCTGACAGACAAGCAGGCAGAAGGACAGAAAGATTATTTTTATAGATACATTGTAGAGTCTGATTATCGATCCATAAAAAAATATTATTTCTAATAGGTACACATAATTTTTTTATTTTATCATGTAACAAATAAATTTGCAGGTCGAACGTGGAGAGCTTAACCTGACGTTTCCCATAATGTTTAACCCGGTGACGTGGGAAGCCCACGCGTTCCCTGTCTTCTTCGGGGGGTCGAAGGTCGTGGATGACGTCATCGTGTCGGTGCCGGCTGTTCAGCTCGTCTGGTTCGTGAGGACCGATACCAAAGTGCAGCAACAAAGGTAAGCATACCTAAGATAAAAATGAAAATTTTGGAAGGCCTAAGGTGTCACTCCCCGTGTAGGTATCGAAAATATACATTATTACTATGAGCGCGGCGACCACTCCGAAGTGGGAAATTCAGTGACATGAATCTTTTGACCAGAGTAATAAGAATGAAATTAGCTTGCAATGGACTTCTAGGTATCTAAACGAACAGGTGCTGAGTTCTAACGTGAGCTAAATTAAACCATATCATAACCACATTGAGTATATATTTCTTTGAATTTCTTTGTTGAGTAAAACTTCTATACGTGATTACTAGTACTTATTCTGTGCCTTTGGCAAATTAGACTATATTTAATTTAACTAACATTGTCGATTTTCTTTCATTATATAGGGCAATTAAGTATATAGCGCAGGTAGGCAAACAAAAAACATATTTGGGTCACTGTACTACTATGTACGTAATTCAAATAAGCGGGCAAGTGCGAGTCGGACTCGCCCATGAAGGGTTCCGTAGTAGCAAATAACTTAATATAAAAGTCTTGTAGTACGTTTTTTTCTTATTTTAATTTAAAAAAAAACTACTTACTAGATCTCGTTCAAACCAATTTTCGCTGGTAGTTTTCGTGGTAATGAACATCATATATTTTTTTAGTTTTATCATTCTCTTATTTTAGAAGTTACGGGGGGGGGACACACTTTTTTCCACTTTGGAAGTGTCTCTCGCGAAAAGTATTCGGTTAAGAAAAAAATGATATTAGAAACCTCAATATCATTTTTAAAGACCTATCCATAGTACTCCACACGTATAGGTTTGATGAAAAATATTTTTTTCAGTTTCAGTTTTAAGTATGGGGAACCCCCTAAATTTATTGTTTTTTTTCTATGTTTGTGTCAAAACCTTAATGCGGTTTACATAATACATCTACTTACCAAGTTTCAACAGTATAGGTCTTATAGTTTCGGAAAAAAGTGGCTGTGACATACGGACGTACAGACAGACAGACAGACATGACGAATCTATAAGGGTTCCGTTTTTGCCATTTGGCTACGGAACCCTAAAAAGGTCTAAACTTGAATCAGGCTGAAACAATACGTTCGGTGTATCACGTAGACATTCGTATGTCTACGGTACATTTATGCAACACATTAAAAAAAACCTCAGTTTTAAACGAAATTTTTTGTAAACCTCAGCTTTGAGGACTTAGCCAAAGTCGTTCATATTGACCAACTGGGTCACCTTTCCAAGTATAGACCTATTGTTTGCTTCCAAGTATCCACATTGACATATAACTTATTTGTCGACTAACACATTTTTATAATGACGAAATTTTTTTAAGCCCCTGCTTTTGGTACTTAGCAAAAGTCGTTCATATTGACCAACCGAGTCACCTTTCCAAGTATAGACTTTGCTAGTGCTTTAGTTCCAAGTATCCACATTGACATATTACCTTATTTTGCTAGCCGAAGCCCGCGACTTCGTTCGTGTGGACTTTAGGACTCCGGAAAATGCTCATCAGGCTGAATAACTTTTGCTGACATTTTTATATTTCTTATAGTTAAGCTGGACCGTTACGGTTCTGCATCAGGTGTTCCATTTTGCAAAATCAATTATACCCTATATGTTGCCCAGGCGTAACATCGATATAACAAAAATGTTTCATTTGAATCCGTCCAGTATTTCCGGAGATTAACGTGTACAAACAGACATTTTTTTTAAATTCTTACTCTATTACTAAGTCTCAATCGCCCCAAATATTTTTTTGGAAATATATTCAATATACAGGCACTTCTTTTTCTGTTTTATTATATGTATAGATAGATTAGGTACATGCGCCTTTACGATACGACTTAATTTAGTAACTTAGTTTGTTTTTTATTCCACATCCATCTTGATTGCAATAACTCAGCCTGTGGAAAAGTGGCTGTGTTGTTTTGAATACTAATACAGTGCACTTGGCGTAAACAAGTTACTGTAACTTAGATAAATCGATCTTGACACGCTTTGGCCGTTACGAATGCTAACTGCGTCACTCGAACGGGAGAATAGTTTACAATTGTGGGTCAAGATTTTTGTATGGTTGTCTTCCTGAACAGAACCTATAGGGTACCAGGTATCGGTAGGTACGCAATAGGCTGACAAATATTAGAAAGGGATGACTAAGCGTCCATATGAGCAAATTTAAAAACCTTATACAAATGGTATGATTAGCAGTTTCATACATAATTGTATGCGGGTCAAGACTTTTGTATAGCTGTCTTCCTGTACAAAACCTTTACCAGGTGTAACCTCTTAACTTTTTAACTGCCTCCGTGGTGTAGATAGTGGTTAGAGCTCATACCCGGAGGTCGCGGGTTCGATTCCCGGCGGGGGCAACGACTTTGTGTTGTTGTCCTAGTTTGGTTAGGACATTGTAGGCTGATCACCTGATTGTCCGATAAGTAAAATGATCCGTGCTTCGGAGGGCACGTTAAGCCGTCGGTCCCGGTCACTGTCTTTGACATTGGTCGTTACCTAAAATCATGTCAGAGGCCTTTAAGGCGGTTTAAAAACTCTGACACTAGTGTTAGTCACTAACACACACGAGAAGAAGAAGAACCAGGTGTAGGTAGGTACTCATTAGGCTGACATAAGTATACTTGAATGGGACGACTCAACCAGTCAATATGAACTACTTTCCTTATGGGACCAAAAATTGACAAACAAATTGTATGGTTAGCAGTGCCATATGTAATTGCAACACTAATTTTATAAGAGAAAAAAAAGTACATACCAAGGATCGAGAAACTCCTTTATACTACCAACCTACCTAAACTACCCACCTACCCAATTTGGTAAAAATAAAACTATTTGAAATCGTATTAGATCCATTCAGTTTTTACCAAAATAATTCGTTAACACACTGCTTAGAGCACATGAAATAGTTTTTTTAATAGCCTGATGTTGTGTCCCACTGCTGGGCAAAGGCCTCCCCATTTCCTCTCCATCTATCTCTATCCCGAGCAATTAAGACTTAGAAATTCTCCTTGGGCCAGATAGCTACCTTCGGAAACAGGCAGGACAAAGAGATCGATCGTCGCACCGAAAACGCCTGGAAGAGCTTCTGGTTCATGAAAGCACTAATGAAGGGCAACCTCTCTCTATGTCTAAAGCGCAAACTCCTCGACATGTGTATCCTGCCCATTCTTACCTATATGAAATAGTTATCTAGTAAAAAACGAAACTATCCGGAAGATCCTAATTACATAGGTATCTTACAATGATAAAAACGCCCATTAGGTATAATATGTATATATTTTTTCTATTCATACTGGTAATATTTTTGCATTAGGTATCTACCTACGTGTTACCGGAAAATCATGATTTGCTGTTAACACGCACCTCTAAAAACGTGAATATGTTCTACTATATGGGTACTTTATTACTTAAGCAACCATAAAACACAATATTTTTTGTCATCAGTAAGTAGATAGTTTTAAAAAAAGGAAAATATTTTTGAATATAGGTATAAACCTTTCTTGTCTTGTGGTACTTGTGGCAGTCATATAAATATAACGCAGTAAAAATTCTAGGTCTATATGTAATATGAATACATAAATATACAATGTCCTTTTTAATTAACTACAAATATTTTAAGGGGTGGTTCAGTCCATCATTTTGAACAACTTTTCCCAATAAATGTATATCGAAATACGAAAAAAAATTTTCAGTTTCTCATACAAACCGAACTAGTCACGTGATATCAGTACTATGGAAAATGAAAATATTTTTTTCATATTTCGATATACATTTATTGGGAATAGTTGTTAGGAATGATGGACTGAATCACCCCTTAAAATATTTGTACTTAATTAAAAAGGACATTGTATACTCATAAAGTTACCTCTAACTTCATGAATATACCTATAGGCCTTCAAAAGTATAGGCACTCAATGACACTCGGGTACACATTCGTGGATATTTTACCGACTTTCAAAAAAGGAGGAGCTTTAATTCGTCGCGATCTTTTTTTTATGTACGTTCACCGATCATTCAGAGGCCATTACGACCTTTGACAACCTCCGTGGCGTAGTGGTCACCATGCTAGTCCGCCACCCAGAGGTCCCGGGTTCGATTCCAGGGCAAGTTGGAGAATAAACTTATCTATATATGTATTTGTTATAAAATATAGTATCGTTGAGTTAGTATCCCATAACACAAGTCTCGAACTTACTTTGGGGCTTGCTCAATCAGTATAATTTGTCCCTATATATTTATTACTAGCAGTCCATCCCGGCTTCGCCCGTGGTACATACATAGCCTATGTCACTCAGGGATAACATACCTATCCAACAGTGAAAGAATTTTTAAAATCGATCCAGTAGTTTCGGAGCCTATTCAATACAATCAAACAAACAAATCTTTCCTCTTTATAATATTAGTGTAGAAGTGTAGATTTATATTATTATTATTACCGATTTGGAAAATTCTTTTTGTTTGAATTAATTAATACTTGCGAGATGGTCCTATAAGTGGTTCTGTATTCGTCCTTGGTTTACTTTCTTTAAATATTTACTATTTCTCTTTTCCAGGGGCGCAGCATGGGAAGACGCCTTTTTGGACGTAGTTGGAATAGCAGAAGACACAGGGCGGTTCAAACACATATCAGTAGCACGATTCGCATCACGGACCCTCGACCATGAACTCGAAAAGAACACCAGAACTGTCATCCCTTTCTTCAGCTCCACCTTCATTCTCATGGGAATATTCTCCATCGTGACATGCATGATGGGCGACTGGGTCCGGTCTAAACCCTGGTTGGGTCTACTGGGAAACATATCGGCTGTGATGGCAACGGCTGCGGCTTTCGGCTTAGCTATTTATTTAGGAATCTCTTTCATTGGTATCAACTTGGCTGCGCCGTTTTTGATGATTGGTAAGTGAACCTTTTTTGAGGTTTAATGGAGAAATAAAATCCTTATTCAACCGAAAAGCTCACGATATTCTCACGTTCTTTACATTTCATATCATAACAAGCATACCAGCTTAGCAGTGGACCGATGTACAAAAAAAGAAGAAGTCATATATACAGGCTGTAAATCTGTAACTTTGCCATATTTTCGGACGATATCGATCATACTGAACAACTTTCCCCAAGGAACAGTTCCCATACTAAATCGATCAGCTGATTAGCAATTTCATAAGGGGAAACAAACAACCTGTATTTACTAGAAGACAAATATTTTTACGCTTTTTCAGGAATTGGTATCGACGACACGTTTGTTATGCTTGCGGCTTGGCGGCGTGCTTCACCGAAGCTGCCGGTGCCGGAGCGCATGGCCGTCATGCTGTCGGAGGCAGCTGTCTCTATCACCATCACCTCTGTCACGGATATGCTGTCCTTCTTCATCGGCATCTTCTCGCCGTTCCCGTCCGTGCAGATCTTCTGCATGTATTCAGGTATCCATTAGCACATTGCCTTAATCCGCTGAATGACAACAAATCAGACACCTTTTTCTAAACGTCAAAAAAATTGTCGAAACAGTTTCAACCATTTGGCTACAATTTTGCAACCGGCCGCCTGCCTTCTCGTCAGGCACCGTCATTGGAAATGCAGTTTAAGAGCCCGCTGTAATCTTTTTGCACGCTGGCAGCGGGCGCACGCACACAACGACATGCCGCTCACACACACAGAGCTACGTAGGCGACGTAAAGCGCGGTGTAGCGCGCTCGGCGATCGTTGATGTTTTTTGGTTAAATATACTGGTGGTACATTATGTTTTGGTGCAATAAAGATTTTCTAACTTACTAACTGGTATAAACTAATAGATATTATTCAAATTTTGGTAAAAGTTTTATTACATAGTAAATGCCATCCTAATTTAAATGCGAGTAATAATATATGAATATTAAATCCTTGTGTGCTTTGGATTAAGGTAAGTAAAAAATATTATGATAAAATAATATGATAAATCGTGAAGGTGATAATAATGGAGACTTCTATTCTTTAACTTATACCTTTAAACGAGCAACTCTTGTAGGTATATTTATTTATTTATATATTTATAAATTTCGATGATCTCGAAAACGGCTCTAACGATTTTGCTGAAAATTGGTATATGGGGGTTTTCGGCGGTAAATAATCGATCTAGATTAGTCTTATATTTGGAAAAACGCGTGTTTTCGAGTTTTCATGCGTTTTTCTTTTCACACAGAATATAGTCGCTAATTTTTCCGCACCGGCCGCCATCCGTTTGGCTCAGCGGTTAAGGATGCGGACCGCTAGAAAGAGTTATACAAGTTCGAATCCCACTCGGTGACTGTTAATGAGTACTTTTGTTTTTTTATGTTCAAGTTTATATATAATTTTTTACTTTGTATTGTTTTTAGACAAGTTTAAAATGTAGTTAATGTTTGATATGTAACCGAGCAAAGCTCGGTCACCCAGGTACTTTAGCAGAGTTGAGCACGCACATTATTTAATTTGTATAGAAACTTAAATAAGGCAAGTTTTAGCAAATTAGGTAGTGCAAAGTATTACTTATCATTGATTGTAAGCCATATTACTCCGTATTACTCTCTACATGGTGATTTTTCAATGGTTTTAGTGCCGAAAGCCACTTCATAAGGATCGTTATTAATACCTAAATAGCTAGTTAAAATAAAAATTCAGAAACAAAAAATCGTGAGATCAATTAGTAGTTCCACCACCTGGCCGGCCCGACAGAGTTCATCGAGCTCACGCGGCAGTTTTGGTCAGGCGTAACTACTATTAAGTATTACTTTTATTTAAAACTCTTAGATCTGTTGTAGCTAATAAGTATCACGATTTGTAAACAGTTTTGGCAGTTGTCATAAGTGTTGCTAAATTAATAAAACCTAAGTGGAAGTCGATTGATACAGTTGGTACGTTCGTACGGTCGGGTATCTGTGGCAAGTTGTAACGAACAGATATATATTTAAAAAATTGGCAGCACTAATTGACCGGTTGGTGAGAATTCATTCTGAATAAATAATGAAGGTAGAAATTAAATGTCTTTGGTGAAAATTTTTTTACAAGCTTTCTGGGGCATTGACGGTGGAGATAAACACGTGTCATGAAATCTATGCGAATCTTTTATTTAACACTACGTGGTCTCGATCAGAAGTCATTTTCGCAACATTTTTGTCTTGTCATACACAAATATGGATAGAAGAATTTTTTTACACGATGACATTTTTTTCCAAAACCAATGAAAAGTCAGCGTGTATATCGAATGAAAAGGAGTTTAGGGAGGTAGCACACGGTGAATTCTTTGGTAGCTATGCAGTCGCTGGTCATAAACCGATGGAGAATGTTGCGATGCAGTAGCGCGTTCATGAAACACACGACTGCATCGCTAGATTAGAAGTTGCCTTCCTTATTATCGAATAAAATAAATAAAACTGTAGAATTAAGAAAATTGGTATAATTTGTCTGAGTATACATTTAAAAAGTACACATACAAAACTGCTTGACAGGAAACGCTACTTTTGCTTCTGATTTTCGATGAAAATTATTGCAGAAAAGCCTCATGTTAGCACGCAAATCTGACTACCGTTTTAAACCTTGCGTGCTCAAAAGAATTATTTATAACATATAAACGGATTTCGATGAAATTTAGCACAATGATGAGAAATAGTGTCGCAAAGCTACTAGAAGTACAGAATTCCAGAAGAATTAGCAAGTTCTAAAATAATGTGGAATGTTCTAGAAGTTTATAGAATAATCCAGAATGATGAAGAATTAAAAAGAAGGTTGTGGAATGTTTGAGAATAATCCCGAGTTCACATCGGTCAACCAACACTAACATTCTAAGTCGGGGTGACGGAGGGTCAAGCACATGAATTTTCTAGAAATATGTATTCTCGTACCTTGGCAGGCGTATATAAAAGTGGTGAGATAACTTCAAAGAGATTTAACAAATATTATCGGCGCGTAACCTATACGACTTCAGCGACGAATTTTGGACTATGACTGCATGAAGACTTGGACAATGGACGTTTCGAAGACCATATTAGTGTGTCAATCTTTGGTTGCATAGTGAATAAATTCCCTAAGAAGAGTGTTGGCATTTTTTTCCAAATCTCAAACCCCACTTTCGTAACAATAGCTAGGATACTAATTGAAGGTACAAGCACGTATTAATTATAATATAGGGCTAATAGCTGCAGGAGTTTCATTAAACGACATTTAGACGGATCGATGATTTCCAGTAGTAATAATTTATGATAAAAATTTATCAACCGGTCTTACATTTTATTTTCCCAAATCTCATCGTCTCGCCTGATAATTTCAGTTTTAATTAACAAATCAAGTCCAGTCTAGAGACCAAACTGACAAACGTCTTGTCTAGTGACTTACTTAAGCTTACTTTTTGCCTTTTGCAGAATTAGTGGCACCATAGTATTTATTTTTCCGATTCACATTATCAACGTTCTATTTTTTAGCTCGTTTGCCGATTCTATTTTTTTTTTTAGTCTGCATCCTCCAACATAATCGGAGACTGTATTCTCCAAATTAAAGTTTTTACTAACAAGTTTTTGGAATAAAAATGAATTTAACTATTTTTTATTGATTTTTCAAAATTTGTTTCATCCTAAATTTGGGGTGTGGAGGACGGCATCCGGTGCCAGCACTCAGCTGCCGTGCTACACTCTTCAAATGAGTACGGCAAATTAAATATAAAAAATCTTTCAATAATTATGTTTGGTTACTTAGACGATATTAGTGAAATCGCATTTTCATGTAAACTGAATTTCTTAAAATGGCCGCTACATCGCGTCCCTTTCCACCGCGGAGCAGACAGTGCCTACGCATATGGCTTAGGGCCACACCAGCGCTGAACACCACCGCCCAGCAATGGAATGGGAGCAACATCTTCATTCCAGAAATATGTGGCAATTAGGGAGAACTTGATAAATTTTCTATTTCTTTTCAAGTTTGAAAAATTTATCCGATAGCCCATTATATTTACGACAGTAGTTCAACGACATAAATAAATTACTATAAGTAATCAAGTTTTCCAATGATCAAATCCTATCAGTCACTCTATGGTTTGCGCACGTCATCGCACAGTGACTACGAGGTCGGCGTTGGCGCAAAGAAATACGTCCTCTCGCTGTAAGCGCTGCGCGCGGACTGCCGTCGGGGAGTAAACCGCATCCTATTTAAATAAATTTTTATGCGATATGATTTTATTTTTTTACATTATTTAAAAAAATATAATTATGATGTGTTTGGCATATTTAAAAAGGGCATGAAATGGCGTTTGTAACGTTATTTTTATTTTTCTAAAATAGGAGCTCAAAACACAAATACAAGCGACTTTATTTACATCGATTTCGGCGAAAATTACGCGACTTGTTGATTTTTTTTCCTTGTGAATTTAAATAAAACAATGAAAAAAGCTTCACTCATGTCATAAAATACTTATTCAGCTATATTTGTGTATTTTTTTTACCGGGTGTTAATGATTAAATCATTTGAAAATCTCGAAAGCCCCGCCACGCGTCTTGCGAAATTTGGCAAAACGCACGTTAGATTCCAGTGAATTATACTAAAACAAGCAAGTTCATAGGCAAAATGGTTCACTCATGCTAAATAATATGATATTATCTTTCATAATATATAAATAAATTTAATGATAATCCTGTAGTTTTCTCAAAAACACGACACAAAGTTGAGTGAAATTTGTCAAATTTAATAGACGGCCTCTTAACCACGAGGTGTTTCGCTTGTTCCACAAAAATGATTATGATGATGATGACTCCATCTCTACCTGTGCTAATTGAAAGAGCGACTAAAGGAAAAAATAGGTACAACAATCCTAACTGCCTCCGTGGTGTAGTGGTTAGAGCATTTGGTTCATACCCGGAGGTCGCGGGTTCGATTCCCAGCGGGGGCAACGACTTTGTGTTGTTGTCCTAGTTTGGTTAGGACATTGCAGGCTGATCACCTGATTGTCTGATAAATAAGATGATCCGTGCTTCGGAGGGCACGTTAAGCCGTCGGTCCCGGTCACTGTCTTTGACATTGGTCGTTACCTAAAACCATGTCAGAGGCCATTAACACACACGATAAGAAGAAGGTACAACAATCCTAACTCTATGACTGAAACATCTTGTGCAACAACTGCATTTTCAAGGACGACGAACGGCGACCGTTTGTAAAACTTTTTGTACAAATGCATTCCTAAGGAAGGTTGACGTCAACCTATTGTAAAACTTAGGCCAAATCTTTTCGATAGGTAGCTTTTTCTTCTCCACTTGACATACATGTAATTTTTGGAGACATCGGATTAAAAAGTCACGTTTTCCTATTGCAGGTTTGGCAGTATGCTTCACGTTCGTATGGCATCTGACGTTCTTCGCTGGTTGCGTTGCCGTGTCAGGGTACCGAGAGAAACAGAACCGCCACACCATAACGTTTGCGAAAGTTTTGCCAGAATCTAGAGCCAGGAAAGGTACGTCACAGCAAACCCCCTTTCAGTTAAGCTTTGTATAATTTTATGTGTCTTACAGCAATACAAAAAGGCCACAATAGCAATACAAATCGCTAATCGAGAGACAATATACAAAATCTCTACTGGTTTAAAAATCAAATAAAAAGTTCGTTCCAATTTTAGCCGCGAAGTAACTTATGTAATCTGTGCCACCGAGCAGACAAGTAGTATCTCCCTCTGTTTAAAATCAGCAAAAAACATTTTCTTGTAACTATTGAACAATTGTTACAGAAGAAAGGTCATGGTTATACAGAGCATTCTGCAGCGGTGGCATCGACCCGGCCGACCCAGACAACCCAATAGACAACAAGGAGCATTGCATCATGGCGTTCTTCAAGACTACCATGGCAGATCTACTCAACAAACCCGCTGTGAAGGCTTTGGTAATAGTTGTATTCTTGGCGTACCTCGCTGGAGCGGGGTACGGCGTCACGAATCTCCAAGAAGGCCTGGAACGGAGGAAGCTGTCTAAAGAAGACTCGTACTCTGTGGAGTTCTTCGATCGAGAAGATCTCTATTACAGAGAATTTCCTTACAGAATTCAGGTAATATTCTTGAATTCGTCGTTCGCACTACATGGTACTACTCATCACATTTCGTTTACCAAATTATTTTTTTAATGATTTGACATAAAGAATCCTATGCATAGGTACTTAGGCAATAACCATTGATCACCAGATGACGTACATGTCTATACTGTAAATTAGTATTTTACCTCCGTAGGCTAGGGTGAGACCTCAGGCTGAGGCAATCGTGGACTGGGCCCATAACCTATTTATAAAACCAACTGTTCATAATATTCCTATTACTGAGCTGAGAAATAAATTACATTTAATTGAGATAATAATGTATTCAAATACCTATTATAAATTAAGTATACTTACATTGATTTTGTTTTCAGGTTGTGATAAGCGGTCAATACAATTACTCGGACCCCAAAGTACAAGACCAAGTGGAGGATTTAACGAAAAAACTGGAAAATACTTCGTACATATCAAATTCTTTGTACACCGAGTCTTGGCTCCGAACGTTCGTCGATTACGTGTCTAGGAACAACGACTATCTAAACGTCACCATTGAGAATGAACCCGATTTTATACACAATCTGAAAGAGGTATGTTTGTTTCCAAAGGTCGAAAATCAAGTCTAAAAATGTACCTAGCTATTTCGCGAAAAAAACTGGTAATAATACTGTAGCGTTGTAAACAGGAGCCGTTTACTGATACAGGGTCCCAAATTAACTTCTTTACTTCTTCAAAGTATCTAACTCTGGTATCTAACTATTTTACTCTGGCAACTATTTCTACACTTATTTTTGAGATATTACAGAAAGTATAAAAAAAGACTAAGAAAAGTGACTTTGGGCCCCTGAACCTGTAAGGGTTGGACCTTTATTGCCGCTCAGAACCGTCGTTTGCCAGAGCGAGAGAGAGCGACGGAATGCTTCAGCACGGCCGATTCTGAGCGACAGAAAAAGATAGCAGCTAAAAGTGCTGTTCCGTGTTACCAAATAAGTCCCAACTCTCATCATCAGATGAGAGTTGGGACTCATATATTAACACTATACAATATGTAACAAAAACCCTGTCCGATCCGTGAAGGTAACGTTGGGTAGCTTGTGTATGTTTCATTTATCGGTTTCTCCCATTCCTGAAATCACAAAAAAAAATCGACAGTTCCATACAAAATTAAATACCTACTGTTTTAAAATGTATGGAGCTGCAATTTTTTTTTTTTGTGATTTCAGGAATGGGAGAAACCGATAAATGGAACATATACAAGCTACCCAACATTACCTTCACGGATCGGACAGGGTTTTTGTTACATATTGTATATACTACGTAAATATATACTAACACTATTTAATCGCACACAAATTATTATTGAAAACATAAGTAGGGTCTGGCACTTCTCCGGCTCGTGGTCTATTACCTAATGTAATGTAACATGTAACTTTATTTACAGTTATGGCTGTTCCCTGCTAATCCGTTCTCCTTAGACGTCAAGTTCAATGAAGCCGGTGACCAGATCGTGGCGTCTAGATTTCTGATACAAGCCATCAACATCAGCGGAACCAACCACGAAAAGGAGATGGTCAAAGTTCTGAGGGACATTGTCAAGGAATCACCGCTAAACGCTTCTGTCTTCCATCCTTACTTCGTCTTCTTTGACCAGGTAAGCAATCAAACACAGTATTCCTACTTAATACCAAGTAACTATTTACAAATACATTTTTTCAATAGATACCTATGTTTTATAATGAAATATGTTGTATTGCTTTTTGTAGCTCATAATTTTCTCTGTTTATCCCTATAGTTGACTAGGAGAAAATGCTCTTAGCATTAAGTCCGCCATTTGTTAAAAGTATATTTGTACTTTGGAACAATAAAGTTTGATAAAATAAAATAAAATTAACTCATAAGTAGCGGAAGTCAAAGTTATATCAAGTCTTGACATCCATAGATTCTTATCAGCGACTACAGATCGTTACTAATATTTTTATTTCTCCTTTTCAGTTTGAGCTCGTAAAACCGACATCAATCCAGAATCTGTGCTACGGAGCACTCATGATGATGATCACGTCTTTCATATTCATCCCCAACATCCTGTGTTCGCTGTGGGTCGCCTTCAGCATCGTATCCATCGAGGTCGGCGTCGTCGGCTACATGGCTCTTTGGGACATCAACCTCGACTCCATATCCATGATAAACCTCATCATGTGCATAGGTTTCTCCGTGGACTTCACCGCTCATATCTGCTACGCATACATGTCATCCAAAGCAAAATCGCCCAACGAAAGAGTCAGCGAATGCCTGTACTCCTTAGGACTCCCAATAGTCCAAGGTTCGTTCAGTACAATCCTTGGTGTTGTAGCTTTACTCTTAGCTGACAGTTATATTTTCTCTGTATTCTTCAAAATGGTCTTCATGGTCATATTCTTCGGAGCGATGCACGGCCTCTTCCTCTTGCCAGTACTCCTTTCGCTATTTGGACCAGGGTCATGCACTAAGCAGGAAGACATCAAAATGGGCAAAGTAGAAAAGTTCCCCCATCCGTATTGCATACCTCACCCGCAGTTAGTTTTGAATGATCAAATATTTAATGGTAAAACTTTGAACCCCAATGGAGTATACAAAATTTATGGCGACGATAAGGACTTGGGTATCGGCACATCTGGCGAGGATACAAGTGAAAGCAGCTCCAACCAATCGCAGCGCAGACAAATGGAAGACGAAACTGGACGTAAAAAATACGAGGACGGGTGGAAAAGATCTAGCTACTGCCAGAGCAACAGCCAATTTCAGCCTCCGGGAGATTTAGACCTCTACGGGCATGAGATGGACAGGAACTGGCAAAGGCAAAGATATGAAGACAACTGCAGGGTTTTTGACAACTATCGTAAAGCTCCCAAATCACGAGATGACGAGTGGGTGTCAGCTCGGAAGTCGAGCGACACCGGGCCTCGCCGAGAAGGCACGTACAGGGTGATGCGGGCCCATTCCCACCACAACCTGCACAGACCCCGCGCCCCACGACGATCAAACTCGCACCAAAACCTCGAGCACTTAGACTACGTAGCAGAAATGAGATTCCCTTGACGAACACTATTACATGCTTTTAATTAAAAATATAATGTGCTCAATTTGTGGACCAAAGTATCGATACGTTCGTATCTTGAACGTAGTATAATCTATATAGAAGTGTATAAGGATTGTGTAAATAGTCAATCCTTGATAATTGTGTAGCATAGTCCAAGAAAATTAAAAGACGAGAAAAGAAAGAAAGAAAGAAAGTCTATTTATATTGGTTACTGATTTTTTGTATTTCATCTGCTAATTATATGCATACATACAGGGAAGTTTCTGTGTAAGGGTATTCATTATTTAATACAACAGTGTAGACAGTTCGAAAGTTCAACGATTAGTTCGTGCCACCAATAGGTCACTTGTCTTTTTTAGATAAAGGCAAGATTATGAGTTACATTTTCGATTGGCTGATTGAAATGATCAATATCTGAATGATCTCGCTCATCCAAGTATCTTTTCGGTCGCATCGTTGACTAAAGTGCTTCGACACGCATATTATCCTTGACGTCAAGCTAGCATTCTTAGGTCAAAGGCGGCATGGCCAATATAAACCAATAACTGATTGATGACACGAATTAAAAAATATGTATGAACATTTTTCTTTTAAACCTCCGACGCATAAAGAGGGTGCTAGAAGTTTGATGTGTCTATGGCATCGGAGCTCCTAAACAAATGGACCTATTTTAATGCGTTTTTTTTTTAATCAAAAGCCTTGTCTGTCTATGTGGTTCTTAACTATGCTTGATGGAAATCTGTTCAACTGTTATAGGGGTGACCGCTTGAAAGTCGGGGTTTTTTAATTTGCCTGGCACATAAACTAGTGTAAATAAACAAATATAGACAAAGAGTTAAATCGCTTGCTCGTATATATATAATTCTAGCTAGATTAAGTGAGTAAAATATTAGGTAGGAAAGATCAAAATTCGATGGCGCTAGCAAAAGTTCCCAGTTTTACACAGCCAATTAATATATTACGTATAATAAAAACAATGCAATGTTTTTCAATAATTTATTTAAAAAATAACTAGTTCCTACGGCGTATTTTGGGTCCATAACTTAAACTTTACTAGATATGTATGTACAATAGTATCTAAAGTATTGTTTTTATCGTTTATTTGTAACTATTACAAATAAATGTAATTTTAGTTATTTTATACTATGTTGAATTTTAGGACCCAACATATTTACATAATAATTTCGATTCAGTCTATATTAATATACTAAATAAAAGCATACAGTTTATGTACTTCTAAGGCATCTTGGAGTCTGATACAAATCTGGGTGTAGGTTATGTTCTATCAAATGTGTACATATAAGTGTGTTATACATAGGCTAATTTCTTGGTGTTTTATATAAAGCTTTAACGTTACCTGTCTAAAGTGGTTCACTGTAAATATTTATGTGATACTTGCTGCCATGTAAAAAATATCTATTTAGATCTGTAAAACAGAGTTTACACACTACGCTATGCGCTAGTTTTAATGTAAACCACGCATTGGCTTATCCCTGTCTCTATCACTCCAGAAAACATATTCCTTCCTTTTATTAACAGACTTACGTTACATTGAACAATTATCAACCAATGTGTTTTTTTTTTTTTGTTTGTACGCTTCTCGCAATGACTTATAGCTGTAATTCAGATCTTACAATAAAAATTCACACAGAATTTATTTTAGTGGGAATCCAGTCTTAATATAAGATTGAATTAAATGTAACGTGAAATAAACGTTATAAAATCAACAGGTGGGAGTTAGGTGAAATAATTTTTAATATTATTATTTTTTTACGTTATTATTAAATGGCGGGTCTATATATTATTCGCTCACCTTTATCATCCAATAAAATAGCGTGTAAACTCTGTATCTACTATATGTATTTACTTCTACCACTTCAGAAATACACATTCATTCATGCAATATAGGATAATCGCCATTGCATTTGTGGTATTAAGAGTTTTGTATGAATGAACTAATTTGTATGACCAGTAGGTCAAATCATGACTGATATTGTAAATATGATCTTGTTTTATGAAATAAAAAAGTTTTGATAAGAATTCTGTTTTTTTTTTATAATTCAAATTGAAATTGTAAGTTATCAAATAATTAACTGTAATAACTAATAAAACTACAACTAACTATAACTACCTAACTAAAATTAAAACAAAGCTTACAAAAAAATCGTAATTGTTTAAAATAAATCATCTTAGAAAATACTGGGTTAAGTGCTGATTATACCACTGATATATTTAAACGATAATACAAACTTTTTCACACAACAATAACAACCGGAATCAAAGAAGTTTGAATGGTGGGATTCAAATACATTTGGCATGTATCATGGAACTGACTCAAAATGGAGTCAAAATGCATTTCATTCCGAATTTTTAATACCAATCACACTTGTACCTTACTATTTCTATCTAAGTATAAGCATTCATTGATGAACTTAGTGTTAAAGTTCAAAAAATCAACCCAGAATGCTTATAAAGTATGGCAAAACCCTAAGTCGATGCACAAACAAAACACAAAACGTTGTAAATGCATACAAATTTGTATTCTACGATGTTTTGTCATGTACTTTGCGTAGTAAATCACTACAGAGTAATATGAGATCTCTAGATTCGTACCTTTCATAGAGATAATTTTGCAGAAGCGACAATTCTGATTGACCACTTTCACTTGGATTTGTTACAGTCTGTTCTAGCACACGTTTTATAACACTCGAGGAGTTGTAGCAGGTGACCTTTTTCATAAAGGAGTTTGCAAGGATGTCGAACGGCAAGCTGTCTGCGATCTGCTGTTTTGATGTATCTGGCAGTATAACATTCAGCTTTTCAACGAAATCTGGTCTCTGCAAAGAGATATAGTCATATTTAGATTGATATTGCTAACACAAGTCGATCTGGGTTGGTCACAATTTGGCTAGATTGCAGAGAACGCAAATGAGACTACTTGACCATGATAATACGGAGCATTGTCACTATCACGGTAATCCGCAATTTTCAATTGCCATATTTTTGTTGAACCCTAAAAATTTAAATGATAGCAGCACAGTAAGAGCGTTTACATACGGCTACAGAATATAAGTATTACAAACAGAACGGAATCTCCTAAAGTCCCGGATCTGGCCTTGTGGAGGCGACCAGGCGCCCGCAGCTGAACCCTCCACAAGACGAGAACGGGGGAGGTGCGAGGACGGGGAACGTGGACGCATATAGCGCGGGACTTTAGGAGATTCCATTCTGTATGTACTACTTGTATTAATTCTGTGACACGGCAGCGGTTTTCGCCGCTGCGGCGACGTGCGCTTGGATTTTGTCAGTATTTGTTACGCCGCGGATCCGTATAAATGCTAACAAAATCAAAGTGCGCGTAGACTTCGCTCGGACATATGCCACTTGCAAAGTTTTCATTTTTTATTAATAAAGTTGATTCCCCAAATTGTACTGTGTGTGGTACCCCTAAAGATGCAGCAATAGCTATTACAATGTGTACGAAATGAAAGGAAAAGACAGTTACTGTTGATCAGTCGGATTTTAAATAAATTTGAAATTGGCATTATCTATTGTTTTGTATCAGAGCCATCCTCGAATGGAGCGATTGCAGTATATAAATTAGCAGCGGCTGCGCATCAGTAACTCTCTTTAATTTAGACGAATATTAAAGGTAAGGTGACGATAAGGCTGTCATGTTTAAAAAAAACTAAAGCTTTAAAAAGTATAAATAAAAAAATGTCATGTCGAGGTCAAAAACCGCTGCCGTAAATGTTAACCTTCTTTAACATGTTTCGGTCTAGGAAACTACTAACCTCGGACAAACACGACGTAATCACATACGCCGTAGAATTGCTTCCAGACTCTTTTGTTTGTGTATGGCTATGCGCTGTAGGAACTTCGTCGGTTTGCATATCAACTGACTCGAGACAAACAATATTCGTTTGAACGTCTACATCCATACAAACGACACTATTTGTCTGCATTTCTGCATCAGTCCGTTGAATATCCGGCACTATTTCTTTAATAGGTTCTTGAATTTCTTTTATTTCTTCTACAATCTGTTTTTCTAGCTCTTTCTCTTTCACAACTCTTTTCGAGGCGTAGTCTGACAAAACCTTCTTTGCTATTTTTACTTTAGGGGCTTTTATACATAACCTATTCACTTCAAGTTCTGTCATCTTAGCCAAGTCACCAATTGTCACAATTTTTCCTTCTAGTTCCTTCAAGAACATTATCTTCGTCGCTGGAGAGGATAAATCGGAAGCAATAGCATCTATTGGATCTGTGCAGTCAACTAAGTCAGGACAAATTGGATCGGCATCGTTTAGATCACTCGTCTTAACTATTTCCGCTACTGGAGTTTCGTCCAAAGAAGTCATTTGAGTATCTTCTACGCTTACATTCTTCTCTGTGTCATCAAAACCTTCGACAGCTTTGTTTAGAACTGTGTCCAATTTAAAGGCGGTATCCAGTCTCTTCGGCGACTTCATGTTAGTGTGTGACCTAAGCTGTCTCTCTTGACGTTTCAGTGCAGAATTTTGAGGAGATCGAATGCCAACTGGTTCTATATACTTCTGCACAGATATAGTTGTAGACACTGGTGGATCGTGAAAACTAACTCGTTTTCTCTGAAAAGTAGTAAGGCAAAGTCAATAACTTTAACAAAGCTAACTTTGCAAAAGATAGTATACAAAATACTATAAGCTAGGTAGGAGTACCTACATAACACATGTTACAATCAATTCAATTCTTTACCTCCCTTAAACATTTGTAGTGCTGATCCAGCTCACTGCATAGTAAAACGCGTAGAAATATGTGACCATGTAATGTTTAATGATTTGCAACTTAGACCAGTTAAGTACGTCTGTAGTGTATAAATATAGGTAACTGAAAATAGATAAAGACGTTTACTTACTTTGCTAGCAGGCGAAACAGTAGCCTCGTCGGTAATTTCTGCTAACTTCCTCTTCAATATAGGAACAGAAGGACTGCTATCCGCTGTAGGCAAAGATCTCTTCAATTTCAAGAAATTTTCACTGCTTTCGTCATTTTCTTCCGAAGCCTCATTATTGTCACTGACAGAATTTATTAAAATCCGCAGGTTTCGTCTAGCCGGAGTAGTAGGACTACTTCTTTTAGGTTCTTCAGCATCAGATCTCTCAGAATTAATCAGAGTTTGCAATCTATCCGGCACACAAAGACCTAGCATTTGCGCCGCGCGGCCGCCAGCTCTGACTTGAGGCCTGTTTTTCTTTAAAGATAAACTTGAACTGGGACTAGTATTCGTATTAGTTGCACTAATCTCTTCTCTTGGAGGGGACTGATCTCGTTTGTCCGGAGATATCTTCTCTTCAGTGAAAATTTCGGGCGAGTCGCATTTTTCAAACGGTTCTCCATTACTTTGCACTGGTGAAGACAATTTGATCAAAACATAATCACTGCTGGTTTCCGGTGATGGCGAATTTTTATCTTTTACAGGGCTCATAGTTTTTATTGGGGATATCTCTAAAGTGTTATCTAAGAAATCTTGTTTTCTCTGAACGTCGTCTCTAAACGGTGAAGAGGCGTCATTATCTTTATCTGACACCGAAATATCTATGGTTTCAGCTATGGTTACATCAGTCTTATTTTCTTTGTCCAATTGAACTTGATCTTTCTCTTTCAGATCTTCTTTAGCTTCAACTGATTTGACTAAGGCACTATTGACTACACTTTCATTCGATTCAGCGTCGGTTTTGTTCATCTGCAATTCTACTAATTCTTCAGCATTGTTGGGTAGTGTATCAGCTTCTGCTAACGCCTGTGTTTCTGGTCCTACAACGCTATGATCTGTATCCAGTGAAATTATTGGTACATCATCCGAGATTACAACAATTTCATCAACAACATTACTGTCGAAAGGCTCTGTATCCATAGTTTCTGTCAGATCTTCGTGGCGAATATCTTCAGCAGTTTTATTTTTTGATATCTCTATATCCTCTTTACTTTCTTCCTTATTGTCGTTAAATGATATATTTTGACTGTGTGCGTCTAGTAAATTTTGTGTGTGTGTTTCAGATGTATTCTTTGTAAGTGAATGAACACTCTCTAAAACAACAGACACTTTTTTTAGAATTGGTTTAGCTGATTTGACAGATATGGTTGTGACTGTCGAATCTTGAGAACTTTCAATTATATCCTCAGAGCAAGGAGCATCTTCTATAGAATCGAAACTTCGATCTTGTTTTGCTTCTTTTATTTGTAGGGATGTAGCTTCATTTTTAGACTTGTCCTTTTCTGACTCGACTCTGCATTTTTCTTTTTTCTTATCTTGTTTTACCGGGGTGTTGGCGTCAGATTTAGATTTGTTCATTTTCTCAGATGAATTGGTTCTTTTATTGTTGTTTGCGGAGTTCAAATTCTTTCGAGTCAACCTTTTTTCTGGTTTAGCTTTTAAAAATGGATGTCCTTCAACCATATCTATTGCCAATTGACTTTCAATTCTAGATTTCTTTGCGCTTTTTTTACAGGATGAAGCTTGTGAATCTTTTTTCTTTACTGCTTTTGGTGTTGACACTTTTTTGTCTTTTTCACTTGTTTCAAAAGTCTTTTCTTCTTCTTTATCTTTACTTTTAACAATTTCAGTAGGAACTTCCTTCTCTTCATTGATTTCCTTTGCAGAGTCTATTGGTATCACATCATCGTCTTGACTGGGGATAATTTTTTCTTCCGGAACGTTTTTAGCTACTGCATCATCATTTACAGGTGTTTGGTCAGCTTCTTTTAAATCAATTTTAACATTTTCAGTTTTTGTTTCAACATTTGAAACAGTTAAATCTTTATTTGATGGCAACGTTTCTATGTTTGAAGTTGGTTCAGTGCTGATTGCGTCACCAGACAATGCTGTAACATTTTCTTCTTCTGATTGACTTTGGGACATTTCTGCATCACCCTGACTTTGTGCAAAAGAATTTCTTCGCTTTTTCAATCCAAATAATACAGAGTCATCGAACTTTTTCGGTTTTCGTTTAACGCGAGATAGTCTTTCTGCACTGAGTTGTGATGTAGCAGAATCAGTCATATTAGTAATATTCAATTCTTTCGATACAGGAGTTTTTGGTACATTCTCTATTTGATTTAGACTTTCTGACACATCTTTCCCGTTCGATGGTAAGGAAGATTTTTCAATTAGATTTCTCACGTTTCTAAATACTCTATCTTTTAAAGCTACTCGTGGAGATTTAACGTCTTTAATAGCCATTTGTTTCATGGTTTTTGGATTGTCATCAACTGATTTCTCTTTTACGACGTCAACTTTAAGTGTACTTTCAGAGAAAATATTTTCTATTATTTTGGGCACGACATCTGAACTAGGCATGAACTTAAGAATAGTTGAAGGTTCATCGCTAGTTTTTGAATTCGACTTGCTGCTATTTGTTGTAGAGGTGTCCTGGGAGTCTGCCTTCCATGTTGCCATTTTAAATTCGTCTTGAGATTGAGATAGGTCTTGATAAAGGGCTGGAATATCTTCTCTTTTTCGTTGCAACTTTTCCTTTTGGTTTTCTGTCAATTTTCTAGGATTAAATTTCCAATTAGACTTTACTACGACATACTCTTCCCCATTTTCAACAACAGTATTTACAATACTGGCTTCTCTCTTTTTAACTTTTCGAGTTATAGCCTTAGGAGTTATAGATGTGTTTGGACTAGTAAAATTATTTTTATCATTCTGAAGCTTAGTATTATAAGCTTTTGTAACAACTTTTGGATCCAAATCATCTATGGTGTTTTTGATGGTAGAATAAAAATAAGCATTTTCATATTTGTCGTCTTTGATAACACTTAGACATGTATTTAATAAAGATATTAATTCTTTTATGTCTTTTTCTTTCGTAGTTTTTGCATACTTTGTTAGTTCTAATATTATTGTTCGTCGTAACTCCAAAGAGTTAGATTTTTTTACGAAAAGTTCTATATTTTTGTGGAGTTGCTCAATAAAGTGTCTTAAACCAATGACAGTCTGAAAAAAAATTGCAATGTATTAGTCAAAACCTAGCACTCTTGTTAACTTATTGTATTGTGTTTATATATTCATTGCATTACTTACATCAGGTGATTGTTCATTCACAAGGGTTAGTAATTTTATTGTAGTAATCACTGAATATTTTGAGGCAGTGTCATTTGAAATATCAGCTAATTTACTTGTTAACAGATTAAGGGTGTCCACAAGAACAAGAAGTGTGTTTTCTATATTTTCATAGTCTTCCACCTTAGATAAAGCGTTCATCATCATATGTATGTCTTCTTGAATATTACTTTCTGAAAGAAATATTATTTCATAACCCATATTGTCTAAATAAAATTAAGTAGTTTTAAGTTCAATTGGTGCAGTATCATATTACTAAAGAATCGTCAAAGCATCTACAAAAGTGACAAGCCATACCCAAGTTGCCTCATTTTAAGTAATAAATGTCATTAAGTTGAATTCCCTGATTTCTAGCCTTAAAAAATCAGGTTACAATATAACTTAATTTAGACAGAAACAAAACTGTTGCATTGTCAAACTAGCATAATATAAAAAATAAAAAACCCACTAGAAAACAATAAAACTAAAAAATACGAGATGTATTTGTATATTTAATATAAGTATTTAACAAAAAGTTAAAAGATTTGGAAAAATGTTAGAAAATTACCCAAATGCAATAATTTTGTTGTGAAGTCATTTATGTCTCATTGTTATTACGATGATCAATAGACAGGCACCATTGTCACCAAGATTACAATGAGCGGGTCTTAGGTAGAGTCTTAGCTTGGTCATCTTTATGCAGAATTACTTACGAATGCCTTTTCTAATCATTTACTGCATTATCAAAAATAACTCAAAAACATAATTTGGGTCTTTTACAAAAAAAATATACACATTCTTTACAAGATCAGGCAGAATATTGAGTTAATTTGATCTTGCATGGAGTCATTTTTAACTGACTTTCAAATAAGGAGGTTATCAATTCGTCGCGATTTTTTTATGTATGTGATTATTCTAAAGCGCTTGGAACGATTTGGGATATTCTTTTTTCGTTTGAAAGGGTATTCATTCTTGTCAGGTGGTCTCACAATTTTTTTATCAAAATCGGGAAGTTCCTACAAGGTCAAAGTCAAAGTCAAATTCATTTATTTATCTTTGGATTTTGTATCACTTGATAATTGTCACTTTTTTCCTTTCGATTTCTTATAAGGTAAATGTTGACGTCAGATCATTTACTTATAGCTAAGTTTACTGCCGCTTCCAAAGCGCAAGTACAGAAGAAACGGTAACAAACTGTACTGCAGCATTTTCTCCAATAACGTCAACTTACAATTATACTGGTATTAAAATTAGATATGTGGACTGAGAATACATTGTTATGTCATAATTATTAATTAAGCATGATGTCAAGTTTAAAATTAATGTCAATTTGTAAATTATGTACTAAAACATGTACAGAATGTTCTTAAATTATGACATTTGTGAATGTACAAATACAAACCTTTAAGAGGGACCCGCGCCATGCTCAAGCCAGACATTTTTGTCTCTAAGGTACTCAACGGTTCCGTAATAAGCTTTATCACAGAGTACTTTCTTAACATAAACTTTAAATTTTCTATCTGGCATACTAAGAACCGATTCTGGCAATTTATTATAAAACTTTATACAGTTTCCCATAAACGACTTACTTACTGTTTTCAGCCTATAGGACGGAGTAAATAAATCATTTATATTACGTAAGTTTCTATCCGTAACATCACCCACTTTATTAAACAAGGCAATATTACTCCTTACATACATTATATTTTCAAATATGTACTGGGACGGTACAGTAAGTATATCAATTTTCTTTAAAAAATCTCTTAGGGAGTATCTTGATCCTAAACCGTAAATAAAACGAATTGCCCTTTTTTGCAAAATAAAAATAGTCTGTATATCAGCTGCACTCCCCCATAGAAGAATCCCATAAGACATCAGACTATGAAAGTAACTAAAGTAAACTAGTCTAGCAGTTGCCACATCTGTCAATTGTCTGATTCTCCTAATAGCGTAAGCCGCTGAGCTAAGCCTATTAGCGAGTTTAGAGATATGGGCACCCCATTGAAGTTTTGAATCTATTGTGATTCCCAAGAAAGTAGTATTTTCAACGAGATCTAATTTTTGACCGTTCAGTAGCACATCAACATTGGCTTGCCTCACGTTAGGAAGACTAAATCTAATGCATTGGGTCTTGTTTGCATTTAACATAAGGTTATTGGCTGAAAACCAGTTAGAAATGGCCGTCAAGGTGTTATTCACCGAAGTAGCATCTTCGCTATGACGGTCTATTTCAAAAATAAGAGACGTGTCATCGGCGAACAACACAATGCCAGCTTGTTTCTCAACCGCGTAAGGCAAATCATTGACGTACACTAAGAAGAGGAACGGTCCCAGGATAGAACCTTGAGGTACTCCCATTTTAACAAGAGATCCGTTTGACTTTATGCCATTTATGTCAACAGTCTGAAGCCTATCCGTTAAATATGATTGAATGAGGTTTATTGATTTATCGTCAAAACCGTACTGACGGAATTTGAGCAAAAGTGTCGAATGATCTACGCAGTCAAACGCTTTTGAGAGATCGCAAAAAGAACCGATCGCAAAAAGAACCGATTGCATCGTTCTTGTTTTCCCATGCGTTGTAAATTTGAGTAACGAGCGCTACCCCCGCATCAGTAGTCGATTTCCCTCCAGTAAAACCAAACTGCTGGCTATGAAAAAGGTTATGGGTGATAAAGTGATGTTGCATTTGATTAAGCATTATCTTTTCAAACATTTTGCTCAAAACTGGCAGAATCGATATAGGTCTATAATTGCCAGGATTTGTTCTTACCTCCTTTTTAAATAAAGGAATCAATTTACTGCATTTCATTAAAAAGCACTACGAAAAGCAGAGCCTTGGGGTTAGTATTTTTTTTACCTGCATTATCGTTAATTTGTATAATTCCATAGAAATGTCATAGTATTAATCCATTCAGCAAAGAACCCAAACTATATTTGCTAAGATACAAAACTTGTAATACTCACGATCGTCCTTGATTAACTTTAATTTCAAGATCGCTAGTGATACATTTAACGCGAAAACTTTGTTTTCCTCTGTGATGGTCATGGATTTGACTAATTCCGATATTTCTCCATCAATAACTGTGTTGTTGTTTGTGTACGCAAAAGTGTACAGATTATACCATGCTGAAGACGCCATTCCTGGCTGAAAGATGAAATAAAAACTTAATAGCTACTAAATTATACACGGTGATTTTCACAGGTTTTGAAGCCGAAGGCCCCTTCATTAGGTTCGTTAGTAAGAGCTAATTAGCTAATCAAAATAAAAATCCTGAAACAAAAAATGTTTAATAAAATTCGAAAGTAAAATCGTGAGATCAATTAGTAGTATAGCCACTAGGCGCCGACAGCCGACCGGCCGCAGTTCATCGAGGTCACGCGGCAATTTTAGACGGGCGTGACTACCTACGTGATCTCGATCGAAAATCATTTTTAAAACATTTTTATCATAAATAGGATTAGGTATGTAGGTAATATGGATAGAAGTATTTATTTACTATACTAATTTTTTTTTCAAAACCAATGAAAAGTCAGCGTGTAGACAAATAATTAACGTTTAGAGGCTTATTCAGCTATTCGTTTCTTATACGTTATACAGTACAAACAAATAAACATTAGTTGTATGAAGACAAAAGTCGGTGCATATAAAATAAATTAGTTTTATTTCTAGAATTAAATTTTAAATAAATTCAAAATATATTTTTTATTTGCATTTTAAATCTATATCTATTCTATACATATAATAAAACAGTAAAAAAAGTGTGTCTGTACATTAAATATATTTCCAAAAAAAATATTGGGGGCGATGGAGACGTAGTAATAGAGTAAGAATTTTAAAAAAAAGTCTGTCTGTTTGTCTGTATGTCTGTTTGTCTGTTTGTACACGCTAATCTCCGGAAATACTGGACGGATTCGAATGAAACTTTTTTTGTTATATAGCTATTAAGCCTGGGCAACATATAGGGTATAAATGATTTTGGAAAATGGAACGCCTGATGCAGAACCATAATGGTCCAGCTAAACTATAAGAGATATAAAAATGCCGCCTTAGTAAAAGTTGTTCAGCCTGATGAGCATTTTCCAGAGACATAAAGTCCACGCGAACAAAGTCCCGGGCTTCGGCTAGTTAATTTATATAGTAAACTAATATGTATCTAAAAAGGAACTTTAAATAAAAAAAACCTCACTCATAGTTAAAATAATATTCATTACTTCCTCATATTATCATAGTTATGATATGATATAACAAATACTTAACTTACCTCTGTAAATTTGTTAATATTTTGTAAAGGCCACAGCAAGATGCTATTCAGGTTCAAGGAATCCGGTTTGACGTTCTCATGGACAGACTGTGCTAGAGCCGTCCACATCACTAGTGTATTGTTGTTTGGTGATAAATTCTTCAACAACCAGTCTACTAAATGATTAACAGTACTCATGTTTCCATTTGTAATGTAATTCGTCAAAGTTTTTGCCTTATTTATGCAGCCTATACTATCATTTCTGAAATATACATAACATAATTTAATAACTTAGTTTAAACTTAATTTGTATTATAAATGACTCATATTCATTTCAATAAATAGGTAAATACATACTTATTGTAAAGGTTATTTGATATTGGCCCCAAAATAATTGACAAAATTTTGTATATTGGTCCCTCGTTTTCTTTCAAAGTGGTAAGAAGACACATAATTTTGTTGTTTTCATTTGCAAACATAGAAAATATCAAGTTAAGAATTAAGTTTGCTAACTTATTTTTGTCTACATTATCTGTAGCACACTTGTCAGTATCCTGTAACATAAAAATAAAAGTTAAGAAACATTCAAATTTTAAATTGCAAGTAACGTAATACAAATAATTTTTAACATTATGACAACCATTCACAAGGTGGTCTGACGACCTGACGACAAAGTCGCTGGAACGCGCTGGATGCAGGCCGCTCTAGGCGCGGACTGGATGGACTATGTCCAGAAGTGGACATTATGCAGTTGAGATGATGGTGATGAATACAAATAATAATAAATAAATACCCCTTTTTCATGGCCTAGTTTCTATGGCCCGTTTCTTATTTTCTTGGCGGCTAAGAGCTTTTTTCCGTAGCTTTAGTTTTGATATGTACCCATTTCTCTTATTACTTTTAATTATTATTACTATTGCATGAATACCCAAATTACAGATAAAATCTAGTTTGGGTATTATTGTACCAACTTAAGAAAACAACCATAAATATGTGTCTCTCGTTCTTTAGTTCTAATATAATCATCCATGTCCCTCGCAACGCTATCCTCCACTCGAGATACAGGTTTATTCCTAGTTCGATGGTGGGCTGCCGAGTGATCGAACCTTTCGATGTGATGTAACTGAATAACATGTATTGATAGATATGTAAGATGTAATTCACTTTGTATAACAATCTCTATGTAGTACTAGAACTTAAGAGACAACAATAAAGTTTTTTTTATTTATTTTATTTATTTACTAGGGATCTCTATTTGCTATGATCTTTTGCTTCAACAACACTCATTATTCTAGGTACTTTCATTCAATTTTTTTTTCTCTCATTTAACTTGATATGAGCAATATTGTATTGTATGAATAAAAAAACTTAATTTGGGTTGCTGGAATTATTTAAAAAAGACTAACCTGTGTCAAATTCTCCAACACTGACAGCAACTCATTAAATATGTCTCTTCGGACATTATTCTCAGGCAACTCTCCAATAGTCAACACAAAAGATTTCCACAGACATTGTACCTGATGTAATGTTACACCCACCCCATCATCCGCTGCTATTATAATACATTTTCGGAGGCAGTACGCAAAGTTATTCCAGTGACACACCAACAACTGGGTATTCATAAATTTTCCATTCAATCTCGGCAAAGAACAACATCCCGTGCAGTCCAAATGACCAGCAATATCCACAAAGGCTTCAACACACAACTTCTTCGTTTTATTAGAGATCATTCCAGGTACAAAAGTAGCTTTTGGTGTTGCAATATTTTTACCAAAGCAAAAGTTCAAGAATGGGATAAATGCAACATCAATGAATTTATCCATTTTGGTCTGAAATTTCCGAATTAAATGCCACCAAGTGTTTAACTTCGCAATGGCAGTTTCCTCTACTTTGGCATTGTTTGAATGGAGAGGTATAATCAATAGTTTTAGCCTCTTTGATATGTAAACCTCATTTGTTTCATTATGGAAGTTGTCGATGAGCACTTCCCAGCATTTGAAGGCTCTGCATCGGTTTGGAACATCCATTTTAAATGCAACTTCTACTACTGGTAACAGAGCATTAATGGGGCTTCCTTGAGTATGACTGCGTGTTATCTGATTTTTTAGCAGTTTTATGAAAACAATCCACAGTCTATGCCAATAAGGATTTCCTGCTTCTAGAAGGCTTTTCATGATAAGAGGATACCTGAAGTAAGGAAAATAAAAAATTGTTATACTATCTTGAAAGATTGTTATAGTGAGAACAGAACACTCATCTATTACTTTATTGGATTCGCAATGTGTGCATTTTAGTGGTGTTTTTTATTTTTATTTTAGTATTCTTTGGTTTACAGAAGTTAAATCTAAACAACACATGTTTATAGTAAGAACTAAAATCGCTATTAGATGATGTTGTAAGTAAAGACTCAAATATTAATAATTTTGATGAACTGAATGATTAAGCATCTGTGACATAATACCACAGAAGAATACAGAAGTCTCACAATAAATAAATTCAAAGAAATATCTACTCAATGTGGTTAGCGATAGCTCGCCTACACCTTTTCTTTTAGTAGATACTAAGATATCCAATGCAAGCCAATTTGATTGCCATACCTTGATTTGATTGAGAGAATGCCATACGGCATTAGGTCCGCCACTTGTACTTTTTTTATTGTGCAAATAAGTTTAAATAAATAAATACTCTGAACAAACGATTTATAACTGGATTTCCCATTTCGGAATGTTCGCCGCGCGCATTGTAATAATGTAGGTATATTTTCGATACCTAAACAGGGAGTGTAGGCCAAATCCTCTGGCTGCTCTTGCCAAGTATGGCTCTGGTAGTACAGAGAGCATCATGCTCCTGCAGTGGAGACTAAAAACCCCGATGATGATGACGATGATGAAACGAGGAGTGACACAGGCCTGATAATACTTACTTTTTGGGGTTATAAATACAAGCAAACAAAGCCTCCCAATGAGGATTGTCTGAATAATCGAAATGCTGAAGCTCCTCAGCTAACAACTCTAATGCTTCAAAATGCTTCAAATAATTCAATCCATGTAACTCTGAACTTAATATTGCTGGTATTAGCTTTACAAACCAAACTTTCAAATTATCCTTGACAAATATTAATTTCTTTTCGGGCGGCAGTATCTTTAGCAATCTGGCCAATATACCACAGGGCTGAAAAACATAAAATACAGTCAGTGGGTCACAGTTCAAATTTAAAAGGCAACACTCACTTCTTTGACTTTTATATATTTTGGTTTTCAAAGACTGAAAATGCTAGAATCAGCAGGAGCATTCAAATGCAAATAGGCATCAGGGACTAATTAGATTATGATGGAAATGTATGCTACTTTTCCACTATGAAATGTTAAAATCAACAATAATTATGCTTACCAACAATCTGATTTCTATGGGTATTCTCTGATGACTGTAGAGATGAAAAAGCTCAATCAACTCCATAGCATGAGAAGTAGCAACTGCTATCAGTGTCTCGTCAGGATATGACAACAGGGTTTCAAAGCATAATGCTTGCAATGCCTCTGCTTTGCTAAATAGAGCTGTAGTCTTCATAATATGCATTATTGCTAAAGCTGATGGCAAGAGGTCTGGCACATTAGTGTATTGGGTGGCCTGAAATAGAACAAAATAATTTGCTATTGGATTAAAAAGGGTTGATATCAGGTGGTCGTAAGACTATAGCTAAATGGTTTAAACTGTTCGGATATTTCATCTTGATTTCTTATCATTAGTATAATATTATTACTATCACATGCCTATTTTTTGTATTATTTTTGTTTGATAATGGTGCCACCCAAAGGTAGACATTAGGTCAATAGATCCTGGAGATAAAATTTAACCTTTGCATACCAGTGTTTGTTAATGTTACCGTGCCCCCAATGCAAGCCTAATAAAAATAGTACAATTTGGACCACTTTTACTGTCAATGGCATCTCAATCATGTAACTGTTTTGCAAGTAAAGAGGTTGATGGTACTTAACCCGTGACGCGTACCATGTCCTAACGTAGGCGCTAACGTAAATCCGAGCGAAACGTCCCATAGCCTGACCTAGGCCATAACGCAGTCCGTTCTCTTTGGTATTTTTTTCCATCACTCTAATTTGATTGGTGCACTCAAAAATAATATTACTACGAATAGGAACTCTCCTTCTATCGATTTGAATTTTTTTAGCCAATGACAATCAAGAAATATTTGTATAACGAGAACATATTCATGAGTGAAGTGCGACACGAAACAATTCCGCGCCATTACTGCTTGTTGTTTGAATTCGGGTGCTTAATGAAATATTTAAATAATTTGATAGGTGATTTTTTGTGCTATAGTAGTGAAATTATACTCATTCGTCGTCGTGTAATTTATTGGACTTCATGTTATTGAAAAAGATTTAAATGAAGTATGTGTGAATTTAGTACAAATAAATGTGTAAGTTGTGAATGGCGCCAAAAAAATCCTCATCTTTAAAAGATTGGTGTCTAAAAGGATCAATCAGGTATTTTACAGTATATGAATTTACTTTCATCTTTTTGCGCGTTTCCTAACCTTTTTTTACATATACAATTCATCAAATATAATTATACAGTTTAAGTACAAATTTTCTGAGCAAGATCCTCAGAAGATATTAAGAAGAGGATTGCTATTGCAAAAAGTACATTTAAGAGTAAAAAATACATATTTTGTTCTGGTATTAAAGAAAGTTTACGTAAAAGATTTATTAAAACATTTATATGGAGCACTGCCTTGTATGGATGTGAAACGTGGACGATGACCAAAAAGGATAGAGATAGATTAGAAGCATTTGAAATGTGGTGCTGGAGGAGAATGAAAAAAATAAGTTGGACAGAAAAAATTACAAATGAGAAGGTATTAGAGGATGTGAGAGAGAAAAGACAAATAATACAAATTATAGAAAATAGAAGAGGCAAAATGTTCGGTCATCTACTACGCCACGATGCATTCTTAAAACAATAATGGAAGGAAAAATAGAAGGAAAGAGAGGAGTAGGAAAACCCAGAAGGAAATTTATAGACCAAATAAAAGAAAAATTAAAAGTGAAAACATATAAAGAGGTTATGAACTTAGCGGAAGGAAGAGAGACATGGAAAGCACTCCACCGACAAGAGCCCAGCTCTTAAATATAAGAAGAAGAAGAAGAAGTACAAATTTAGTTTTTCCACGAAAAATCGGGAGAAATTGCAATGTATGGGACATTTCGCATATGCAACGGTTATGGGCCGCGGATGTGTGACGGGTTAAAAAGTTAGGTAACTTTTTTAAATAGATGAGTCTAAGAGTTCTTCAAAATACTTACTTTTATTCTTTTCATAATAGATGATATGATTGCCAGGGCGTTACTAGTATACGTCTTGTTATCCTTCATGTTATGGGCACACACTGCTAGCACTCTTTCTATGATGGGAACAGGCAATGGTGTGTCACTGTCCAGTATGTTTTGAATGTTCCTGTATTTCTGGGTCCTCACAATTGGCGTGTCGAAATTATTATCCTCCAGGACATCCAGAATCTTAATAAGTTCAGTACCCATGTCTTCAGGCATAACTGAAACTGGTACATTTATATTATGTAAATATTAAGTATAATCAATGTAAACTAGTGTTGGGGCCTAAACTAACAAAAATATAAAATAACCTAAGTAAAAATCTTGAATGCAGACAATTACTGGTTCTAAAATGGGGTATTATGGTCATTCGGCATTTTAATCAGGAATCATTAAATCACACCTTACTTCTCTTAAAAGCGTTTTAAATACTAGGAGGTAAGCTATGATAAGAATAGAACCTAAAAATACAGAATATTATGAATTAGAGAAAATTGGGCAATTGAAGGTCTTTCGGCGTCGAGTTCTTCTGTCAACTCGTCAATCCACTTTTTCATCAAGCCAATTCATACAAAATACAACAACACAAATCAAAAGATAACCTACCTCTTATTTTACTGCTGCTTTTTTAAGCATATGAAACTAGTTTTATTCAATGTTATACTTATGCTTTTTCAATTTGATTTCGCACCAACAACCAACATTTTGATTTTATATTTTTGACGTTTGCGGTTTGGTTCGTTTGAGTTTGACGTTTACCACATTTCTGGCGCGAATAAATCTGACATTTTACTTTTTAAACATCTTGCCATGCCAACCTCGGTAGCAAGCTAAAGGGTTCCCACCTCTAAATATTTACTTTCGTACTTGTTTTATATTATTTTATACCATGCTCTAACCCACGGAAGTATACGAAGTCAATAGGTAAAATTCCGTGCTCTAACTTAACTTTTTTTTTTTAATAGCCTATATAGTGCCTCAGTGTTGGCCAAATGAAGGGTAACCTTCATGTCCGTAGATCCAGCGGGACCCTATGCCTGATTGAATTAAGACCTTTTAAGTCTAATTAGTATCCTTTTCTACCTATTGTATTTATTTAAATATCCACCTAGGTGTATTCACTGTAAAATAAAAAAAATCTTCTTCATACAGTCAGCGGGGTCCTTTTGCCGAATATAGGGTTATTGATGTTTAAGATATATTTTTCATGAGCCTTTTATTTCTACCTTCAGGTTTATGTACTATTATTTTGCTACCCCAACAGATTTCCCTAAAAATAGGCAAAATGAGTCCTTTACTTCCAGCGGGGCCCTTCGTGAATTGAAGGCGTACAGAATAATAAAATACATTTTCGTGGAGCCTTTTATTTCTACCTTTCAAAAGTTGTATTTTTTTAAACAAGAAGAAAATAGTTTACGAGATATTTACGAAAAAAGTTTTGAACTAAGCGGACAGTCAGCTGGGTCCTTTGCTTTTTAGTAATAATAATAACTGTCTACAGTGGTAACAAACTTAACAGCGACTGAGCACACATTGTTATTTCAATAATAAGAATTATTGTTATTACATTATTATGAATTATTTATAACGTCTTCCTTGAAAGAATCGCACGTCACTCGATTTTAACCCCCGTCAAAAAGAGGTTGTGATGTGTAAGATAATTTATTTCAATCTCTTTCTTAATCGGTCAAAAATTCGCTTTCTAAGGCCACAGAATTAAAAAAAGTATTACCTAGAGTATGAATGCTACGTTTCCTTAATGTTAGTTCCGTACCTACGTAAATTAAAACGTAGTTATTATATTATCTTTGATATAAAATTGACTACTTACCTACCTAATGTTACTATAAATACCGAAGTATTTTTAATAGATTTTTCAACACACTTGCTCATAAAGTGGCTTTATGGTCACCGCAATTAGGCACATAATGACACCCATAATTAGAGATGGGCGGTGGGTATATACCCAATCTACCCATTTGGGAATATACCCGGTAGATTGGGTAAATACCCGGTAAATACCCGTATCTACCCATTTGGTGGGTAGATTGAATTTTATGAGTAATTAATTCGCAATTCGTATCCGAAAGTGTGTACAAGCGCTGTAATATGCTTAAAATGCAGGTAGACGTCAAATCTGACATTAAAGTATATGAAACCACCATACTAATCATACTTTGAAAGTAGCCTCTTTGATTTATTATCATTTTTTTGCTGGGAGGTGCGCAAAGACATACTTATAAGTGTTTCAATGAGCAATCTGACATCAAATGCGATGTCAATATATGAACACCCTCATACATATATAGAGAGTACGTATCTTTGCTTGCTCATACAAAAGCCAAAACTAAGGATGTCGGGGTTGGTCGCGGAACAAAAGATATTCGTATCGATGAGTTCTTCGATCCCCCATCAACTTTTTATAACATTTCACGCAATATAGTATGCCGGGTATTTACCCGTATCTACCCGTTGTATGGGAACATACAAATTGACAGGTCTAAGTTCATATTTTTTTCTGGCAAATGTTTGTAGACCTAATTACATAGTAAAATTATCAATCAGACATCAAATGCGATACCAATATACGAGCACCCTCATACATATATAGAGAGTATGTATTTTTGATTGCTCATACAAGAGCCAAAACTACTGATTTCGGGGCTGGTCGCGGAACAAAAGATATTCGTATCAACGAGTTCTTTGATCATCCATCAACTTATTATAACATTTCCCGCAAAATAGTATGCCGGGTATTTACCCGTATCTACCCGTTGTATGGGAACATATAAATTGACGGGTCTAAGTTCATATTTTTTGCTGGCAAATGTTTGTAGACCTAATTATATAGAAAAATGATCAATCAGACATTAAATGCGATGCCAATATACGAGCACCCTCATACATATATAGAGAGTACGTATCTTTGACTGCTAATTTAAGAGCCAAAACTACTGATTTCGGGGTTGGTCTCGGAACAAAAGATATTCGTTTAGACGAGTTCTTCGATCCCCCATCAACTTGTCATAACATTTCCCACAAAATAGTATGCCGGGTATTTACCCGTATCTACCCGTTGTATGAAAACATACAAATTGACAGGTCTAACTTTATATTTTTTGCTGGCAAATATTTGTAGACCTAACTAGATGTTAAAATGTGCAATCAGACATCAAATGCGATGTCAATATACGAGCACCCTCATACATGTATAGAGAGTACGTATCTTTGACTGCTAATTTAAGAGCCAAAACTACTGATTTCGGGGTTTGTCTCGAAACAAAAGATATTAGTTTAGACGAGTTCTTTGATCCCCAATCAACTAGTCATAACATTTCCCACAAAATAGTATGCCGGGCATTTACCCGTATCTACCCGTTGTATGGGAACATACAAATTGACAGGTCTAACTTTATATTTTTTGCTGGCAAATATTTGTAGGCCTAACTAGATGTTAAAATGTGCAATCAGACATCAAATGCGATGTCAATATACGAGCACCCTCATACAAGTATAGAGATTAGGTATTTTTGACTGCTAATTTAAGAGCCAAAACTACTGATTTCGGGGTTAGTCTCGGAACAAAACATATTCGTTTAGACGAGTTCTTCGATCCCCCATCAACTTGTCATAACATTTCCCACGAAATAGTATGCCGGGTATTTACCCGTATCTACCCGTTGTATGGGAACATACAAATTGACAGGTCTAACTTTATATTTTTTGCTGGCAAATATTTGTAGACCCAACTAGATGTTAAAATGTGCAATCAGACATCAAATGCGATTTCAATATACGAGCACCCTCATACATATATAGAGAGTACGTATCTTTGACTGCTAATTTAAGAGCCAAAACTACTGATTTCGGGGTTGGTCTCGGAACAAAAGATATTCGTTTAGACGAGTTCTTCGATCCCCCATCAACTTGTCATAACATTTCCCACAAAATAGTATGCCGGGTATTTACCCGTATCTACCCGTTGTATGGGAACATACAAATTGACAGGTCTAAGTTCATATTTTTTGCTGGCAAATATTTGTAGGCCTAACTAGATGTTAAAATGTGCAATCAGACATCAAATGCGATGTCAATATACGAGCACCCTCATACAAGTATAGAGATTAGGTATCTTTGACTGCTAATTTAAGAGCCAAAACTACTGATTTCGGGGTTGGTCTCGGAACAAAAGATATTCGTTTAGACGAGTTCTTCGATCCCCCATCAACTTGTCATAACATTTCCCACGAAATAGTATGCCGGGTATTTACCCGTATCTACCCGTTGTATGGGAACATACAAATTGACAGGTCTAACTTTATATTTTTTGCTGGCAAATATTTGTAGACCTAACTAGATGTTAAAATGTGCAATCAGACATCAAATGCGATGTCAATATACGAGCACCCTCATACAAGTATAGAGATTAGGTATCTTTGACTGCTAATTTAAGAGCCAAAACTATTGATTTCGGGGTTGGTCTCGGAACAAAAGATATTCGTTTAGACGAGTTCTTCGATCCCCCATCAACTTGTCATAACATTTCCCACAAAATAGTATGCCGGGTATTTACCCGTATCTACCCGTTGTATGGAAACATACAAATTAACAGGTCTAAGATTACACTTTTTGCTGGCAAACGTAAGTAGACCTAGTAAGATGTTAAAATGAGCAATAAGAGATCAAATGCGATGCCAATATACGAGCACCCTCATACATATATAGTGAGTACGTATTTTGACTGCTAATTTAAGAGCCAAAACTACTGATTTCGGGGTTGGTCTAGGAACAAAAGTTATTCGTTTAGATGAGTTCTTCGATCCCCCATCAACTTGTCATAACATTTCCCATAAAATAGTATGCCGGGTATTTACCCGTATCTACCCGTTGTATGGAAACATACAAATTGACAATTCCAACTTTATATTTTTTGCTGGCAAATATTTGTAGACCTAACTAGATGTTAAAATGTGCAATCAGACATCAAATGCGATGTCAATATACGAGCACCCTCATACAAGTATAGAGATTAGGTATCTTTGACTGCTAATTTAAGAGCCAAAACTACTGATTTCGGGGTTGGTCTCGGAGCAAAAGTTATTCGTTTAGACGAGTTCTTCGATCCCCCATCATTTTGTCATAACATTTCCCACGAAATAGTATGCCGGGTATTTACCCGTATCTACCCGTTGTATGGGAACATACAAATTGACAGGTCTAACTTTATATTTTTTGCTGGCAAATATTTGTAGACCTAACTAGATGTTAAAATGTGCAATCAGACATTAAATGCGATGTCAATATACGAGCACCCTCATACATATATAGAGAGTACGTATCTTTGACTGCTAATTTAAGAGCCAAAACTACTGATTTCGGGGTTTGTCTCGGAACAAAAGATATTCGTTTAGACGAATTCTTCGATCCCCCATCAACTTGTCATAACATTTCCCACAAAATAGTATGCAGGGTATTTACCCGTATCTACCCGTTGTATGAGAACATACAAATTGACAGGTCGAACTTAATATTTTTTGCTGGCAAATATTTGTAGACCTAACTAGATGTTAAAATGTGCAATCAGACATCAAATGCGATGTCAATGTACGAGCACCCTCATACAAGTATAGAGATTAGGTATCTTTGACTGCTAATTTAAGAGCCAAAACTACTGATTTCGGGGTTTGTCTCGGAACAAAAGATATCCGTTTAGACGAGTTCTTCGATCCCCCATCAACTTGTCATAACATTTCCCACGAAATAGTATGCCGGGTATTCACCCGTATCTACCCGTTGTATGGGAACATACAAATTGACAATTCTAACTTTATATTTTTTGCCTGCAAATATTTGTAGACCTAACTAGATGTTAAAATGTGTAATCAGACATCAAATGCGATGTCAATATACGAGCACCCTCATACAAGTATAGAGATTAGGTATCTTTGACTGCTAATTTAAGAGCCAAAACTACTGATTTCGGTGTTTGTCTTGGAACAAAAGATATTCGTTTAGACAAGTTCTTCGATACCCCATTAACTTGTCATAACATTTCCCACGAAATAGTATGCCGGGTATTTACCCGTATCTACCCGTTGTATGGGAACATACAAATTGACAGGTCTAACTTTATATTTTTTTGCTGGCAAATATTTGTAGACCTAACTAAATGTTAAAATGTGCAATCAGACATCAAATGCGATGTCAATATACGAGCACCCTCATACATGTATAGAGATTAGGTATCTTTGTCTGCTAATTTAAGAGCCAAAACTACTGATTTCGGGGTTGGTCTCGGAACAAAAGATATTCGTTTAGACGAGTTCTTCGATCCCCCATCAACTTGTCATAACATTTCCCACAAAATAGTATGCCGGGTATTTACCCGTATCTACCCGTTGTATGGGAACATACAAATTGACAGGTCTAACTTTATATTTTTTGCTGGCAAATATTTGTAGACCTAACTAGATGTTAAAATGTGCAATCAGACATCAAATGCGATGTCAATGTACGAGCACCCTCATACAAGTATAGAGATTAGGTATCTTTGACTGCTAATTTAAGAGCCAAAACTACTGATTTCGGGGTTTGTCTCGGAACAAAAGATATTCGTTTAGACGAGTTCTTCGATCTTCCATCAACTTGTCATAACATTTCCCACGAAATAGTATGCCGGGTATTTACCCGTATCTACCCGTTGTATGGGAACATACAAATTGACAATTCTAACTTTATATTTTTTGCCTGCAAATATTTGTAGACCTAACTTGATGTTAAAATGTGTAATCAGACATCAAATGCGATGTCAATATACGAGCACCCTCATACAAGTATAGAGATTAGGTATCTTTGACTGCTAATTTAAAAGCCAAAACTACTGATTTCGGTGTTTGTCTTGGAACAAAAGATATTCGTTTAGACAAGTTCTTCGATACCCCATTAACTTGTCATAACATTTCCCACGAAATAGTATGCCGGGTATTTACCCGTATCTACCCGTTGTATGGGAACATACAAATTGACAGGTCTAACTTTATATTTTTTTGCTGGCAAATATTTGTAGACCTAACTAGATGTTAAAATGTGCAATCAGACATCAAATGCGATGTCAATATACGAGCACCCTCATACAAGTACAGAGATTAGGTATCTTTGACTGCTAATTTAAGAGCCAAAACTACTGATTTCGGGGTTGGTCTCGGAACAAAAGATATTCGTTTAGATGAGTTCTTCGATCCCCCAGCAACTTGTCATAACATTTCCCTCGAAATAGTATGCCGGGTATTTACCCGTATCTACCCGTTGTATGGGAACATACAAATTGACAGGTCTAACTTTATATTTTTTGCTGGCAAATATTTGTAGACCTAACTAGATGTTAAAATGTGCAATCAGACATCAAATGCGATGTCAATATACGAGCACCCTCATACATGTATAGAGATTAGGTATCTTTGACTGCTAATTTAAGAGCCAAAACTACTGATTTCGGGGTTGGTCTGGGAACAAAAGTTATTCGTTTAGACGAGTTCTTCGATCCCCCATCAACTTGTCATAACATTTCCCACGAAATAGTATGCCGGGTATTTACCCGTATCTACCCGTTGTATGGGAACATACAAATTGACAGGTCTAACTTTATATTTTTTGCTGGCAAATATTTGTAGACCTAATTAGATGTTAAAATAAGCAATCAGTCATCAAATGCGATGTCAATATATGAGCACCCTCATACATGTATATAGAGTAGGTATCTTTGACTGCTCATGCAAGAGCCAAAACTACTGATTTCGGGGTTGGTCTCGGAACAAAAGATATTCGTATAGATGAGTTCTTCGATCCTCTATCAACTTGTTATAACATTTTCCACAAAATAGAATGCCGGGTATTTACCCGTATCTACCCGTTATATGGGAACATACAAATTGACAGGTCTATGTTTACATTTTTGCTGGCAAACGTAAGTAGACCTAGTTATATGTTAAAATAAGCAATCAGATGACAAATAAGATGTCATCTGTATATTTTATATGGATAGCATCAGTGATTTTAATCTTTGTTATTTTTTCTGTTAGAGATATTCATTGTTTTATACATTATATAACCTTTTTGTACATTTCTACACATAAATAGTGGACTCACACAAATTTTTAAATAAATATTCCAATCTATCCACCCAAACGGGTAGATACGGGTATATACCCGGTGCATATCGGGTAAATACCCAAGCGTGGGTAAATACCCGGGTAGATGCCCATCTCTACCCATAATCAAACTGTGACTTTTTCATTGCTATAACTCACTAGTGAGTTATAGTTTTTTTTTTTTTTTTTTATTGGTTGAGTTCATGGAATTGTATGTACTTGCGTTGAGTTGCTTTGTTCTTATTAAAAAAGTTTTTATTCAAAAAAAAAGATCATGTTCAATAGAACAAACAAATTAATGTTCCTTTTGCTTGCTTATTTCATGCAACTTCTTATTTAAATAGATAATTTTAACTCGTACGTGTCTAATAAATAAAACTTTCACTCAAGTATAACTTTTGTTTTCTCCGTAATAAAAGAAAACTTTAAATTCCCCATTTTGTACGTGGCAGAATAGGCGCAAATCTTATGCGCGAAAAAAAAAAACTTATCTCTTTAGTCTGTGGCTGATCGCAATGCGCGCGCATAGGAAAACTGATTAATTGTTCCCGCCCGAAACATTTTTTACAACTCGTTTTCACTGTTGAAATTATAGTTATTTATTAATTAAAATGTCTACAAGTACTAGTTACGAAGAAAATGATTTATTGTACACCGCCCGATACAAGATGTGAAGCCCTTAACGTTGTAGAAAGTTTATTACCTGAAAACTCCAAGGAAAAATATCTATTAGCGTACCTACCAAAATTTCATAAAATGGCAAAACAGCAAGAATACGCGTTCTTTTTCAGAAAATGTGTTCATGGCGTACTTTAAAGAATTATCTTCTAAGTACAAACCTAGCTTTTTGTGGTGTTTATACTCAATGTTATAAAGTACAGTCCGAACAAAGAATGGAGTGGACTTAAAAACATACTCTAATTTGTAAGCTTATCTAAAGAGACTATCCGATGGATTTAGAAGCAAGAAATCAAAGGTTTAATCGTCTGACGATATTGAAAAAATTATAAAAGATTCCTACTGACGAAACACCAAGTACATACAATGATCGGATTTCACCTACCTACACGAATAATGAGCCATCTCAAATTACAATAGAACATGAAGTTTTTCAATACATAATCTATCTATTGTGACCGCTATGTCATCAAAAACAGTTAATTATAATTTTACTAACTGCATATTTACTAATTGTGTCTCTAAATAAACTTTTTATCTACTAAATAAAATGAGTTTTTATTGTTATTTTATTCACAAGTGTGTTGAAAAACGTCGTATGATACACGTGTGTATTGATGATTACCGTCCTTGGCTCTCTTAAGACCCTCGCCTACGGCTCGGGTCTCAATGGCGCCGCGGCGGTAATCACCAACGTTACACACTAGTACCATAATGTACTATTTCCATGCCAGTCTAGGAAGAAAGAAATAACCGGCCTAGTGCGAATCAGATTCGCGCACAAAGGGTTCCGTACCATTAGGTATCTATAAAAAATCTGTATAAATAAAATGTCTGGGAGCCCCCTTAAATATTTATTTTATTTTGTTTTAAGTATTTGTTGTTATAGCGGCAACAGGAATACATAATTTGTAAAAATTGAAAATGGAAATCTAGCTAGTCTAGCTATCGCGGTTCTTGAGATACAGCCTGGTGACAGACAGACGGACAGACGGACAGACGGACAGACGGACAGACGGACAAACGGACTGACGGACTGACGGAAAGATGGACTGACGGACAGACGGACAGACGGACAGACGGACAGACGGACAGACGGACAGAAAGCAGTCCTTAGTAATATCACATGAGTATATTCTTGTATATTTATTTATAATATATTTCTGTGATCTCGAAAACGGCTCTAACGATTTCGCTGAAAATTGGTATATGGGGGTTTTCGGGGGTAAACAATCGATCTAGATTAGTCTTATGTTTGGGAAAACGCGTGTTTTCGAGTTTTCATGCGTTTTTTTTCCCACGCAAAATATGATCGCTAATTTCGTCGCGCCGGCTGCCATCCATTTTGGCTCAGCGGTTTATAATGCGGACCGCCAGAAAGTGTGTTACGGGTTCGAATCCCACTCGGTGACTTACTTTTGTTTTTTTTATGTTCAAATTTACATATAACTTTTTATTATGTATTGTTTTTAGTTCAAGTTAAAAAAAATGTAGTTATTGTTTGAAATGTAACCGAGCAAAGCTCATAAATAAATAGGGACAAATTAAACTGATTGAGCTAGCCCCCAAGGAAGTTCGAGACTTGTGTTATGGGATACTATATTTTATAACAAATACATATGTAGATAAACATCCAAGATCCAGGACAACTTGAAAAGGCCATTTTCCAACTTGCCCTGACCAGGAATCGAACCCGGGACCCCTGGGTGGCGGAATAGCATGGTGACCACTACGCCACGGAGGTCGAGTAATAATATACTACGTACAGTAATATGGTCCCGTTTTTAGCCTTTGGGTACGGAACCCTAAAAAACTAAATGTAGGTAGGTATCAGTGGCGGATCTGAGTAGGCTAATTTTGGGGCGCATTTTGGGGGATGGCAAATTTATTTCGTGCATTGCGATCGAGAAGATAGAAGGGCGCTTTTGTAATTATATTTCAGTGATTCGTACGCAGCTTAGGGGCGGCAAATATAAATAGCCTTCTGGCGACAAATGTGTAAATCCGCTACTGTAGGTACTTACCTAATGCTTCTGTTCCCGCGCAGATCAATCAAAGAAGCCTTTTTTCCACGTTCTCGCCTTGGAATCTATTACAGCCCAGGGCTCTATCTGCTTAGAGCCGGAAGCACAAAAATGCTCTGTCTGCCTATTAGGGATAAAAGACGTGATAACTACTTACTCATCTCCGATCAGCTCAATGAGTTCAGATATGTTTGATCGTGTGTTTGTATGGGAAGAAGATGGGAAAAGTTTTACCCTATGGGAAGGGAACTCGCTTTTTAAACCTCCTACAAAAACGAGGGGTGTTATAAGATTGACTTGTCTCTGCTGTTTCTGTATATCTGTATGTCTATGTGTCTGTCATCGTAGCGCCTAAAGGAAAGGGCCGATTTTGATGCGGTTTTATTTTGTATGAATGCTAACTCGATCGAGGTGGTTTGAGCTATGTTTGATTGAAATCGGTTCAGCAGTTTAAAAGTTATGGGGGCGAACTATTTAAAGTCGGGATTTTTTAAATTATAGCTTTATAAGTAAGTATGTTTCTTGGGAATCTTGGGATATCATGTTATCAGTGTATAATGAACTGAACTTAATCTGAAATGTAAACGTATTGAATTGAAGTAAGTATATTACTTATTACAGTGCAAAAATCGTACACTAAATAATATTTTTAACCCCCGATAAAAAGAAGGGAGTTTTAAGTTTGACGTGCCTGTGTCTGTGTCGGTTTTTTGTTTGAAAGCTAACTTGACCGAGATGGTTCCTGGCTATGTTTGATGGGAATCAGTTAAGCGGTTCAAAAGTTATTGGTGTGGTTCAAAAACGGTTGAATTTCGGGACTTTTTATAATTTGCCTAGCAAATAAACTTGTTAAAGAAAAGATATGTTGTCTGCTAAAACGATACTTTCCTTTACCTAATTAGGTGGAAATGGACAACCCGAATTTCTAAATCCAAATGCTTACATACGTAGGTATTTTAATTATATGAAACAGAACCAGCAGTGAGAGATTCCAACTTATGCTTAGCTCGTTTTTTCCAGAGCTGGTGTGTTTAACAAAGTTTGTACATCTATGCAACAACAAAAAACTGCTTTCGAAGTTCGCGTGTGAACCACGAGTCGGCGCGGGCGTAAGTACACACATTTCTCTGGTTATAATCTATTGCATCTCTTCGTCGCTACGCTGCTGTGCACACACGAGCGAGGTGCCGCGGACAGCGCGCTCACAAGTTAGCTCATACGTCTACTGTCGATTGCATCGGTCGCTTGTCGTACTCGTATGTCCGCGCCATCCGTGCCGAGCATAACAAACACCTCGAACGAAACACTAACAATTCCATATGTGAATGGGACGTGCAAACGTGTGGTAATGGTTATGTGTCCAAACGCTCCCGAGGATATCAGTGTTCAGTGCGCAAAATATCATCGTAAAGACTCCAGCTTTTAAGTGATATTCGTAGTGATGCCGGGACACGCAGGGAGCCCATATTGGGCCGCTGTCGATTTTGATAGCGAGGGTGACGACGTGCAGACGCCACCGCCGAACCAGCGAGTCTACTTGGATCCTTGGGACAACGAAGCTTATGGAATGCTTCAGGCAGAAACAGCAGATTCCAGCCAAGGAGAAAACTTAAACTCGTTCGCCGGTGAACCAGTGAGCGCTAGTTTTTACTACGTTCCAACCAAAACTTATGATTCAGCTGAAGATGCTCCTTCTCCACCAAGGAGGAATGTAACTCCTCCAGAAGAAATAATCGCTCCTGATTACCCTGTCTATGGCAGAAAATTATCCAGAGCAATGATTACAGACATGTACAACGATATGGCTATTTATGGAGACCGACCGATGCGTGAGTTTGTGCTTACACTAATTAGAAAACACCTCATCTGTGACCATATCTAAAACAACATTGTTATTATATTGTAAAATGTATCCCAAGAAAGCCAGCGCGTTACTAAGTCACAGCATTTTCTACCTCTTAATTAATTGACTAAGTATTTTCTAATTTATGTTTCAAATGTTAACTTCCGACTAACAAATTCTATAACAGTATCAGAATGTTAATGACTTTCTTAACCGCAATCTGAGATTAAATTGACTTCCTTATCTTTATTCTTGGTTTCGTTTTTTTTATTAAATTTTCTCATTTCTTCATAAATCAATATAACCTACTTATTTATTTACTCTATTTGATTGGTCCACTCCTGTTTATACATCTCACCTGTACATACACGAGTGTTTTTTCCACTTCTATTCTAAATAACAAAGTTTTCTATTTCATCTTAGGACATTCCTGATTGCATATTCTTTAGCTGCGTTGCCGCGGAGCAGTCATAATCGGTTTTCCTTCCTTTCTTAATATATATATTAAGTTTAACATATTATGTTTTTAAGTGGCATTAAATTTAACACCAGATGTGTATTCTGTATATTTTGGCGCCCCGGGCTCTTTACTAATTTGTCATCCCATAAGTTATACTCACGAATAAATCTTTTATAAATTAATTACATTTCTAATGTCTTTATACTGTATGCTGGAATTGCTGGAGCAATAGCCAGCAGATTTTTGTGACTTATGGCCACTGGATAATGGATGATTTTCATATTATACAAGGTAATTACTACTTGCGCGATAATGAAAAACATCTGTTAATAATTATTATATAGGTATGTGTAATACCCACAACTGTAAAAAAGGGTGGCTTAACACCGTTATCAACATTTTGTGGCATGAACCTTTTGATCATAGGTTTATCACTGCCTTCATATGATAAGAAAAATCTTCATTAAGTTTATAAAGTAAAAATATTTCCAGGTGAACGCAGAAGATCGATGTATATTGAAGAGCCAGTATACGCACCGCATCCTGTTTTGTATGAACCTCTCTATGGTCCTATACCACCTCCACCAGGGTATATGCCTCCACCGCCACGATCCCGTATGTCTTTGCCCCACCATCCCGAATACATGATGGCTAATCTTGGTTACGGAAAACACAGAAGACATTCCAGGTATGTCTTAAAAAATCAATAGTGGCGGTAGCTTCTCGTTAATACACCTATCCTATGCAGCATGCAAAAAAGATAAAGGAAGACATTTAAATAACAGCATGCCCTAGAGGCAAAAATTACCATTCTTTTAGATGTTAATCTTTCCCGGTCAGACGTTTAGTTACCTATTACATTGTTACCTTTAATTTTATTCGACATGTGAGAATCTGTTTGTATTAAAATAAACAAACTTTTCTCGTACAGTAATAAAACAAATAGCAATGTTTTACAATTATGCACTTTCAATAAATATTATGTTGATTCTTATTCAGTTGTGTATCGTTAACAAACTTTATGACTTGGTCATTTATTACGGCACTATCTTACTATTCATATAAACATACAATATTATTATTAGGAACTGTAAACCTACTTATTTGCTTAGGTACATTTTTACTTGCTTCAACATTAATTAGGAGTGCGCATTATTAGCGCTCTCGCAAGTAAAGCGACACTGGGCGTGGTCCGCACTTGGATGAGTGCCCACAAGTGCCAAAAATGTTTATTTTGTGTAAGTACTTATATCAGTCTTTCTTTTAGGTCTACTTCTAGTAGGAATAATTTTTACTTATTGAAGTGGACTAATTACATTTGCGTGTTATCTAGTGGGGAAAGTAGGTAGGTACTTTATATGCAAATTTGATGTAATTGAACTGTTTAGTATTCATGCAGTACACAGTGGCAAAATCGTCTTCGGCAACTTTGACGATGACCTAAAGGTGAATCATCTTTGAAATCCTTTGAATGTGGCTTCTGACTTATGTCAATTTTCTTCCGATTAGTCATTTATGTAAAACGAAACTTTTTTTGTTGCATGTATTGAAATAACTATCTTATTTGTGATACTGAGTTAGTCTCGAATCTTAAATGCAAATAGTATATATAGAAACTCGTCTAAAACGCAACTCGGAACTTGTTTATTCATAAGATTTCTACTTATCAATAGCTGAGATGCTAAAAGCGAACGTAAAGATATACTTACATAAACATCTTGAGACAAAATTAGTAATTGATTCTAAACCACATGCTATTCACATAGATAGGTATTTTAAGAAGGTAGTAAAGGTACTTAGTTGCCGGAAAACCGCTCATGAAAAGATGTAATTTTGTGATAAAAGCACGTTACGCACGACGATCCCAACAAATTGACGGGGCAACAACAGACATTTTCCTCTAATGAGATGAAGAGACATCGCTCACGGAAAATATTGTGGCTACGATTTCTACACTTGTCTCTGCGTAATGATAGGCACTCACCGGCAAAGTAATTATTACGGAGACGATCCCCGTAATCTGTCATTAAAGGACGCTTGCACTTTCATTGTTAAGTGAAATTTTAGCAAAACCATGTGAATTTACGAACCGTTTACCGAATTGCCTATTCAATACTCTATTGTTGCTTTGTTTATTGAGCATCTTATTCAGTTTTATTCGTATCTAGTAAAGTGTTTGCGTGCAAATGTATGTAAACTTTTGTCGTGTTCGTTCACAAATAAGTGTTTTTAGCTTGAATGCAGGTTCTCATTCCCATCACAAAGCGCGTGACGCTAACTTCCACGGAAAGCAGTAGTGGCAAAAACGCTAACGTCTTGTGGCGTGCCAAGAAGCGTTATTTGTATTATAATAACAACATACGTCGTGTGAACGTGCACCACTTTTTGCTTACTATAAATGAAAGTTCCACCTGTGAGAATATAGCTCGTTTCTTGTTATTTAGAATCTCTTGGTCTTCACATTGACCCTAGAGGTGACCAAAACAAACATGCTTTTAACTGAAACCTTAGTTCCTAAACCATAACAACATATGGTACATTACGCGACTTGAGTAAAATCCCTACCAACCTAGGTACCTACTTAACTCAAATATTTTTGTATTATTGATGATTATTCTTCAAGAAGGATGCGTTTGTTCAAGTTACTTTACACTTTTTTGTTTCTATTATTTTAATATCTCTAATCGTTTAATCAGGCTGACGCTCTTTAATGTAAATGAGCATGTAAATACTTGCAAAATTTATTGATTTATTCTGTTTCAATATGATTTTTGCCAAAACTAAACAAACAAGAAAGCTCCAGTCTCGACGAAATCGCTCATACGCTTTCTATTTTTAAACGAGATGGACTTTCAATAAAGTTAACTTTGTGAAAAGTAAGTTTTGTATCACTTTGGTACCACTTATAAATTCTGTTTTGTATAAATATTGTGCCACTTACCAGACATAATATATTCGAATAGACTCAGAAAAGTGGTGCTTCAATTTCAATGAATCTTTAATACTTAACTACTGCAAATAGCACCACGATGAAAGGTTGCGTAATTACGAGTAAGTAAGTAGAAGTGGGTACTGCTGCTGCAAGGGTATGGTCCGGAACTATGTTTTTTTCACTTAAACACAAGAGCTATTATATTCTAATATGGTCTTACTTTCTAGACAACAAAAATTACGTGAGCATAACTTTATGGAGTTTAACGGATAAGTAGAAAGTCGTGATAGGACAAAATGGTTGTACCTAGGTACCTACTGGACGAAATGGCGCGAAATGTCTGCCATCAAGTAGTGTGATTGTTATCTAATCGGCGGCTCATGATCGTCACTGACACGGATGAAAGATTGTATAATCCGTTACATATTCTCTTCAAATGCAAATTTTATTGATTTAAGTGTGTTATGTTTGATGAGATTCCATTTTTTTAGTGGTTTGTCTATTTAGATAATTCATGGATATACTGCATCTCTGTGTAGCAGATCAATAAAAGTTGGCTCACGTATAAGAGCTACCATAACATTCACAAACCTTAAAAAAGAACTTATTTTTATTTCAACATTAATAAGGCAAGTTTCATTAGTTGCATAAGTAACTATCGCTTTAAAATAACTACGTAGCTTTGTAGACACATAAATCATAAGAACACAAAGAGTGTTTAGCATTGGCACTCAAGCACTGACTCAACAAGAGATTCGTTTTCAAACACTTATCTGGGGTAGCAAATGGCGTTTCTGAAGCGTATATACAAGCGATGAGCCCTAGGTAAAAATTGTAAAGGAAGCAAAAGTTACTATTATTTTTAAGACAAAAAAATTGCTTTACCTACTTATTAGGTATCGTTAATAAATTTTAGAAATTCTTGATATATTATTACATTTTTAAATATTAGGTTGGGGAAAAAGTTTATTCGCATATAGTACTTACTTTGGGGCTAGCTCAATCAGTGTAATTTGTCCCTATATATTTATTTATTTATTTATTTATTATTTATTTATGAACTTGTAATAAGACCACTTTGGCTATACTATTTGTACCTGGCTGGTTTTGGTATCATTTAAAAGTTTAAATTTTAAAGAAGATAATTCCAAATTCAAATTAGGAAAATGCGTGATATTCATTTGTTTTTCTTACCGTCAAGATTAGTGAATCTAATGAAGAAATTAGATACATTTTAAAATTTTAGTACCAAAAAGGTAAAAATGCGACGCAAGCCGCGAAAAAAAATTGCGATGTATAACCCCTACGGTGGCGACGTGCAAAGATGCACGTCGCTCTGGTCGCCCTTCTTCCCCAACCTATTATAATAAACAAAGCGAGACTACAGTCATTATTATTCCACCTGTGCACTTATTATTCACAAGACAATTGTACAAATGTAATAAAGTAAACAAATTGAGTAGGTAAGCGTGTGAAAGAAGCGTGAATCTTCATTGAACTATTATATCAAGGCTTGCCTACCCACGACAACTCCTACAGTCCAACAACGCAACGATGAACATCAAGTACCTACAACCATCATTACTTATGTTGTGAACTTTACTGACGATTCGTTAGATTTATTATTTGATGTGATTCATGAATTATTAGAAAAAATATATATATATATATATACCTACCTACTCGTGTCATTCAAATTTATTCCATTTTGAACAATGGATAAAACAAACATCTTACTATTCATGTATAAAGTCTACATCACATACGATCCTTAAATGTGAAGAATATTTTTATAGTTTTAGAATTTCGTCAAATTTACAGAATATAATATTATTAATTATCGCTCAATATCTTTATTTTTGCAGGTTGACTGATGCGTACGACCATTTTGCGTACGAGAGCCTGTCGCCTGAATACGAGGATTGGGCCAGGCCATTTCCAAAGACTGCCCCTGACAACTTCCATCTATCTAGATACGGACACCTGCAGATCGACTACTCGTGCAGCTGGAACTCACTCGATAGACTCATCAGAAACCACTAAATTACAAAATTATGTATCGAAACATAAAATGTTAAACATTTAAATACTGGCAATGCTTTTAATAGTGCTGTTGTGTACTTTTTTGTTGAGTTGAGTCGATTTTGTTTAAACATTTTTTTAGTCGAATGAGAATTAATTATTGAACTAAGCACTTAATCGTGTCAACAAAGACAACTGCCTTTTCAGTGTGTACCTATTCTATTTCTTATTAAGTTCATTCGCTGGTGTAAATTGTTGATATTTTTTATGTTTTTTAGGTATTATGACGTGAATTAACATTAGTTATTTATGTACCTACACGAAAAAGTTGAATGGTGCTGAATGTTAAGAGAAAATGCATAGCCAAAGACGAATAAAGGTTGTTTTTATTTCAATTTTTCTTTCTTTGATCACAAGTGTTCTTTTGTAAACCATGCAGCGAAATTGGATAGTACTGATTGTAAATGCACTGGTAATACATGATTAATACCATTCTCAGCGGTAACGACCAGCAGTGCAGCAGTAGAAGTGAACCCATTAAATACCGTCTCCGATGGTAATAAATCTGCAGATAGCCGCTTTCTTATAACGATTCCAACACAAAATGTAGAAACTAAGGAAAGGGTCATACTGATTTTACTTTTTACACTGATTTTATACATACCCAACGTTTGCATCATGGCATTCCGATTTGAAAGTAGTACTTAGTCGAGAATTCGTATAACTATAATATTTAGGTACCTGTATATGCACTGGTCAAGAATGATAGGCCAAAGAATACATTATTTTATGCTCTACCTTATTTAAAAAGAAACGCCCACTTCATTTACAGACTTTACACTAGAGCAATACACTCGTATTTATTAACTTGAGAGGAAAAAATCTCCACACAGTATCATAGTTTTGTTGTGTCATTCATTACACTAAGTTTCGCATCTGTTACATTTTACTTTGTGCTACCGCATTAGGTAATACGAAGCATCGACTTATTCTAGTAATTTCAATTTATTATCAGTGCGGTTAGCTTTCAACTATAATAAACATTTGTTGTAAATATGAAACTTCACTTTCACTGCCAATCCATTATGTTCAACATTATGTCTCATAATGTTATGTTATATAAGCTCATAAATGCAAATGATCTTGTTAAAACGTTGCCCTCGTTGATGATCGATCAGGTCAAAATGACACTTCTTAATTTTATCACCTGCATCGATCATACAAAAACAGGAACTGAATTTTTTATTAAGTTAAATAATTTTATTTATTTTTGTTACAATCAAAACCAGCAGCCAAGATTTCGATCTCCTCCAAGATAGAGAACGCTGGTTTATGTGGGGCAGGGATGCAGAAGTAACTGGAAAATGTTATCTTGAATAAAATGATGCATTTTTAACCCTCCTCTCCCATGCTGGTCTGGGAGAAACGAAAAAACTTAGAATGTACCAGCTGCTTCTTTTCCCGCGCAGATCGTAAAAGCCGATCGAGGTAATGGGCAAAAATGCGAATCATTTTAACAGGCGATGCGGCTAGCAACCTGTCACTGTATTGATTGCTTTTCCATCTTCTCGCCCACCATGACGCTAAAAGTGGTTTTTGAGTCTTGCGGCCCTAGGCTCTGCATAGAGACGCAAGACCCAAAATGCTCTTTCTGCCCCATTAGGGATAAAGACGTGATAGTATGTATATATGTATGTATTTTTAACCCTTCACCTTTCAACGGGAGAATAAAATATCAATAGTTCAACTATTGTTTTTATCAATAGGTGGAACTATAGGGTAAATCTGACTCCAGATACAGAAATAACACAAGTAACGTAACAAGTTTTGGCATATTCGAGTAAAGAAGTTAGATTGCTTGAATTTCGTGCACATAATTACAAAGGCTAATTCTTTGGCCAAATTAATAAATAAGCAGTTCACGCTTCAAGGGATGTACTTGCACGGCTTAACGATCGAATGTAGGCCATGATGTAACTTATGAATAGTCATGTATGTAATAATTTTTCATAACCGCATTCTTAATTCATAGTCACCGTACATCGTGCGTTATTAGATAAAACCACCGAATTAGATACACCGCTATAGATAAACTTTAATTACGTTTTTGATTCAAAATAATTATTCTAATATTCGCTTTTGTTGCAAGACCTTTGTTAGGACACAGGTATTATAACGGATATTATGTAACTTTAAAATTAAGTAAATTCATGGTAAGTAGATTGTGTACACAAAGTCAAATTATTTCAGTTGAGACTTAAGAGTGAAAGGTAAAAGACAATATTAGCTACTACTTTCGCATGCTATGTAATTTAAAACAATTGGAATTACAGTTAAATACAGCTAAATGGCATGTCAATGAAATGTTACATAAATAGGCCATTACAAATCTTGAAAATCTTTCTCGTTGTACAGTTTCTCTTCTTAGTGATGTTAAGCTGTTCTTTTTTGTCTGAATTCTTAACATATGGAGGCTTATTTCCATAGTACCTACATGACTTGGAGTGTATTTTATGACTTCGGTTTATTTTGGCTGGATAGTGGAGTGAAAGAAGATTTGGTTGGTTTAAAATCTATGTTTGGGTATGGGTCTCTATTTACGGAATAAGGACGTTCAACTAAGGTAAAAGACCATATTAACAGTACTTTTGCATGCTATGTAATTTAAAAACAATTGAAACTACAATTTAATACCGCTAAATGGCATGTCGAAGAAATGTTACATAAAAGGACCATTAGAAATCTTGAAAATCTTTCTCGTTGTACAGTTTTCTCTTCTTAGAGATGTTGAACTGTCCTTTCTTGTCTGAATTTTTAACATTTGGAGGCTTGTTTCCATAGTACATGACTTGAAGTGTATTTGATGACTTCGGTTTGTTTTGGCTGGATAATGGAGTGAAGGAAGATTTGGCTGGTTCAAAATTGGATTCCAAATCTATGTTTGGATATGGGTCTCTATTCACGGAATAAGGACGTTCAACTTGGGTTTCATATTGCGAAGAATAAGTGTTCTGAGCCAAATATTTCGAGAATTGGCTCTGCTTGAGTTTTTCTTCTAAGTCCTCCAATTTCTGCAAAGTAACATTTATCTTGATATTTCATCTAACTAAATTATACATGATACTTAGCGACAGGTGTGTACAATAAAGTCTTGTAAATAAAAGACATTCACTACCACAACCACAGCCACATGTGTGGTATTCATATTTTGTGGCGTATCACAAACGAAATTCAAACTCGATCACACCTTTTGAATTGTGTTTGCAATGAATTAGTTATAAAGAAGCCCATACGCCGAAGTAGTTGGATTAGCAATTCATCTCACAGCATCACTGGAAGCAAGCATTATAGAGTGGTGGTGTGAAAGTCTGTTAATGAACTGTAATTATGTCTGGGATCTCATTAATGTCTCTCATGGATTGTTTATCTCGTGCTTGTGGTGAAGTGTTAGTTTAATGTAATAATTACTTGATGAGTAATCTAGTCACACCAATGAAATTCCGAAGAGATCATTTGTGGCGCTTAGAAGGTTTAAAATCCTGTCATAGAAAAGAATGCCTTATTACCTACGAGTCGGCTTAAAAATGTAATAATCGATGTATGTATTATATAAATAAACTTACTCATCAACCGTAAATTCCTACTAAAAGCTGTAAATGGTAACAAATAATAATACTCACTTTTAACTTTGGGTAAACACAAAATCATTTAAAACATATTAGCATCTTATGGTTGCATCTAATTGCATTTGCTTTGACCCTGCTGTAGCTGTGGGTTTGACTCCCGCGGCCTTTTACTAATGTTTGTTCCTTCTAAGTGAGTCATTATAACCTTACACGACAATGGAAGCGACGTGTTAGAAAAAGCGAAGATTCTAATGTCGACCTCGTGTATTGTAGAGACAGGGCAACGCGACTTCCGCCAGTCGACGCCCTCGCAAGATAGCTGTCGCCAGATATGTAGAATGCACCTATCAATCTCTCTCTTAGAAGATACTTACTGTACTTTCTAGGAGTTTTTAGGGATATAATGGAATGCACCTATCAATCTTTCTCTTAGTAGATGCTTACTGTACTTTATTGGAACTTTTTTGGACTATAATAGAATTCCGTCAGAATATATATTATATATAATTTGTGAATAGAATGCACCTACAATTCGATCTGTTATGAAATACTTACAAGATTAAGCTGAGATTGAACTCCAACGCTACATTAGCAATGTCTTCGAAAATAAAGACAAGGTTTTCTTTGAAACTGGAATCTCTTACCCGACGGTACGTATCCATGGTTGACTCTGTTCGTGAGGCCTGTCGGGCTAGCTGTTCCTGTAGCTGAGCAATTTGAGCTGCGCCACGCTGCAGCTTCTCTTCATACTCCAGTACTACCACGTTTATCTGAAAATTATTTATGAAAATGGGCTGAATAAAACGAATGTCAGTCCAATATATTTTATGATTATTTAATAACAAGCTGTTGCTCGTATGATCATCCAACCGAAAACTCACATATTTCCGGTATCAAAGTATTCTTAGAGTATGCGTTAATTCAAGTAATAATGCTATATACTATCTACGTGCCAAATTTCATTTCAATCTGTTTAGCCGTTATGACGTGAAAGCTGAACAATCAACTTTCGCATTATTATTAGGTATATTAGTAAGATATTGATTACATTTTATTACAATTCAAGTGTTTAGGTAACCTTTCGTACTTATATAAGACATTAATTAAGCAATAGTAGGTATACTAGCCTTATCCCTGTGCTCAGTTTCCATTTCCTTTATTTTGCTCCTGAGCTCTTCAATAACACAAGAAAACTGCGCCACTTGTGTGTCTGATTCATATTGCACCTGTTGTACTGTAATTAATAATAACAAAAAATCACGTCTTAATCACTATTAGGTAAAAACAAAGGCCTCCGGTTACAGAGACCACGTAGCAAAATATATGCTTAGGAATTTAATTTGTAGGTAGAAACTGAAAAAGACAATGTTCTCTTCGAAAAAGTATGTTTAACTGTCCTTTCACTAAGTAAGTACATACTACTTATATAGAAAAGAGTAATTGAAAGAAGTAAGGTTTTTTGACTATCGGTCAAAACGGCTAAAAAAGTATATTTAGTTAGTCGTTACACACAAAAAAATTATGTCATAAGAATTCATAATAGGAGTAACATAATAGGGGGCGGCGAAATTTATTCACCCCGGGGCAGCGCATTTTATATTACGCTTCTCAGTGCAGTGTACCTAGGTAATTATATATGAAATTAAAATTGAAATTACTTTTTCTTTCATTCATAGCTGTTAATTCTTCAACACGCTTTTCATGAGCTCCCTTTATTTCGGCCAAATTCTCATTGTGTTTCAATAAAAGGTTTTCTTTGTCCTATTATCCAACAAAATAACTGATTAATAATGATAAGTAATAAAGCAAGTAAGTACCTATGTATATTTCAAAAAATTAAATTCTACTTGCATTTCTTTAGATTGGAATTGGAAAGTCAAGTCCGTAAGTACCTACGTGATGTAATATACCTATTTACTTGTATTAGTTACAAAAGGTAGTCATAACTTACCTTCTCCATTGAAAGAACGATTGCATCTTTAGAACAGATTTCATCTTTTAACTTTTTCACATCCCTTTTCAGATAAACCAACTGTGAGACAGTCTCTTGAAGATTTCCTATCATTTCACGTGAAGCCAGTAGGTGGTAGCGATGAGATTTTTCTAGTTCACGTGTTTCTTTGAGCTCAATTTCCAACTTTGAATTAATTTCGCTTAACTTCTTGCTTTCTTCTTTCTCATTTTGAAATTCCTGTTTCATGAAAGTTATGATAACTAGATAAATAAATAAATAAATATACCTCTACGTACAAATCATACATACAGATATTGTACAAAAATGATTAGTACAATACTACTTTATCCCTGAAAGAGTATACTGATGGACATAATTTAGCCTATGGAGGTGAATCCAAAGTCATGGACTGAACAAGAGACAGGTAGGTATGTATTCCTAAAAAAAATTAAAAATAAAATTTATATTTTAAATTGAGCGTAATAGGTATAACAATAGATAGCTAAATAAGCAGGTATTTAAGTAAGTACATACTGATAGGTACTTACAATTTTGCATCTTGATAAACAAGTTATAAGCGCTTGAAACTTATCACTTTGAATATTTTCTTTTCTCTCTTCTTTAGACTCCATTAAGTAGCGATTCACTTTAGCAACTTCACAGTGAACTTCACAAACAAAATAATCGATATAAATTATGATAGCTACAATAAATATGTTTTTTGTTGCAAAACTGAAAACAAATATTATGACGACCCAACAATTAGATTAAAATGAAAATATGTGTAAAGTAAGCCATAACAACAACTCCACAACACAGGATAAAACACAAGATTTCACATCTATAAACCTACATACCTTTTTTTGTAGGTATTTAAAAATACCTATGTTATATGTTTAAATACATCAAGTTCACCTCAACTTTTTGTTTTCTACTTTAGCTTAAATTTTAAATTTCCCGCCTTGACTTTTTTTCCGCAAACGAATCTAAGAATTAAAATACAATTTTGTCAATGTTTCTAAAAAAAAAAAATTGTAGGTATTTCTGTTATTAATAGCAACCGTTTACATAATGCAAATGTTTTAGTTTGTTTTCTACTTTAGCTTAAATTTTAAATTTCCCGCCTTGACTTTTTTCCAATTTGCTGCAAACGAATCTAAGAATTAAAATACAATTTTGTCAATGTTTTTGAAAAACGAATTTGTGTAGGTATTTCTGTTAATAATGGCAACCGTTTAATGTAGATATTTTCAACGTGTTTTGGATTAAAGGCTATTCTACAAAAATAATTTACTGTCACTGTACTATACGTTGACTTTGCCACCACCCTTTGTGAAATAAAAAAATATAAAATTGTCAGATTGACATTAATGTTAACACATTTGACATTGACAATTTGACATTTTTTTGTGGTGCTTGAGCTCGCGTGTGATACCGTGCTGTTTCATCTAATTAAAAATACTTGTCAAATTCTGTATGTGGCTGTATTAGGACAGTGAGAAATTATAATTTATTAGCAATAATTACTGCCGACAAGTTTTAAAGATAAAGATGGCAACTGCATATGGAATTCACTTAGGAAACAGTTCAGCCTGTTTGGCCGCCTACTCAAATGGGGCTGGTACTGTAATAGCCAACGATGCAGGTGACAGGGTTACCCCAGCGATTGTAGCCTTGAATGGCTCCGAATGGGAGATAGGACTTACAGCAAAATCGGGGCAGGCACTGTCTAAAGCCATCATTAAAAATAACAAGAGGTTAATGAATTGTGATTGGAGTGAAGAAGACTTTTCGTTTGTTGAAGCATCGTCGTCTTGTCGTATCCAAAATGAAGAGGAGCTGACATATGAATTTGAAACTGGTGAAACAACGCAATATTCCAACCCTGATAATATAGCCACAAAAATGTATGCTAAATTATTCACTATAGCTAGCCATTCAATGAGTAATGAGAGTGATCTGAAGTTAGTAATGGCTGCGCCTTTGTACTGGTCAAATGAGAGTCGAGACCGACTAGTGAAATGTGCCGAACTGGCTGGATTTGATGTGCTGCAGGTAATAAGTGAGCCAGCAGCAGCTTTACTAGCTTACAATGTCGAAGACACTACAGAAGATATAAATGTACTGATATACCGACTTGGTGGATCTTCTTGTGATGTCTCCATTGCTAAAGTATCTGGAGGATTTATCACAGTTGAAAAAAACATTTTCCGGTCTGACCTAGGAGGTCAATGCATCACAAAAGATTTAGCTGATTATATTGCTCAGGAAGTGAAACAAAAATGGAAATTAGATCCCCAAGAGAGCCGCAGAGCCATGTCCAAACTGCTGCATCATGCAGACAACTGTAAACACATACTTTCAACTTTGAGCTCTGCTCATGTGTTTATAGAATCACTGATGGATGGTGTGGATTGGAGTCAGAATATTTCTAGAGCCAGGTTCGAGAATATTATATCTTCAAAATTGTCCACATACATTGAACCAGCTCAAAAAATTATTGACAGCTTTGAAGGAAAAATTCACAAAATTGTATTATGTGGAGGAAGTATGAAGATTCCTAAACTTCAATCTGCGATAGCTAATCTATTGCCTGAAGCTGAAGTCCTGTCTGGCATAAATCCTGATGAGGTTATAGCAATGGGTTGTGCCCGCGAGGCTGGAATGTTGTTGGATGTGCCTGAGTTTAACCTCCATGATTTGAACACAGAAGTTGAATTTTTAGGCAAAGATATTTATTTGAAATATTTAGACCAGACTGTCCAGTTGTTTAAAGAGGGAACACCACCTTTTGCGCAAAATGTTTGCAATGTTGAAGCAGGACAAGATGTAAAGGACATAAGTTTCAGTTTACATGATGACCCGGAGGGTGAGAAGTTTGCCACAGAGACGTTCAATGTGGAAAGCTTGGCTAAACCATTTACTTTAAAAGCTACATTACAACCGTCAAAAGTTTTGTTGCAGTTGGAGTAAATGAAGTGTATTAACTTGAATGTATCTAATAATATACTGATTTTTACTAACTGTTTATAGTTTATTTTACCAATCCATTTATTTTTATGGTATATCTAGAAACACTATCACATTTTAGTCCCTAATGGAATGCTACCCTATTGATAGAACTTTTTACCAAAAGACCCAAAGGCTTCTGAGTCTGTGTATTTGTGATAACTGGTAGTGTTAGGAGACTATAAACTTGTCTGTTTGTCTTAGATGGTGCTTTAGAAGTTCTCTTCATACCGTCAACAACTTGCCTATTCATACTAAGGCTCAATTCACACCGGGATGGAAGCGCGTGGAAGCGGCTGGAAGCGGCCTACACGGAAGAGAAGGCGCGCGGACACCGGCGACTGCTGGCGCTCGCCCGCGCTTTCTCGCGACCGCGCGCGACTGCTCGCGCCCGCTCGAGAGTGATCGCGGCCGCGCGCGACTCACTTCACGGCTCAGCTATGCGCAGTTTATATTCTTCATATATCAAGGAAACACGTGTGTATTAACTTAGCTGTGAAAATGAGTATTTTGGATTTAATTGTTATTGCACGTATAATTGAAGAAGAAGAAGAGGAAGAGGAAAGGCGGATAACATTAAGAAGGAAAAGAAATTTTTGGGTACACGACCTATGGAAGAAAAGACATCTTTTTGGACAATTTCAAACATTTTGCGCAAATTTATATCGGTACCCTAGCATTTATTACGACTATTATTATTACGACTAATATTTATTACGACTACTGCGCGGTGTGGAGCGGGCGGAGGTGAGGATACTTCCAGCGGCCGCTCGCGCCCGCCCGCGCCTGCCCGCGCCCGCGCCCTCACGCCAGAGCAGTCGTGCGCCGACGCTGCGCGGACGCCGCTGGAGTGCTCGCTAAGTCGCGAGCATTCGCGCGCCGTTTTCCACTTTTTCAAACGATTCCATGTATTACAGTCATCGCGATAAAGTCTAAAATTGTATGACACTGAAACTGCTCTCCGCTTCCCTTCCGCGCGCTTCCATCCCGGTGTGAATTGAGCCTAAGTGTAATTACGATCTATTTATAACTATTGAGCCAAAAAAAGTACAATAAGTAGACAGTAGACTAGCTGAAGCATTCCGTTCCTGTCGACCTTTATGAAAATCAAACAGACATAGGCATTGCCTCAACTTCGGGCACGGCACCGGCCCATAGACTTAAGACCTTTAGGTACAACTATCCTAACTCTATGCACGGGCCACGGTCTGTTTAGTCTTCTTCTTACCGTGTGTGTTAGTGACTAACATTAGTGTCAGAGTTTTTAAACCGCCTTAAAGGCCTCTGACATTCTAACGACCAATGTCAAAGACAGTGACCTGGACCGACGGCTTAACGTGCCCTCCGAAGCACGGATCATCTTACTTATCAGACAATCAGGTGATCAGCCTACAATGTCCGGAGTTATTCAAAATTCCGCTGGGGAAATGTTTGGCCTTTTGCTAGATCTCCCAAACGGTTAGGAAAATAGTCCTGATTTTTTTTACACATATTGTTATTAATTTGTTTATAACATCTGTAAAAACAGAATCCAAAAAAAAACAACCACTTACGAATAATAAATATAAACATAAAAGTAGGTATTTTGGTTCAAGTGGCTTAACTAAGGGACATAGGGAAAAAGTGTAAGTGTCGATTTATGTATTAAAACTGCCTCCAACATCTGGGAGAGTACGTTTGTAATAGAGTTAGTATTAAAAAAGATACAACAAAAAATTATGTCTAACTGACATTTTGATTTTGAATCGGTCTGTTGGACGAGTTTTATATTATGTGACAAGTTTTAACTAATTCCAATATTTAATGTATTAATTCAACTATCCGTACTCCAATAATTAGCTCTATCGAATTAGTAATAAAGGAAATATCGTAAAAAAACCAGCAATAATTAAAACTTTGTTATAAACTGACCAATTTCGGGTGGCATCCAAAATTGGTCGGTTTATAACAAATATTTAGGTGTCGGTGGTTTTTTAACTTTATTTTCTTTATTGATGATTGGATTAAGCTAATTATTGAAATACGGATAGTTGAATTAATACATTAAAGATTGGAATTGGTCAGAACTTGTAACATTGTATAAAACTCGTCTAATAGACCGATTCTAAATCATGATGTCAGTAGAACATTATTTTTTGTTGTATCTTTTTTAATTCTAACTCTATTACAAACGTACTTTCCCAGATGTTGGAGGCAGTTTTAATACATAAATCGACACTTAAACTTTTTCCCTATGTCCCTTAGTTAAGCCACTAGAACCAAAATACCTACTTTTATGTTTATATTTATTATTTTTAAGTGGTTGTTTTTTTTTTGGATTCTGTTTTTACAGATGTTATAAACAAATTAATAACAATATGTGTAAACAAAATCAGGACTATTTTCCTAACCGTTTGGGAGATCAAGCAAAAGGCCAAACATTTCCCCAGCGGAATTTTGAATAACTCCGGAGGCCTATGACATATAAAGTCAATTTTTACATAAACATTTGCCTCTTATGATACATTAATTGCTCTACTAATTGAATTCTGGATTCCAGACAAAATTCCGCCAGAGAAACATTTCCCTGGCGGAATATGTTTTTGACGAAGTTCTCAAAAATTACTGAATACACAAATTCCATTTATCGATAAACATTTGAAGGCAGCTATAAACTAAAGATCTAGTATACTCAAAAATTATTTTTCGATACTTTTCACGGGGGACATACACACTGTTCCATGGAACAAAAACGCAATGGTACTAGTGGGAATCATCCACAGAGGCAGTAGGACTTTGTCTTCGTTGAAACCTTATTGTCATTAAAAAGCGTAAAATCATTAAAAATATTTATTAACTAGGAAGTACCTACTGTTGTATTTTTTATGATTTCCATTAGTGCCATGTCGCCCATGTCCAATAATCTTCTTTTTCTTATCGTGTGTGTTAGTGTCTAACACTAGTGTCAGAGTTTTTAAACCGCCTTAAAGGCCTCTGACATGGTTTTAGGTAACGACCAATGTCAAAGACAGTGACCGGGACCGAAGGCTTAACGTGCCCTCCGAAGCACGGATCATCTTACTTATCAGACAATCAGGTGATCAGCCTACAATGTCCTAACCATGGTCCTACCTAACCAAATTAGGACTACAACAGAAAGTCGTTGCCCCAGCCGGGAATTGAACCCGCGACCTCCGGGTATGAGCAGAACGCTCTAACCACTACACCACGGAGGCAGTTTTGTGTCCAATAATAAGAATAATGGATTAAATATAATTTAGTTAATATCTATCTATGAATTAGCTTGTCAACTAAGAAATATAAAAGTATTAAAAGTGCCTTTAATCGAAAATATAGACAATTTTAAGAAAGTAATTTGAATAAAAAAAATCTACGTGTTATTAGGATTTTTTTATATAACTTTAAACAAAACACCGGAAGTGACGATACACTGCAATCGAAGTTTAAATTTAGCGCTAAAAAACAATGACATCTGTCAAATGTCAATGTCTACTGTTTAAATTACCGCCGTTATGTTGGTTGTTGTCAAGTTGTTGTGTTGGTAGATGACAGTGACATATAATAAAGTGGTACCATTTTTAAAACGTGGAGTCACTAAACGAACGGATTTTGTATGGAAAAACCAGTAATTTAGTTGACATCGCGTTTAAAAAATGGCACTTCAGTACAGTACTGAAAGTGGAAATTGCCAACTTTACTCAAAAAATTTTCATCGTGACATCACTTCCTCAAATAAGGTTGACCTTGCTTGAAAATAAAGGCCAATGGGTTTTTTGCAAATATCTAAATAAGTAAGACCTTATTTTAAAATCTGATTTGAGAAAGCTTCTCCTAGAGGCTATTCCTCGAAACGGACTGCGAATCAGATCTTTTTGAAAATTACTTGACAAGCCAATTATTGGTCTAAATTAAAAAAAAAAGATGTCAGTTCGTGAAAAGATGTGACAGTTGACTGACAGGTTCTCTTCCAGTACCTAGGTACATAACAAAACAAAAAATTTCTAGTTTGTTTTGTAAAAATTATAAAGTATTTTGTAAACAAAAACCAATTTGTAAATAAAAATCCCTGTGAAATTCTCCAAAACAAATCAAAAAATTTCTAGTTTGTTTTGTAAAAATTATAAAGTACCTATTTTGTAAACAAAAACCAATTTGTAAATAAAAAATCCCTGTGAAATTCTCCAAAAACATGAAAATACACACTATTAGTATTATTTTATATATTTTCCAATACCATTTAAGCCTATCAATAGCTGAGTTAAAACCTAACGATATCCGGAATCACTTGGGAACTCGAACACCGTATAGATTTAGGTTCAACAAAAACGATAGTAGAATTAAATATCCAAGTAAGTTTTCTCAGTATTCCATTATGCTTTCTTTCTTAAATCTCCAGAAATTAAAAATAATATGGCCTTTAAAAAGTAGTTGGTGTTGGTATCGGTATCGGTATCTAACTATAATAAGTAATTTATGTACATTATTTTTTATGATTTACAGAATGCAAAGACACCAAAATTTGGATGCTCGTCAGACATGGAACGAGATTACCAAGTGCCAAAGATATTTATGGAATGAATCACACACTCCATGCATTAAAACATCTCATAGTATTACAACACAAATTGGGGAAAGGTTTGTACTTCATATTACTGTAAAAGTGAAACTGCCTTTCTAATTTTGTCATATAGCAAGTATGCTGTGAGTTTAAAGAGTGCAAGGTTTTATTTAATTGTACCTGTCTGGTCAATTTAGCAAAACACTCGGAACACCATTATATTTAAAATAATAAAAGTCCTGGTCATTCCCACACCAGCAAAGAACACCTCAAATGTTGAATGCAATAAATAGGTATATTCTTTGCATTTTTCAGTAAAATGGTAAGTAATCATAAAATAGGTCAATCAAAGATTAATAATTTAAATTAAGTATATCCAATCTATTAATAAAAAAGAATTATTAAAAGTTAGCAAAAAATTATGCATTCAAGCAAAAGACCTATAAACTAAAAATAATTTTTTGAGCAAATCAGTTGGGTTTTTATTCAATTTGACCTTTCTGTTTCATTAGGCAAATTAAATGCAGAGCAAGTGAAAAAGTTTGAAAACTGGACAAGTAGTATCAATATAGAAGAAGAAAAGTTTCTTACTCTTGAGGGGCAGGATGAAATGATACTCCTGGCTGAGAGAACTCAGAAAAGATTCCCAAATGTAGTGAAACATAGATATGACAACAAAACTTTTATGGTAATGTTTTAGTGTTAAAATTTCATAAATATCATAATAAGCAACAGATTCTCCATTAATACTGATATAAGATAGCCTTTTTCATCTAAAAGCATTCCTGGTTGTATTCTCAGCTATGCTGGTTTAGAGGGTGCGAAGAGAAACAGTTTATACATTCTTTTTATTCTTAACACAAGTCTCGAACTTACTTGAGGCTAGCTCAATCAGTGTTATTTGTCCCTCCCTATACATGTATTTTTTTTCACTTAGATCAGCATATATGTTTTTCCTTTTTTCTTGAATATTACTAAAATAAAATTTTTACTGTTTTAACAAAACACTTATTCTTTTATTTCAGTTTCGCTTTACAGCAACACAAAGAGCCCATCAAAGTGCAAGATACTTCACCAAAGGCTTATTCAACCCAAAAGATTCTCAAAATGTTGTTTTTGCACCAGCCCATAAAGAAGACTATGTGTTGAGGGTATGAAATATATACGTACATTTGAATATGATTATTTACATATATGATTTAACCTTTACGCTTCTCCTACATTAAGTTGCCATTTTTCAGTTTTACAAACACTGTGACAAGTGGCAAAAGCAAGTAAAGCATAATCCAGAAACATACAGGGAACAAAATTTGTTTGGCAATAGTACCGAAATGAATCGCGCTCTAGAGTCCATAACAAAAAGATTGGGCCTGAATAAACTGCACACATTGGGTTTGTAACAGTAGTTAATCACCTTGCTTTGCTATTTGCTACATCATAATGTCTATTTGCCATGACTCGAGGCTTTGCAGTGGCATATTGTCATAGCACCACCGCAGATTACTTAGAAAAGTATGTTACCACATCTAAAAGGATCTTAGTGATATGAATGTGTTATGGGTAACCTGTGATTTCGAGTCTACATCATAGTATCTTTTATAGAGTAAGGATGACACCATTTCACATTGCTTACTTTGAACTTACTGACTAATAAGTAAAAATAAGGCAATCGAAAATAGTTCCCAAATTAAATTGAACCTCATGCCTATGATATAAAGTTCATCACCAATGAAAAAATTATACCTACAATGCCTTATTTAGCCAGTACTGTGATCAGATACTCTTTAGGAGGAACAGTGAGCGACTGACAGTTTCTCACCAGTTTGCCTAAATTATAATATATTTCTAAATTGAGTGTTCATTATCATACTGCGCGCTCTGACGCAGTTTTCTACTTCGATTCCAGACACATTTTAGTGAGCGACCGATTCATTCGTATCTTCCTACTAGCTGGTGCCCGCGGCTTCGTCTGCGCAGGATTATCACACAATACCTTTATAAATTGTAGCTGTGTTATTCTGATGTATAAGCTATATTATTGTAAAGTTTCATTAAAATCTATTTAGTAGTTTTTACATGAAAGAGTAACAAACATCCATACTTAGAAACTTTCGCGTTTATAATATTAGTAGGAGTAGGATTATGCTAGTAATTGTCCGCAACTCAATAGACATAGAATAGCGAACAACTAGCTAAAGTGGACAGTCAGCTGCTCACTGTAAATAGATTTATCGGGACAAGCCTTCTATTTAATTCTATAGTACAAGTAATAATAATAAAAACTGCAGTTTAAGTATAAAAATGTTTACTGTATGCTTAGGTTTATAAGTATTGTCATTAGAAGCATCTGCTACTAAATTGAAGAAATAAATCAATGAACAAATTGGGTTAAGTGTAAGACTAATGTTATAAATCAATTTACAGATGAGGTGAACTTGATGTATAAAATATGTGGCTATGAAACGTCATGGAACAAACACAATATGTCTCCCTGGTGCTACGGTTTTGACAAGGATAGCATAGAGGTAAGTACATACATACATACATATTTTCACGCCTGTTCCCATGAGGGTAGGCAGAGACAATGGATTTACACTTACTACGATCCTTGCAAACCTCTTTTGCTTTGTCAACACTCATAACTTTTTTCATGCATGCTCTCTGGTTATGGGTACTCCTTACATCACCTTTCTTCAGAACATCTGCTATTTGGTCGTAGAATGTTCGTCGCAGTCGACCTGGTCCGTTTCTCCCATCCACATCCGCACGATAAATCTTTTTTGTTAATTTTCTTTCATCCATCCTCTGAACATGAGGCTAGTAAATTTAAATAAATAGTGTATCTGGCTGGACTGCTAAATTTAATTAAATCACACTAATATTATAACCTCCTCCTACCTAGTCCTCTTTAAAGTGGCCTTAAAAAAGAAGTGGCTGAATCTATATCTGGTTATATCTAAAAAAAGACTAAAGAAGTGGATGCCGACCACCTTTACGAACCTCTTGAGTGACGATATAGCGTGCTTACGAATGCTCCAAGTAGGAGTTTGTTTCAGTACTGCTAAAATCTCCCTCCCTACCAGCCGTATATTACATTAGATTTAGAGAGACAGAGTGGGAGAAATATGAGTAAGGAAAGACTATGTTTTCCTTTTTCATATACTAAGATAAACAGAAGATGCTATTAAATTACACAAAACAATTATACTTTTCAGAAGATAGAGTACTACCATGATCTGAAACACTACTGGATGGATGGCTATGGTCACAATCTGACCAATCGTCAAGCATGCTTAGCAGTGCGGACCATGTTTAAAATGTTTAGGTGAGTACTGCTTGATTCTGCTTAATGTTTAGGTAAGTTCGTGTTGGAGCGGAGTATAGGGTTCGGTTCTCATTTAATTTTTTTCTAGTAGTTCTTCTTTTCGTCACTTGGTTCGGTTTCCGTGTGTATAAGTGACAAATACTGGTGTCAGAATTTTCTAGCTGCCTAAAGATGACAGTTCCGACCAACGGCTTAATGGACCTTCTGAAGCGCGGAGGAGTTAACCACTATCGAGACATCGAGCTTCTCAAGTCACTTTAAGAAACTTTCGAAATTTCGATATCTGAAAAATGTTTCAGTTTACACAATGGTGGTTCAAATTGACCGGCCAAGAGCGAATGTTTCGCGCACAGAGGGTTTCGTACCATTATAAAAAAAATCATGTTTGTTGTATGAGAGCCCCTTAAATATTAATTTATTTAATAATTTCAAAGTGAATATACAACTGAATATTCTGTGAATATTTCAAGCGCCTACCTGTTGCCGTTCTTAAAATCAAGCAAAAATCGGCAAAAAATTTTTGGCGTTATTAATATGAGAGCTCCCTCAAATATTTATTTTTTTAGTAGTATTTTTAGGGTTGAAGTACCTTTTACAGGTCAGATCGCGAGCCGTTTGCGACATTTATGTTCGCCCATTCGGGGACCCTGCTGAAGGTCCTCACGCACCTGCAGCTGTTCAAACCAGACAAACCGCTCACTGCTGACGCTATGGACCCCGGCAGGCAATGGAAGGCGTCGCAAATAGACTGCTTTGCTTCTAATTTGGCGTTTGTTTTGTATAAGTAAGTTGAGAATTATGTTTATACTTGTGTATAGGCCGAGTAAGCTACCTGTGTAAACTATCGCAGTCATTATCTGTCTTGTTATGAAACAAGGACTAAATTTGTTACTTGGTTTAACCCCTTGTATCGGGAATACCAGACACAAGACCGTGCGAAGTGGAAAAGAAAAAGTCGGAAAGCGGACCCCGGGCTTCTCAGCATTGCAACTGAGGATGCAACTGGGAAAACGCTCAGATGAAAGAGAGAGAGATCGGGAATACCAGACACAATAGTTAAACAATGCATTCTCGCATAGATCTAAGCAACAGCATACGAGAGGTTAAACCATCCACCTAAATCAAGTTGACATGGACTGGTGAGTAGTGCTACTTTACTTGATGCCAACTTGATTTGGGCGGATGATGGTTTAAACCTCGTTTTATAATATATCTCTCTCTGTTGGTGGCGGGTGCACACGGGCTGCTGGTGGCAGGTATGCTGGGACTAACAGTAGTGGGTGGGCGTCGGCCGGCAAAAGTTTGCATGAACTAACTGGTGGCGGAATTGCACAAAGTAATTGAAATCACATAGTATGTAACTTTGACTTCCGCAAAGTAACACCTAAATCTATTAACTGTCATACGACATTAACGATCTGCACGAAAAGTAAAGTAGCTGATATATACTCCTTTTTAGGGTTCCGTACAAAAAATGAAAAAAAGGGACCTTTATAAAGAAAGAAAAATAATTAATTTGATATATCATAAACACGGTTTAACAATAGAGAATATTCACGCATTTTTTTTTATTTGTTTAATCAAATGCTTAATTACCACAGTAAACAAATATGAAAGAATTTATAAAATATCTTAATCAGCGACGAACCTATGATACTTTAAAGTTTCAATTAGAGAGAGAAGTCTGATATGGACTGGTGACGTCATAATTACACATCATCAATACATGTGCTATAGAAAATAGCGTTTTTGCAAGTGAGATAGACATATTTTCGTAAAATCGCTATATCTCATCCATTTTTCCACTAATTTTTATTCTGTTTTCACTGTTAGTACTTTACTTTTGAATATTTACGAATAAACTGGTTAGTTAACACATATTTTTTTCATGCATATTCTCTATTATAATAGCAGTTCGGTTCATATAGGATCACTCGTGCAATTTGCTCCGAATCTACTGAACCAAATCTGGTGAAATTTGGTAGGATGTTGTAATCCTTTGACCCAAAGACATGTGTCTACACCCAGCGGGATCACCTGTCTGGCAGGCTGATGACTGATGCAGATAATTAGATCTGGATATGTTCTACTAAATTATGCTGCAAATAGAATTTGTTCCGTATTAAAAACGGAAATATTAACTTTTCTAGCTTACCTCCAGCCAGCGGGATATTTACCAAAGTTACACTTTAAATTGGTATCAACTTTTAGATCTGTGATTGTTGTGTTCACTAAAACAAGAACCATTCTTCTGCAACGCATCATAGTTGATATTAAGAAGAGAGATAGCTGTAAGCCGTATTTTAAAGATTTAATTAGATTTAGATTAGTAACTTGAATTTGTACAAGTTTGTAGACTTTTTTGTATTCTACCCACATAATAGCTTTCAAATTGTATAGGTACTTTTAATTTATTTAATAATTTTAAGACAATATGTGCGAATAGGTTATTTAAGTAAAATTATAGTTGTAAATAGTTTATATTTTATTAATTTAGTGTAAAAGTTACAAAAATAATGTCCTTATGAGGAAAAGTCCGCTGGCTGGAGGATTCTTTGCAGCTTGATTGTGGCTGAAGTAAAGACGTTAGAACAATGGTTTTTGTTTTAGTGAACACAACAATCAGAGATCTAAAAGTTGATACCAATTTAAAGTTCATCTGACGTAACTTTGGTAAATATCCCGCTGGCTGGAGGTACTGATACAGATTTGCAAAGTGACTAAAAATTTTATTAAATAAGGGTCATTAATAATACTAATTGTATCAATTGAAAATAAGTGGTAAATTCAATACAATACTTTTATTTAAGGGAAATAATTCACTGAAACATCACTAGATAGCGCTAGTAGGATTTTAAAACCCTCTCCACGCGAGTTCAACTCGCACTTGGCCGGTTTATTTTCTAGAAGATCAACATGGAAGCTAAGATTAAAATTTCTTCAAAAGAGTCGAAAGTCTATAAATGTATCTTAAATAAAAAATAAAATAAAAAATAATAATGTAAAGACCAGTGTTTGGCCAACGCGACTCCCGGTCATTTGCCTCATTAAGCAAAAAAGATAGTTAAAATAAAATTTAAAATCTTTTTGTTACAGATGTAAAGATGGCGATCACGTGTTAACTCTTCATCAAGAAAGACCCATCATACTTCCGATGTGTGACAAGGAACTATGCCCATTGGAAAAACTGGAGGCCTACTTCCACGACACCATACATAATTGTGACTACGCGGAGATGTGCAATCTTGATGACAATGTAATTGATTTGTCTAGTAAATGAAGATCTTAAAAGCATTAGCAGACAGCGTCTCCGCGGCAGCGGTTTTCGACTCTGCGGCGTCACGTCGAGTTTGACGCGCCACGTCGAGTCGCCGCCACATCTAATTCGGAAACTCCCGCTTTTGTTGCCGCCTCGTCGAGTCGTATGTTTTGTTACCTCACGTCGAATGAGAAAGATGTACAGTCAATGAAACAAATTTTTTAATCATAATATTTTTTATTTATTTTGTCAATCATTATAGAGTATAAACTAACAAAAAATAATTACATAAAAAAGAAACATACTGAATATTAATTATTTTAATTTGAGCACAGTAAATCACAAGTAGTATAAATTAATAATTACAGTTTTTTTTTAATAAAATGTTACCTAAATGAAATAGGTTCATAATAATAAAGACATAGGTGTTCATATCATAAACATTTGCTCTTAATTTATCAATCATAATTCCGTTTTCAAAGTAGACGTGGCGGCGACTCGACTCTGATTTGTTAATATTGGTTACGCCGTTGCGGCGATGTGACGTCTAGTACATGGAGGTGTAATTTTGTTAGTTTTTGTTACGCCGTCCATACTGCTCAGTCTGTGTTGTAGAGATAAAGACGGATTGTGTGTAGTATATTGTTATGACTCCGCAGCGATGTAATGTGTTATTTACACATGCACGTTTATTTGAAAACGCGGCGACGGAAGCGGCCGCACGACAAGGTTTAATATGGTTTGACAGTAAAGTGCTTTGCCGTTGTCAACAGTATGAATGAAGCTTTAGCAGTAATTTCGAACAATTTTTTGTGTCCCGGGCTATTTTTTTTAAATTATTATATTATGTATTTAGTAATTGCATCCAAAGGTAATGAGTTGACTAGTTTACATACATCTATCAACATTACTATTAGATGTGATTTTGTGCTAAAGTGTCACAAAAAAATCTGTCCGGGACATTTTCAATATCTGTCATTTGTTTACTTATTGAATCCGAAGTTCCAAACTAGAAGCTTCTAGAAGATGAAGTCCCTTACTTATTAACATGAAGTTGCAATGTGGCAATAGTATTCACGACAAATCCTTTTGATGTGTAAGAAAAAAATATCGACTAAAATCTGTCTGGTGAGAGTTAATGTAGCGCTTGTGTTGTAATTTCCCATCCAATGGGTAAATAATAAAATCTTTATAGGTATCTTGTAAAATAATAATATTATCATAATAAAATATGCATAGAGGATCAGTATGAGATTTAAGGATAAAAAAATTTACAAAACTCTTAACGTCGTCTGCCAGATTATAGAAAACTTAAATAAAAAATACTATTATAATAAAAATACACGCTTGTGATAAAATTATTTACCGAAAGACTTAAATACAGCTACATTATATAGTTTAGTCGCGAAACGAGTGTTGGCAAACTGTACTAAACTGTAATAACTGTAATAAATAAAATAATTGCTATATCTTATCTTAAGCGCAAGCACGCTTGTCAATTATGGAGATTTTTGTAAGTTAATAAACGCGCTTTATTTATTTTTTTATACCTATTTGTTTTTCTTGAACTGTCTAATACTTATAGGTAAAACCATACTAAAAATGTTGTAAATTTCTTTGATTTGAACGTGATGAAATAGTCTAGACGCCGTAATGTAGGGGTTCTCTATTTTATCCAATGAATTTTTTATCCATAATAATCATATGTCCGAATGATGCCTAGCCCTAACATAATATCGCATAATATAACGTGCCCGAAAGTTGTAATCCCGAAATACAACATGCTATAACTTTTTTGCTATAAATATTATGATCCATAATAATCAAAATGTCTATATTTTTTCCATAATTATCATGTGTCCTAATTTCGAACATATGATAATTATTTTTCTATTAATATTTAGTTTTGTGTCTGTGTTACTTTCGCCCAAGCTTGAGTCGCTCGCTCGCTCGTGTCTTGGTCGCAGAAAATCTAACGAACCTAACTTACACTCCACGACAAAGTGGTTTTTGTGTCTGTGTTACTTTCGCCCTAAGCTTGAGTCGCTCGCTCGTGTCTTGGTCACAGGAAACCTAACGAACCTAACCTACACTCCACAGCAAAGTGGTTTTTGTGTAGTGTGTTACTTTCGCCCTAAGCTTGAGTCGTTCGCTCGCTTGTATCTTGGTTACAGGACACCTAACGAACCTAACCTAAACTCTTAATTTTAACCTAGTGTTTTAAGCTAATAATTTTATTACAAATCAACATTTGAACTAACATACATTATAGAATACAACACTTAGGACATATAACTTTATAGCATCCAAAATTAGAAAATTCAATTATCATAGCAATTCATATTATGGCACAAAAGTGTTAAGTTTCTAGATAATTAGGTGAATCAAAATTACGGATATTTGAACATTATGGATTCTGAAGATTATAGCAAACTTGTTATGGATTTTGACAGTCGGACATAAAATTTTAGGATGTGAAATGGATATGAATACCATTTCAATCATTTATGGAATTTATTTTAAGTCCCTAAACATTCACCAAAATGTAAAGTCTATGTTATCATACCTATCTCGTCTTTAACCCGTTTCTTGTAAGTATTCTGGTAATTTGAGCCTGGTTCTAAAATCGTAAGGTGCTTAAGGGTCATCGTCAAGTTCTTGTTTTAATCGCAACCGCAAATACCAGACACAATAGAAAGACAATGAACAGTGGGCATTTATTAATGCCATCGGGTCTTTACGGGTATACTTATAAGATTTTTTTTTGTGGTACTTAAAAATAGTAGTTTTAACTGACTTCCAAAAAGTAGGAGGTTATCAATTCGTCGCGATCTATATAATATTTTTTTTGTGGGAATTAAAAATAGTTTAACTGACTGTAGTGTAGTTTGAGGGTGAAGTCTGTTTTTAGGTTTTGAAAAATTACTAATAGTAGTATTACTTTTGAAAAATTACTATTAATATAATATAATTTATTATTTATTACTAATATAATTCGATGATTGACTGTCATACAAGCAAAATACTACCCACATTGCAGAGGACGTACCGTGCCGTACCTACCGAACCGGTCGATTAGAATATCGTAGCTGTTATAGCTACGATATTCTAATCGACCTTTGGAAATGGGAGTGTCACCGGGAAATAAGGCCATCCGGAGAGGCTTTAAACAGGATTTATAGTCTGCTACCGTAATAACACATTAGGGCGAGTTCTCACCTGAATTGTTTTGCATGAGAAGTCGAAAAAAATAAATTGACTAGGTATTTCTTTCACTAATAGTTTTATCTAAACAATAGGATTTCAGGTTTGATTACAGGTCAACCCATAGGTTCGTCAAGTTGGAATAACTGAAGGTTACTTTTTACTTTGTGGGCTCATCTGAAGTGTTAGGTAATCATCCTTGCTAAGGTATTGTAGCTTTCTTTATACTTATAGCTTATTATCCTTACTATAATCCTAATCCTGCTAATATTATAAATGCGAAAGTTAGTTCGTATATTTGATTGTCTGTTACAACTTCACGCTTTAACCACTGAACCTATTTAGATGAAATTTTATATGGTTATAGTTTGATACCCAAGGAAGGACAGGATAGTTTTTATCCCGGAAAACCCACGGGGAGCTAAGCCCACGGGCAAAGCTAGTATAAAAACAAGTAATTTAAAATAAAATTATAGGAATATCGGCGGCGGCGTATCCACTTTATCTAAAGGTATAAACAATCCTACCACTACAGATGTAATATCTAATCCACTTGAACTCAAGTCAAAAATGTGGAAAATCGGCTCGATTCGATACGGTAAGGGAAGATCAACATGACTTCTTCACGCACACACACACTATGAGTTTTATTATAAGTGAGTTAGTGGGCGTATACTTGTAGAGCCTTGACATTACAATGCGAAAGGCTTTATGGATGTCAGGATGAAGATTGGATTTCCTGTTTTTCCCGCCCAAAACGGCTTATCGGATCGGAATTAAATTTGACATGAAGGTAGTATATCACATCTAAATTAACACTAATGATTAGGTACTTTTTATGATTACTCGGGAAAACGTAAGGTTCCCTTGGGTTTATAAAAAAAAGAATACGAATGAGCTACATCGATAAATCAGAAATAACAAACTTTAGAGATTAAGTTGCTAGAAAAAAAATGGTTGCTAGCACCCAGCAGCGTGCATTTCATACACATAGAATTTGTCTACCCTGTGCCTCCCCTGCCTTCCTAATATAATGTCGGAAAATAGTAAGAAATGTATTTTGTTCGATATGGAGCCATTCTCGCTATTTAGGTAAGATTAGTGCCTGTAAAAAGTAGTTGTGCACATACCTGCTAGCACACATTTAGAAGGATCCACATGCTATCTCATCCCCCATTTCATCTACCATCTCAACGTAGTGGGAACGTGTCCTTACCTTCTCGTATCGGGGTCAGGAACGTAAGCATTCAAATCTTTCGTAAATTCATTTTGTACCTGAAGCTGTTCGGAACATTACACATCATGTTATGAGTCGTTAAAATAACACACTGTACTAAATCGAGACATTTCGTTTAATAATCTTAACAATACACGGTCCAGACGAGCTTTTGTTGGTAAGTACCTTCTCATTTTAAACATTCTTAAGTGTTTTTCCGTGACTTTGCCTGCGTGGATGATATTAACAAAGTTTTATATTTATAGGTACATAAGTTCTTATTTATTTATTAATATTATGTTATTGGTTCGTGTACACTTGAAAATTTACAAATCTTTTCGTGTCGTTGGTTCAAACAATTAATTTTTTTCTCTCCAGAAAGATGGAACTCTTACAGCGTTGTCCGAGGCCTCATAAAGGTCACGTTTAGAGCAGCTGGTGGGGCACGATGGGCAAGAAAGCAAGTGTGACGTAGTCTGGTCGCTATGCCCACACTGATACTGTGTTGCGGATTCATCAATGTAAAGCCATCGGACCAAATTATGCCTGCATCGGCGTACCTCAGTTCGAAGGCGGTTTAGGCTCTTCCATGTGGACCATGGAAGTTCGTGACCCGGGAGAAGTTCCTCTGTAGGTGATATAAAATTAGAGGGAGGTGGGTATCGGTTGCGCCACGTTCCGAGTCGAGAGGATTTTGGGTCGCTTTCAAGCGGTTTTGTGTTGATAAAACTATCGCGGCTTATATAAGCCGTGATAGTTTTATTAGTCGACTATCATAGGATTGAGCTCCAGATAGTGGATGTTTGTAATCAGAGACCTGATTTTTTTCCTTTCGAGAGCACTAGCAACACTTCTTCGCACAGATGGTGGTGCAATACCCGCTAGGGGGTGTAATAAATTTAGTGGTGTCGGTTTTAGACAACCTGTAATTTTTCGAAAGGTATGATTAAGTGCCACGTCAACCTCCGGCGTGTGCAGAACGATGCCACACTGGGCATGCATATTCTCCTGCCGAGAAGCAGAGTGCAAGGCCGCTAGTCCTAAAGACTTGTGGATCTGCTCCCCAGGTGCTTAATGTTAGCCGCTGTAGTAAATTATTGCGCGTTTCGACCTTGCTTTTCGTGTTAAGGCAGTGATTAATAATTTACAAATAAAACCTTATAAAAGTAAATATACTTAGTTCATCATCATCATCATCATCAGGTCTTTTTGTCTCCACTGCAGGAGCACGACCCTTTCTATACTACTATTAAATACAAAAATAAATATAATAGGATACCAAGTCAATGAGTAAAATCACAAGAAAATAACGAGAATGGGTCATAGAATAGATTTTTATGCTACAACTGTGATGATTGACCGATGTATAATACAATAGATAGTTGATAGTTTATCAGAATATATTATAGATCTTTGAGGCTTATATAGGTACCCATCATGAAGTTAGACCAACTTCATGGTAACCATCATGAAGTTAAAAGCAAACTTAACATAAATGTTCTTTTTAACCCCCTTCAAAGAAGGAGGTTATCAATTCGACAGAATTTATGTTTTTTTTTATGTAAACCTTTTACTCGTTCAACGAAGACGCCAAGACCAATTTGTTTTTTTTTTGTTTGAAAGCGCTTGTCCGATTTGTGTTTCAAGCATTCAAGTCAGTTTTTAGTTTTGAAAAATTATAGCACCTGCTAATCCTGCTATTTCTGAATTTCGCGCGAGCTCGACCTTTATGTATTTAACAATATTAATTGATTTGCCAACTCATGACGCTCGTTTTCTACCGAATGCGTAGGTGAATAATCTAATTGGGTTCTGATATGACAATAGCATTCACCTTCGTTGTTTATACAGTGGTTGTCGCGTCACATCTCGACTCTTGGTGCACAAAAATGGTTCGGCGCCGGGCTATGATCACAGTTATCCAGGTAATGTTTAATCCATCTTAATCTTACAGCTCTAACAGATGAACAACAGTATGTCTGTGACCTTGGTCTGCTACTTGTTGGCAACGTGTGTCGCGCTACAGTCGCCGATTGACGCGAACTGACTCTGGCATTGTGTCGCTCGTTTGTTAGAGCCCTAAGCGCATCCTTCGCCGAGGTTCTTCAACGGCTCTTTTCTCCACGTTTTTTTGAAGATTTTCAGTATCTTTTTTTGCAATATAAGTGATATGAAATATCTACGTGTATGTGAGACTACAGATACGCCCGGGCATATCGGGTGCATTGCATAAATGCCGAATAAATGTCCATAAATGTCCATTGCAAGGCAAAAACATTATCAGAACTTTTATTTGCTTTTCCATTCAAATTGCTACATTTAAGTATGCACAGAACATATTGACAATGAATACCAAAAAAATTATACAAAATATCACTCTTTCGGCTCACCAGTCGAGTCGACGCAGCCCGAGCTCATGAAATCTAGAATTTATTAGGAAAAGCTAAAAGTTATGTGATGTAGACTGTATTTTATTACCAAACTATTTTAATAAGTTATGATTTAAAAAATACCGATTAATTACTGCCTTTTTTTGCAAAAAGTAAATAATTTGTTTCTGCCCATCGGTAAGGCATTAACTTGGGCATAACTGCCCAACTAAGCGCAAAAACGGTATCTCAGTGAACGCGAGTTTCGAGATATTTGGAGTTTTGTAAAAGTAGTTATATTTTTAGTTTTAAGATAGATATAGTTACAATTTTAAAAACGGATATTCAATATTAAGTTTATTATTTTTTAGAATAGTTAGATCAACAAAAATATTTGTGGAAATACCTTTTTCATGAGATACTGCTACACGGCTTAGTTATTATGAAATAAAAAAATGAGTTACCTCTATCCGGTTTATTGCTTCCATACATGTCTGTATGTAAAATTATTAAAATCTTCTGTCAAATAAAAAACGCATAGTTTTAATGAAAAAAAAATTAATCAACCTGTTTTAATAAAGTATTATACCTTTATAACAAAAATTACACAAAAGAAATCAAAAAAATTATGTTATTCATTGTAATATTTTTAATCAAAAGTTGGAAGTTCTCTCCAAAAAGACATCCTATTTTGGGGTATAATATTTTCAAAAGATTTTAAAATATTTTCTTTTTTGTTTTTCGATATGCCTTCCGGTACAGTTTTCTTCTTGGGTGGCGGCAGAACTTGACTTTTCAAAATTTTATTTCCAACAATACTTGCCGTAATAGGGTCTTTAGACCACCCAGTTCTATAAGTCAAATCAAAACTACCTCTGTTCACCTCCACTTTCATCATTTCACTTATATATGGACGTGGATTCATACGAGACAGTTTATATTGAGTGGTATAATCTTCCCACTCATGAAAATCTTGAACAGTCATCTCTTTGCTCTTTACTTTTTTACCTGCTGCACTCACTGCGTGCGAAAAGTCGGACCGGGATGAAGACGCGCTGCTGGTTTTATGTTGAACGATCATGTTTTCTATTATGCCTAGTTAGTATTTTTAATTAAAATATATAAAAAGTACTCAAAAATAAGCTAAATTATAATTGAAACATAAGAACAGCAACGAATCTATTATAAAATTTTATCCTACACAGAAAAATAGACAAAAATGAACTAATTCTGCTTTTGTGTAAAAGATTATACAAAATTAAACTTTAATAGAACTTACCTGATTGTGAAAACATGAAATTAATCCACAGAACACAGTAATTTACTGTATTTTACTTAATTATTACCAGAAGTTACGGATTCAAAAGTAAACAAAACCAAAGAGCATTCACTGTAAAATATATACAAAATGAGACCGCATCACTTAAACTTTAAGGGTCAATTTTATTTGCCACTGCAACCGTATATCAAGTAGGCAAAATAATTTGCGGGTCATCTAAGCACAAATTTACTAAGCTTTATAGCGGTAAATCAGTGTATACTTTCAGGCGTCATAGTTGCCGCTTATCGGCTAAGAAAAATTGCTGACTATTTTCAAGGGATTTGGGGGTATCCAAATTTACGGCTAATTGCTTTCGTAATATTGATATACTTCTAATACCCTTAGTGATATAAGGTAAAATTGAGATAGAAAAATCTTTCTTTAGGGTTTTTCTCATGTTTTAAACAAGATACCGCTAAGTGCCTTAATGCATTAGATGCGTATTTCTTTAAACTATCCGATGGCATAAAAATCAAATTTTCAAATTTTTTTGAGATACCGCTTTTGCGCTTAGTTGGGCAGATAAACTCTTTTTTGCCCAATTGATTTGTTTTTGCCCCCGACCCATCATTACATGAGACTAATTATTCTTACAGTAGATACACTATATATATTGTACTTATGAATTTGTGACAGCTGTAAGTTGTCTTATCATTACTTTTTCTCACGAGGGTAGGTAGAGACTATGGACTTCCACTTACATCATTAGAATTCATATTTTCACCTATACTTAACAAATAAAACACTGGATTATTTTTAAATTTACAAAAATATATTTAATCTAATCACAAAATTTATCATAGTACCTACTGAGAACTTTGCTCTTGCCTAGAAGAAAGTTTTCTATCATTTTATATTTATAAAAAATTAAAGAATATTTTGAAATGAAAACTAACTAAATGTAAAAGTTTTCCTGTAACTCAAATAACTAGAAGCTCTTTCGGTAAGCTGTCAGACTTGGGTAACGTATACTGGTTATGAACAAATGTTTTATTTCTATTTCTTAAAAAAAAAAGGAAAAACTGAAAATGTGTGAAATAAAACATGCTTGGTCTTTTCCTTCACATTTTTATATTTTAGTCTAAAAACAGATTTCAAACTTGATAAAAGATAAAGTACCGGACGGGTTTTACAATTCGGTACATCCGCGCAAAGTTGGCAGCACGGGTCGTGAAATTATGGTGGCATACAGTTGGCACGGCGATACGGGCACCATGCCACCAGTCTACCGGAGTACAGTCAGGTACAGTGAAACCGGACCATTTCAACCACTTTTTCTTCTTGTCGACGAACACGAAAGTGTTCTATCATTTGTAGTTTTAAAGTAGTTTTTCCCCCTTATTCATTAAAAAGTACAAACGTTTGCTAAACCTATTTTAGTTATATGTTTTGTCTCGTTCTTTCAATATCAAATATTGAAAAGAGGGAAAGGGACAAAACATGTTTTAACTAAAATAGGTTTAGCAAACGGTTGTTATATTTTATGAATATGAGGGTTAAACTAGTAGTTCACCCCGAACTGTGAACTCGCGCCATATCTCGGCAACCCCTTCACCGATTCGGTTCATGCTTGAATTTAAAATGTTACTGGCCACTTCTACACACCTGCACCATCTTATTACGATCCTATCAAAAATACTCGAATTATCATCGAACAAACATACATGTACACAAACGCCGGATAGTTTAGTTCAAGTAGACTCTCAGAATTTTGTTCGCTTCACACAAGACTCAACTGTAGGTATAGAATCATCTGGATCATGTCAGCTTTCAAACGGAGAAAACCGCAACATAAGCGGAAAATTGGTTAAGGAGTTACGATGTTACAGACAGACACAGTCAAGCCAAACTTATAACACCCCTCTTTTTACTTTGGGGGTTAAAAATAGGACATCAAGATTATAAGACTGCGCTGTAGTCAGTTTAATATTCGCATATGTATTAAAATTAGTAATCAGTTTGGACATACGGTTTATTAAGTCGTTCATTAATATGATTTAAGTACAAGACTGCAATTTTATGTACAAATTTATTACTAGTACCATTAAGAGTGTGGGCAATAACAATGACCACGACTATATGTGTTTATACACTGTTATTTTTAACTCAGTACAAATATTTGAAGAGGTGATTCAATTCTTAATTCTCATTAACTTTTCCCAATCAATGTTTATCGAAAGACAAAAAAGAAATTTTTACCTTGTAACTAGAGATCCTGACTGCCTCAATTTGTAAGAGAACCTCATATTTTATTCTTAATTCGATTTACAATTATAGTGAAAAGTTGTTCAAAAGGATGGACTGAATCTTTAAACCTCTAAAAATATTTTTAAGTTTTAAATTAAAAATAGTCTAGTATTTTTGACGTTCACTGTACACGTCTCAACGACATGCATTTTGTACTGCACGCATGCACAAGGTTTACTGACCTGACTACGCAAACAGGCCTTAGCCTAAATTCAATCTAAATCTATAAAAAAACTGATTAAAATAGCTTTGCTAAAAAACAATTAAACTATTTAAAATAGACTACTTATTTTTATTATTACTAGTTGGTTGTTTTGGTATCAAGTGATAGAATAACACAATGTAGTGTTTTACTAATAACAAGAAATAAAATTATGTTTTTAAGTAACATACGAACCACGTCAGCTTTCGAACAAAAAAATATCATCATGATCGGTCCATTCATTTAGGAGCTATGATGCCACAGACAAATACACGAACAAGTCACACTTATAACAGCCATAACACCTTGGTGTTGGTCGGGTGTTGAAAACGTCTAAAATATAAAATCATGATAATTGACCGAGCGAGCGAAGCGTCTCAGTTTAGAGATTGGCCAAAAATGATTTTGTCCGGATGTCCGTAGTGTTGTTGCAACAGCGATAGTTTCCTTATCGGTAGTTGACCTTGAAAAATAGTCGATAGCGTGAATAACCCTAGCGAAAATATCGAAATGCTGTAATACTATCGATACTATCGACGTATTTTCGATACTATCAACTGATACTATACTATACAAGCAATAGCATCGTAAAATCTTCGACTATCGATATGGCAAAACTATCGATACTATCGATAGAATCGATACTTTCGATACCATCGATAGTATCGATACTTTCGATTAGTATGGATACTATTGATCTTTACCAATAGTATTACTTATTTTCACCAATCGATACTATCGACAGTATCGATAGTATCGTCAAGGATCGATAGTTTCGATAGAACTATCGATAGTATAACTGATTTTCGAGGTCACGATAGTATCACAATACTATCGATAGACTATCACTATTGCAACATCACTCCTGTTGTCAGTCTGCCCGGCTGTTCTCGCCTACAGGTCGCATATGTTAACCAATTCTTGTAAAATTTTCTGAGACGGTTCAAACATGATATATAATCACAGACAAATATAGGAAATCAGACTAAACATTATTGTATAATACAAAGAGTGCCGCGTAGCATGAGTTTACACTTGAGCTACATAAGTTTTGTTGTTTTTCTTTAAGTTAATTGGTAATATTCTCATAGAGGATCATAGAGGATCTTAAAAACGATGTTTTTATTTAAAAAAAAATAGTAAAGTACTATACTTATGAATGTGATAGAGTACTTTAGTATACAAACACCCGCAATAACTGTTTATATTAATTACGTGTGATTGCCGCGCGTTCTAAGTACCTATGTAATGTTTGATCTGCTTCCCTTTGTATGTCTGTGTATAGAATTATTTTTTTAACTCAGTTTTCCAAAAATGGGGGTTAAAATTTAAAAAAATCGTATAATCATTTAAAAAAATTTACAAAAATGTCAAAAAATATATATTTTGTTATTCTATTGCAGGCGCAACTTTTTTGTCTGGACCACTTTTTTATCCGATAAACTTGGGTTACGACTCGCGAGGTCTGTAGCTCACAGAGCCACAGTATGCTATAATAGTTTACAACTTTGCTACGAATCGTAGCACCTTCGTAGGGTCAGTCCATGTGCTACGATCGTAGCCTACGAGCTACGCGTGCTGCAATAATGGCCTACGAGTATTATGACTATTTATCTAGGGCTGCCGGTACATAGAAAAAAACAAAGTCGTTTCCCACCGTCTATTCCTCTTGATCTATGTAATGTATTAAATGCTTAGAATTTTTTAAACCTCGCTCATTAATAGATGGAAGAGGAATTAATTCAAGAAGAAGGTTTATCCTCAATGCAAAGCCGCGGAGGGCCTCTTGTATTTTTTATTACCGACTTTAAAAAAGGAGGAGATTATCAGTCGGATTTCATATTTGTTTGATTTTTTTTATTTATATTCCCCGATTACTCGAAGACGCCTAGATCAATTTGGAATTTTTAAAAGAAAGAAATTTTATAAAAATCTGTTGTGTAGTTTGGTGTTGAAGTCGGTTTTTAATTTTGAAATACGAGTATTGTGTGAATACAATACTAAAAGTGTGTCTGAAATGGTCTTAAATATGTGGATTTAAATCGAGAAGCTTGACATTCCAACATCCAATTACAAGCGGCATTGTCTTGAGATCTTCAGTAAGCAGATTGTTTGAATACTTCTGACCAGTTTCTATCATCATAAAGTTGCCCATTAACACTAAAATCATTTAATGGTATGGCGTTTTGGAGTAACTTTGAGGAACATATAAACCTTATACACAGATACATATTTACCTAATTACATTTTCATGTGTCTCATTATTTCTCAAAGAAAAGAAAAAATACATTTACAATATTTTTAAACCCCTGATGAAAATAGGGGTGTTATAAATTTGATGTGTCTGTGTGTCTGTGTATCTGTCTGTGTTATTATAGCACGCAAACGAATGGGGCGATTTTGATGCGATGATGATTTTACTTTTTTTATGTTTGCTGACTTGATCGGGATGGTTCTTAGCTACGTTTGATGGAGATGGGTTAAAAATAAATAATTCGGTGTAGTTAATAAAATAAAACGTCACAAAATCGTGTCACTTTACATTAGTCATATTTATTTTCAACAAGACTTTAGATCTATTAATGCAGAAAAACTAATTAAGAGCGACATACGCGTGTATGACGTCACCGTTGGTTATTTCACACAATACCCATACAAAAAATTAGTTTTTACGTTTAGAAAAGTGTCTGACTTGACTCGTCTAGCGGATTATTTTCTGTGGAATGTAACAATAAAGTTTACTTAATAAAGTTTATTTTACACCCACATAAATTTCTCTAACAACCCAAAGGTTGACTGTTAGATAATGCTTTTAGCATTAAGTCTGCCTATTGTGCCATACAAATTGTATTTTGTATAATAAAGGTTATATAAATAAAAAATAAACAAATAAAGTTTAAAAATAAATAAACATGCTGTAGCTGAATTACTTAAGTGAGCAATCAACAACTGTGCGTACAATTACACTGCGCCTCTCGTAATGAAATTCCCGAGCCGCCATTAAAGCAGTGAGCCGAAGCAGAAAGCTGTTCGAAAGTTTTCCATTGTTCGCGTCTTTTCTTGAGGATGATGTTCTGGCGTATTCCATACTTTTTTATTTTTTTATTCTAACAAAAAAGTACCTATTTATACAGGGCGTAACCTTGCCATTGTCTCGAGCGTACCTATAATGATCAAGCAATTTTTCCCAAGGAACGTAAGTCGAAATATGAAAAAGAAATTGAACTTCCCATATTAAATATCTATCAGCTGATTAGCAGTTTTGTATGGGTACCCCAATTTTTTTCGACCTCTGCTCTTTGGGGAAAGTTTTTCATCATGATCAGTATAAGTACATCTGAGAATATGGCAAGGTTATAGATTTACACCCTGTATCGTCGATTTGTTCCCGACTTACTTTAGGGAATGACTCAGTTTATCGATGGGAACTGTTTTTTCTGTGGAACTAACGCTGGGTTTAAAAAGGGGCTGGTCATCTTTTTTGTATAAAAAAGACAATTCTGTTGTTCATTGTATTTGTTTATTAGTTCACCAACAGTTAATACAACAATACTTGTTTACAAAGTACAAAAAAAAAAACTTAAAGCTTATTGTTTAACCAGTTAAAGTTCATAGGGAGAGTTCCTAGCATTGAATCCTTATATTAGAATTAGAAATAGTTATTCAGATGAACGGACTGAATCAACCCTTAAATATCAACAGCCCCAACTTTTAACATATATTTGTAAACGGCTGAACTAATTTCGATCAAACCGCCAGCACGCAAGCGACTTAAAAAAACCTGTACAAACAGCGTCAATCGCATAACACCCCACTTAACGAATTGTAATCATACGCGTAAACATACATTCATACAATCTCGTCTTACTCCCTAGCGGGGTAGAGGGAACATTTTGAATCTTGCCACTCTATGCTGATATCATACGTAAAATCACCAACCACTTTTATACTTGTAATCGTTGAATGTGATAAATAAAATATACCCACTGTATATACCTATAAATAGAGTACATGTCCCATAAAAATGTGATAATGTTTCGTTTTCGAAGCAATACACGTAAGGCGTTTCTTTAAAAGACCTCCCACAAAGATAAAAGCTCAAAGAGTAGCTCAAGATTTTAATTTTCCTGTACATTGCGTATCATCATCATCATCAACATCATTTCAGCCGCATAACGTCCACTGCTGGACATAGGCCTCTCCCAAAGATTTCCAAAATGACCGATCAAGAGCGGCCTGCATCCAGCGCTTTCCAGCGACCCTGGTCAGGTCATCTGACATTGCGTATAATTTTATATAATTTTAATTATTTCATTAGAATGGTTTCCAAGATCTACGTATTTTAAAATACAGAGACCGTTCAACTCGCTTTGCATGCAAAAATATGTGCTTGCCGTTTGCAGGGTTAATCATGAAAATTTATTGCTTGCTTAGTAAAATTCTTGTTTAAAAATTTAATTCTGTACCTATACCAGTGAATAGATTACTAGATTCATCATTTCCTCTATTAAGGATTTTCAAAATAAGCGATCTAGATTTAATACTAAATAAAACCGCATAAATCATAATCATTATAAGAATTCTCTAGCAGCACACATGAACAACTTCTTTTTGCGATGATTGGCTCAAATTACACTAATTAAACAACAACTACTATGTTATTTAATTCTTCTTTTTTTCTGATGTAAAAAAAAACAAATTTCAACAAGACAGCAACAGCACAGGGCCGTTTTACGTCTCAGTTTGCGCGTCATAAAATTCATTGCTCTAAAGTACAGAAAATAGTTTTAAAATTCAAATCTCGATTATTTTAAAATTCTTAACAAACAACTTGCGAACTGAGAATTTTCGCTAATCTTTATAGGTGTGCTGGTTAACGTCTTGTGGCCATAAATGCCTTCTGGAACATTTATCAGCCGATACTCATTCGTTTGGCGAAGGATTAATTGCATCATTGTTCCTGTAGTCCATTTTGCGAGCTTATCTGACAGTATGTTCCGGGGTTTACGCGTTTTTAACGGTCGAAGTAAACAAGGCGTAAATTCATTATGCAGTCTTGTTTGTCTGCAGTGAGCTCGCGCCCCCGAGTTAGATAGAACGCGCAGACGCACCTCTGAGTCTGAGTCACGGTAGCTTTTCGAGTGCTCCAGCATACATGAGTGTCAGGTGTGTAGTTTCCACTGTTCACAGGTGCGTTAATAGCGGTTTAATTAGTGATCTTCAGCGGTTTGTGTGTATTAATTGAGTTACCGTTTCATTTTAGAATCGGTGCCATGAATTTGAAATTAAACAACGATTTGAGGGGCTCAGTGAATATGCTGAGGGTCCCTAAATCTCCGACCTCCTCTATAAAGGTATATTTGTGGGCTTATGTGTCGTACCGTGCTCTTTGTACAATGTTCGACGTGGCATAACCATAACCAGGAGTAAATTAATTTCTGTATATGGTGTATCTAAATTAAGAAATCTATTTAAATTACTTAATTAAGTTTATATTACATAATGAATTACAAAAACAAAATTAATACATTTTATGTAAGTATTGTAACTTTAAAAACTTGTTTGATGTGTTTGGGATTGCTGGACGAAATACTTATGTAAATGTTTTGGATTGTAAATTTTAAAACATGAAATTGGCTAGTAATAACATAGACTATCGCTAAAGCTTGTCCTAAGCTGTGTAGCAGCAGTACAAGTTTAAATATGGATAACTTACTCAGATTTATTATTTTATCTCTTTTTGCGAAACCAAAATCAATTTTATACCGGCGTAAAATGTTTGAGCTGAATTGAAACTAAAACGAACACTAAAATATTTGAACGCCTTGGTTTTCAAATCGATTCTATCGAATCTAGGCACGTCTAGCGGCAGATGGTAAGTGTCAGTATGATAGGTTTTTTAGTAATCTCATGCCACTCACGACGAAGATACGTGCTGCATAAAAATTTTGGAATTCAAGTCATAAATGGTAACAATTTCAAGTATTTTATATGAAAATGTACTAACAAATGCTACGCTCAGGAAATTAAACTATTTGGGCGCTTGTAGTAAATGAAATGAGTGGGTTTTTAAGGTCGTAATAAACGAGCTGTCGCATGGTTGTAAGCTTTGTGTTTTGTGCATGCATATTTGTGTTTTATAAGTAACTAGCCGAAGCCCGCGATTTCGCTTGCGTGGAATTTATTTCTCCGAAAAATTCTCATCAGGCTGAACAACTTTTGCTATGACGTCATTTTTATATTTCTGAGGATCATTTTCCAGAGACAAAGTCCACGCGAATGAAGCCGCGGACTTCAGCTAGTTAAAAAATAAGTGTTACAATATTTAATCTCCACTCCCACCATCACGTTTTTGGTCTGGTGGGTCTAGGTTTTGTTCACCTCGTTAGGGATAAATCATGATATTGTATCTGTTACTCTTATGATCATAAAAATTAACACAACCAAGCGCTAAGAAGTGTGAGGGTAGTATACCTAAAAATTAATTACAAAAGTTTATAAATAATCTCATACTAACTATTCCGCCCATTGAATAAATCCATTGAATTGGTTTTCTTTTGCGCATTTCCTACTTTTTAAGATAATTATGTGCTGTATTTTATTTTGTGCAATGTGCAGTATTGTATTGAATGTCTTTTTCTGTGTGTACGTACTGTGTATATTTAATTACTTTTTGGTGGTTTACAATAAAGTATTAATTATGCTTTAATATCAATGTGCCATAAACGATTAAATTTGAAGACCTAAGAACTACATTATTTTCCCACTGAAAACAGACGCGATTTACCGTTTCACGATTTGGTCTTTTTGGAGCTACGATTTTTAGTTTGTTTTTGTTTTTCTCCAACGAGATATTTTATGGGTGTTTGTAGCAATTTAGCTTACCCTTATGACTTATGGACCATCTGATACGAGTTACAGATAGCTTGGAAAAGTCACTTGAAAGTAATGTTTGTTACCTGTATCACAATTGTTATTATGAGGTATTTGACGAACACCGTGGCGTAGTGGTCAACATGCTAGTCCGCCACCCAGAGGTTCCGGGTTCGATCCCCGGTCAGGGCAAGTTGGAAAATGGCCTTTTTCAAATTGTCCTGGTTCTTGGATGTGTATCTATATATGTATTTGTTATAAAATATAGTATCGTTGAGTTAGTGTCCCATAACACAGGTCAAGAACTTACTTTGGGGCTAGCTCAATCAGTGTAATTTGTCCCTATATATTTTTTTATTATTATTTACAATGGATGGTAATGTTATTTGAAATAAGTTAAAAATAAATATAGCTTAGTTGTAATGCCCATATGTTCCATCTACATATTTATACCAATACTCAATATTTGGTTGCAATTAAAACATCTAATAGAATCACAAAAAATCGGATCTATTTATATGTATAAGGTAGCTATGTAGATAGGTAATATTTATTTAGGTTTGTAATTTATGCCCAGCCGATTTTAGTGTCCAAAGCATCATCATTATCATCAGATCTTTTAGTCTTCACTGCAGTAGCACGATCCTCTCTGTACTACTAGAGCCTTGGCCAGAGCAGCCATAGGATTTGGTCGTCACTCAAAAAAAAACCAAAGCATAACATAGCTTTATTATATTTTTGTATACTTTTATATACCGTTTAAAAAGTCATTGAATTTGTACAAGGATTTGTGTAATTCTACCGACAAGAGAGAACCTAGCACAGTAACTGAATCTTTATGAACTCTAACTCCAGTACATTTTATGCATCACTGATTTGTACAGGCGCCGTTAACCACTTGTTTACTTTATTTCTTAAGTACTCCTGTCATTTCAGAGTAAAGAATCTGCTCCTGTCATGTTAAAGTAGTTTATTATACAGTGTGCGAGTTTGATATAAATAAAAAATACGTATAACACAAACAACTTAACCACATCGAATAAAATAATAAACTTTCTAACTAAACATAAACATTTCGTGATTCAAATGCATTTCACAAAGAAAGTTGACGTCAGAACTTACCATCATCATCATTTCAGCCGCTTAACGTCCACTGCTGGACATGGGCACTAGGATTTTAAAAATGACCTATCTAGAGCAGCCTGCATTCAGCGCTTTCCAGTGACCTTGGTCAGGATCAACGAAATAATCCTCTAAGCTATGTCAGTGACTTTTGTTCTCCTATGAATATTCTCATTTCTGATTCGATCACGTAGAGAAACACTGAGCATAGCCCTCATCATAGCGCGTTGAACGACCTTGAGCCGTTTTATGAGACCCATAATATCTAAGGGACTGGTTGTAAAAGAATAGCCAAATCCGTATGGTCTTCGGCATCCTAACGTTACCATAGAGATGCTTTTTATTAAAAAAAAAGCGGAAAAGCCCACCCCCGTCTCTAAAGCAGCATAGCTGCGAATACAATTGGAAACGCGCTAAGATAAGGATTTATAAAAGTCGTGTGAGTCGCATATATACGCTAAACGACAAAATAACCCTTTTCACGCCATAGCCCGCAAATTAAACGCATCAAATTTCAATCACCGAGACTAATATGTACGTCAATACTTCAAACGATGAATTTCCAAACAATTTAGGGTAAGGCACGTTTTTCGATGACACACGTGTATTTTTAGAAATTCCATTCCGCGTGATTTGCTTGCAGGGTCGCTGATCGACTGATGTACCCTCTTTGTGTCTTTAACCTCGTCCTGGATAATTCTCTTTGATATGTGCGATCTTGAACGTTTTCGATTTTCATATTTCCATCATATCGTTCTTGTTGAAATTCGACTCTTTCGTCTAACGGACCGTAGAAAAAAGAACTACTAGATGCTTACTATACGTAATTGTTTTAAAAAACCGTTTTTAAATTGTTCATTACAGAAAAATACTCAAAAAATAAATAGCTCGAGGCGGGTTGACACACAAGCGGGCGAGGCCTGCGCGTATTTTTATGGAGTAGAGACGAGCATTGAACAAAACACCACACGTGTGTCATACAACGTTTTTCAACACATTTATAAGGAAAAAATATTAAATAAAATCTCACAATAGAATATCATAAGTATGGCGTGCACATGGAAAACTTATCTTTTACAAACATTCGCGCATGCGCGCGCCTGAATCGCTGTATGAGGCACGGCACGGGAATCAAGCCTCCAAAAGCCAAACTATTTACATGTGTTAAAAAAATTAACTATCAATAGAAGGCTTTTGTTTTTCTCACAAACTCCATCCACTGGCTGTCTGAAATAGACATCTACTGCCCATTATAAATTATTTTTGGGTTATATTTTTTCTAAATTGTATAATAAAGAGTAATTAGTAACTTATGTAAGGTATTATCGAGCTATAAACATCTATGATATACAATACATCTATAAAATCGTCTGTATATATATATATATATATATATATATATATATATATATATATATATATATATATACAGGATGATTTTGAACTCCCTAGCTTTATTTAAGGAACGCACTCTATATGTGATATAAAAAATACATGTTGAATTACTTTTAACTCGTTTCATAGTAAAAACCAAAGATATCAGGCGTCAAAGATATCCCAAAAATAAACGAATTTGTCGCCCGCGCCGCGCCCGTAGTGGTAAAGGCCGCGCGAGACGCGTTTACGCCGCAAGGTCATTGATCTTTATCGTTACGTACCTATTGTATTACGTTTTATAAGGGTAAATTCATTTTGATGCTCAAATGGCTGCTTATACCTCGCGTTTCTACCATTTACAAGGTAGCCCGATCGTGGTGCGTATTTTATTAGCGTTTTCGCATGTTAAGTAGCCCTGGGTGTGCTATACCAGGATGGGTGACCGTAAGTGGCATAAAAATTTGCAGCCTCCTTCAGCTATCATCGTTAGATAGCCGTCGTAAAGCTGCCTTAAGGCAGCTTGTAAAAATCTTGCAAACAGTGTTGGCCACTTTCGTAAACAAACGATAAACAATAAAGGCCGAATTTGGTCTTAATTTTATACCTAATCATAAGTCGCAATTTCCCTTCGTACTTTACGGGTTTAGTACCTTCAAAATACTGAAGCTGTTATTGTTACTAAGCAAGGAAAAAAACATAAGGTACCTACTTAAACACTAATAAAAATGATAGGTACGTAGAATAGTAGGTAATTAATAAAGCATTTACAGCTTCTGCATCGCCGAGCTGCATCTCGCGGGCTGGCTCGGAGGTTCCGCTCAAAAAACTCGAAGATGTCATCTTCTATCTCGACGACTAGACGTGGCGCTCCGCATCCTCATGCATGGGATGGTATCTCGAACTGACCATAGTCGAGAAGCCGTTGGTTTGCGGCCACAATCGTTTGGCGGTGAGCCACTGTAGCATTCGTTATGCCTTGAGCATGAAGTCGAGGAATGCTCTCACTTTCGTAGAGCCTCCTGGCCTTCCCCAGTTTTCCCCACTTAGAATGTATACATGCGCACCATTTCGTAATACTCTCGTGCGGAATACGACATTGTTATGGATAAGATAAGAGACGCGCGCGGGAAAAGAGCTTTCACAACCTCCTGTGACGCGAGGGTTTTGCCGACTGCCGACTGGGGCTGCCGGCGCGGCGCGTGCGAGGCGAACGAGCAATGGTAGCGGCGTGGCGGGAGTGAATCAGCTGTGTGTGTGTGCGGCCGTGCGGCCGGCTGAGCGAGTTCATTCATTATTCGGTTGGCCATGTATTGAAAATTTGCGGATTGTTTGTGATAATTTTTTTAAAACTTTTTTTTATTTTTTTTATTGCAGTTTTGTGTTCTATTAGTGATTCTGATTCTAAGATTACAATAAAGCTAGTGGGTTTAAAATCATCCTGTATATATATATATATATATATATGTTTTTATTTTAAGAAGAACTGGTCACGCACCTGACGAAGATCGAGAAAAGTGGAGGCAAAGAGGTAATTAATACCTTAGTCTTGCAACAATGAGACAATGGCTAAACTTGAATACCTACTTATTTGTAAAAATAAAAATATATCTGTTCGTTAATTTATCCTCAGAACTTATTAAATACTAGTTGCGCCCCGCGTCGTTACCCGCGGAAATGAAGTCTATGTGTTGATCCAGGGTGTCAGCTTCTTGCATGCCAAATTTTTTCAAAATTGTTCCAGCCGTTTGCAATTGTAGAAGTAACAAACATACACACACATAGACCCAAACTTTCGCTTCTATAATATTAGTTTGTTGTGATTATTTCTATTCCACATTGTCTCCTAGCTTAACCGCTTTGACTGAGTCGAGTGCAGATCAGAAATCCAATTTCAAAACTAAGTTCCGTTAAGCATAAAAACGTGACTCTTAATTTCACCCTTTATGTTCCGATATCCAATTCTATTTTAACGTAACCTTGAGTATTCATCAAGCCGCATGAGGCGCGTAGGTAACCCTTTGGTGAGGTCCAATAATCCAGTGTAATGACATCGGGTATTGAATTAGCGACTCCCCGGACGCGGGCAGCCAAACTAGTCAATCAGGGCTTGATTTGATCACAAGGGTATTGAAGTCCGCTTTTCTGGTGTAGCAGTGTAGGTATGTGATCAAAGGAATATCTAGTATATCATGATCCAGATATATTTGACAATGGCTATTCGCGAATATTAAGGCCTGGACTCAATTTAATGGTATGTCATCTTTGGCAACTGTCAACTTCATTTAAGTAAAACTCAGACCAAATATTGGTCTGAGGGGTAAACCCTGGTGAACCTAAACATAAAGTTATTAAATTCGAATCGTTTAAGATGATATTGTGCTAGAAAAGGAATCAAAATAGTGATGAGTTACTAATTCTCATTTTTGCCCAAGGCTTCTACGATCTGCACGGGAAGAGAAGTTTCTGGTACATTCTAAGATTTTTCTTTTCTCCCAGACCAGCATGGAAGCTTTATGAAGTCATCAAATAAAACGTTACTTTTGAAATTTTCGGTTCCGTTGCCAAGATTTTCTCGCAGTTCAGTAAAGAAAAATGTTAATAAAACTGTTCATTATCACGTTGTTTGAGAAGTTTATATTATTACTTCAATAACTAAATTCTTTGTTTTATGTAACAACAAAAGATTTAGTATGACCGAAGTCCAGGTTTACGCCGTTTATTTAATCATTGTTTAAGTTATTCTCTGTACTTGCAATAAAATCCAAAGTAATGAGATTTTATGGTATCTTTGCAATGTATTTTCTTAAACTTTTTGTAAGGGAAATAATTGGCAATAAAACATAAAACAACTCGGTTAACTAAGTTTTCGGGACTTTAATAAAAACCAAATTAATAGGTACCTACCTATAAGGAGATATTTAAGCTTATTATTTGTAGATTTGGTTGTTAGTTACGGTTGTATTCAATTTTAGCACTGCAATACCTAATTCTACGAGTATTATTAGATACTCGTATAAGGTACTTAAATTAATACCCGTCCTATAAAATGTTGCACCTGTTTATGATATATATATTTATTGGAATCCTAAAAAGCTTCTGAGGGCACTCTTTCGTAATATTTTTTTAGGTTAAGTTCACAACAGAATAGGAATCCCTTTCATACAATATCACGTATGTATTTACTCTTAGCAAGGTATATTAAACTTAGGCTTAATATTAAAAGGTAAAAGTGAGCAATTTTACATTTTTAACCTATTTGAGGCCCGCGGCGTTGCTTGCGTATATTCTTTTGATAATAATATGGTAAAACTTAATTTTAATATACACGACACATAATGTAAATTATATTATTGCCGTGTAATAGTGCCTGTAAAGGTCTAATTAAGTACTGAATAAACATTTGAATTTTAAATTTCGGACCTCTCGTTATCTTTGGCAACTGTCAACTTCATTTAAGTAAAACTCAGACCAAATATTGGTCTGAGGGGTAAACCCTGGTGAACCTAAACATAAAGTTATTAAATTCGAATCGTTTAAGATGATATTGTGCTAGAAAAGGAATCAAAATAGTGATGAGTTACTAATTCTCATTTTTGCCCAAGGCTTCTACGATCTGCACGGGAAGAGAAGTTTCTGGTACATTCTAAGATTTTTCTTTTCTCCCAGACCAGCATGGAAGCTTTATGAAGTCATCAAATAAAACGTTACTTTTGAAATTTTCGGTTCCGTTGCCAAGATTTTCTCGCAGTTCAGTAAAGAAAAATGTTAATAAAACTGTTCATTATCACGTTGTTTGAGAAGTTTATATTATTACTTCAATAACTAAATTCTTTGTTTTATGTAACAACAAAAGATTTAGTATGACCGAAGTCCAGGTTTACGCCGTTTATTTAATCATTGTTTAAGTTATTCTCTGTACTTGCAATAAAATCCAAAGTAATGAGATTTTATGGTATCTTTGCAATGTATTTTCTTAAACTTTTTGTAAGGGAAATAATTGGCAATAAAACATAAAACAACTCGGTTAACTAAGTTTTCGGGACTTTAATAAAAACCAAATTAATAGGTACCTACCTATAAGGAGATATTTAAGCTTATTATTTGTAGATTTGGTTGTTAGTTACGGTTGTATTCAATTTTAGCACTGCAATACCTAATTCTACGAGTATTATTAGATACTCGTATAAGGTACTTAAATTAATACCCGTCCTATAAAATGTTGCACCTGTTTATGATATATATATTTATTGGAATCCTAAAAAGCTTCTGAGGGCACTCTTTCGTAATATTTTTTTAGGTTAAGTTCACAACAGAATAGGAATCCCTTTCATACAATATCACGTATGTATTTACTCTTAGCAAGGTATATTAAACTTAGGCTTAATATTAAAAGGTAAAAGTGAGCAATTTTACATTTTTAACCTATTTGAGGCCCGCGGCGTTGCTTGCGTATATTCTTTTGATAATAATATGGTAAAACTTAAGTAATTTTAATATACACGACACATAATGTAAATTATATTATTGCCGTGTAATAGTGCCTGTAAAGGTCTAATTAAGTACTGAATAAACATTTGAATTTTAAATTTCGGACCTCTCGTTATCCCGGGACAAAACTATTTCTTTGTGTTAATTCACGTAAAAAGTTATTAACAAGCCAAATTTCGTTGCATTCCGTTTAGCAGTTGTAACTGCGATGTCACTTAGTCCATGGGCAACCTTATATCATCTCCTAACTGCTCTTATACCATAAAGGCAGATCTCAACGAGGCCAACGACAAGGCGGTTACCGTGGCCGAATTTCGGTCTAAACAAATTTAATTTTAGTAATTTCAACTCAATAAGAAGAAGGTGGGAACGCGGAACAAACATACATCCATAAACACCTTTACATCTATAATATTATAGATGTTGCATTGCAGGAAGAGCGTCGGCGTACGGGCCGATACATCGCCATCTTAGTAGGCATCTCCCTGTTCCTCCTGGCGATGTACCACGCCTGGGTGCGGCGGATCCCCATCGTGGCCAGCCTGGTGGTGCCGGCGCTCATCATGTTCGTGTACGTCGCCTGGGTGCTGTACACAGCGTCGAGGGACAAACACCGGGTAGGCATTACAATGTAGCCAACAACAAACTAGGGATAGTCCGCACAAAATGGTTCGTATGGAATGCCGAATTTTTCCGTGGATGTCGTCAGTGGATTTCCAAGGAGTGTTGACGCTGGGTAGGTGGAAGTTTTTTCTAATTCGCACAGATTTTGGCGACCATAGGCGACCATGGTGAAACATCAGAGTGGTCTCTCAGTTCCGTAGCGACACAGCTAGCTAATAGGATGCAAAGAGAATAAAAACCGCGAAAAAAATTGCGAATCCGACTTTGAGTTCACGCCACACTGTTTAGTGACCAAATACATACGCATTAAAAACGAATTTAATTGAAATGATGGCGAAACTATAAGGGTTTCTTGTTTACTATGGAACCTTAATAAAGAAAAGTTCAGCTTAGTGTTTTTGCTTTTTTGCCATAAAATATACCATGCTAGGTACGTACGTGAGTACATTTTTCATTGCGTGTTCCCGCTATTTCATCTCCAAATAGGTATTTTAAAATGATTTGACTATACTTCTACGACCGGTCTGACGTCAACCTTCTTTGCTTAGGTATCTCTTTACATTAAAAGCTCGTTTGGAATGCTAGTGTCTATTTCAGTTGTTATTTTCGCAGTGTAGATTTTATTATACATAAATTACCTTTTTAATATGCAACACTGATTTCTGAATGAGAACATTTACGTAAGTAAATAAATAAATATATATAGACAAAGCACACTGTTTGAGTTAACACCAAAGTAAGTTACAACTTGAATTTACCTACGTACCTAAAACAACCTGTGTTCGCAATAAACAAGCTTTGTTTAAATTTGACCAAGGACGTGCTCTGCGAATGTCAAAAGTGAATCTGCTTTATCCGGCAGTTTCTCTCTAGAATTCAAATTTTGTCAGAAATTCTGTTCATTTTTCCATTGCAATTTCTAGAGTGAGAGACCTTAAATAACTACACGAATTGGAATCGACTGTAACTTTATCGATTCAATTTGATGGATGCACATGATATTAAACAATCTACTAAGCCTAACCTGTCAGACTAAACAAGGTTTTGTAAACTTATACAATTTATGAATTGGAAATTGACAGTGTTCCGAAAGTATACACGAATAAAAATGAACCTTACTAATAAAGTTAACTACCCACTGTCCACATCTAACACAATACCCAACGTCGCAAAAAAAGCATCAGATAGACAAACTTCGTGTTAGTATCTCATAATAGGAACAACCGAAAAACCACTTTAATCTGTTGGTATTGGTACCTGCTCCTTTTAAAAATACTTATACGGGATATGTACTTACAGTGTTTTTGTTTTATTGCTAATATTGTGTGAGAAGAATATAGAAATAGTCACGAATAAATTGATATCAGCCTCAGGCATCAGGCCGAGTAGGGACCAATACTGAACTGGGTTTCCTTCGACGTAATCTTCCCAGCAGCGGTCGTTCGGAAAGGCTAGTAGTTCTGACCTTCAATAAGAGATAAATTTATCCTGCATTAAATATTTCTTTTTACCTTTGACATTGACTTTGATTTCGACAATATCTTTTAATGATGAGATGAGTGAGTCTGTAATATCTATTAACATGATATTTAATCTTTTTGTAATCTATGAGTCACTATCAACTGCAGGTCGGCGCAGGTGGATAGAAACCATCAAGTAATTCTCCAACACCTGACGGGGCTCTGTTTGTTTTTGTATAAACTTCCACGTTAATATAATTATAATCAAGGCATGCTAAGTCAAGTTCAGATTCAAGGCGAGCGTCTGAGTTTTGCTTTGGTAAATAAGCTTACGGCCCATCTGTGATACCTGTAATAACAGGGAATGCTACACGAGCGTTGCCAAACCTGCAGATGTTTTTTAACATCTCTTTTCAGGACTGTCGTATTAAAGTTTCTGGTAATTGTAGTATGGAGCCTAAAATATAAGTAAATCGTACATTGGAAAAAAGTAAATCTTACATTGGAGAAAATTTTGCTAAAAATTACTCACACATAAGTAATATTTTTAGTTTTAACATCAGATTTTTGTAGTTACTTAAGAAGCAGTTTGGATTTGGTGCGCATTATAGCGACTATACACACAATTATACCTAAATCATAGCAATTTATCTGTGCAAATTGTTTGTACAAATAATGGGTTTGCCAATACTGGTTTCTAAAAAACTGTGCATTCTTATGCACGGTATTATTCCGGTCGACTCTCCGTGAGAATTTTAGGCGCGCGCTTACGCGCTATTAACTTTGCTGTTACATGCTTAATTGTAAGTTTACTTTACTTTTACAATATATAACATTAATTATTTATTGTGTTGTTTTATTATAATAGAGTTATATAACGAGGAAGCGCTTCTTATAAGCTTTTACCGTCACTTGTTGCCTTATATGTCGATAAGCAAAATATTAAGTAACTGAAATGTACTCACAATTTTATGTTTGACAAGTGAACTTTAAGTTCCACGTAAATTTGACTCTCACGAGATTCCTGAGGCGTAGTTTTAGTCCGTTTGATTAAATAACCATTTTCTTCAAACGTACATTTTCGAAGAAAAAAAACATAAATGATATTTTTCTCGTTTTTTTAATACGTACCTAAACCCAACACAGTGATCCATAAATGATTTCTGTTATCGTACACAAAATATTTATACTGCTCAAAGTTCTTGCATGATTGAAAAAAGAGTTTTGAATTGCCTAAATGTTAAGTGCTTACCTACTTACCTTTTTTGTATAGGTAAATACTTTGCCGTTGCCGCTAGAATTTGTAACTGGCATAAAAACTGCGAGGCTGTGGCCTGAAAAATGTAGGTGCGAAAGATTTATGTACTATTTATTATTTTATGATCTTCATAGATTCTTGCTTCTATAAAACTTTCTAGTCCAATTCATTGGAACCAGTTAATTCCAGGAAAACAATAAAACTCGGTTCTAAAGCTTGGTTTCGGTCAATCAAAGCGTTAATTATGTTCGTGTAACATCAAAGTTGCACATTGTATCACAAATGTAGAGTGTACAGAAGTGAAGTTGAAATGTACTTTGCTACTCACCTGTATTTGATTTTATATTTATGTCTCAAATTGTTTAATAATAATAAGGCTAAAATAAGGTTTACTTAATTATGAACATACAGTCATGGAACGTAATTTACTAGTATCTAAGTAAAATTCTGCCAGAACTCATTTGCTACAATATCAACAATTAAATATTTAGTACATATAGAATATGCATATAGTTCAGTCATACGCACAAGCTTGATTCACAATTGGATCTTTTATACTCTAGCTTTCCATGATGCGTTTTAGTTATTTTATAAGTAGGACTAGGAAACTATGTGTCTGTGGGTTAGTAACAGTTTGCGCTAGTTAATAGTAAGTTTTTTTTTATAAACTTGACAAACCAAACAGTCCTATTATGGTATAACTTTATAGTAATTAGTGACAGCAAGTGACAGTAAATTACAATATCACACGTTCCACATGCGCGCTGTTCCACGTCTTTTTTGGAGAACGTTAAGTTGTCAAAAGTTTAACGTTATTACCTTCTCTATTTTGAGGTTATACGGTAGCACCATAAAGGAATGATCCGTGGTAAACATAGCTGATTCACTCGTGCTCATTTAACGAAGCGTAAACATCGGCGTTAACGTTTGCGTTAGGTCGATTGATGCTTTGACAGTTTGTTTACGTAGACGCACAAATTATATAGACTACAGATGAGTCACTTCATGCAACGATTCATTCATCATCACTATTTCAGTGATTCTTCCGCCCACTGCTGAGCATAGGTTTATCTTAGTCGACGCTACCCATCGATCCTGAAGTGCCATTTTGAAACGAACATTGCGTTTCAAAAATGGCCGCACTGTGCCGCTTTCATCTAGGTGCTACCAAATTTTGACTTTGTCGGCGCTATTGTCTTATTTAGCAGACGTCCGATGGTTTTTATTTCGGTCTATTGTTGTGAGCACGGTTTTTTCACGTAAAACATCTGGGTAGGTATACAGAGTGTTTTCTGATGATTTATGTATGAAATAAAGAACATGCCCAGCTGCAGCTTGTTTGTTTGTTTTTCGTGTCTATAAGAGGCCAACAGTGGTGTCGGATTTTTCAGGTTGCTTAAAGGCATCTGACACAGCTTGACGACTGCCATACAATAATGATAGCCGGTACCAGAGGTTTATTCGTACCTTCCGAAGCACGGAGGAGCTCGATAAATTTTTATGCCGCTTGTGGTCACCCATCCAAGTGCGTACCATGCCTTGTGCAGCTTTCCTTGCTAAAGCGCTAGTCTAGTAATGCGCACTCCCGCTAGGCCACCGAGCTCTTCAGCTGCAGCAATGCATATTCACAAAAGGACATAGTTATGGAAAGATGTAGATAATACATTGTTTCACTGTTCGATGATTCCATTTCGAGTAGTAAGTAATAGTATCCTACCCATTTTTTTTGAGGTGTCTATTAGAATACAGATTTTTCTGACATCAATTTCATTTTCCAGAAAATTATTCCACGATTTTTATTACATTTTTTTCTTAATAAAACGGATAGTTTATCATCGCAGTTTCATATTATAACAACAAAACTTAAATAATATATTTTTCAAAATGGTTTTCTTTTATAGAAAAACGGTAATCGAACTAACATTTCATACAAAGTTTTAAGTTATCGATAAAACTGTTTATAAAAACATGTTTCAATATGTAACGGTACACATAAAACCTAACTATGTCCTTAAGTGTTGGTCGCAGTTCTAACATAACCTAACCTATAGGTTTGCCCTAACCTAGGAAAACGTATAGAAGTTTTTGGTAGCAGTTCTAACATAACCTAACCTATAGGTTTGCGCTGACCTAGGAAAATGGATGGAAGTTTCTTAGCACTCGCCGGCCGCTGCCGCGGCACGCTCGCTTCGCTCGCTCGGCTCATGCATGTGTTGGTCGCAGTTCTTACATAACCTAACCTATAGGTTTGCCCTAACCTAGGAAAATGTATAGAATTTTTGGTCGCAGTTCTAACATAACGTAACCTATAGGTTTGCCCTGACCTAGGAAAATGGATAGAAGTTTCTTAGCACTCGCCGGCCGCTGCCGCGGCACGCTCGCTTCGCTCGCTCGGCTCATGCATGTGTTGGTCGCAGTTCTAACATAACCTAACCTATAGGTTTGCCCTAACCTAGGAAAATGTATAGAATTTTTTGGTCGCAGTTCTAACATAACGTAACCTATAGGTTTGCCCTGACCTAGGAAAATGGATAGAAGTTTCTTAGCACTCGCCGGCCGCAGCCGCGGCACGCTCGCTTCGGTCGCTCGGCTCATGCGTGTGTTGGGCGCAGTCTCGCAGTTCTAACATAACCTAACCTACAGGTTCGCCCTTACCTAGGAAAATGGATAGAAGTTTCCTAGCACTCGTTTCAAATGTTTCAACTATTTTGCAAACTGAAACTTACGTGGAAACAAAATTATGGGTAACAAAACTTTGATGTTACGTTATTTCGATGAAATACATAAAATATGAAAAAAAATAACGATAGACAGAGTTTGTAAATAACGAATAATCGAGTAAATGAAATTTCGATGTCAACAGATTTTAGGATTTGTTAAATATTGTATTAAAAGATTTGCGAATAGTTTTATGGGGAATGAAAATCGTTGAAGTTAATTGCGATAAAGTGATGGGTTCCCATTTTTTTGACAAGGTGAGGCCTTTGCATCTGCTGTGGGCACAGCAGAGTGGTAAAAACTCCCCGGTGTTCTACTATCCGCCTTTGTTCCTAGTCTGCAGGTACAACGAACATAAAGCCCCGTTATTCGTCTTCATTAATATCTACCCTTGTGCAACTCAGATTGTGTTTTATACTTCTATATTTTGTAACGGTTACTACCTATTCCTTTTATAGTAAAATCCAATGATATCACGAATAAATAATCAATCAACCTGTTTAATACTCATAGATAGTTCCAAAAACTGATATTAAAAACGCGATTTGACACGCTTTCGTATTTCATACAAATCACATAGAAAATGTTTGTCTTGACTTTTAAAAAAAGTGTCTGATTTGACTTGTTGTCATCTAGCGTATTTAAATTAAAAGCCTAGTACCTATATGTTACGTTTTGTTTTTTCTCAAACGAAATAAATAAATAATAATAAATATATAGGGACAAATTCCAAAGTAAGTTCAAGGCTTTGTATTATGGGATACTGACTCATTCTATATTTTGTAATAAATACATATATAAAAATAAACTAGCATGGAAAATTGATTAGAGTATGAAAGTTTTCAATAAGAGGGACATTAATAGAGTCGTTAGCGATTAAGTCCTGTTGACTGACCACCTGGACGGTTGCCAGCGAACCGTGAGTGACACAATACAACACAATGTCAATAGATTCAGCTTTCTATTTTCACCTCATAGATTCTTTATTTTTAATGAATTTAAGTATAAGGCTGCAAAATAAAATACTTTAAATAATAAAATGTCGAAGAAAGTTAACAAAAATAATCGTTATGTACTTATTATGTTTTCAAAAAATATTTTATTTTTATTTTTGATTCAGCGACAAAAAATATTTTTTTACTATGAATAATTCTTGGAGCTTAAATAGTTTAGAACTTTACCTTAAAACTTTGTTTTTACTATGATATTATAATACAAGTTTAGAAATTCAAAACCGCTTTAATATGAGCTGAATGAGTTATGACTGTTATATAGACTAAACTACCTATATGTATACAACGTGGAAGGGACATAGGTACCCGTAATAAATCGAAAACGACCACGGGCTGTACTAGATGAATATAGTAGTCAAATTAAAAAAAAAACGATACTTATTCCTATACAAATTGCGCGGGCAGCTGCACACTTTCAAATGGAAATGCCGATTATTTTTTTAATCTTTACTTTTATTTTATTATATATCATTTTACTATAGTGATAAAGTGTAGGCCTTGGTTCGGTTTAATACAGGTATGTCCCTTTCACGTTGTATAACAATCATAACTAAGACTTGCCTAAAGTTACTAATTAAACGGAAAATGGTATTTTGTTAAAACATAAAAGAATAGGTATAAATAATTGAACACAGTTTTTTTACAGAAACAATATGAGATTCTAAGGGGCGTGTAAAAAAATCTTCAGGGTTAGCAACACGCCTGTCACACCCTTAGTGTTGAAGGCGTCCATTATCATCATATCAGCAACAGGAAGTCCACTTATGGACGTAGGATGAAAAAAAATGAAAATGAAAAATGCTTTATTGTACATACTATTAAGTTGTTTTTGTACATGGTGTCGGAGAAACCTTTTAGGCGTGAGCCTGTGCTAGGTTACTCCACTCTTTCATCCGTGATGAGATCTTAATAGTAGGCAACATAAGTAACAAAAGGAACATAAATGGTAATTATAAAACAATTTTTTTTTTGTTAATAATTACTTAAACTATTTACTTACTATACTTCTATAATTAAAATTTTAATCTATATTAGACCAGAATATTTATCTGGTTTGTTTGTTTGTTTGTTTGTTTGTGTGTGTGTGTGTAAGTGTATGAATGTATGTATGTATGTATGTATGTATGTATGTATGTATGTATGTATGTATGTATGTATGTATGTATGTATGTAGAAGTGTGTGCGTGTGTGTGTGTGTGTGTGTATGTGTGTATGTATGTATGTGTGCGAGTGTGTATGTATATAAACATAAGTTTATTTATGGTTTATGTTATTTTTATAATACAATAGAGTATGTTTACAATTCTAACTGTGCCTCAGTTTCCTCATATGTTAAAGTTTTTACCCATTTTATTATTGAATCTTTGCATTCATGTAAAGTTTTAGGATAAATGTGTATTTTTTCGTTGATTATATTGTATAATGTAGCAGCTCGGTAGTTAAATTGTGTCTTAGCAAATTTTGTTTTAGTTACGGGAACTATCACGACGGTTCGATTTCTCCTTTTTTTCATTTGATTGGGATCGAAAATTAGTGTTTTATGTGTCTTTAAGGTGCTTTGTAATATGTATAATTTACGTACAGATAAAAGGTTACATAATTTATATAATTCATCAGTTGAGAAAAGTTTACTTTTGAAATACATTATTTTTAGTAAATATCTCTGTGCCCGTTCCACATCCAGAAAGCGGGTTTTAAGGGCACCCCCCCATATAGTTATACAATATGTTATTACGGATTGTACTAAGGATATATAAATGTTATTTAAAAGAGATTTATTGGGATAAGTCACACATGGAGAGGGAGCAATGTGTCGTAACGACTTAAACAACCAAATGAATTTCCTTATTCTTGTGCACATAAGCTCAATATGAGGATACCACGATAGGTTTTGGTCTACAAGAATCCCTAGGTATTTTGTTTGGTTAACTTTGGATATTGTGGGACAGTTGCAATCATCGTTAAGGTTTTTACAGTTATGAATTTTTAGATTAAATGTTGTGTCAGGTTGTGAGTTGTTATATATACTGAAACAGGTGTAATTTGTTTTATTGACGTTTAGAGTTAGAAGATTATTTTCAAGCCAGTAAGCTACCTCGTACATGCCCTGTTCAGCATTTATTCTGACCTCTTCCCATGTATGGCCCGAGAAAATAATTGCTGTGTCATCGGCATATGAGACAATTTTTCCGTTTTTGATATTCATATTGCATAAGTCATTAATATAAATGAGAAATAGTGTTGGCCCGAGGATACTTCCTTGTGGCACTCCACAAGTTACTTCAATATCGTCGCTGATTAGATTATCTATTTTAACTTTTTGCTTTCTATCTATCAAGTAATCTTTGAATATAGAGAGTTGAGTGCCTCTAATTCCAATTTTTTCCAGCTTTTGTAAAAGAATAGGAAGAAAAACAGTGTCGAAAGCCTTCTTTAAATCGATAAAAATAGAGAGGCACTTTTCCCCACTATCTAAATGTTCCGTAATTTGTGATGTGAGGGTTTTTATAGCATCTTCAGTGGATATACCTTGCCTGAATCCAAATTGTGATTTTGATATGATGTTGTAAGTGTTTAAGTAATTTACTAGTCTTGAGTTTAAAGTTTTTTCTAAAATTTTTGATATGACAGGTAGCACAGATATTGGCCTATAATTTCCAATATCACTTTTTTCTCCACCTTTGTAGACTGGAGTGATAATAGATTTTTTTAAAGCTGTAGGAAAAGTGCCAGTTTTGAAGCATAAGTTGACTAAATGGGTAATTATTGGAACTATTTCATTTTTTATAGATTTGATAAATTTTGTTGTAATATTGTCCCAGCCAGGGGCACTATCACTTTTTAAGTTTATAATTATAGCATTTATTTCATCTAAATCGGCGTCGAGCAGTACGAAGGAATGAGTTAAGCTTGGGAGATTTAAAATATACTCTTTTAGTTTGTCCTGTGTTAGTGTATTTTTAATGTTGTCAGCGAGTTGTTTGCCAATGTTTGAAAAATATTTATTTATATAGTTAGCAGATTCACTAGAAGATGCGGATACATTTAAGAGTTCAGGATTTTGACTTTTAGATTTATTTGTGTGAGTTATAGTTTTTATATTTTTCCAGAGAAGTTTATTGTTCTTAAGTGAGCTAGTAATCAGATTCTGTTCATATGTTCTTTTAAGTTTTTTGATTAAATTATTACAATAATTTCTGTATCGCGTGTAGGTTATTTTTTTAATATCATTATAGGGATCTTGTCGTAACTGTTTTTGGAGCTTGTTTCTATTTTTTATACACTTTAGTATTCCAGGAGTGATCCAGGGTTTTATGGTGCGTTTACTTCTAGGAATATGTCTTATACTTGTGTGTAATGTCATTGCGTCAGAGATTTTTCTGATGAGGTCGTCTACTAATATATTAGGGTCTTCACAAAATAATAAATCTTTCAATTTTTGTTCTTGTAGGTATTTAAGTGCTTTGTCAAAATCTAAGAATTTTGTGGCATTGTTTGTAGATTTAGGGTTTTTTGTCTTGGATATTGATAGAAAAGTAGTGCAATGGTCTGTTATAGTAGTTTGCAGTATGGCTATTAGAGCCGATCGGTTTGAGTGATTTATTTTGAGCATAAAATGATCAAGACAAGGATACCTCAAGGATTTCCAAAACGACCGATTTGAGGCAGCCTGCATCCAGCTTTTATGCAACCTTGCTAAGGTCAAAGATAATATATCTAATGAATTTATTAAAGTAACAGATACCCAGCGCCATATAAACAATAAGAGGCCCTGAAAGTAGGCAAAACTGGAGTTGCGGGTACACAGAGATGGCAGAACAAACTCCTAGCAAAAAAGTAACAAAAGAAAAATTGAATATGCTTTAAAATTATTGATTGCATTTCATATAAGTCATATTTAATTAATTAGAGTTGAATTGTGCCGTGGTTTCCGGCAGAGTAGAATAGGGTCACTCAAAGTCCTCCCGTGGACGTCGGGACGGAAATACAAGCTAAGCAAAGCTTATAAACATCAATGAGACCTCTCCAACCCGTATGGTCAGCGTGGAGAGCGATGGCCAAGTCCTCTGGCTGCTCTAGCCAAGTATGGCTCTGGTAGTACAGAGAGGGTCGTGCTCCTGCAGTGGAGACCAAAAGACCTGATGATGATGAATTAATTAGAGTACTACTTATTGAAATAATAGGAATAAAAGATTTTAATGCTTTAATTTTTACCATAAAACGCCATATAGTGACAAGAAAGAGAAATAATTTTGTTTTTATCGCGATGGGTAGGCCTGATAAGGTCTTCCATTGGCAAAATAATAACGTTGTTATCAGTTAGGCCGCGTGATTGCCAACTTAGTTGTATAAAAATATTTTCCTATCCATAGCCTAAAACTGTAAAACTGTAGCGGCACTAATCGGCTGTCGCGGGTTTGTTTTACGACGCCGTTTTGTTGCGGCGTGTACGCTGCAGTAAAGTATTTGAACAAGGCATTGTATTGTAATACAATTTTATTCCTTGTTCAAATACTTTGCCAAAGTTACGGTTATAGGTAAACTGCGTTGTTTGTTCTGTTTGTTTACCATTGAGCCTTGAAATATGTAGCGAATTTAAGAAAATTTCCTACTATGTGTGGCTTTTTTGGGATAATAAGACTAAGCCTACCTATGTATAACTCTCATGTGACAGAAGTAATAAAATAATGAAAAACTTTCGGTTTCTTCAGCTGAAGCCGATCGAGGGTCGGCCTTCTACATCTATGCGCTAGATTCGTTAGCGGGAGGCTTTGTGCTATATAAGTACGTGAAATTACAATTAAACAAGTACAATTTCTTAAAAAATGGGTTGAATAAACTTTTTGTAGTCTGTGACACGCATGTGGATTAGTTGGTCCAAGCGCGTATTGATTAGACATTCTTCTTATTTCTTATATTTCAGTAGGTATAGTAGTCTCTCGTTATCAAATTACCACAGAGCAACGATTTGCTAGGACTTTTAATTTATTTATAACTCTAGTTCTCTCGTTTTTTAATAATCTTTTCAATAAAAAACTTGTCAGTTATCAATTATTTATTTAAACATTACTTGCATATTTTTCAGCTACTGGTGCTTGACGCTGAGGCTGCTCTGGCCACGTCTTCCGACGCCACCGACAACGACGTCCAGATCTCGGAGCTCACCCAGCACCACGAGGTCACCGCACTCTCCAGCAAAGAGTCCAGCAAGCTCAACTCCCCTGACGGCTCCATCCACAGGGACTGGCTAGAAATATCTCCACTATACAAAGAAAATGTCTACAAAGCTGAGGCACCACGGTTTAAAATGCCTTTAATATTAATCAATGATAAACTACCAGAAGATTTGGACCAAAAGTGGATCCATATTGTAGAGACTGTTGCGAACAATGATAAATTAAAAGGTTTTTCTGTCAAAAGACGATATAGGCGAAGGTTTTGTAGGAGAAAACATGTTGTCTTTAAGAGGTCGTATTCCATAGCTTAGCAACTGAGAGGATCCATTGTTTTGTATTGAAGGCTTATAGACTACATAGTTAGGTACAATCTAAGCTGTAGTGTACTATCATTTTAAAAAGGTTAAATGTCTGTAATTTACATGCAGGTACCACATTTTTGAAGGTGTTAATCAGCGTGACAATATGGACAACTCTGCCTATGCGAGTGATCCCACCAGAAACGGATTGAGCTGCACATTTCTGTGAAGAAATTTTACATAAAGATGGCAATGAGGCGCGGCGAGGTGTGTCACGTAGACTGCCGTAGACACGTATAAGTATATCACACGATATACGTGTACACGTGTATCGTTTCCATCTTGCCTTGCCTTTGTGCCTTCAGGTATAGGTATTAGAATATTGACAGTACCTTTGAAGTGCTTGCCTGCAGGTATTTTTATGTGTGCATGTATGGAGTAGATATAACTTTTGAAATTGAATAAGAAAATCTGTATTTATTATACATAGATATAGGTACTCGTGTGTTAGTAATTGCTTCGTCTTCCGAATGTGATCAGAAAACAATTTATGAAATACACAATCTAAGACTTTATACGACTTTTCGTCAATCTTCCTAAATTGTTTAACAAGTTAATTTCGCTACGAACTGGATTCTGATTGATTTTATTCATATAGAAATCGAAAGAGAGACGTAAGTACTTGTTGATTTCGATTATCCATGCATATATTGGATATGTTTTACATTGTTTTAGGTACTTACGTATTTACATTAACTTCATTGTCACAGTCAAAATATGAATTTGAAATAGAATAATATTCTTGTACTGAAATAGAATAATTTTGTGGTCAAAATAATATAGTGTGTTATTATCATTTTTAACCATCAGCATGGGGAACTTCAACTTTCTTATATTTTCTATCCAGTTCATAATTTACGGACGGAAACTAATTATAACCCTAATAATTGCAATTTCTTTTACTGAAATCTGACATGTGGTTTCAAAATAAAACGTACTACGTTTGTATGGAAAAGTCTAGGTTAAGAGGATTCTTAAAGAATCGTTGCGCGGCTGATGATGCTATAGTTAGTTCAATCTAAGTTTGTATAAGTAGGTATACCTACGATTTACTGTTAATTAATCTGCGATTGATTATTGCGGTTACCTTTTCACCGCAGTGCGGTAGACATCGTAATGGATATTACGGTAAGCATTGGTATCATTAGTAGGTATTCAAATGCGAATACATACAGGTATACTATACAATACAAATACTCTTTATTACACCATAAATAAAAGGAAATAAGTACAAAAATAGAAAAAAACAGTAATATGATACAAAGGCGGACTTATGCAATCTCTTCCAGTCAAACTTCGGGTAGAGAGAGAAGTGAATAGTATAGGTAAGTATAATATGTACCTACATTCAGCCACATCAGAATTGTCATGTCTAAATTCTAGCCTACTTCTCATATTTTTTTTTACACAATAGTAGTTTGCCTACAGTAAGTAGGTTTACCTATTTACACAATACAAGGGGTAAGATTATGTATGAAGCGGGTGGTGATACCGATTTTTACTATAGAAACAATGCAGGAACCTTAAAAAAAATAAGAGAGAAAAGAATCCCATTTACTTTCCAAACACATTTCGATAGTTATATTCATATGTCATCATACCGATATTAATAATTTATCTACACTAATATTATAAAGAGGAAAGATTTGTTTGTTTGATTGTATTGAATAGGCTCCGAAACTACTAGATCGATTTTAAAAATTCTTTCACTGTTGAATAGGTATGTTATCCCTGAGTGACATAGGCTATGTATGTACCACGGGCGAAGCCGGGATGGACTGCTAGTAACTTATAATCGAGTTGGCGATTTAGGTTGTTACCTACCTACCTACATTCAGGCTTCAAGGAAAATTTTGAAATTTTCAAAAACTTTTCGAGAAATTCACAGCTGTTTTTACTTATCATCGTGCCTGTCAAAACAAGATTCCATCTCATTTACTGAGAATTATATTATTATTCCACGTGCGGCTGACCTCATTCTGGGGGAATTCCTCAGCGTAGCACGAATCACTGGCGTCGAGTAGTTGCGAATATGGTGGCAAAAACGCTTAGAAATCTTGTTAGAATGTGTGACCAGCTAATCGGATTAAGTACCTTTAAACCACTCTACGATGCTCATTGCATTATTCCTATAAAGAGTTAAAGCATAAGTGAAAGCAGTTTAGCTAAATGAACAACTGAAATTCCACAACTAAGTACCTACACAAAATTAGTTAGGTAGACATATGACCCTCTCTCGTCTCAGTGTTCCCACTTGCATCCTCAGTTAGTAATGCGGTGAATGGGGTCCGCTTTCTGGAATTTTCTTCTTTAAAGATAATACACATGCGAACCAAGGGTGCCGAAAACCATGCAAAAGGAGCAGAAAAAGCCGAAACCGAAAATCGATTTAAGTATGGTTTTATGACCAACCGCTTACCTAAGTGGTACCTACCTGAATCAATCTTTAAAGGTTTTATATATAAGTTTATATGTAAATATTAAAAATTTAGATAGATCTGCCGAAAATTCCATCCATGTACCGATTTGCCTTTTAAGCGAAATTCTTCTACTATCCCAGTTGACAGAAGCTACGCACGATATTGAGAATCCTTCGTTATAGGGATAAAAAAACATGTCATGTCTTTATAACGCATGTACAGTAGGTAGGATAGGTACAGTTTAACAAAAAAAACATTCTAAAACAAAAAAGCAGTGGCGCGGCATCACTGTGAAAAACGTTCGGAATTCATAAGTGACGATGTATGAGCGGTGTTTGCCTATTTGCTCATACAAATCCAAGTAACGTCGCCATCGCCGACTGCCTACTGATGGCTGCGATCGGAAAGGATCTTTTTCTTTTATTTTCTCGGCGCTCGAATTTACATTGCCGTCTTGAATGCTAATGGCTGATTTTGAGAAATAAATCAAGCTCTACGACTCAGGATTCTGCTATCAAATATGAATTTACGGAAACGGTAACGTCCTTTTTCGACACGGTGCCAACAGTGTCTTGTATAATCAGCCAACCTTAGTTTAATTGTGTCCTGGTTCTACCTATAATTTAAATTCATTCCTCATCTCTTTATATCCGTATTTAATGCTGACTTTAGGTTAAAAAGTACTTTCGTTTGTCCTCATGTACACAATACACAAATCTCACAAAGATGAAATTTTTCATGATTGGTGATTTGATTTTATTTATATGATACAATGGATCCGCAGGATTACCAGATCCTGTTTTCGGATTGCAATTTCTAGATTGGACTTCTTCCTTTACTAAGGTACATTAATGATAGACGCCCATTTCTCTAATTTTAACACGTTTTTAGTTACATTCTTTTCTAAGCCCGTACGCTTTCCGGATTTTTTCCCCAAAGATAATATGGTCATCAACCAAGGATGCCGAAAACCGGACAAAGTAGAAAAGAAACAGCAGAAACCAAAAGATGATTTAAGTATCTTTTTACCACCGGCCGGCTCCATGACGTTAATCTTCCTTGGGACTATCTTAGTTGACAGAAGGTTCTATATTGAATTCTTAAATGTTCAAAATTTTGATAGATCAGCAGAAAATCCCGTCCATGTATGGATTTGCATTTTAAGCGGAGACCGGCGCACGGCGGTGGCGCTCGGTAATCGCATCGTTGCGGCATGCAGTGGTGCGGTTCCGATATCTTAGAGTTGGGAACCAAATAGAGTTGACCTACTAGGTATATCAGCCAATTGTATGCCGAAATATCAGACACAATAGTTAAACAATGCATTCTCCCGTAGATCTACGCAACGGCATACAAGAGGTTAATCACAAGAGTTGATGTATTTTCTATTATCCTTTGTAAGAGTTCACATAATGTTAGGTTTAAATCAACGGAGGCCTTTGTTCAGATGTCTTCCTGTTGATAATGTTGACATTAAAATTTTAAAATAAAAAAGGATAATTTATATATTTAGCGCACGTACTAAATCTAAATGAAAATGAAAAATCAAAAAAAGAATTTCATGTTTATCTATTTGCGAGCCATATGATGTTACAGATCATAGGTATACACAGACACACGTCCAATTTAAAACGCCCTTTATTGCATCGTATTTAAAATAAACATATGTTTATTTTTATAATTAAACGTTTTACGTGTTATAAATGTTTTATATAGCTTTGAATTGCTATATACTTAGTTTAGATTTTATATCGAATTTAAATAAGATATAGTTTAACGGAGCGCGACATGCTTGGTATCAGGTTACAGGATCACGTTCCCAAGGCCGTCATCTTACAACATACTAAAGTACGTGATGTTGGTACAACGGTCATAAACTTTAAGAGTCCAATTACCCTAGACTTCTCCATACAAACGTAGTCTACGTTTAATTTTGAAACTATATGTCAGATTCCGGTAAAAATTGGCAATTGTAAAGAAATTACAATTATCTAGTATAATGACTGGTTTCCTACAGTAAAATTATTAACTGGTTTCCTACAGTAAAATTATAAACTGGAAAGAAAATATAACGATTTAGAAGTTTCCCATACTGATGGTCAAAAATGATATAAAACACTATATTCTATTACAAGTTCATATTTTTTTTGTCGGAAACCAGTTATTACCCTAAATAATGACAATATCTTTGAAGTTACAAAATTTTGCCGAAATCGGACGTGTAGTTTTGAAATAAAACGTAGACTACGTTTGTATGGAAAGTTGTATTTGATCTAGGGTAAGGGGACTCTTAAGTGGAACTGGGCAGGTGCACCTGGCCCGACGGAGAGATGGCAGGTGGAGCAAGGCACTGACCGAATACTGACCATGGATGAGAGAGGCGTCGGGCGTCCGTCTAGGCTACGGGTGACGATATAATGAATGTCACACCTGGATATGAGCAGCACAGGCACAGGACCGAGATGAGTGGCGTCGACATAGAAAGGCCTATGCTCAGTAGCGGGCGGAACGAGGGCTGATGATTATGGTGATGATAGCTTAAAAAAATATAACCCGACAACATACTTAACAGGTTATCCAGTTAATGCAAGCACAGCGAGATGTATCATCTAATAATGTATATATTTTTTAACACGGTATCTTTAGGTTTATTTTATTTCTGAGTTATTAATTTTTGGCCGATAGAGGCCGAATTGAATTTATAAAGACGTCTGACATATCCTACAACCAGCTAACATGCGGACAGCCAAGACGTTCTCGACGAAAGCTCATTTGTCAGTATACAATAGATATCATTACATGGAAGATACGAAAGAACAGATGAGTATACATACATAGGTATATATATAGCGGCGAAATACATAACCCTCCCTTTGACTTCCTTAAATAAATGTACACCTAACTTCATTGTTTTTGGCCTGCTATTTATACAGAGACGCAATACAGAAGCAGCTTTGAGTGGCGCCTCTTAAGCCACAGATATTGTGGTCACGTAGTAATTCCATTTGTTTCCTAGCTCTCGGACTGCGACTGATCGCTATGTCGGAGGTATGACAAATTGGAGTGCATATTGCACTTGACACGCTCAAACAGGATTTGCATCGGCGCTTTGAAGTTTCTTTATTTCAGTAGTAATTGCACCTGTGTCTCACAGACAGCGTATTGCGTATTTACATTTTGAATTTCAGATAAAGGCATTTAATGCCTGCTATATGTGCATAATAAAACATTTCCTACGGCCAAGGGAAGACTTAAAATTGTATATTATTATCTATATGTATATGCCTAGGAAAAAAAATTATATAATTTTATCCATTGGATATTTTTCTAACTCTAATAAAATTGACATTCTTGTTGTAAATAAAAAGCAATGATGATAAATAGTACACATCATTGTCATATTAAATTACTTTTATTCTAATATTGGATAAAGGCTTGCTATTTCTAAAATGTATTAAGGTTAACCTGCTCTCTATTCCAGGATAAATATATTTGACGCCCACACCCCCAGGGCCCTGGTATCTATTTCGCTCCAATCTATACAAAGACATAAGCAAATTGAAACCCTTGAATATCCAATCTTGGTTAATACGCTACAGATATTTTAAAAATTTAAAAATACTGACATTGCCATGCATATACATTTTAGAAACTAGTAAATTTATGAGAAAATATCCCCAATATTACACGAAAAAAGACGATTTACCGCGACGCTATCCCACAAGGAAGAAGAATATGTTAGCGAGGCCGAAAAACACTCGTAATTTAGAAATATTTAATTCTGGGCCGCTTGCAATGACAATTAAAGTCTATAATGCCCTCCCAGACCTGCTTAGAGCAGAGGAGAAGAATTCGATTTTTATTAAAAGATTAAAAGCCCTGCTTATAGATAAAAACTATTATACATTGGACGAGTTTTTTAATGATAAAGATTTGACAAAATATACAATAAATGATAATGAGGAATAACATAATCTGCATTGACATTTAATATAATTGACATTTAAATTAAAACAACATTTGGACGTTATTAAATATTATAGTATAGTATCGACACATTAAATAAAATAAAAAATATGACCAAAATTAAATTAAATTTTAAGACATCAATAAAAAGAAATTACATTTTTATTCATAATAATTTTAACATTGAATTTGATACATAATAAGAAATAATCCGCATGCCGTTCCGTTATTTTCTGTTGCAATGCCCTAACAGGGTTCATGTTGTACCTACTAACCTAAGAAGTGACTGTGTAGTGTAATCAATATATGTATAATGTGAAAAGCAATAAATAAATTGAAATAAATTGATATAGATATATCGTGCAATTAACGGTAAATAATCATGCAAGCATCTATTAATTACAAAATTAATATAATTCTTAGCAAAAGATAGTAGTGACCTACGCTTACTTACACATTATACATACTTACGTGAGTATAAACATTTTTATCTTCTAAAAGTCAACCATATAACGTATACTAGGTCTAAGAAATATATTTACCGCCATATTTAAAGAAATCTCCCCTCTTAAATCAGCCATATTGAGAATTCTACCAATTGAAAGAGGAGAAGGCATGCAAGAGACTTCAAAATTAAAAGAAAAATCTGCCCTCCTAAAATCGGCAGCATTGTACTCTATAACTAGTTTAATGACTGCAGATTTATCAGGCATATGGCGGTTAGTGGTCTGGCTATGGTCCAATGTGGTCCATGCATTTATCAGACACGCCTTTACTATATAAAATTCAAAACCATTTTATTTTGAAAGTTCTACGAAACGAAAATTCTATGAATAGAACGCACATGGTTAATAAAGTACTGGAAGCTAAAAGTTAAAGTGCATTCAGTCGTCCGCTCCAATTTCCTGGAGACGTGTTCCAGAGTAGCTCCATGGTTTAGAAGGTACACCAATTACGTGGAAAAGGGTCAATTTGGGTATTTGCAGCAATAAAGAGATAAGTACCTGACAAGTGTATTTTAAACATGACAAAAGACGCAAAACGTTATTTAAAATTTAAAATTAAAGAAAAAAGACGATTTGTTGTGTTGCCAAAATAGTAATTTTTGAACCGTCGACAAAGTAATAGCTCGTATTTAACAACAAAAATTTTAGTTTTTGCATGGTTAAAAATATTACCAATTTCTCTTTAGAAATCGGGATTTTTGTTCGATGTGTAAGTGGCCAGCACTGGTTTCAGAATTTTCAGGCTTCGTAAAGGCATACTTAGCTTGACGACTGCCATGCAATAATGACGTCAACAGCTCATACGTGAAGCACAGAGGAGTTCGAGAAATTTTTATGCCACTTGTCACCCATCCAAGTGCAGACCACGTCCAGTGTCGGTTTACTTGTGAAAGCGCTACCAATGCGCACTTCTGCCGGACTACCGGGCTCCTCACTTTTTTGTAATGGATTTCAACCGTATGAAATTTAATGCCGTGGAATAAAACGGTGAGAAAACATCTTTCCATCAGTAGGCATATATTATTGATTTTACTGTACAACCCTTCAATTTAGCCGAAGCACGTGTAATGTGTATGCTGAAGTTTCACTGAGTAACGTCGATGGCAATTATATCCTTAGCAATCCAATCAAAATCTAATTAGATAGGCTGTTGTTAGTAACAAGTAGAACATTGCAGGAAATTACTTATATACATACACACTACTAAAGCTTTCGGCATACGAAAACTCGCAAATTTGTCACGTGGGCGGCGAAGGCGCGAATTCCCTTCGAGTTAATTAAAAACCTTCGAGAATACGTACAAATTACATAGAGAAAGATGTGACTCTTTATAATTTAAGCGGCGTGTGCTAAGTGTGCCGTAAGTATCAACACATATTTTTAAAAAAAATAAAGGGGCGACTGTGCGTAACGGATCGAACATTTTTAAGGGGCCAAAGATCTCGTTAGCTTTTCCAATAATTCCCAATCAAAAATTTCCGGTGGATTGATCATCATATTTGTATAAATACATACCTATTTCAATTGTATGAGGAAGCCAAATATTTTTTGGAGGTTGTTTTGTACATATTGACAGGTTTGGTATAGTATAAATATAAATATATAGGGACAAATTACACTGATTGAGACAGTCCCAAAGTAAGTTCGAGACATGTTTTAAAGTGACTCAATCAAGTCAAACTTGAGTGGACATGTGTTTTTTTGTTAAGTGGCACTGTACTGGACACTTGATGAGATGCATAGACAGTTATTGGAGCCTAAGAATATCCAACTGGAGACCACGAAGGGGATATTGAAATCCAGGATAACCTAAAACTCTTTAGGATGACGATATTACAAAAGTGGCTGGCAAGTTGTGTAGATAGAACGCAAAGGACAAACAGAAATGGGAGGGGCGTTTTTCCAGTCCATTAGACTAGAAGTGGGTTATAAGATGATGATGATGAATATTTTTTATTTAATTTTAGACATTTTGCTTAAAAGACGTTTTAGGTGATTTACGCAGCTTAGGCAATTTGCTTCGTAGATGAATTAAAAGTCTCTGATCATAAATTTTATAAATGTGATGAGCTCCAGTATCTCAAACTTGACGCAAAAGTAAGAAAAAGATCTGGGTTTTTGGACTTTAAAGAATTAATATAAGTATTACATACAGAACGGATTCTCCTAAGGTCCCGCGCAATATGCGTCCCTGTCCTCCGTCCTCGCACCTCTCCCTGTTCTCGCCTTGTGGAGGGTGCTGAGCGGTCGGCTGTGGGCGCCTGGCCGCCTCGATAAGGCAAGAATGGGGAATAGGTGCTGAGACGAGGAACAGGGACGAATATTGCACGGGGCTTTAGGAGATACCATTCTGTATAAAATATTTACACTAGTTCTGTGACGTTGTGTACAAGATCAAAATATTATACCATTTAATTCAAGGTGCCCATGCTGGTCTGGGAGAAATAAAAAAACTTAGAATGTACCAGCTGCTTCTCTTCCCACGCAGATCGTAAAAGCCGATCGAGGGAATGGGCAAAAATGCAAAGCAAAAATGCAAATCATGTTAACAGGCGATGCGGCTAGCAACCCATCACTGTATTGATTGCTTTTCCATCTTCTCGCCCACCATGACGCTAAAAGTGGCTTTTGGGTCTTGCGGCCCTGGGCTCTGCATAGAACCGCAAGACTCAAAATGCCCTGTCTGCCCCATTAGGGATAAAGACGTGATAGTATGTATGTATGTAATTCAAGGTGAGGTTAACCTATGAAAATTGTTATTTTTTGGTTCACATATATGTTTCTCTCGGCATTTTGTGGATAGGCCTGTTGAATAATTCCAGATTTCCACACCTAAACGCAGTTTATTATTAATGAAAACACCGCGGCGTGCCCGCCTTTCAAATGTTGCCATTTTCCAAATGGTAATGTATTTTGTGCACATTTACATCTGGTATCTAAATTCATGATTGGCGAATATTGACACAATAAAGTTAATTTAAATGTGTGCGTTTGATAATAACAATTTCACTTCGAATTAGTTTCGTTTGGATTTTCCTGTGTGTAAGATTTATATACATACCCAACCACAACATATACAAATTACAGCTTTGTAGTATTTATAGTCACAAACTGCGAACGGACAAATAGACTCTATAAAATGTCTAAAAATATTACAGATCACATCTTTCATCTCTAACAGGGTAGATAGAGCCTAGGGTCGTAAGACCCAAAGGCCACGTTTAGCGTAATGGTGGGCGTTAAGATGGGAAAAATGGAATCAAAATAGTAATGTTTTTAGCCACATTACCTATTAAAATGATTCAGATGTTCACCCATTCCCTCGATCGGCTTTCACGATCTCCGGAGACAAAGAAGCAGCTGGTACATATTCCATTTTTCTATTCTCCCAGACCAGCACAAAAGAGAAAATATCTGAATCTTTTCTCAACCTCTGCAGTCAATAAAGTTTTATCATCACATTTAAGTGTTTTCTTTTCGTCAATATTCAGTATTGTCTCATGTACGACCATCGGAGCCGCATTCTAATCTTGCGGACAAAGCTCCAGTGAAGGCAGACGCTTTTATGCTTTTATTAGAACTCTATTGGTGTTGGTCAACTTTATGAGCCGCCATTATGATGTGGTAGGGCAGTGGCCAGTGCCAACTGAAATGACAAAAATCAAAGCTTTTTTTTTTAAATAAGCATTTCTTATGTATAGGATAGATCAACATCTTATTAATTAATTAATGTTGCTGTCTAAAGTTTTATCTGAAGTAACACAACTACGATTAAATACCTATTTGAAAGCTGGATAATTTAGCTGTTTGAATTATAATTACTTATGAGTACATATATTTTGAAACTTAACTGTTAAGTCATAGACTTTTTACAAGCTTATATTTAGTTTCACCTGTCCCTGTCTGTCAGCCTGTCTGTCTGTAATCAAATCTTGCAAGTTAAATTGACGACCAGCGTAGTGGTCAGCATGCTGGTCCGCCACCCAGAGGTCCCGGGTTCGATCCCCGGTCAGGGCAAGTCGGAAAATGGCCTTTTTCAAATTGTTCTGGGTCTTGCATGTTTATCTTTATATGTATTTGTTATAAAATATAGTATCGTTGAGTTAGTATCCCATACCTAACACAAGCTTCGAACTTACTTTGGGGCTAGCTCAATCAGTGTAATTTGTCCCTATATATTTATATACATTTATTTATTTATTTAAATTTGACCCACTACCCGGTTCCCGATTAAGCTGAAATTTTACCCGCATACGTATATCGCGTGACAATGCAAATTATGATGACATGGAGATGGATGATCTGACGATGGTACCGGAAGGTGGCCATGGAGATTCTAAACTTAAGGTGTGGAAATCTGGAATTATTCAACAGGCCTATCCACAAAATGCCGAGAGAAACATGTATGTGAACTTTCGACGCGCCCCCATCTAGTAGGACTCGTTTGATTCGTCTTCAGATAAAAGCATGTTTTAATTTTTTTTTTCAATAATTAATTGTTTTTCAATATTTTACAACACAGTACGGTGTAAGGAAGTCAGTTATAGTTGCTTATAGCCTTTACTATATCGTCTTCTACGAGAAGAAGGATCGTCATACTTCTGTTAAATTTTTAGTAAAATTAAATTTTTAAATGTATCTTATAACTAAAACGTGTACAAATATTTGACAACCTTTGACGCCTAGTGGTTATCAGGCCAGACGGGTCCTGGTTTCGATCCCCGGTCAGGTCAATCGGCATGTTGACTGGCAGGGAACGCCATATGCGCTAAGTCCGCCATTTGTCCACTTTTTTAAATAAATAAATATAGGGCTTTCATAAAATATGGTGTGCAAGTGCATGTGTGTATGCGTCATCCTCGATTGACATGTTCATTAAGCCTCTTGTCTCAGCGCTATCTCATCCATTCATTACCCAACACAACAACACTTCCCATAAGAAAATAGGAGGATAAGGTTCATCCGTTTGGGACAAGAGAAATTTAAGTCTTGTTAAGACTTGCTTGTCTTTATAAATCATCATGAGGATCATGAGGATACTTGATGCTGTTCTAAAATGCATAATAATATTTCAAAACTAAAAACCGACTTCACCCCTAAACTGCACCCAAATCTAAAAAAATCGTAGGTACCCTTACCTACATTAAAAATTGATTTACTTGAAATATAATTTTCAAACGAACTGGTTCGTTTTAGTGCTAGGAATAACTTTAAAATCTCATTACCGTTTCCTCGACTCATGCCACCTGCGTCTGGTCCAGTAATTGGATCACGTTTTGATCTGTATAGGTAGCAATTGTTCGCTCTTTTACTATTCTACCTTTATTTTATCCAAGTAGAAAAATAAAATAGCGTTTGGTAAAAAACATAAAATATAAAAGTGGTGGTGTCTTCAGGTATTTCGCCGTGTGGTTTCTGGCAGAGTAGAATAGAATCACTGCAAGTCGTGTGGATGTCGTAGAATTAGAAAACACAAGCTAAACAAAGCATATAAATATCAATGAGACCACTCCAACACGTCTGGCCAGCGTGGAGAGTGTAGTCCAAGTCTTTTGGCTGTTCCGGCCAAGTATGGCTCTAGTAGCAAAGAGAGGGTTGTGCTCCTGCAGTGAAGACTACAGGGACCTGATGATGATGATGATTTAGGTAAGTATTACATTGCGAGGTGTAGAGGGATACAGATACGACAATGCATCTTTATCCTTAAAGGGGTAGTCAGAGTCAATGATCGCGAGACCCAAAGGCCCTGCTTGGTAAGTTCTTAGGTTAATAATTTAATTGAGGCTAGCTAAAATTCGCTGTGGTCAATGATTCACATTGACGATGCTTTTATACGCGTTCACAGAGTAGTTTCAACAAATTACTAGAGATTATTAAAATAGTACATATCGTGAAAGAGACATACGTGTAATAAATTGAACCACGGGCTATACTGACAACTATATTGTATAATGAAGATAAAATAACAGTCAAAAACTAAAAAAGAATAGGCATTTCCATACAAAATTGTGCAGCCGCCCGGGCAATTTGTATGGGAATATCGAATTTGCTTTTTGTTTTTAATGTTATTTTATTATCATTATAATAAAGTGATTTAGATTTATTACGAGTATGTCCCTTCAACTTTGTGTAGGTAAACTAAATAATGCAACGAAACCATCGAAATCGCCGCGGCTGCCGGCCTTCTTAAGAAACGCATGTTTGTAACGAAACGGTCCAAACCCCCTATTTTCAACATCGGACCAACTAGGTCAGTAGTTATACTTACAAATAGGCTATCTATGCTATAACACAATGGCAGCACAAAGGAAACAAAGGATGTCAATGGTTTATGTCCCTTATTTACTTAAGGGTGATTAATGACTGCATTGGGGCGCGTGTTGTGAATTTGATAAAAATAATTATTAAGCTTGAGCTTTTGTTAAATATGTGTGCTTAAATGGTTCAAGAAATTATATTTCTTTACAATATATATATTATTTATATATTACCTTATACGTTTCCTTTAAAATATTGTCAATCTCTTTAAATATATAAGCCAACTGTTTATTAAGTGAAAAAGAAAATAATTGAAGTTAAAATTAAACTACAAACTAAACAATTGAATTTAGTTTACATTATTATTTAGTGCGGCATGGTGCCAAGAAAACCAGCTAAATTTTCTTTTCGATATAATTTCGAATTTTAAAGACAAGATAAAAGTAAAGAATATTTAGTAAAGATAAAAGAAGAGTCAAGTATCTCCTAACTTACAGGCTAAGAGTCTGAGAAAATGCTCGCTAACGCTAACCGATAACCGCCCTTTGCTTTTCATAAAACTCATTTATCCACCCGAAATAAGTTGATAGTACGTGTAGCATATTGGTAGGGAATATATTTTCATGTCGTAAATAGCTTAAACCACATATTGTTAACTAAATAAACTCAAACGTTGACTTTATTATAAAATCTATTACAGTCTTAAACACGAAAAAAAACATACAAAAATTACATATAAAATAGAGATTCCAACGCGTCGCCACGAGTCAGGGTGCCCAGTAAGCTAGCAGCATTGCAATTGCACTGCAATTGAAATTCTTTGGGCGAAATAACTGCCAGCCCTTGTATCACCCGTAACCTCCCGAAGGCGCGCTGAAATCTCAGTCACCAGTGTTCTTGCTTCTGGGCCCCACGGACCCATTGTCTCAACCGCGAAGGGCACAAAAATATAATTCGCATTATTGTTAACTGCATTTTGTAATAAGACGCCAAATATTTTTGTTGTTAGGTACATCGCCGTCTGGTTTCCAGCAGAGTAGAATAGAACCACTCCAAGCCTTCCTCTTGATGTCGTATAGGGCGACTCAGGAAATACAAGCTAAACAAAGCTTAAAAACATCAATGAGACCTCTCCAACCAGTCTGGACAGCGTGGAGAGTGTAGGTCAAACCCTCTTCATCTATACTGTGGCCAAGTATGGCTCTAGTAGTACAGAGAGGATCGTGATCCTGCAGTGAAGACTAAAAGACCTGATGATGATGATGATAGCTTAAGAGGGAATTATAGTACGCAATTGTCCATACAAAAAGAGAAAAATATTTTCTACTCGTATAATAGAATTTTCTTTTTTTTTTTTCAAAATTTGCTTTAATAAATAATAATAATAATAAATAAATTCCTTTATTTCAAGCAATAGCATTGTACTTACAAATTTTGTACAATGACAGAGACCCATATTATAAATACTTTATAACTAACATACATAATATATATATATAATTAATAAATAATATATTTAATAAAAAGTATACATTTACTAATGTAAATTTATTGCTTCATCTATTTTTTTTGTTTGGTCGGAGTGCGTTCTTTACTTCGCTCTTAACGCAGGGCTCTACGATCAGAAGATTTTCTGCTGTCATCAATCTTGTAGCAGTTGCAGCAAATCTGATTTGCTGCCTTTTCATACATCTCAACATAGTTTACTTTTATTTCTTGGAAGCTGTTGTTGTGAGCTTGAAATGTTTATTTTCTAAAGGACTGAAGATTGATCGTCTGAAAATTGTAGCAGATTTATAGAACATGGGTCAGATGTAAGCACCTATTATTTGCTGTCAATTTCAGTGCTGAGTGTGTTGAGTTTTAGAACTTTCATTGCATACGCACAATTAATCACTTATTTTTCCTTGTCTCCCCGCAAGGAGTATATATAGATAGGGGCCCCAGGGTATTAGATTGGACAACGGCATTGAGGTAAAAAAAACTAAAATTGTGTTGGTTGATATATCGTTATGTATGTCAGTGCAGTAACATTTCTGTATATTTTTTTCTGCTCTTGAGCAACAAAGTTCCGCTTTGTGCTGGATTGGTAATGCAGTTATGATATAATTGCAGCGTAGTTAGAAGAAACCTTTTTCCTTTTCTCCCTAACCAGCAAGAAAGGCAATCTTTGTTGTATTATAAATAAATTAGAAAAAGATTCTAATAAAATAAATGAACATAATAATTTTATGCACTAAAATTTTCCTTTTACGTTCTTGTTTTGAACAAAAAGTATGTTAAGAGCTTGTAAATTGAGTTAAAATGTTCTAGCTGGAACGTTTCATTCGGCTAAAATACTGTGTATTCATTTTAAAATATATTTTCTGTTCTGGAAATGCCTGTGGTACTAGTTTGATTACAGATAAAACAACTCGCATTTATTCTGTGAAAATAGCATTTTACATTACAAACAAGCGAATCGTTTCACAAATTCTGTGAAATGACGATATATGTAACGAGATCAGCATAAATGTTATCAGGGAGTGGCGGGTGTCAGATTGTGTGTTAGCACGTGTATTTATTATTCATGTGTCTAAATTGTGCGGTTAAACCTTCATTCGAAAATTACGTGAAGGATTTAGAGTATATTCAATTCACAATAAACATTTTTTTAAATGAGATTAATTGCTTAGATATTTAATAAAAGAGAACAAAAGAATAATAAATACTAAAATTAAACTTAAAATCTAAATTTACGACTAAATTTAAATCTCATTGTTACTCCTGCAGTGAATTCTAAAAATACCTGATGATAATGGTGATGAATATACCTACATTTTACTGCTAATATTGTTTTCAGCTTAGGAGAAAATTCAAAATATAGGTAGAGAGCTTAGTCAGGTATCTCGGTACCTGATTGTACAACTGTACATACAAACAGAAGATTTTAGTTTCTAATAATGTATACAAACATTTTCACACAAATGCTTTCCCAACAGTTTGATGGCTATAGACGTGGCAGGCGGTCCAAAAACTTTTGCAAAATATGAAGTAATATTTGTAAAAAGCAGTCAATAAATATATCTTGTTAATTGAAAAGTCAGCGATGACAAGTACTACCTAAAGATCAAAGTAAGTTGGAAAATCAACAACATTGTCGGAACGTAGATGTTATCGACAGCTCTCGTTCGTGCCAGGTAATAGAAACTTTGGATATACCATAATTAACTGAAGACGCAATTTATTATATCGTTAGTTTGATGTGACGATCTATCTGACACAATTTAGTTACAAGTTTAATCTGTTTGGTTGATATTTTGGCCTAATTAGTCTTAAATAGATACGCCAAAATAATTCCGTTTCAGAAATAGGTTTTGTAGCGATATATTTATTTGAAACGGGAAGTCATTAATAGATCGTGTTTGTTTTTCGTATGTGTAATAGTAGTATAACGTCCGGTGGTGGATTTACACATTTGCCGCCAGAAGGCTATTTATATTTTGCCGCCCCTAAGCTGCTTCTCTGAAATATCGTTACAATAAGCAGGTAAATTTGCCGCCCCCTAAAACGTGCCGCCCTCAAAGATTTTATGTCGTGGGTAAGCTCGCTCGCACAAACATATACACATATTCTCAAATATACATTTTCACAAAAATAATTTATTGTATTCCACGGGAAGAGTTAAAGTATTGATATTGTTTATTTATTTATTTAAACTGTATTTACCAAAACAATATGGTACAAAAGCCGGACTTAATGCTAATAGCATTCTCTACCAGTCAACCTTCGGGATAAAAAGGAAAAACTGGTGGTAGGCGTACAAGTAAATAATTATAGCTAAAGCAAAAAAGAAACACAAGTAGTTACAACACTATAAATATAAATACTTAAATGTTAATACATAGATATAATAGCATATATAATACATATAAACAGTATTCATAGATAACTAAATGTAGACGTGTATACCAATGTAGCTATGTGTTTACAAGCGTGGTAATAATAGTGCATGTAATTAATGCACGTCATTTCCAGTGCACAATTACTGATTTGCTTCCACAATTCACCGGTGATAAGGGTAATGGCTTGGGAAATTGTGATAATTTCACCACAGTCACAGATTATATAAAAATACCGTAGCTGTTATGAAAACAAAACGATTTTTCTTCTACTGACCATTATGTTCTCAAAGAGATTATACCTTGGTACTTTTGATAATCTTATGGTTTAAAATAACTTTATTACTTAGTAATCAAACTTATGTCACACATATCTACCTACTATTTATTTACATGTTGTTGTACAAAAAACAGAACTTTTTATCTGTCTTTCAAAAATTTGAGGTGACTGTATTTTTCATGTATCTTCAAATTAAAAAAACATTGCCAATTTTAAATATATGGTCCAATATGTCGACTTTTGTTTATTGTTCGATAAAACTGTGTTAAAACGTGTAGTGGTATTATATTTCAAAGCTGCGCCTAAACTAAGTAATCTAATGAGATTACAAGTAATTAAGTACTTCCTTCCTACGCACAAGTTCCCGGTTTGATTGAAGAGGTTGATGAGTTTACAGCGAAAAGCCTATTTAGGGTCATTTCCCAAACTAAAACACTTTACAGGCACTAGTAGTAGTTTAAGTACCACTGTGGGTAAGTGTTGAATTGTTGACAATATGTATTAAATTTGAGAGCATTCGTATCGTACCGTTTCAGTATCCCTAGGATCCACATGGCCTGGTGGGTGTTCGTATTACTAGCACTTTCGCAAGTCAAGAGACACCGGGCGTGTCCACCACACTCAGATGGGTGACCACAAGTAGCATAAAAATATTTCGAGCTCATCCGTGCTTCAGAAGGCCTGTTGTTTCTGGCTTTCATCATTGTATTGATTATGTAAGATGCTTTTAGGCAGCTTGAAAAATGACACGTGTTGGCCACTTACACAGGCGAAAAAAAGTGACCGACGAGTGACCGACTTCTGAGAAAAAAGTCAGAAAGCACACCCTTATCTTTGAAGTAGCACAGCTGTAAGAATGGAACCGAAAATGCTAAAAAATATCTAGAATAAATAATATATATGACGGAGCAGGAGATGACCTACGCCGAACTCACTAAAAGTGTGACGATAAATACAGCGCTCCGCCTCGCGCTGTATCATGGATTCCAACCATATGTGTCTGAATACCCCTGGCCCACACAGTTATTGAATCTGTGTCCACCTGGGCTTATCGTCTTGCTGAAACAACTATCATTGTAATAAATCGGTTTACCAAATCCTCATCTATTACAACAATCACAATTAAAGAAGTTATGGCCAAGCCCACAGCACACTACACAAAGGAGATGTTCACAGTACGGCGGTCCGCACAAGACTGAGCCGCTCGTCGCTAGGGCGACCGCTTTTATACTTGTTGCAACATTTGAAAATGTAGCAGTTATGTTTTGTAGTAAACAACTTTCTGTTTGCACATCGAAAACAATAATAAATGGGATTATCTTGAACTCGCCGACATATATATATAGATTAATTACATAGATTGAGCCCCAAAGTAAGTTCTAGACTTGTCTATGGGATACTAACTAAACGATACTGCATTTTATAACAAATACACATATAAATACCTCTATAGATAAACATCCAGAAAGTCTTGGGAAACGGGCAAGGACCTATAAGTAGCAAAATCATTTTCGCACTGTAGTCACAGATGGTAGTGTGTCACGAATACATCATCCCAAACACAGACGCCGCCATTATAACGGAAGAGATTAATCACTAAAAAGTCACAACGTGTTTTACAAGGGTTTGTACAAAATAGCGCACATTTGAAAACTGTCATGGAAATTCGGGATAATGAATGAGCCACAATTCATGTAGCTTCACAAAGGACATGTGACGATACAGTGTTTTTTTTTCACAAAAATTACGTTTAAAGAATAAGTACACTTTACGTCAATATTAAACTAGTAATTAAGATCACATGCTGAGAGTTTGGGCACCGGAGTTTTTTTTTCCTTTCTGAACGTACCTTCTTAGATAATATAATTAAGTACGCTAATAATATTAGAATCTAATCTAGCCTAAACTCAGACTAATAAGTAATTAAACATTGACCTAGATTTATAAGTAATTGTCTAAGAATGTGTCCATTGGCACTTTTCTTACTGTCTCTATTGTTAAAGCACTTGGTTCTCTGCTGGCACATCACTACACTAATATGCAATAATAATACGACAAAACGCTTTGAGAAAGGTTGGTAATGCCCTGCGCTTCCATGATCTTGTCTTGGGGGTGCACTCCCGTGCCCCCATATTAGTGAAACTGAACTAATGTCACGAGAAATGACTCTACCCTGGCCCGGTCTACTCCAAAACAAAACAAAATCTTTACATATCCACCTTTGAATAAACTCAAAGACTGAATGATTAATCTAAACGTACGAAATCTGTGAAACGAAATAAGTATATCCAATACTATTTTTTTCGTTCAAAAGTATCCCATCTCGGCGTTCTTTGCAACTTCGTTATCCTCCGAAACTGAGGGCTGATATCAAAAGGGCACGCATATCTCACTTAAAAAAGTGAAGTACTTCCGAGGCCCTGGGATTAGGGCCCAAAGGGAAAAATGTACGAGAGTCGTTAAAACGCCCATCATGATTTCATCCGTAATCAAACAATTGTACCTTTTGAGGGTTTGTGCGCAAAATGTAGTATACCTATATTCGTAAAAAGGGCTGTTGGCAAGAAGTCTTATTTGTGAAATTTCTGCTATGTATCAACTTACACAGAAGCAAAAGTTCTATTAGTAGGTATATTTTTCAGGGAACCCTTTAGCTTCATGATATCTTTTTAGCTTTGTATTTTTTTATTTATTTAGTTTTATTTAGATTTAAATTTCCGTGTGGTTTCCGGCAGAGTAGAATAGGGCCACTCCAAGTCCTCCTGTGGATGTCGTAGAAGGCGACTTAGGAAATATAAGCTTTGTTTAGCTTGTATTACATACCTAAGTCGCCTTCTACGACATTCACGGGAAGATTTTGAGTGTTCCTATTCTACTAGCTAAACCACACATCATATATACACACAGGTATATATTCAGAAAGATTTTAATGTAGTCTATCTGAACGTAAAGTTTAAGAATACTCAAGATGTAGGTAGAGAGTTGGTCAGGTATCTCGGTACCTGACTGTAAATATTTGTAAATACAAATAACAGTTCGCACCAAATAGCAACAACACCGAAAATTTATTCCCATTGCCAGGAATAATACAGAAGCCAGATAATATAAATAAGTTGTGACTTAAGTTGACCCTGTCAATGCTTTCATTCAATCGCTTTGACGGGAATTAGCGTCGTTCCGCCTCCGGAAGCACTTGTTACGCAAAAGTTCCAAAGCTTTGATTCTAGAGACACATTTTATTCTTTTGTGTCAAAATCACTACTAAATGATGGTATAAAAATGTTTTATCATTTAGGTAGTTCCAGTTTTGACATGTCTTACTCCTTTACAATAATTTTAGACCTTTTGAAATTTGTTTAAAATACATGGCCAAGTGCGTGTCGGGCTAGGTACGCAATGAGAACGATAGGTAGGAACTGTTTTTATTAAACTCACAATGTTGTTAATCTATATTTTTGCGCTCGATGGCTCTGTCGATCCCATAAATGATAAAGTTTGTATGATCACGGGCATTTATGGCTTGCTCATGAATGAATACCTATAATTTACTTCTTTCAGATTTATATTTAGCTTTCCTATATAAAGTAAAGAAAGTAAATTGGATGGGAGGTATATTGAAGGGCGCGAATGAAGCGATGCCAACGACCTCGCGCGTATCGGATTTAAGAACCTTGATTTACATGTCCGTACCGAGGGCTCTGTAATCGCTTTGCTAAGAATTCCCACGGCATGAGTATCTACGCTTAATTGTATGTAAATTAAGTATTTTGAGAAAAAGTTACCTTTAAAAAGAGAAAAATGTATTCTACATTGTACTTTTTTAAACAACTTGTCTGGATAATATACAGAAACACTATTCTCACGTCTCTATCTCTGACGGGGTAGACAGTCGACAGACGTCAAGGCAATGTTTCGCGTGATAGAGGACGGGAAGATGAAACCAGAAGTGACGGGTTAAGTACCTGTCGCATTATCAAGTACGATTCAGGTCCTCGCCTATTGCTTAGATCTATATAAAGCAGTTGAAAGGAAAAGAACCAGTCAATCACGAGTCGGACTTGCAAATAAAGGGGTACCATTATCTACAAAACTCACGTATGTTTTATGGGAGCCCCACTTAAATACTTGTACTATTTTATTCTGTTTTTAGTATTTGTTGTTGTAGCGACAACAGAAATACATTATCTGTGAAAATTTCAACTGTCTAGCTGTCACGGTTCATGAGATACAGCCTGGTGACAGACAGACGGACAGACAGCGGAGTAATAGGGTTTTTACTCTTTGGGAACGGAACACGAAAAAAACGTAAATTTTAAATTTAAGTTTTTATTCTTTTCTTACTTTCTTCCAGACCAGCGTGAAAGGATCTGAAATAACTTGTCTTGAAAAAGACGACTAATAAAAGAGGTTGTCCCAATAGACCTTACTTTATAACTTGCAAGGATCCCATCACCTCTTTGTTAACTAAATTAGAAACAGTATCAGCACAGATTTTTTTTTGTATCTGCATCAAAGAGGTACAATATCTAGTTAGATACTGTTAAATAATGACGCAACCATCACTTTATAATAAGCATTGCTTTTTCTAGCTTTTTGAACCGATTTTCATATACAGATATAGATACATTTTCACGTCTATATCTAGCCTAAGGCCGTTAGGCCCAAAGGCCACGCTTAGCGTGGTAGTGGGCGTTAAGATGGAAAAGGAATCAAAATAGTGATGAGTTGCTAGCCGCATCGCCTATTACCATGATTCAAATCTCGCCCATTCCCTCGATCGACTTTTAAAATCTGCGCGGGAAGAGAAGCAGCTGGTACATTCTACGTTTTTTCTTTTCTCCCAGACCAGCATGGAAGAGTGCAACGCATTGCTTTTTCTAGCTTTTTGAACCGATTTTCATAGTACATATATAGGAATATACGAATTTTAATATATACGGATAAATCACACATATTGTGCTAGCCTAAGTTCAACTGTTATTTGATATCAGATACTGTATTTTATAACAAATACATCCAAGACCCAGGTCAATCTCAAAGAGATCATTTCCATCTTGACCTGACTGGGGATCAAACCCGTGTCCTCCTGTGTGACCACGTGGCATGACCACCACTTGGCCACAGAGGTCGTCAAAAAATATACTAGGTGGGTATTCGTTTTTTTATAATTTATCAATTGAACTTTTAGCCTATCAAGGCGTCAATCATACTTTGGAAATACATCAGAGGTGCGCTGGGTTCATTCAAATTATGTCTTAAAGGGACTTTAAGAGTGATTTAAGTGCGACGTAAAGAGCGAAAGTAATTTAAATATTCCGATTAAGCGAAAAATCTCTTTCGCCGCCAGCGGCTTCTGAGGAAATCGGGCGGGATTACATTTGCTTAGCTTTTACAATTTCATTTCTGTCTTGTCGTAACCGTGATTCTGTCGATAATGTAATATTAATGAAAAAAAAAACGCATAATGCATATACATTTGTATATTATGTAAAATATTCAACATCTAAATAATAAACATGAAGTTAGATGGTAATAATAGTAAAAATAAGATTGGCTCTGTTGCTGAACTTGCTACACTTGGTCAGTCATAGAAAAGTACTATATTTTAAATTGTTTTTTTTACTTTATTTTAAAATTGATAATGCAGTTTATTATATTTTAGTCAACATTTTATCGTAATAAATCTGCCAAAACCCATCCAAAACTGCCGCGTGAACTCGATGAACTCCGGCAGGCCGGCGGCTCCTATAGACGGTACTACTAATTATTCTCACGATTTTACTATTTTTCATTTTAGTAACATTTTGTTTCAGAATTTTTATTTTGACTAGTTTATTAGGTCTTAGTAACGATACATACGAAGTGGCCTTCGACTCCAAAACCAATGAAAAATCACCGTGTATTTATTTATTTTCAATCATCAAAGTATAACAATGTTATTAACATTAGTAAATTAGTGTCGGATAATACAAGAGAATAGTCTCGCGTAATACCGGCAGACCGGCACACATCCTATAGATACCTACCGCCTAATGCTCAAAGGGAATAATCTATAGTGAGCTGAGATGACAGGATAATTTACTAATTCACTACGTAAATATGGTTGCTTCGTATCCTGACAGATGTACCTATTTAATGAAGCTTCGGGAATAACTGGATTATGGGTGCGCCCTGATTTCGGATTCAGAAGGTCTAACTGAATTTTGGAGTTTCAATTAATCCTCTGATTTAATATTGCTACAGAATTACTTAAAATAACCAACCTTAAAATCAACAAGGAAGTTTCCAAGAACTCAAATCAGATACGTCTTTCTAAACGTCAAAACAAACATTTTCCATGGGATTTGTATGAAATAAAGACTAATGACGTCATAGTTTCTTAATGTCACATAGTGCTCTTAATATCAGTTTTCCGCAATAATAAATATAAAATCACGTTAAGAATGGATATGATCAATAACAAGTGACATTATTTTGTGACGTTTTATTCTATTAACATACATACATACTATCACGTCATTATCCCTAATGGGGCAGACAGAGCATTTTGGGTCTTGCGGCTCTATGCAGAGCCTAGGGCCGCAAGACCCAAAAGCCACTTTTAGCATCATGGTGGGCGAGAAGATGGAAAAGCAATCAATACAGTGATGGGTTGCTAGCCGCATCGCCTGTTAACATGATTTGCATTTTCGCCCATTCCCTCGATCGGCTCTTACGACCTGCTCGGGAAGAGAAGCAGCTGGTACATTCTAAGTTTTTTCTTTTCTCCTAGACCAGCATGGGAGTTAGCATTCTATTAACAGAACCAAATAATTTATTTTTGAGTCAGCAAACTCCCTATTTGGTTCAGTATGTGGACTAAAAAATATTAATGGCACATCATGTGGGTAGATTATTCAAAATATTGTAAACGTAGTTTTTTTCTCTGATTAGCAAATAATTATAAGACGTTACAATCTGCTACGATTTTCACTAGACAGTATCTTGGTGATTTTTTAACCACTTTGATAAACCGAACACTTGTCCATTATTTTTGGATAGATTCTAACTGACGGACTAAATAAAACCCAGTGCACGTCCCTATTCTGAGATAGTTACAAACTAGGTACAAATTATACTTCAAAAGGGTTGAACCGTATTCAGAAATATTTTTTAAAACTAAAAGCTGTCTTCACCCCCAAACCACACAATCGATTTTGATAATATTTCTATGGGACCACTTGATAATAAGATCTATGGGACCACTTGTTAAGTATACAATATATCAAACAAACAAGTAATTTTCCAAATAGTTCCTGGCGTCTTCGAATAAAATCGGTGAACATACATAAAAAAAGATAACGTGGATATTATATACCTGGTTCTTTTTGAAAGTCGGGTAAAAAAATAATGCTTCAATAAGTTTACAAAGAAATTTTGAGTTCACTTTGGCAATATTGTATTTATTAATAGACGTTATTTTTAATGAGTATTCTTTTCAACGGTGATCTTTGATATAACAAAGAAAATTTTTGAAACTAACTTGTCAAAGAATTTTTGGACTTATTTTGTTTTAAAGTCGCTAATTTACATATTTTTTTCTTGACTGAAGATTTTTACTGAGACTGAGAAGAAGCAAATTGAACGAGTTTTAATTAATTTCTTAGAAGGCCTTAGCTTCTAAGATATTGAAAAAAATGGAATGAAACCATCGACCATGAAGTTGATGTTTTCAGATAGGAACGTGCCGCTGTGTTCACATTCTTATATTTGGTAGATATACTTACTAAGTCAATGAAAAAGCCTAGATACCGATATAAGACAATCGACTGAACAGCTCCTTTTCTATTTGTACTAACACAAAGTGACTTTATACTCGTACCTCAGATAATATTGAATGTCATTTCGAATAGAACGCTCAATTAGGTTAAACAAAGAGAACCCTGTTATTTTAAGTGATGGCTGAATGAAAAATGAAATTATTATATGAGTACGTCATTTAGACGCTATAAAACCAAGTAGGATAATTATAGATACTAATACCTTCATGTCTTTTTCTTTTACAAAGTAGTGTCAGACTACAAGCTATTGGAGTCTAGACATTCTGCAATTCTTCATGGCTTGGGAAAGGGATAACAATTAAACATCCAAGAGTTTTAAAACATTTATTCATTTAGGCTATTGCTATAGCTCTAATCTGAATATATTGTGAAAGATTCTACCACCGCGTCGGAAGGGCTGTATCATCACAGAGAAGAGGCGGTCAGAAACTCTGTGGTAGCTCTTTTAAAATATTCAACAATTATTCCATTACTCGCATAAAAACAATATCTTAGAAATAAGAAGTTCATCAATCATTAAATTAACAAGATTAACAAGAATATTAATGATGCAGTACTCACAGTTCCTTGAAATGAACACCTCTATCAATAATTACCCTTATATCCATAAAAATTAACAACGGTCTGCTAAACCTATTTTAGTTAAAACATTTGTTGTCCCTTTCCCACTTTTCAATATTTGATATTGAAAAACGAGATAAACACATTTAAACTAAAATAGATTTAGCAAACATTTGTATTTTTTATGAATAAATTGCTAAAGTTTTAGTTACAAAAGGGCGCAAAAAAGGCAATTTGTTTTTTGCTAATGATTTTTACCCACGACGTTACTTTAATTGTCAGTTCAGTGTCTAAAGAAACAGAGGGCGGAATGTTGGAGGAAAACTTGGGCTCAGCTACAAATAATTACTCGTCTCCGAGTCCCTAACGAAAGTAATTAGAGATGATTTATTATGAGTTGCTAATGCAGCTATATTCGTTTTGACAAATTCAGGACAGCATTCATTTAGAAGCGAAGGTCTGTCAAGGAGAATTATGCTGTTTTAATAAACATAAGTATTATAAAACTTCACTTTCTGTTAAGTATTCCTGGGGACCCTGCGGTAACGAAATTTAATTGCTAAGAATTGATTAATGAATTTATTTAGAGCGACAACAGAGACTCTTATTGAAATTTCAATCAAGTACTTATCTAAGTTTGACGACCTCCAAGGCGTAGTGGTCACCGTGCTAGTCCGCTACCTAGAGGTTTCGGATTCTATCCCCGATCAGGGCAAGTTGGAAAATGGCCTTTTTCAAATTGTCCTGGGTCTTGAATGTTTATCTATATATGTATTTGTTATAAAATATAATATCGTTATGTTAGTATCTCATAACACAAGTCTCGAACATACTTTGGGGCTAGCTCAATCTGTGTGATTTGTTCCTACATATTTATTTATTTTATGTCGTGTTCCTTGCTGCATTGGTTGTTTGCGGATCCTATTGGCTATAGTAATTTTATATCCATGACCCAAAGTACTCTGTCTGCCCTGTTAGGGATAAAGACGTGATAGTATAAATGTACGGTTAACCCATGTACGTATATCTCACATAAATGAGTTGCCAATATCATTTAACTTTAATAATCCAGCAAAGAAGAAGAAACACAACGTAACTTCCAACCTCCATTTACAATTCAGATGGCGCTGCGCCGTACAAACGGCCATCAAAGTTGCTCAACATTTTTGTCAAATTCAATATTGGTTGTTTGCGGATCCTATTGGCTATGGTAATTTTACATTTGAATCTCAAGTCTGGGCGAGTAAAGAAGTTTTGATTAATGTTATGACGTTTTAGGGCAAAAGATGTTAACGCTATGTTAGAAATGTAAATTGGACCTAAATTAGCATGAAATTTTCCTCGAAGTTTGGAAAAATCTGTTTCTTTTACTTCAGTAGTCTAGGGTATATAGCGTAAGCTCATGTAAATGAGACTTATATTTGTAATATTAATTCTAAGTTTTATTGAGTGCAGAGTTGCAAAGGATCTTATATATAGTGTACTTTGTCAATATGTATCTTTAATTTCAATGCAACTTACATATCATTTTAGGTCCATATGTTTTTAGAATCGTTAACGATTCTAATGTTTATTTATAAGAACATTGCGTATAAATTCAATTTTAGGCTCTATCATTTAATTATAAGGCTAATCAAATTATTATAATAGATTATTTGCATCGATGTTCTTAAATGTATATCAAATTATAATTCTGATATGATACTTTAGCGACGGTCTTACAAAATATACTGAAATAATAATAAGTGTGAATTCAGTCCATGATCCTTTGGTAGGGTGTATAATGTACAACTTTCCTTAAGAAACATAACAAAAAAATTAAAAAAATGGTTTCCTTAGCGTAACCTTTTGAGTTAAGATTGGTCAGCTTGTATGAGAGGCCAAACATATTTTTTCGTATTACGATAGTGTTTGCATTATCGTACAGCATATAGGTACAGCGTAGATAGCAAAACTGTGTCGAACGACAAAACCCTTTGTTTACCAACCAAACATAAGATCAACAAAAGAAATCCTATTACAAATCTTGTTAGCCTCACTGTAGGAACAGTAAAGTAAACACGAACGGATTTACTACGGGAGAAAGTAATAGTAAACCTCGGGTAAACCTAAGTTCGATGAACTGTTTTGTACCAAACTAAATCTATTTGTATTTTGTAAATGTCTTGCAATCCATGCTGGTCTGGGAGAAAACAAAAAACTTAGAATGTACCAGCTTCTCTTCCCGCGTACCTAAAAGTCGATCTGACTGTGAATCATGTTAATAGGAGTTGCGGCTAACAACCCATCACTACATTGATTACTTTTCCATCTTCATACCGACCATCACGCTAAAAATGGCTTTTGAGTCTTGCGGCCCTGGGCTTTGTCTGTCTGCAAAGAGCCGCAAGATACAAAAAGCTCTGTCGGATAAAGACGTGATATTACGAACTTAGCAAACCAAAAAAAAGCAATGGTTCGCGCGAGACTTGTGTACGCAAATGTTTCAGAGTGTAGAGTGACATATTATGCAATATTTTATCCGGGTATAAGGTTTCCGAGGGCTGCTCGTGAACGAAGAAACTGCGGAAAATTCTACTAACAATATATAGGTAAATAGGTCACACCAAGAATACACTTGGCAACAACGCACAGTGATTCAGCACGCTACTAATAGCTCAAATGGAAAACATGGAGAGAATAAAAAGTCCATATAAGTCGGGACATAAACAATTTTCGCCCCCTTGTATGCAACGGGATAGTATAGGGGAGTGGGGGAGGATCGCATAAATCTTTACGGATGAGGCGGTGAGATACGACAGATTGGATGTATAGATTCGGCCATATTAATGCATGAGATTCCTTACATGGTTAACATTTTTCCTTTGTGGATCTATTTTGAAATTACGTTTGGTTCACGGATGAAGCTGAAAGTGTCGGGTCATGTTTTTAGGAACTGAAAATCAAGGGATTTGCATGCGAGTCTCTGCTTTGCAAATACGATATAAAATGTATTATAATCGAGCTAGAGAATATAATAAAGAGCCTTAAAAAGATAACAGATCCGAGATTCTATTGATAAGTAGATTTTGAATTTGGAGCGGTTTTTGGGGAATATTTATTCAGTATCATGCACTGAATTTGCCTTTAATGTTTTAATTTTAGTATATTTTGTTAAACGTTCGCTGGAAGGCACTGGATGCAAGCCGCTCTAGATTGGTCATTTTGGAAATCCTTGGGAGAGACCCTATGTCCAGCAGTGGGCGTTACGCGGCTGAAACAATGATGATGATGATGTTAAAAGTTATATGAATTTTGAAGATAGAACCGCAACTTGCACTAAGCTCGAGGTCCCTAACCTGCACTGTGGAAAGTCCTTTAATCGATAATGAATGATTTCGTAAGGCTTCAGAAGGAACGAATGGGTCAGGGGATCCAATCAATTTGTTGATAAAAGTCGGCCGAGCGGACCGGATCAAAAGATTTATCGGTACCGCCCGCCATCAGGATTTGCACTTCGAGAGTAGGTAACATACAAAGCCGAGAAATTACTTTAATTGTATTGTTTTGTGAATTCAAGCAGAAACCTAATCCATTTCAAATTAAGTTCCTTGACTTTTATCTATGCTGGGTAAATTAATTTACGGGTTTTGCTATCTTGTTTCTGGGGAGGTTAACATGTAATCACATACTATAGTGGTACGAGGCCGAAAAAGCCGAAGAAGAAAATCAGCTGGTACGGACTATATTTTTTTTGCTCCCACCTTTTTTGTACAAGCTTATATTGTAAGGCCAAAGTACTTATTAAGACAAATGAAATAAGGCCAAATTCGATGAAGTTGCTTCGTTTTATTACTGAGTTTCATCGACTACCTTAAGTCTCCGTGATAAGCCCCTAGGCATCGTCTACTGCTTGTAAAGATAAATCAAAAGATTTCTACATGTTGTTTAATAACTGAGTTCTGTCGAATATCACCCGGCTCCATTATTAAAACCATACTCATTCATAGCTCATTTACTATCATCACACTAATATTAAAAAGGTGAAAGTTTAAATAATAAAATCCAAATGCTATATTTATGCATTAATTGTTATATTTTAATATGCGTCAAAAGTCAGTTGCAAGCAGCCTGCCGTTTGATCGAGCTGTAGTGAAGCCGACTATGACGTAATGGTTGTTTGATTTATTGGCACTGTCGTCGATATGCCGAGGCATGTCAAGCCACTTCGCATCATCTACTCTACTTTTGATTAAAACTAACCTAAGACACAGACATTATTAGAATGAGTTATCGGGTTACTCACGTATAGAGTCAGCATGTATAGGGTCGACACGTTTCGACCTCATCCGAATGTCTTTATCAGGACGAATGTGTGAGTCCTCCAGATGAGGTCGAAACATGTCGGCTGTAGTAGCTGACACTATACGTGAGTAACCCGTTAACTCATTCTAATAATATCTACATACTCTATTGTTTATGAATTATCAATGATAGGTGGCTACTTGGGAGTTGAGGATGTTATGGTGAAGTTTTGGATCTGGATATGAAGTTATTTCAGATTATCCGGAAACTATCCGATATTTAGAGTAGAAAAGTTGATTTCTAAATCTAGGGATTAGAATTAGTGGCGCAAACTAAATGAGGCTTATACTCAGCAGTGGGTCATTGAGAACTGATAATGATGATGCTGATTAATACATGCTTGGACACTCAGCCAGACACAAAAGAAATAACAATTGTATTACGTCCACAGCCGTAAGTGCCCCGGCCGGAATGTGTTAAGTATGGTCTAAAAAAAGAAGGAAATTCAAAAGAGGACGACAAGGACTCCTATTCCAAGTATATGAAATGTACTTGAGTGTATTTTGTACTAAAAACCGTAGTTCGCTACTTTTCAACAATTCAATTGAGATACTTTTTTTAAACGTCTAAACAAACATGTCATAGTTTCTTGGAGTCTAATTTTCTGCGATAATAAATCTAAAACATTGAAAATGGATCATGACAAGTGGCACTATATTTTATGACGTTGTATTAAATAGTTTATTTTTGACCCAGGATGCTACCCAAGTTCATGCGATCCTTCCACACAAAGACAAAATGGAACCTCGGACGTAAACTAACATATATATTAAGCTTATATAACCGGGTGCACAGAAATCTATAGATTAGGAGGTCACGACAAATTTGGTAACGATAAGGGATATGGCTGACTCTGGTTTTATAGAATAAAGAGCACCTCTCTGATGCTAAATATGTTGGTCTGCCTGCGTGGAGTGGTTGCGTTACTTAGATATGGCGCCTGAAAAGTTGGTTATCGTGACCAAAAAAAAAATGATAAGGGATATGGCTGACTCTGGTTTCACAGGATTAAGAGCATCTCTCTGATGCCAAATATGTCGGTCTGCCTGCGTGAAGTGGTTGCGTTGCTTAGATATGGCGCCTGAAAAGTTGGTTATCGTGACCAAAAAAAAAAATGATAAGGTAAATGGCTGACTCTTGTTTCACAGGATGAAGAGCACCTCTCTGATGCGAAATATGTTAGTCTGCCTGCGTGAAGTGGTTGCGTTACTTAGATATGGCGCCTGAAAAGTTGGTTAGCGTGACCAATAAATGATAAGGTAAATGGCTGATTATGGTTTCACATAATGAAGAGCACCTCTCTGATGCTAAATATGTTGGTCTGCCAGCGTGAAATGGTTGTGTTGTGAAACTTAGATATGATGCCTAAAAATTTGGTTATCCTGATGAAAAAACAATGATAAGGTAAATAGCTGACTCTAGTTTCACAGGGTGAAGAGTACTTCTCTGATGCTAAATATGTCAGTCTGACTGTGTGAAGTGGTTGCGTTACTTAGATACAGTAGCGTGCGTTCACACAAACACATGAATTTGTCTACCCTGTGTCACCCTAATATTGATGCCGTAGTTCACAAATGTACTAACTACAAAATTTTCGATTTTTACTTTTTTAGTACCAGTTAAATTAACTCTTTCTACCAAAAACTTAGTGTTACAGTTGTACTTTTTATGATTTCGGAGTTAACAATAATTAGTATTATTGTTAACGCCGAAATTTTATTTTTATAAATTCAATCTTCAAGTATTGACTGATTTCAAAAAAATTTTAAAGTCTGGCGTATCATATGCATTTATAACATTTACACACGTGTTAAAGTTATGCAAGTGCATAATTTGTTACCGATTTTTTGAAGGTGCTTTCACCGATTTGGAAAATTCTTTTATCGAAATCAGTTGTGTAGTTTGGGGGTGAAGTGTTTTTTAGTTTTGAAAAAATATTTGCCTGTTAACATAATGAGGTTTAGTGCACAAATGGACTAAAGTTTATTTTACTATTTTTGAAATTAGACAACTATAATACCACAATTTTGGATATAATGCAGTCAAAGGACTAGACTCTTGAATAAACGTGAAATTATGTAATTATTTTTGTGCCGTTCTGGACTAAACTTTAGAAAACTTTCTAAATTAAATGCTCTTCTGAAAAATTGACAAAACTGTTGTTAGTACAATTGTGAACTGCGGCATGTATATATAATATCGGATACTAACGATAGATGTATTTTGCTCGATATGCAGCCGTTCAGAGTCAGTCATTTACCTTATAATTTTACTTTTGATCACAATAACATACTTTTCAGGCGCCATACCCATATCTAAGTAACACTAGCACGTCACGTAGGCAGAACGAAAAAAAAAGACTTCACCGACAAATTTTGTATCAGAGAGGTACTCTTTGTTCTGTGATACTAGAGTCAGCTATTTACATTATTATTTTTTCTTTTGTTCACGATAACCAACTTTTCAAGCGACATATCTAAGTAACGCAACCACTTCACGCAGGCAGACCAACATATTTAGTATCAGAGAGGTGCTCTTCATCCTGTGAAACCAGAATCAGCCATTTACCTTATAATTTTCTGTTTTTGTCAAGGTAACTAACTTTTACGGCGCCCTATCTAAGTAACGCAATCACTCCACGCAGGCAGATTGACATATATTTAGCATCAGAGCGGTACTTTGTATTCTGTAAAACAAGAGTCAGCCATTTGCATTACTCTTTTTTTGGTCACAATAACCAACATTTCAGGCATCATATCTAAGTTACGTAACCATTTCACGTAGGCAGACTGATATTTAGCATCACAGAGGTGCTTTTCATCCTGTGAAACTAGAGTTAGTCAATTACGGTATAATTTTTTTATTCACGATAACCAACTTTTCAAGCGACATATCTAAATAACGCAACCACTTCACGCAGGCAGACCAACATATTTAGCATCAGAGAGGTGCTCTTCATTCTGTGAAACCAGAATCAGCCATTTACCTTATAATTTTCTTTTTTTGTCCAGGTAACTAACTTTTCAGGCGCCCTATCTAAGTAACGCAACCACTTTACGCAGGCAGATCGACATATTTAGCATCAGAGAGGTGCTCTTCGTTATGTGAAACCAGAATCAGCCATTTACCTTATCATTTATTGGTCACGCTAACCAACTTTTCAGGCGCCATATCTAAGTAACGCAATCACTTCACGCAGGCAGACCAACATATTTAGCATCAGAGAGGTACTCTTCATCCTGTGAAACAAGAGTCAGCCATTTACCTTATCATTTTTTTTTGGTCACGATAACCAACTTTTCGGGCGCCATATCTAAGTAACGCAACCACTTCACGCAGGCAGACCGACATATTTGGCATCAGAGAGATGCTCTTAATCCTGTGAAACAAGAGTCAGCCATATCCCTTATCATTTTTTTTTTGGTCACGATAACCAACTTTTCAGGCGCCATATCTAAGTAACGCAACCACTCCACGCAGGCAGACCAACATATTTAGCATCAGAGAGGTGCTCTTTATTCTATAAAACCAGAGTCAGCCATATCCCTTATCGTTACCAAATTTGTCGTGACCTCCCGTTCTACTACCTTTACGGCACAGAATGCACTAGGACGGTAAACAACATTGTTTGCACGAACTACTACTTACTTTTTCTAAACGGTATAACAAACATTTCATAGTTTCTCGGAGTCTATAGCGCTCATATCAGTTTTTCTGTTCTAATAAATCTAAAACCACATTGAAAATGCATATATAATCATGACAAGTGACACTATTTTGTTACGTTTGTATTAAATAATTTATTTTTGATCCGGGAAGCTACCCAATTTCATGCGATCCTTTCTACACAAAGACAAAATAGAGATTCGGACGTTAACTAACATATCTCCTTTTATGACGTTATGTGTCACAGTTTATATAAACCGGTGCACAGAAATCTACCTTTACGGCACAGAATGCACTAGGACGGTAAACAACATTGTTTGCACGAACTACTACTTACTTTTTCTAAACGTCATAACAAACACGTCATAGTTTCTTGGAGTCTATAGCACTCATATCAGTTTTTCTGTTCTAATAAATCTAAAACCATATTGAAAATGCATATATAATCATGACAAGTGACACTATTTTGTGACGTCTGTATTAAATAATTTATTTTTGACCCAGGAACAGGAAGCTACCCAATTTCATGCGATCCTTTCCACACAAAGACAAAATAGAGCCTCAGACGTAAACTAACATATATATATGACGTTATGTGTCACAGTTTATATAAACGGGTGCACAGAAATCTACCTTTACGGCACAGAATGCACTAGGACGGTAAACAACATTGTTTGCACGAACTACTACTTACTTTTTCTAAACGTCTTATCAAACACGTCATAGTTTCTTGGAGTCTATAGCACTCATATCAGTTTTTCTGTTCTAATAAATCTAAAACCATATTGAAAATGCATATATAATCATGACAAGTGACACTATTTTGTGACGTCTGTATTAAATAATTTATTTTTGACCCAGGAACAGGAAGCTACCCAATTTCATGCGATCCTTTCCACACAAAGACAAAATAGAGCCTCAGACGTAAACTAACATATATATATGACGTTATGTGTCACAGTTTATATAAACGGGTGCACAGAAATCTACCTTTACGGCACAGAATGCACTAGGACGGTAAACAACATTGTTTGCACGAACTACTACTTACTTTTTCTAAACATCATAACAAACACGTCATAGTTTCTTGGAGTCTATAGCACTCATATCAGTTTTTCTGTTCTAATAAATCTAAAACCACATTGAAAATGCATATATAATCATGACAAGTGACACTATTTTGTGACGTCTGTGTTAAATAATTTATTTTTGACCCAGGAAGCTACCCAATTTCATGCGATCCTTTCCACACAAAGACAAAATGGAACCTCGGACGTAAACCGACGCAAGAATTTATTTTATTAATTTTAGTCGTGTAATCGTGGGTTTTTTTTTATTTATAACATCCGCATAGTATACAATTGTACGTTTGGGTGACTAATTTAATGCGCATAATGATTGTGTTTAAACTTTGTTTTGAACCAACTTTGACCGACAAAAAAGGAGAAGGTTATCAATTCGTCGCTTATCTTTTTTTTAATCTATTATTAAACATAAGAAAACACCGTTCTAAGATAATTTAAACTAATTTATTAACTATTTCACGGAGAATAACAATTGGCGCAAACGGTCTCGGACAACTCTCCGCGCTAGGGAGGGGCGCGTGTTGATTGTTTACAACTAGTGTTGCGCCGCCCTCGCCTCAACCTAGGTAATCTTCCTATCAGTATGTATACATTACCTATGTACTTAATGTTTTCACTTTGGTTGTTTCTGTGTTTGTATTTTGTGTACATGAATTATGTAAATAAATAAATAAAAATATGTTCACTGATTTTCGAAGACCACTGGACCGATTTGGATGATTCCTTTCTTGTTTAAAATTATATACTTGTTATGTGGTACCATAAATTTTTATCAAAATTGCTTTTGTGATTTGGGGGTGAAGTCGTATTTTAGTTGTGAAAAATTATTCATTTTTTCACCATTGTATCCCATATAGCTACGCTAGCTTGCCGGGTCCTTGAGATGAAAAGAGTGAACATTCTTTATAGATAGTGGCCAGCTAGCGTACTAATGTAAGGTTTCAAACTTTCTCAATCAAAAAAGATATATCTAAAATACACGAACGTTTTCTAAGGATAAAAACCGACAGTTAACGCTTTCATAAACACGAAAAAGAAGAATAAAGTCCAACTTGCACGGTTGCACGCATAAAAGTTCCATTGTCTCTAGAGCCTCCGTACTTTGAAAGGCACGTATAAGCAGTTGGTCCCGTCTGTCATTATTATTATGACAGTTACCAAGCTATGTCAGATGCCTTTAGGCAGCCTGAAAATTTGACACCAGTGTTGGCTACTTACACACACGAAATACAAAACAAACTTACCAATGCAAAATGCATATAACGCTAAGTAATCAAACTCAACAATCAAAAACATAAATATTACCTTGTATCATCATTTCATCATTTTAGCCGCATAAAGTCCACTGCTGGACATACATTACTTTGTATAACGACGAAAAATAAAGAAAAGCGTACCAGAAAGGTTATCGAAAACTGAAAAACAGCTGCAGTGAAAAATTAAAAGTGAAAAAACCCTTTGTGTCTCTTTTCACATTTGACTTTGCGCTCTAGTTGTACCGGGCGAACAAAATCCTTTGAAATGTGTTTGCTTACAATACCAACGAACACCGTGTTTTAAGTGTAAAGTAAAATAGTAAAAGAGATTTTTTACCAAGGTAGAAGCTGTAAATACGTCAAATCTGGAGCGACCATTCATTTTCCGTTTATTTATTACTTTTAACACAAACCTTTTATTCTTTACTTACTTTAGATTTGAATTTATGGAGAAGTCCTTACCTTACATCATCCCGGGCGACAAAAGCTGTATTTTGTTGTATAGTGTATTTTTTAAATTCAATGAAGACAGCTTAAGTCCAGAGCAAATGCTTGACCCTGACATGTTGAGAGTAATTCACTACCTCAAACTCTCCGCATATGAGGAGTGCAATAAAAATTTCGTCTTTAAAAAATTAAAAAAACTTTTTATCATTTATAAGTACGATTGTAACCTTAATAAACAACTAGCTTTTCGGGCGCTGCGCGGGCTGCAAGCAGCCCGCGGTCATTCGTGCGGCTGTTTTGGTAGGCTAAAATATGTTTCGAGTTCAAAAAATGGGTAAGTTTCTATGGGGAGAAATTGTCCTTGTATGGCGGCCATCTTGGATTTTGAAAAAAAAACAAAAAACAAATGACGGTCGTCAAATTGCTTACAACCCCCTACATTTTGAAAAAAAAATCACGCCCCCAACCCCATCCATCTTCGCAGGCCGTACCCCTTCCACGTCACGTTTCTGCAAATCTTCAAATGTCAGATTTTTCTGGTACTCACTGGAGCACCTTCTATACGACCACACATCAACCTAAACCCCACCAACCCCGCAACAGGGCAAACAACTCTGTCAGTCAGTGAGTGGTAATGTAGGTTTATATATAACCTTTAACCTTAATAAACAACTAGCTTTTCGGGCGCTGCGCGGGCTGCAAGCAGCCCGCGGTTTTTCGTGCGGCTGTTAAGGTGGGCTAAAGAACATGTCCAGTTGAGAAAATGGGTAAAAACTGCAGTCAGTAAAGGAAACATCAAAATATGTGTGGGGGCGGCCATCTTGGATCCAAAATCCGATTGCAGTTTCGAGTTTCGCGGGGTGCTTTACCCCAACATGCAAAATTTCAGACCCCTACGAAGTCCCAGTGAGACGTTATAAACGAAATAAGTTTAATTTTCTAAAATCCAGACGCCATCTTGGATTCCAAAAAAAATATTCAATTTGGGATTTTGGGGTCAATTTACATATAGATATCGATTTTCAGCCAAATCGCCAGCAGTTAACTTTCGGCGGCCATATTGGATTTCCAAAATTTAAAAAAAAAGCGGCACTTGTGAGTGTGGCTCGGGCTTCGCCCTCGCCCGCAGCTCGCCCTTCGGGCTCGCATCACTCGGCCTACGGCCTCGTGAAAATTACTTAGAGGGGGGGGGGGGGGGTGAAAGGGGGGGAGTGGCTCGGGCTTCGCCCTCGCCCGCAGCTCGGCCTGCGGCCTCGCGGGGGTGGCCTTTGCTTTTGGCTTTTGGCCTCTGGCTGCGCCTAGTTACTTGGGGTGGCCGTTTGTATGAAATTTGTATGGAGGAAAATTGTCCATGTATGGCGGCCATCATGAATTTTGAAAAAAAACAAAAAACAAATGACGCTCGTCAAATTGCTCACAACCCCCTACATTTTGGAAAAAAAATCACGCCCCCAACCCCAACCGTCTTTGCAGGCCGTACCCCTTCCACATCAGGTTTCCGCAGATCCTCAAATGTCAGATTTTTCTGGTACTCACTGGAGCACCCTCTACACGACCGCACATCAACCTAAACCCCACCAACCCCGCAACAGGGCAAACAACTATGTCAATCAGTGAGTGAGTCAGTGGTATTGTAGGTTTATATATTATAATAAACAAACTATGTCTATGTAACAACATAATTCGCGCCAGAAGATTTACTTATCTACAGAAAGCAATGACGAATGACGTTTCATCCCCCATGACAGTTCATCTTTCATTTCGCATTGCACTATTTGAAAACCCTATTCGGAACAATTGAATGATTGCCATTGTGCAGCCGTGCAAATACAATGGCACAATCATCGCTGAAATGGAGTATCTTTTATAACGCCTATTTCAATTTGCACTATTTCAACAATGATAATGGTATCTATCCTACCTACTGAAAATGCCCCTGTTTGTATAGTCATTGTGTAGCGGTGGCAGTCAAGCGGTTTAGGCACTGGCTGTGCGTCTATAAGGCACGAGTTCGACCCTCACAGGCGCGTCTTGTAATTTTATAAAGCTTGAACGCATGTACGATAATTTTCAACTACCATCATTTACTTCAGGTAAAAGTAAAATATCGTGAGAAAGCCTGCGCACTAGTGAATTTACTAGGGTGTGAAAAAGTAGCAATATCGTTATTTCTGCCAAAAAATATCATTTTAGGAAAGCGTTTTATTGGCAACATCAAAATAATCGGAAATATGTTATTCCTAATTTGAATATGCCGCGTTAAAAAAAATAAGTTACAGTTATATTATGAATTTGATCCGATGTCATAATGAAAATCGGAATGGATGATGATAGCATCCGTTTTAAGAAGAATCTTCTTATGCGGTTTGTTTATTACCAATCATCATCATTTCATCACCATTTCGGTCTCATAACGTCCACTGCTAGGTCTCCCGAGGATTTCCAAAATGACCGATCTAGAGCAGCCTGCATCCAGCGCTTCCCAGCGACCCTGATCGGGTCGTCAGACAACATTGTGGGTAGATGTCCTACGCCACGTAGAGATACGTAAACAGGATATTTTGCTAGTACCCATAAGTACTAGTTAAATATCCTGTTTACGTATCCCTAAGACGTTCGACGACAGCTCGTGTACACGTGTCTGACATTAAATAAATACACCTCCCTTTTCCCTAAATATATCACGAACTATTCATCTAGGTGACATTGTTAAGGAAACACCTAGCAAAGAGAACGCGACTTACGCGACTATTCCAAGTTTCCATCACCTTTGTTTGCCGCAATCAACACGAAGTTGGCTCGAGCAGAAACACGTGTAGGTTGGGAGCATCTGATAAAAATATTATTTTGTTGCTGATATTTATTTTATTTTATCAAACTTTATTGTTCCAAAGTATAAATATACTTAAAAAATGGCGGACTTAATGCTATTGTCTCCACTGCAGGAGCACGACCCTCTCTGTACTACCAGAGCCACTTGGGTAGAGTAGCCAGAGCACTTGGCCTACCACTCTCCTCGCTGGTCAGATGGATTGGAGAGGACTCATTGATTTATAAGTTGCCTTCTACGACATCCTCGGGAGAACTCGGAGGGCCATTCCGCCCTATTTTACTTTGCCGGCAACCACACGGCAAATATATTGTATTTCTTTTTGGTGCCGCATACTTATCTCTGTTAATCCTGGGAGAAAATGCTTTTAGCATTAAGTTCGCCATTTGTTAAAATATATTTGTATTTTAGAAGAATAAAGGTTGATAAAACAAATTAAAATATATTGTGAAACATTGACAATAGAAACTTATTTGTCCTTAATCTTTTATATGTACATTAAATAGGCAAATTTTTTACTCGATCACAAAAACTTCTGAAATGAGATTTAGCCTAGCTTGTAATATATCCTATGTACTTTATTCCTGGAAAGAGACATAATAAATAAACCTTTTCCTCTGAATTATAACACTGAATATAATATCTAGGTGACATTGTTCAGGAAACACCTAAGCAAAGAGAAATATTCCAAGTTTCCATCACCTTTGTTTGCCGCAATCTATAGAGGTGGCTCGTGTAGAAACACGTGTCGGTAAGAAGGCATCTAATAAAATACTGTCTTTGTTGGCGATATTGTGGAAAATTGACAATAGGACGAAAGCTTGTGCGGCTTTCCTGCTTTTATAAGTCGACAATAGAGGTAAATGTAAAAGTTAGGTAATTTATTCATTTCAGTCGCATAACGTCCACTGCTGGACATATGCCTCTCCCAAAGATTTCCAAAATGACCGATCCAGAGCGACTTGCATGCAGCGCCTTCCAGCGACCTTGGTCAGGTTAAGTTAAAATTTAAGATGATTGTTACATAATCAAAAAAAAAAAAAGAAACGTTTTCACACTCGTGTATTAGAATGAGATCTGACATAGCTTAGTATATATTCCATGTACTTTTATCCCGGAAATAGGTACCTACGTGAGTTTTCCTTAAGATTATTCAATATTACGCTGTTGGCGACAGCTACATTGATATAAAATCAATAAAAGATAAGTAATAGGTAGGTATTATTAATAAGTTTTTTTGCTATGGAAATTTAAAAACCCCGATTGTCAAGAACACCATCTAGTGATGAGTAGCGGAACTACCGATATGACTTGATATTTGTAGCGCCAACAATTTTTGCAAGGAAAGGCCCTGACTTTCAAGACCAAAGATTGCCTTCACTAAAAATAATTAGCCAAGTGCGTGTCGGGCCACGCGCAGTGTAGGGTTACCCCACGCCATTTGGTTGTCGAGAAAAAAAAAAATTGAGTACCACTTTACTTGTTTGTATGATAGCTAACCTAAAAAAAATATTTTTGCAGATTTTATTTTACGACTTTTTTGCCATGATTAATATACATATCCATGCCAAATTACAGCTTTCTAGTACTTATAGTTTTTGAGTAGGACCGTGGACGGACAGACAGACAGACAGACATACAGACAGACGGACATGGCGAAACTATAAGGGTTCCTTGTTTACTACGGAACCCTAAAAAGGAATCGAAATCGGTCCATCCGTTCGAGCGCTACGATGTCACAGTTAGACAGATAAACAGACAGACCGAGGGACGTTAGCGTCAAATTTATAACACCCTTCATTTTTTGTCGGGGATAAAAAAATAGAAAAACCAGCGTATACAAAGCGGTACGCAAGACGGACGTAACTGCGTATCCGCGCTTCTTTGTCAAGCAACATTGAGCACTATCATATGATGATAAATTCTAATTTGGTTTGACATAGAAATAGGACTTCACTATCGTACAGCTAACGTATTATTTTATGGAGTAACGTAAGACCAGCCGAAAACGAAGCAGTGTCTCACCCTAACGTCAACAGACCGCACCGCTACCGCAAGTCTGCGGCGACCCTAAATCAAATTCCGTTGCGACGAACATTCTAAGATTTATAGACGTTGTCTGGTGATAAATGTAATTGGATTTGAAATAAGCGTGTTTATTGCTGGATATTCTATTATGTACGAATCCATTTATAGATAGAATAATTAATTAAAATATTTCGTCTAATTACTTCAAGTAGGTTAGATACTAATAGAACAGAGAAAAGACATGGAAATTTGCTGGATAATAATAAATACAAAACAAAATCAATGATTTGATATGGACTTAAAAATCATCATCATCATCCGGTCATTTTTTATTTCTCCACTGCAGGAGCACGAAAAAAATATTGAATCGAGTCAACGTCGCCGCGTCAGTAATAATGCTATTTTGGTAAATTAAAAATAAAAAGAAACTAAAGTTGTTTTAATAAATTTAAACTCTTGTGCTGCTTTAATCAAGTAAAAATAGAGTCGTCTACTAATGACTAGTATTTTTTAACACGGTAGGCACTAATCTTACTTTAATTATGAGAACGGTTACATGTCAAGCAAAGTACAGTTTTCTCTAGTATCCGATATTTTATTAGGGTATCTGTATGGAACGCACGCTACTGACGTCTACCAATCTATACGATATACTATTTAATCTAAAATTCAAACACATTAAAGACGAATGTAGTTTTCGCCGCAAATCTGTGGTCGCCCTAAATCAAAATCCGCCGTGCCGCGAATTCCACGACGTAGATTTACGTTCTTTGTCTCTGTCTCCTGAATACGAGTTAATGATAAATGGCCTGAGACCTCAAATAGTTTCATTTTACTTCCCAAGGAAATAGTTCTATGAGAAAATTACGCTTTATGATGAAGTTAAAAGGTAAAAAATATTTTTTGTACGATAATAAAGAGTTTTTTCCGTGAATGTAATATCAAAGCTGAATCTGTCTTACTATTGCAACTATCCTTAGGACTCTGAAACATTATTCACCCAAACGAAGTTGACAGTCATAGAATTGAAGGTGACGTTTATTGCGGAAGATCTTCTTGATTTGGGCGGATAATATTTTAAACCAAGTACTAAATATAGTCCGTAATAATAACCAGATCTCTACCTTTACATGTTGGATCTCGCAAACGCAAGCCTCCCAAAGAACCGAGGTAAAAAGACTCGTGATTCTCCACTATAAGGAGATACAAATAATATATGGAATGCGTTTTCGTCCGTCGTATCAACTTTGTACATTATGTACATGTTGTCCTCACAAAACTATGTGAAGACTCTGACATCGACTTGTTTACTTCAACTATTCCTAAGGCACGGCGTCGAAATGGAGTAATGGTTTTTTTGATTAGCAGATTTGTGAGTTGTTACACTTAGGGGATTTTACCGTTCTTTTGGCATTTATGTCTTCTACTATACAACGTGGAAGGGACATACTCATAACAAAGCAAACCACGGGCTATACTAGAAAACTATAGTATAATAGAAATAAAATAATAGCAAACGAACAAAAAAAAAATACATTTTTATACTAAGTGTGCAGCCGCCCGGATAATTTGTATGGGACTGTCGAATTTATCTTTTTTGGTTTATTGACTGTTATTTAAATTTTATATTATCGTTTAGTCCGTCGTTTGATTTAATACGGGTATGCCCTTCCACGTTGCATCCGTGTACTTGTAACAAGTTATACTTAACTATCTTTGCGGTGTATATACTACTTCTGTGTTTAGATTTTTCTCGCCTTTTAAGTATATGTATATTATTGATTATAATGTATACTTCAGTATCTTATTTCTTTTTTTCTATTTACTTATGCTACTTTTTAATATTATAAATATTGTATATCATCTACTGAGTTTCTTCTTTTTAATATTTCCTTAATCTTCTCTTTTCTATTTTAATTCTACTTTTAAAAAAAATAGAAAGCAACTCTATTTTATATTGTTTCTATATAATTTGTATTAATAGCTGTAAGCCTTCTTAAATGTTATAAACAAATATTTCATACGGCATTGACACCTTAATTTCGACGGATAACAGTAATAAAGTTAATCCGCACCGCAATACGTGCGAATCTGTATAACAATGTTATGTTATGAATTTATGAATAAACGTCCGATCTCTACATCAATAAAAATTTTATTTACATATTATCGCTGACAAAATAATCGTTCTTAAATAAATCTCAGAATGTCACAAGTTGGACGTATCAGTAAAGTTACGCAGAAGAAGACGCCTTTATGATTAATTTTAAAATTAACAGTTAATTTTCCAATTAGAACTTTCAGTTGGGCAGAATACCTTTTTTTTTTTTTTTTTTTTTTTTTATACGGAGGAAAGATCCCTGTTACGGATACCCATCAGCCTGCGGGGGAGGCTGTCGGGTTATGTGGGACTCCACGCCAGAGTGACGTGCCTACCCACTAAAAAACCTCCGGAGTTCCACCTTAACCGCCTTTGCCGGGGACACGGGAAAGGAAATACAACCGCGAACCCCGGCGCGGCTGGCCGCCGAAGCAGCCCCTCCTCGGGGGCGTCTGAGCGCCCCTCCACTCACCAAGTAGGCGCGTCCGGAACTCACGGACGCGCCGTACCTCCTCGGCCCAGTTGAGAGGCGGCGAACTCCCACGCAGTCCACCGCCTGTGGGCCCATGGGAGCCAGATAAACCGGCTCCCAGCGGCGGAGAAGATGTGAGGCTCCGCCGCTTACCTCTCGCCGCAAACGCGGTGCGGCACCACTCGGCCGCGGAGGACAGGGAGAGCGGCAACGTGGCACCGACACTCCCTGACCTCCGCGACCGATCATCAACCACAGCCACGGCGGTGTGGCCCCGCCTGAAGCGCCGGGAGAGCAATGAAACATTCCCCTCCCGGCAGCCCCACCCTGGGTGGGGGGAGAACTTCCCACTCCCCCGCCGCCCCATTGGGCGCATCCCAGCAGGCTCAAGGCCGAAGCCGAGCCCGCGGGAGCGCCCCTCCCCGGGTGGGGGGAGATCTTCCCACTCCCCCGCCGCCCCAATGTGGGCGCTCACTGCTGGCGCAAACCGCAGGAGCGCCCCCTCGCGAGTTCCTCTTGGCTTCCCCGTGGCTCCACGGCACCACGGGTACTGAGCCCCCCCGGTACGACAAACCGGAAACCCATCGGGGGGGTTGGGCAGAATACCTAATCTAACTTGGTGGAACTTCTGAGCAATATTTGTCTTGCAACGTGTAATTGAATACGAAAGGAAACACAAAACAACGAGGCTACAAACACTTTGCACAGCTCATTCTCTACAATCTTAAACTCAATGCAATTTTTGTCCTAGGTACATTAATGTTGAGTAACTAGTAACTACACATACAGTGGGTGAAATTAAATAAAATAAAGTCAAGTAAAGGATTAGGATAAAATCAATCTTAGCTGTCTTATTTAGGTAGTTTAGTAGGTAAAATGTAAATAAATAATGCCTATTTGCATCTCCGTCAGAACGTATTGTTTGGACTCGTCGTAGTGACTCAGGTCTTAGAGACGAACGACAAGTATGCGTGCGACGCTTGTCAGTGACTGTCGGCGACCGTCGGCGTCAGTTCTTAACATTTCATGACAGTTTGTGACAGACTGATATGTGTCGCGCTACCTTAGCCGAGAAGTATCACAAGCATGCTGTCGCTCGTCTATAAGAGCCCTTACACATATGTTTTAGTAAACGATTAATAAAGTGCAAACAGGACTTACGTCTAAGCTTTTGTGGAAGTTAAAAAAAAGTAACGCTCTGGCTGTGTTTTGTTAGCTTTTGAATAGATACTCTGTATGCTGTACTACTAAATCGAATAATCCAAATTAGTTTTCTTCTTTCGAATCAATCCAAATCAGGTACGCTTCTGTACTCTTTTTAGTTTTAACGAAAGGGAAAACTCGGCGGATCTCTGGTGTGGTCGGGAGGGCTGCGGAATTCAAATGAAGACCGTATCGTGTACCACTAATTGGACCATGTTGGTTATTGGCTGCCGTCGCATTGTTACCAGTATAGTTTCTTCATAGTAGGAATTTTGAACTGTCTAGAAAATGACTAGTGAATTGTTAGGCACTTGTTTAAGCTAGTTTTCGACGCTAAAAGTACTTACAAAATAAAAGATAACATTTAAAATATCACTACTGCCTCCTTGGTCCAGTGCTTAAGCCGTTCGTCTTGTGATCCGGAGTTCGTGGGTTCGAATCCCACTGGGAACTTGGCATACTTTGTGAAAACTTGTTTCCAATCTGGTTAGGATATTGCAGGCTTCAATCAACTGATTATCCGAAAAGAAAAATGCCATGGCACGTATAACTGTGGGTATCGAACGCAATCTAGCTTTTGATCACCAAACTGCCCAAGGATCTGGTTTACTGTTCTCTGTTAAAACCAGTAACCTTGTCAAATCTCCTTGGTTAGGCAGCGAACACGGGGCTCTGAAGCATTACTGCTGAGCATGCAACCAGGAAAATATACTCGGATGGTGATGATGATGATTAAAAATATCACGATAGGAGATCAAACAGAGTGCAACCGCTAAAACTTTAGCAAAAGCAAGTAAAAATCTATTTTATGTTAATTCCTGAGTGCAAAAATTATGTGATAATGCAGCGCGATTATATAGAATTAATTTCATGCAAGTAAGGTTTTCTAATTCTAATTTAATTTGTTACACTCCTTGTCTCACCTCATTTCCTTAGAAGCACGAAGGTAAAGTTAAGATTTAATCGTATCCATTCATATTAATCGAGATAATGTAGCAAGAAGTACTTGTAATATCGTAATTAATCAACTTTGTGGGCGCCCGTGGCGGCGATACCTTTATCGGGATTAAAGCCTTCGTAGACCTTAAAACGTCGGTACCCGTGCCCTATAGGCTACAAAGGAAAGCTTGGTATTTGTGCGGAAAACACGATGCTGAGCTAAAAAATACGTTTTCTTGAGAATAGACTCTGTAAGCCTGTGGGTGGATCTTAATCCTGATACATCGCTTGAAAAATTAATATAGAAATAGACACATATACACTATTTATTTTATTTATTAATTGAATTTTATAAAAAAATATTGTAACAGGCGGATTTAAGGTCAGGGCCTTTTCTACCAGTCATCCTACAGGTGGTGTCGAAAAAAGGTAATTTTGGAAGACAAGGCATATTTTAATTAAATTTTTAAGTTGTACTAAATTAAAAATTGGAATTATTGAAGTTATAACATCGATAACTTAATATTAGCCTTCAGACTGACACTTTGGAAGGCAAACCCCCGATCGACTGTCAAAATTAGACGCTGTCAGGTGCCTTAAGGCAGTTTAAATACTGAAAAGTATGATTACTGTTCTAAACTACCACTATTTTTTATGTGCCTTGCATTGGTGTAGGAATGTACAAATGGAGAAAAAAAATGTTTGATAAACCTGCCTCGAGGCTACCTAGTAGTACCAACAGGGTAGTATGATATTCCTTTAGAAGAAATACTCTATAGGAGAAAGAAAATTAAAATTAACCGGCCAAGTGCATGTCGGGTCACGCGCAGTGTAGGGTTCCGTAGTTACGAATGCGGACTTTAAGATCACGCCCATAAAAACGTCTAAAAACGAATTCTTCTATTGAATTTGTATGAAATTTTCCTTTTCCAAGTACATTTTATAAGTTGATCGCTTATAACTTTTTAATTTGTAAACCTTACTTAGCTCTGATAGTTTAACTTTAAATTTTGGTAAATTAACTGTTGCTCCGATTTTTTTTACGTGTCCATTTATTACTATTTAGGAGATAGATGGGGAGGGGGCGGAGACATTTGACTATAACAAAAATTTGCATTATAAAAATAAATAATTCAGAGACCGATCCCTAAAATTGATTTCATAGGCTCATAATTTTTGATAGACCTATTGACAGCCGGGACCAACGGCTCATACGTGCCTTCTGAAGCATGGAGGAGCTCGAGAATTTTTATGCCACTTGTCACCCATCCAAGAGCAGATCACGCCCGGTGTCGCTTCACTTGCCAAAGCGCTAGTAATGCGCACTCTCGCCGCACCACCGAACTTCTCGATCGAAAAACTAAAAAAAACGGCTTCCCATAAAAATTAGCGCTTAGCCAAATGGATGAGTATGGGAGGACGAATGTTTATATCGATTTTCGATATATTTATTTTACAGCAAATACTTTAGTATCATGGCCTAAATTACTCTAAAAAAATGCTGATGTTATAAAGGAACCCTGTATACTGACGGATATTTAATATCCTCCTTGTATGTGAACACAAACATATTAGACCAAGGAATAATGTATTCTGGATCTGACAGGGTAATTTAGACGGGGCGTTCTCGGTTTAACGTTGGCAAAAAGTAGTTTCAGTTAATAAATGGAGGTATCGGACCTCCAAACTATTTTCGACCGGCGTGTGATCTATCAAACAGATGGGGGTCCATTTTCAGAGTGGTGAGTCACGTAAATAAAAAATACTCATCGGGACAAATTCACTCTATCAATTCTCGCTGGATCGCTGCACAAAATACTAATTCGTTTACATCGAATTTTCAAATACGTAAACTTGCGCTGCAATGTAGGCAAACACAAAAAATTTTTCTTCTTAAGAAAATAACAGGCTTGTCTAATGGATTTAAATAGTTAGAACGTAGAGAAGAGAAGAAAATCGTGTATATAAATGTAATGATAATAACGGCGAAAACGTGAGATGTCGAAATTAGATCAGCTGTTTCTAATAACATTAGTAATACGAGTAACGTGTCGTCTTTACCACTCGCATATATTCTCTGAACTAAAACCTTTTTGGAATTGTTGAAATCAGCACAAAGCTTCGTAAAAGTATCCAAATATTTCGGAAAAAGGATTCGTCTATTTTAAAAATAGATTTGTGCCGATTGCGATTGGTCAAATCGTGGCATTGCCGACATTTTGACAAATTACGCTATAAGTCTTCGTATCACTGACGACTGGGGAGCTATTTCTGGAAAGGAAACGGGAATTAATTAACAGTGCTATCAGAGAGCTTTGTTTGTGATAGTTTCCTGTAGAACACGAACGGGTTCAATGACCTTTCCTTCACATAAATCGTATTCACCCCACGAACTCCACTGTCCTTTATAAAGCACCTTACACCAATCATCCAAGCTGTTAGCTGTTTGTACACGCTAATCTCCAAAATATTGAATGGATTCGAATGAAACTTTTTTATCAATATATAGGCTATAATTAATTTTGGAAAATGGAACACGAAAATATAAAAGTGACGTCTTAGCAAAAGTTGTTCAGCCTGATGAGCATTTATTGTTAAGGTATAAAAATCGAAGGTCTGGCACACCTTATTCAGAAACATAATGGTCCAGCTAAACTGTTAGAAATATACATCAATGACGCATTAGCAAAAGTTGTTCAGCCTGATGAGCATATTTATACGCCGGAGTCATAAAGTACACGCGATCGAAGTCGCGGGCATCAGCTAGTTTGTATGTATAAATAAAGCAGTAATAAGTATTTCATGAAAATATACAAGTATATGATTCAAATGCGATCTCATAAATATTCCACAACAGTTATTGCCTAAGTGGAAAGCTCTAAGAGAAAGAAATTTTCCATTAAGGAGCCCCTATCCATCCAGCATTGCGTAAGAAGGTATTGCCGTAATTATATGCAATAAGACATGGAAAACCTTTCTCGGTGGATTGCGTAGAAGCGATCCGAGTCTGAGGAGTCTATAATAATAAATTATTCAAAGAAAAATCGGTTCGCTGTGGACGGGCGAAGGAAATGTTGTTTACTAAGGATTTGGTTTGTGTACGTGCATGAACATAAACTAGAAGAATTTACTAGATTTAACATAGGTAATATGTGTGATGTGTGCAGCTAAAAGCCGAAATAGCGAAAATGCCTTTTTCAAGTCCGCTAGGACTAGTAACCTAGCAAATATGCACTTTATTATAAAATAACACTTTACTTATATCTGATCGAATAAACGAATGCGCTCAGCTCTTTGAAATTGCAAGCTTTCAGGAGACCTATCTTTCAACGCGGGATTCAGTGAAACATGTGTAGCTTTTCCACACCCTGTTCGCGTTTCAAGTCACGAAATACTATTTGTAACAGTCGCGGCATCGCGTCACCTTAAAATAATATCCTTCTACGCAGAAAACTTAAAAACGTTTTATAATAAATATTAAGAGTTTTACAGCGGGTTAAAATTAAAATTTCCCAACCGCCCAATACAACGATCTGACATAGAAACAAATTAGTTGAGGTTCAAACTCTGAATTTCAATCAGTAGATCCAATATCGCACGGTAAGGTTGGCGAGTTTCCAGCGCCAAGTTTCACCGCACGGATTTTTCACACGCCATTAAATTTGCAGGCTACAACTACCAGAGACATGGGTAGGTTATAAAACTTTGATCAAATCTTTCTAATGTAAAAAAATCTTTCTAAATATATTTTGTTGTTTGTCCAACACTGATGTCTTTTCATGCTGCTTACAAAACATAGGACATAGCTTGGCGACAGCTATACAGTCGCGGGGCCTCCTTATAAGCTGATTCCCATCGAGTTCCCTTGGGGTTTCTACTTAGCAATAAGTATAACCTACGTATATCTACGCACCGCGCATTAAACTGACTTTTTATTATTTTCATAAGCTGTAAACTAGCAGCATGACTGGATTGCGCACATGTATCCACATATTCAAAATATGAAAATTTTCGCTGGTAAATTAAATACACTCCCAATGATAAATTTTGTATAAACTCGCTCCGAGACATTACTCACAAGTCAATAAAAATATGCGAATTATAAGTCAGACATTGACTGGCTTAGTAACCTTTATAGAAGCTAATTAGGTCGAGATTTAATTCGTTTCATACTTTTATAGCTGTACAAGCCCAAACTCTTACCCAACGCCACTGCTATACAATGATTCATATTTTTGTGCACTGTATATGTAGGTTGTTGTAACACTTTGTACGTTTGACAAATAAAAACAATTAAGTGTGATTGAATTTTTCACGATGTCCATCCACTTAAGACCTAATAATATTGCATGATTCTATCGAAGATGTTTATTTTATTTTATGAAAGTATGTTTATTGTAACGAAATAATAATTAACGGTTATTTCATAGAAATGGGAAAAATTATTTAATCTGGTATCAACAAAAAGATTCAGTTGTTCCGTTATAATAAAAAAATGCTATCTTTATTTCTATGGATCTTTAAAATATTATAATACTAAGTATACTTTAAGTTTTTTTAAATGTCGACTACATTTAAAAAAACTTAAAGTATACTCTCATCTAATACAGATCCTAATTTAAATTTAATTTTGTAATTGACACAAAGCTTTTAATATGAAATATCACTACAAATGAAATATAAGCACATCTCGTCTAGAGATTCAAAGAGAATAAATATTCACAAGCTCTCAACGTAAGTATTGTCAAAGTTCTAAGACCCCAGGGCAAACTCTTGAATTGATATTTCTATGATACTTCACAAAACTACAAAAGTTCATTGGCATCGTACTATACACAATATAAACTAACTATATTAATTTAAACGCTTTCAGAAATAAACTAACAATAACAAAGGCACTTTTGATATAACTAGTTGTTTTCGTTTGTCATAATGGTATTAAAAACATAGAGTATATGTTTGTGTACGACTAGTGAGAAAAATTTGATTTGCGCTTTTATACAATATACTATTTTTAAACACAAATTACATGTAGAAAGAATGGATAAATAGGGGTTGACATAAAATATTTATATGATAAATATGAAAGGGTCGGCGAACATTCTGCGATCAAATTGCAGACGTTTTGAAAAAAGGAGAGGTAAAAAGTATCCGTAACCGAAAGGCATTTATGAAGAGATTGATAAATGTATATAAAGCGAAAGAGATTTGTGAGGATCGTAGCAAGTGAAGGTCCAAGTCTCCTGATTCAATATAAAATTGCAATAGCAACCACTAAAGTTAAAAAAAATACACAACGAAATTTATTTAAAATTTAGGAATGCCCTTTTACAAAAAAGATGTGTGGGGCTGCTATTTCGTTGTCCATGATTACAACTATATAAAAAAAAATGACGTTGAAGTATTACGGCACTCATCTATAGTTCAATATCTTTTGTTCACAAAATTGTGTGGAATTAACATCTAAGTCTTACAAAGTAACACGGTCTGCTAAGTACACTGAAAGTGAATAATACAAATATTTTGTTCAGGCAAAAGCATAGCGACTTAATAGTAGTTGAGAACACAAATGCACCACTTAGCTCCCGCCGAGAAACAGTAAATACCCCTTAGAATATTCACTCCTGGAGTCGGCGAGGGAGAGGAAATTACAGGAAAATGGGGATGAAATAGCAAACGCACTAGTAAACCAGTATGTACCTGAAATAAACAAGGTAGTTATTTTATTACTAAAGTCTGCCCGTGACTCCATTCGCACTTGGCGCTCGCTGAAACGTTGAAACTAACATACCTATGTACTATATAATACTTAAAATCACTTTATATAAATACAGTTAAGTCAAATGCAGGGTAATCTGTTTGGCATGGAAACCAGAAGTTGACACTAAGAAGACATCACGCTGAACAGAAAACTCTGGCGCTCTCTTATATCATACGCTTAGATCCAATTCGGATAGCTCAGACAGCGAATGTAAATGTATACTTCATAGAAACTCGATCAAGATATGCTAACTTTATAATACAATTTTTTCTCGCAAAAATCCGACTTCAATGATATAAATCGAAACACGCAAATAAATTACAAATAAAAAAACTAAAAACCGGTCTACAAACTAGCTCTATGAGTGGAAAAAATATCCTTGTAAATTAATAAAAAGAAATTTTAAATTGATTAATAAATAGGTAGTTCTGAGGTAACAATGAGGTAAAAAAGTATACCTAAAACTATCCTGAAACATTAGGACCTGTTGAAAATAGATTGATTTCTCTTTCGTATTTATAAATTTCTTTCACAGACACTCCGTTCTATATTACTGTGAGCCACAAACGTTTCAAGCAAGCGTGTCCATTTTCTGCCCAAGTACAGAATATAGTTTGCATTCAGGACAAACACTTAGATACGCATCAATTAATTTAATAGTCTACACTAATTCGTCTACGACATTAACAATGATGTGTATGATTAGATATGGCATGGCTAGGTACACTGTTGTGTGTGATGTGTGATACTTGTGTATAACGTACCGTTTCTAACCCACCCACTCGGGTAGGTTAACTTACCGTAGTGGCGTAGGTTTACTCTTTATACGTGTATAACAATAGTTTTTTTAAATAAAATGAATAGATAATCAAAAAATGTATGCATTTAGCTATCTCAAAAATAAATCTGTATATATAAAAGGCAAAAGTGATAGACTGACGTATTAACGCACAGGTCAAACCACTATGTCTAGAGACTACAAAATTGGAAAATAGGTTTCTTATGAGGTCTTGGGTGCACTAATTTTCAATCAAAACTCACACGCTAAGGGGGTGATACATGGAGAAACAAGATAAGTTATACTTACAAAAAAATTAAAAACGTTTAAACTAATTAAAATCTTATATAAAAGTATTTAAATATGTATCATAAGATACTAACTTAATGATACTAGACACATCAACCTTACTCAAAATATTAACCCAGAACTATTGGAATGACAAAGTCGTAAACAAAAGAGTTAAGTAAAAAAAAAAACTAGGAGTTTTTCATAAAATGAAGGGATTTTGATGAGCAAATTTTATGAATTATTATCTATTATAATTATAAAATTATTACCTCGTGAATATTGGATAAAAGGAGATATTAAAATTCTCAGCAGTAAAATATTAAACGCCACTTACCCCGTCAATTTTTGTTGTTTATTCTGCCCATTATCCTTAAATAACGATTATTATTTACAAACTCCATCTACTTCCAAAGGTCGTGTAAGAAACAAAAGTTCATAATTACCGACGTTGTAGCGTTAAAAATGCGATAAAAATAAAGTTGGTAGAGTTTGGAGATAGGCATTCGCCCCGAGGCGATTAAGGGACAAAAGAACCGTAAAAGAAAATCCTAACTTTATTGTGCGATAAAACTGTGTTAAAACGTGTAGTGGTATTATATTTCAAAGCTGCGCCTAAACTAAGTAATCTAATGAGATTAGAAGTACTTAAGTACTTCCTTCCTACGCACAAGTTCCCGGTTTGATTGAAGAGGTTGATGAGTTTACAGCGAAAAGCCTATTTAGGGTCATTTCCCAAACTAAAACACTTTACAGGCACTAGTAGTAGTTTAAGTACCACTGTGGGTAAATGTTGAATTGTTGACAATATGTATTAAATTTGAGAGCATTCGTATCGTACCGTTTCAGTATCCCTAAGATCCACATGGCCTGGTGGGTATTCGTATTACTAGCACTTTCGCAAGTCAAGAGACACCGGGCGTGTCCACCGCACTCAGATGGGTGACCACAAGTAGCATAAAAATATTTCGAGCTCATCCGTGCTTCGGAAGGCCTGTTGTTTCTGGCTTTCATCATTGTATTGAATATGTAAGATGCTTTTAGGCAGCTTGAAAAATGACACGTGTTGGCCACTTACACAGGCGAAAAAAAGTGACCGACGAGTGACTGACTTCTGAGAAAAAAAGTCGGAAAGCCCACCCTTATCTTTGAAGTAGCACAGCTGTAAGAATGGAACCGAAAATGCTAAAAATATCTAGAATAAATAAAAAATATGTATAGATTAATTACATAGATTGAGCCCCAAAGTAAGTTCTAGACTTGTCTATGGGATACTAACTAAACGATACTGCATTTTATAACAAATACACATATATATACCTCTATAGATAAACATCCAGAAAGTCTTGGGAAACGGGCAAGGACCTTTAAGTAGCAAAATCATTTTCGCACTGTAGTCACAGATGGTAGTGTGTCACGAATACATCATCCCAAACACAGACGCCGCCATTATAACCGAAGAGATTAATCACTAAAAGTCACAACGTGTTTTACAAGGGTTTGTACAAAATAGCGCACATTTGAAAACTGTCATGGAAATTCGGGATAATGAATGAGCCACAATTCATGTAGCTTCACAAAGGACATGTGACGATACAGTGTGTTTTTTTTCACGAAAATTACGTTTAAAGAATAAGTACACTTTACGTAAATATTAAACTAGTAATTAAGATCACATGCTGAGAATTTGGGCATCGACGATTTTTTTTTGTTTTCCTTTCTGAACGTACCATAGATAATATAATTAAGTACGCTAATAATATTAGAATCTAATCTAGCTTAAACTCAGACTAATAAGTAATTAAACATTAACCTAGATTTATAATTAATTGTCTAAGAATGTGTCCATTGGCACTTTTCTTACTGTCTCTATTGTTAAAGCACTTGGTTCTCTGCTGGCACATCACTACACTAATATGCAATAATAATACGACAAAACGCTTTAAGAAAGGTTGGTAATGCCCTGCGCTTCCATGATCTTGTCTTGGCGGGTGCACTCCCGTGCCCCCATATTAGTGAAACTGAACTAATGTCACGAGAAATGACTCTACCCTGGCCCGGTCTACTCCAAAACAAAACAAAATCTTTACATATCCACCTTTGAATAAACTCAAAGACTGAATGATTAATCTAAACGTACGAAATCTGTGAAACGAAATAAGTATATCCAATACTATTTTTTTCGTTCAAAAGTATCCCATCTCGGCGTTCTTTGCAACTTCGTTATCCTCCGAAACTGAGGGCTGATATCAAAAGGGCACGCATATCTCACTTAAAAAAGTGAAGTACTTCCGAGGCCCTGGGATTAGGGCCCAAAGGGAAAAATGTACGAGAGTCGTTAAAACGCCCATCATGATTTCATCCGTAATCAAACAATTGTACCTTTTGAGGGTTTGTGCGCAAAATGTAGTATACCTATATTCGTAAAAAGGGCTGTTGGCAAGAAGTCTTATTTGTGAAATTTCTGCTATGTATCAACTTACACAGAAGCAAAAGTTCTATTAGTAGGTATATTTTTCAGGGAACCCTTTAGCTTCATGATATCTTTTTAGCTTTGTATTTTTTTATTTATTTAGTTTTATTTAGATTTAAATTTCCGTGTGGTTTCCGGCAGAGTAGAATAGGGCCACTCCAAGTCCTCCTGTGGATGTCGTAGAAGGCGACTTAGGAAATATAAGCTTTGTTTAGCTTGTATTACATACCTAAGTCGCCTTCTACGACATTCACGGGAAGATTTTGAGTGTTCCTATTCTACTAGCTAAACCACACATCATATATACACACAGGTATATATTCAGAAAGATTTTAATGTAGTCTATCTGAACGTAAAGTTTAAGAATACTCAAGATGTAGGTAGAGAGTTGGTCAGGTATCTCGGTACCTGACTGTAAATATTTGTAAATACAAATAACAGTTCGCACCAAATAGCAACAACACCGAAAATTTATTCCCATTGCCAGGAATAATACAGAAGCCAGATAATATAAATAAGTTGTGACTTAAGTTGACCCTGTCAATGCTTTCATTCAATCGCTTTGACGGGAATTAGCGTCGTTCCGCCTCCGGAAGCACTTGTTACGCAAAAGTTCCAAAGCTTTGATTCTAGAGACACATTTTATTCTTTTGTGTCAAAATCACTACTAAATGATGGTATAAAAATGTTTTATCATTTAGGTAGTTCCAGTTTTGACATGTCTAACTCCTTTACAATAATTTTAGACCTTTTGAAATTTGTTTAAAATACATGGCCAAGTGCGTGTCGGGCTAGGTACGCAATGAGAACGATAGGTAGGAACTGTTATTATTAAACTCACAATGTTGTTAATCTATATTTTTGCGCTCGATGGCTCTGTCGATCCCATAAATGATAAAGTTTGTATGATCACGGGCATTTATGGCTTGCTCATGAATGAATACCTATAATTTACTTCTTTCAGATTTATATTTAGCTTTCCTATATAAAGTAAAGAAAGTAAATTGGATGGGAGGTATATTGAAGGGCGCGAATGAAGCGATGCCAACGACCTCGCGCGTATCGGATTTAAGAAACCTTGATTTACATGTCCGTTTCGAGGGCTCTGTAATCGCTTTGCTAAGAATTCCCACGGCATGAATATCTACGCTTAATTGTATGTAAATTAAGTATTTTGAGAAAAAGTTACCTTTAAAAAGAGAAAAATGTATTCTACATTGTACTTTTTTAAACAACTTGTCTGGATAATATACAGAAACACTATTCTCACGTCTCTATCTCTGACGGGGTAGACAGTCGACAGACGTCAAGGCAATGTTTCGCGTGATAGAGGACGGGAAGATGAAACCAGAAGTGACGGGTTAAGTACTTGTCGCATTATAGTACGATTCAGGTCCTCGCCTATTGCTTAGATCTATATCAAGCAGCTGAAAGGAAAAGATCCAGTCAATTACAAGTCGGACTCGCGGATAAAGGGGTACCATTATCTACAAAAACTCACGTTTGTTGTATGGGAGCCCCACTTAAATACTTATTTTATTCTGTTTTTAGTACTTGTTGTTGTAGCGACAACAGAAATACATTGAAAATGAAAATTTCAACTGTCTAGCTGTCACGGTTCATGAGATACAGCCTGGTGACAGACAGACGGATGGACTGCGGAGTAAGAGGGTACCGTTTTTACCCTTTGGGAACGAAACACAAAAAAAACGTAAATTTTAAATTTAAGTTTTTATTCTTTTCTTACTTTCTTCCAGACCAGCGTGAAAGGATCTGAAATAACTTGTCTTGAAAAAGACGACTAATAAAAGAGGTTGTCCCAATAGACCTTACTTTATAACTTGCAAGGATCCTCTTTGTTAACTAAATTAGAAACAGTATCAGCACAGTTTTTTTTGTATCTGCATCAAAGAGGTACAATATCTAGGTAGATACTGTTAAATAATGACGCAACCATCACTTTATAATAAGCATTGCTTTTTCTAGCTTTTTGAACCGATTTTCATAATACATGTATAGGAATATACGAATTTAAATATATACGGATAAATCACACATATTGTGCTAGCCTTAAAGTAAGTTCAACACTTATGTTATGGGATACTAACACAACGATACTATATTTTATAACAAACTAGCGCGCGGCTTCGCCCGCGTTACCACACGTGTGAAGTCGCGGGCGTGATGCAATATAGCCTATAACCTTCCTCGATAAACGAACTATCTAATACCGAAAGAATTTTCCAAATCGGACCAGTGGTTCCTGAGATTATCGCGTTCAAACAAACAAACAAACAAACTCTTCAGCTTTATATATAAGTATGGAAGTATGGATACATCCAAGACCCAGGTCAATCTGAAAAAGATCATTTCCATCTTGACCTGACCGGGGATCAAACCCGTGTCCTCCGATGTGACCACGTGGCATGATCACCACTAGGCCACAAAGGTCGTCAAAAAATATACTAGGTGGGTATTCGTTTTTTTTATAATTTATCAATTGAACTTTTAGCCTATCAAGGCGTCAATCATACTTTGGAAATACATCAGAGGTGCGCTGGGTTCATTCAAATTATGTCTTAAAGGGACTTTAAGAGTGATTTAAGTGCGACGTAAAGAGCGAAAGTAATTTAAATATTCCGATTAAGCGAAAAATCTCTTTCGCCGCCAGCGGCTTCTGAGGAAATCGGGCGGGATTACATTTGCTTAGCTTTTACAATTTCATTTCTGTCTTGTCGTAACCGTGATTCTGTCGATAATGTAATATTAATGAAAAAAAAAACGCATAATGCATATACATTTGTATATTATGTAAAATATTCAACATCTAAATAATGAACATGAAGTTAGATGGTAATAATAGTAAAAATAAGATTGGCTCTGTTGCTGAACTTGCTACACTTCAGTCATAGAAAAGTACTATATTTTAAATTGTTTTATTTTTATTTTGAAATTAATAGAGCAGTTTATATATATATTTTTTATATATTTTAGTCAACATTTTATTGTAATAAATCTGCCAAAACCTATCCAAAACTGCCGCGTGAACTCGATGAACTTAGGCCGGCCGGCGGCTCCTAGAGGCGGTACTACTAATTAATCTCACAATTTTACTATTTTTCATTTTAGTCAACATTTTGTTTCAGAATTTTTATTTTGACTAGTTTATTAGGTCTTAGTAACGATACATACGAAGTGGCCTTCGACTCCAAAACCAATGAAAAATCACCGTGTATTTATTTATTTTCAATCATCAAAGTATAACAATGTTATTAACATTAGTAAATTAGTGTCGGATAATACAAGAGAATAGTCTCGCGTAATACCGGCAGACCGGCACACATCCTATAGATACCTACCGCCTAATGCTCAAAGGGAATAATCTATAGTGAGCTGAGATGACAGGATAATTTACTAATTCACTACGTAAATATGGTTGCTTCGTATCCTGACAGATGTACCTATTTAATGAAGCTTCGGGAATAACTGGATTATGGGTGCGCCCTGATTTCGGATTCAGAAGGTCTAACTGAATTTTGGAGTTTCAATTAATCCTCTGATTTAATATCGCTACAGAATTACTTAAAATAACCAACCTTAAAATCAACAAGGAAGTTTCCAAGAACTCAAATCAGATACGTCTTTCTAAACGTCAAAACAAACATTTTCCATGGGATTTGTATGAAATAAAGACTAATGACGTCATAGTTTCTTAATGTCACATAGTGCTCTTAATATCAGTTTTCCGCAATAATAAATATAAAATCACGACATTATTTTGTGACGTTTTATTCTATTAACTTATTTTTGAGCCAGCAAACTCCCATGCTGGTCTGAGAGAAATAAAAAAACTTAGAATGTACCAGCTGCTTCTCTTCCCACGCAGATCGTAAAAGCCGATCGAAGGAATGGGCAAAAATGCAAACCATGTTAACAGGCGAAGCGGCTAGCAACCCATCACTGTATTGATTGCTTTTCCATCTTCTCGCCCACCATGACGCTAAAAGTGGCTTTTGGGTCTTGCGGCCCTGGGCTCTGCATAGAACCGCAAGACCCAAAATGCTCTGTCTGTCCCATTAGGGATAAAGACGTGATAGTATGTATGTATGTGTAAACTCCCTATTTGGCTTAGTATGTGGACTAAAAATATTTATGGCACATCATGTGGGTAGATTATTCAAAATATTGTATACGTATTACGTATACAATATTTTTTCTCTGATTAGCAAATAATAATAAAAAACGTTACAATCTGCTACGATTTTCACTAGACAGTATCTTTGTGATTTTTTAACCACTTTGATAAACCAAACACTTGTTCATTATTTTTGTATAGATTCTAACTGACGGACTAAATGAAACCCAGTGCTCGTCCCTATTCTAAGGTTAGATAGGTACAAACTAAGTACATATTATACTTTGAAATTTTCGAACTGTATTCAGAAATATTTTTTAAAACTAAAAGCTGTCTTCACCCCCAAACTACACAATCGATTTTGATAACATTCTTATGGATCCACTTGATAAGTATACAATAAGTATACAATATATCAAACAAACAAGTAATTTTCCAAATAGTTCCTGGCGTCTTCGAATTAAATCGGTGAACATACATAAAAAAAATAGCGTGGATATTATATACCTGGTTCTTTTTGAAAGTCGGGTAAAAAAATAATGCTTCAATAAGTTTACAAAGAAATTTTGAGTTCACTTTGGCAATATTGTATTTATTAATAGACGTTATTTTTAATGAGTATTCTTTTCAACGGTGATCTTTGATATAACAAAGAAAATTTTTGAAACTAACTTTTCAAAGAATTTTTGGACTTATTTTGTTTTTAAGTCGCTAATTTACATATTTTTTTCTTGACTGAAGATTTTTACTGAGACTGAGAAGAAGCAAATTGAACGAGTTTTAATTAATTTCTTAGAAGGCCTTATAGCTTCTAAGAAATTGAAAAAAAAAATGGAATGAAACCATCGACCATGAAGTTGATGTTTTCAGATAGGAACGTGCCGCTGTGTTCACATTCTTATATTTGGTAGATATACTTACTAAGTAAATGAAAAAGCCTAGATACCGATATAAGACAATCGACTGAACAGCTACTTTTCTATTTGTACTAACACAAAGTGACTTTGTACTCGTACCTCAGATAATATTGAATGTCATTTCGAATAGAACGCTCAATTAGGTTAAACAAAGAGAACCCTGTTATTTTAAGTGATGGCTGAATGAAAAATGAAATTATTATATGAGTACGTCATTTAGACGCTATAAACCCAAGTAGGATAATTATAGATACTAATACCTTCAGTGAGAGTGTAGGCCAAGACCTCTGGCTGCTCTGGCCAAGTTTGGCTCGGGTAGTACAGAGAGGGTCGTGCTCCTGCAGTGACAGAAAGACCTGATGATGATGAATACCTTCATGTCTTTTTCTTTTATAAAGTAGAGAGAGGCGAGGGTCGTCTATATAATTACCCTTATATCTATAAAAATTAACAACGGTCTGCTAAACCTATTTTAGTTAAAACATTTCAAATCTTTTCAAATGGTCCTGGGTCTTGGATGTTGATTTATATATGTATTTGTTATAAAATATAGTATCGTTGAGTTAGTATCCCATAACACAAGTCTCCAACTTACTTTGGGGCTAGCTCAATCAGTGTAATTTGTCCCTATATATTTATTTATTTATTTGTTGTCCCTTTCCCACTTTTCAATATTTGACATTGAAAAACGAGATAAACATATTCCGTCTTATTATAAAACGCAGACTAATTTTGTTACTAGGTTTAAACCATTATCCGACCAAATCAAGTTGACATATAATAATATGCCATTGCCTCATCTGAAAACGGCAACTTAATTTGGTCGGATAATGGTTTAAACCTAGTAACAAAGTTAGTTTGCGTTTTATAATGAGACGAATTTGAACTAAAATAGATTGAGCAAACATTTTTATTTTTTTATAAATAAATTGCTAAAGTTTTAGTTACAAAAGGGCGCAAAAAAGGCAATTTGTTTTTTGCTAATGATTTTTACCCACGACGTTACTTTAATTGTCAGTTCAGTGTCTAAAGAAACAGAGGGCGGAATGTTGGAGGAAAACTTGGGCTCAGCTACAAATAATTACTCGTCTCCGAGTCCCTAACGAAAGTAATTAGAGATGATTTATTATGAGTTGCTAATGCAGCTATATTCGTTTTGACAAATTCAGGACAGCATTCATTTAGAAGCGAAGGTCTGTCAAGGAGAATTATGCTGTTTTAATAAACATAAGTATTATAAAACTTCACTTTCTGTTAAGTATTCTTGGGGACCCTGCGGTAACGAAATTTAATTGCTCAGAATTGATTAATGAATTTATTTAGAGCGACAACAGGGACTCTTATTGAAATTTCAATCAAGTACTTATCTAAGTTTGACGACCTCCATGGCGTAGTGGTCACCGTGCTAGTCCGCTACCCAGAGGTTTCGGATTCAATCCCCGATCAGGGCAAGTTGGAAAATGGCCCTTTTTCAAATTGCCCTGGGTCTTGAATGTTTATCTATATATGTATTTGGTATAAAATATAATATCGTTATGTTAGTATCTCATAACGCAAGTCTCGAACATACTTTGGGGCTAGCTCAATCTTTGTGATTTGTCCCTACATATTTATTTATTTTAATTAATAAATATATAGGGACGGTTACTTAGATATTTTCCATAAATAATGCTTTTTCTGGACAGCGTGAAGAGTGTAGGCCAAGTCCTCTGGCTGCTCTGGCCAAGTATGGCTCTGATAGTACAGAGAAGGTCGTGCTCCTGCAGTGGAGACCTAAAAGACCTGATGATGATAATTATGATGCTATTTATCATTACAACACGAATATTAGAATTTTTGGATATACGTATCTATACTTTCATATCGTATATCGTAACATTTATAACCCTAGGCCAAACAACAGTCTCTAAAATGTTGATAGAATTTACCTGAGTGACCGAGCTTCGGTCGTTGAAAACACCGAGTACAAGCTTCCTTAGAAATAAAACCTAGCTAGATCGAGTTTTGAGCCCAGACTCATCCTAAATACTCAGTTTTATCAAAATCGAGATGGTCAATATATCTTATACCTTTAAACAAGCAATTCTTGTATATTTATATTCATATAAATTTATTTTTGTGATCTCGAAAATGGCTCTAACGATTTCGCTGAAATTTGCTATATAGGGGTATTCGGGGGTAAACAATCGATCTACGAGTACATTAGTCTTATGTTTGGGAAAACGCGTGTTTTCGAGTTTTCATGCGTTTTTCTTTCCACGCAGAATATGGTCGCTAATTTTGTCCTGTCGGCCACTGTCCGTCTGGTCCAGCGGGTTAAGACGCCGACGGCAAGAAACGAGTGATATGGGTTCGAATCTCGCTCGGTGACTTACATTTGTTTTTTTTATAAGTTCAAGTTTATATATAATTTTTTAATTTTCATTGTTTTTAAACAAGTTTAAAAAAATCGTTAATGTTTGAGATATAACCGAGCAAAGCTCGGTCGCCCATATACTGATGTTATAATTATTAATATAGCTTGGTACTTTTGATTGCTTACTCTACTTCTTTTCTGTAGAAACTATTTAATTTAATGTTGGTGAAAACCGCATCAAACCTTCTCAATAGTTTCGCTGTATTTATCCAGTACAGACTAATGTACGAATCCATCATAACCTTATCTTGAACCTATGTATCCATGAACTATAGTGCTCTGTCTGCCCTGTTAGGGATAAAGACGTGATAGTATGTATGTACGGTTAACCCATGTACGTATATCTCAAATAAATGAGTTGCCAATAACATTTAACTTTAATTATCCCAGCAAAGAAGAAGAAAACAATGTAACTTCCAACCTCCATTTATAATTCAGATGGCGCTGCGCCGCACAAACGGAAATCAAAGTTGCTCAACATTTTTGTCAAATTCAATATTGACTTGTTTGCGGATCCTATTGGCTATGGTAATTTTACATCCACGACCCGAAGTACTCTGTCTGCCCTGTTAGGGATAAAGACGTGATAGTATGTATGTATGGTAAACACATGTACGTATATCTCACATGAATGAGTTGGCAATATCATTTAACTTTAATTATCCCAGCAAAGAAGAAGAAAACAATGTAACTTCCAACCTCCATTTACAATTCAGATGGCGCTGCGCCGCACAAACGGCCATCAAAGTTGCTCAACATTTTTGTCAAATTCAATATTGGCTTGTTTGCAGATCCTATTGGCTATGGTAATTTTACATTTGAATCTCAAGTCTGGGCGAGTAAAGAAGTTTTGATTAATGTTATGACGTTTTAGGGCAAAAGATGTTAACGCTATGTTAGAAATGTAAATTGGACCTAAATTAGCATGAAATTTCCTCGAAGTTTGGAAAAATCTGTTTCTTTAACTTCAGTAGTCTAGGGCATACAGCGTAAGCTCATGTAAATGAGATTTATATTTGTATTTTTAATTCTAAGTATTATTGAGTGCAGAGTTGCGAAAGATCTTTATATCTGTGTACTTTATCGATATATTGGCTATGGTAATTTTACATTTGAATCTCAAGTCTGAGCGACTACAGAAGTTTTGATTAATGTTATGATGTTTTAGGGCAAAAGATGTTAATGCTTTGTTAGGTATGTAAATTGTACCTAAATTAGCATGAAATTTTCCTCGAAATTTTGCAAAAACTGTTTCTTTTACTTCAGTAGTCTAGGGCATATAACGTAAGCTCATGTAAATGAGACTTATATTTATATTATTGATTCTAAGTATTATTGAGTGCAGAGTTGCGAAAGATCTTTATATCTGTGTACTTTATCGATATATTGGCTATGGTAATTTTACATTTGAATCTCAAGTCTGGGTGACTACAGAAGTTTTGATTAATGTTATGACGTTTTAGGGCAAAAGATGTTAACGCTATGTTAGGTGTGTAAATTGGACCTAAATTAGCATGAAATTTCCATCGAAGTTTGGAAAAATATCTTTTACTTCAGTAGTCTAGGGCATATAGCGTAAGCTCATGTAAATGAGATTTATAATTGTATTATTGATTCTAAGTATTATTGAGTGCAGAGTTGCAAAAGATCTTATATATCTGTGTACTTGGTCAATATGTATCTTTAACTTCAATGCAACGTACATATCATTTTAGGTCCATATGTTTTAGAATCGTTAACGATTTTAATGTTTATTTATAAGAACATTGCGCATAAATTCAATTTTAGGCTCTATCATTTAATTATAAGGCTCATCAAATTATTATAATAGATTATTTGCATCGATGTACTTAAATTTATATCAAATTATAATTGTGATATGATACTTTAGCGACTTAACTCTTTTAGGATAAAGAAGGTCTTACAAAATATACTGAAATTATAATAAGTGTGAATTCAGTCCATGATCCTTTGGTAGGTGTATAATGTACAACTTTCCTTAAGAAATATAACAAAAATTTTTAAAAAAAATGGTTTCCTTAGCGTAATCTTTTGAGTTAAGATTGGTCAGCTTGTATGAGAGGCCAAACATATTTTTTCGTATTACGATAGTGTTTACATTATCGTACAGCATATAGGTACAGCGTAAATAGCAAAACTATGTCGAACGACAAAACCCTTTGTTTACCAACCAAACATAAGGTCAACAAAAGAAATCCTATTACAAATCTTGTTAGCCTCACTGTAGGAACAGTAAAGTAAACACAAACGGATTTACTACGCGAGAAAGTAATAGTAAACCTCGGGTAAACCTTAGTTCAATGAACTGTTTTGTACCAAACTAAATCTATTTGTATTTTGTTAATGTCTTGCAATACATGCTGGTCTGGGAGAAAACAAAAAACTTAGAATGTACCAGCTTCTCTTCCCGCGTACCTAAAAGCCGTTCTGAATGTGAATCATGTTAATAGGAGTTGCGGCTAACAACCCATCACTACATTGATTACTTTTCCATCTTCTTACCGACCATCACGCTAAAAATTGCGTTTGAGTCTTGCGGCCCTGGGCTTTGTCTGTCTGCAAAGAGCCGCAAGATACAAAAAGCTCTGTCGGATAAAGACGTGATATTACTAACTTAGCAAACCAAAAAAAGCAATGGTTCGCGCGAGACTTGTGTACGCAAATGTTTCAGAGTGTAGAGTGACATATTATGCAATATTTTATCCGGGTATAAGGTTTCCGAGGGCTGCTCGTGAACGAAGAAACTGCGGAAAATTCTACTAACAATATATAGGTAAATAGGTCACACCAAGAATACACTTGGCAACAACGCACAGTGATTCAGCAAGCTACTAATAGCTCAAATGGAAAACATGGAGAGAATAAAAAGTCCATATAAGTCGGGACATAAACAATTTTCGCCCCCTTGTATGCAACGGGATAGTATAGGGGAGTGGGGGAGGATCGCATAAATCTTTACGGATGAGGCGGTGAGATACGACAGATTGGATGTATAGATTCGGCCATATTAATGCATGAGATTCCTTACATGGTTAACATTTTTCCTTTGTGGATCTATTTTGAAATTGCGTTTGGTTCACGGATAAAGCTGAAGGTGTCGGGTCATGTTTTTGGGAACTGAAAATCAAAGGATTTGTATGCGATTGTTTTCTGCTTTGCAAATACGATATAAAATGTATTATAATCGAGCTAGAGAATATAATAAAGAACCTTAAAAAGATAACAGATCCGAGATTCTAATGATAAGTATATTTTTTAAATTTCGATCGGTTTTTGGGGTATGTTTATTTGGTATCATGGACTGAATTTGCCTTTGATGTTTATAGATTTAGTTTATTTTGTTAATGCAAGCTGCTCTAAATTGTTCAGTTTGGAAATTCTTAGGAAAGGCTTTTATGTCCAGCAGTGGGCGTTACGCGGCTGAAACAATGATGATGATGATGATGATATTAAACGTTATATGAATTTTGAAGTTAGACCGGCAACTTGCATCTAACCTGACAAGCGCAGCTCTGGGTCCCTAACCTGCACTGTGGAAAATCCTTTAGTCGATAATGAATGATTTTGTAAGGCTTCAGAAGGAACGAATGGGTCAGGGGATCCAATCAATTTGTTGATAAAAGTCGGCCGAGGGGACCGGATCAAAAGATTTATCGGTGTCGCCCGCCACCAGGATTTGCACTTCGAGAGTAGGTAACATACAAAGCCGAGGAATTACTTTAATTGTATTGTTTTGTGAATTCAAGATTTAAGTATACGACAGAAACTTAATCTATTTCAAATTAAGTTCCTCGACTTTTATCTATGCTGGGTATATTATTTTATGGGTTTTGCTATCTTGTTTCTGGGGAGGTTGTGGTATGAGATAGAAAAAGCCGAAAAAGAAAATCAGCTGGTACGGTCTATATATTTTTTTGTACAAGCTTATATTGTGAGCCCAAAGTACTTATTAAGACAAATGAAATAAGACCAAACTCGATGGAGTTCCGTCGTTTTATTACTGAGTTTTATCGACCACCTTCCGTCTCCGTGATAAGACTCTAGGCATCGTCTACTGCTTGTAAAGACAAATCAAAAGATTTCTACATGTTGTTTAATAACTGAGTTCTGTCGAATATCACCCGGCTCCATTATTAAAACCATACTCATTCATAGCTCATTTACTATCATCACACTAATATTATAAACGCGAAAGTTTAAATAATAAAATCCAAATGCAATATTTATGCATTAATTGTTATATTTCAATATGCGTCAAAATTCAGTTGCGAGCAGCCTGCCGTTTGATCGAACTGTAGTGAAGCCGACTATGACGTAATAGTTGTTTGATTTATTGGCACTGTCGTCATATGACGAGGCATGTCAAGCCACTTCGCATCATCTACTCTACTTTTGATTAAAGCTAACGTGAGACACAGACATTATTAGAACGTTACGGGTTAATCACGTATAGAGTCAGCTTAACGGGTTACTCACGTATAGAGTCAGCACGTATAGGGTCGACATGTTTCGACCTCACCCGAATGTCTTTATCAGGACGAATGTCTGATAAAGACCTCTGGATGAGGTCGAAACGTGTCGGCCGCAGTAGCTAAATCTATACGTGAGTAACCCGTTAACTCATTCTAATGATATCTACTCTACTGTTTATAAATTATCATTAGTAGGTGGCTCCCTTTGATTATATGGCTCCTTGGGAGTTGCGGCTGTTATGGTGAAATTTTTGATATGGATATGAAGTTATTTCAGATTATCCGGAAACTATCCGATATTTAGAGTAGAAAAGTTGATTTCTAAATCTAGGGATTAGAATCATTGGCGCAGACTAAATGAGATTTATACTCTGCTGTGGGTCGTTGAGAACTGATGATGATAATGATGATTAATAGATTCTTGGACACTCAGCCAGACACAAAAGAAATAACAATTGTATTACGTCCACAGCCCTAAGTGCCCCGGAATGTGTTAAGTATGGTCTAAATAAAGGAGAAAGCCTATTCAAAGTATATGAAATATACCTGGGTGTATTTTATAATAAAAACCGTAGTTCGCTACTTTACAACAATTCAATTCAAATTGTTTTTCTAAACGTAAAAATAAACACGTCATAGTTTCTTGGAGTCTGCGCTCTTAATATCAGTTTTTCTGCAATCTAAAACATTGAAAATGGATATGATCATTACAAGTCACTCTATTTTGTGACATTTACTATCTTGACAGTATTAAATAATTTATTTTTGAACCAGAATATCACCCAATTTCCTTTCCACACAAAGACAAAATTCAGCCTCGGACGTAAACTAACATATCTCCTTTTATGACGTTATGTGTCACAGTTTATATAAACCGGTGCACAGAAATCTACCTTTACGGCACAGAATGCACTAGAACGGTAAACAACATTGTTTGCACGACCTGCAAATGGAGGCTTGTCTGTGGTGTTTGATCTATGGCACGGTGGCTCCATTTCGTTTACAATCCATTACTCCTCTGTATAACTTCCCACTATGCTGTTCTTCACCCACTTGTTTTGCTTGTTTTATATAATGATGGGATAAGAAGTCTTGTATTCAGATAAGTGTAAAAAAGATTACGCTAGAATTTATTTTATTAATTTTAGTCGTGTAATCGTGGAATTTTTGGATTTATAACATCTTGCTTAGTATACTTTAATATTTGTACGTTCGGGTGACTAATTTAATGCGCATAATGATTGTGTTTAAACTTTCTTTTGAACCGACTTCGTCGCGATCTTTTTTTTTATCTATTATTAAACATAAGAAAACACCGTTCTTATATAATTTAAACTAATTTATTAATTTTTTCACGGAGAATAACAATTGGCGCGAACGGTAACTCTCGGACAACTCTCCGCGCTAGGGAGGGGCGCGTGTTGTTTGTGTACAACTAGTGTTGCGCCGCCCTCGCCTCAACCTAGGTAATCTTCCTATCAGTATGTATACATTACCTATGTACTTAATGTTCTCACTTTGGTTGTTTCTGTGTTTGTATTTTGTGTACATGAATTATGTAAATAAATAAATAAAAATATGTTCACTGACTTTCGAAGACGACTGGACCGATTTGGATAATTCTTTTTTGTTTAAAATGATATACTTGTTAGGTGGTCCCAAAGAACTTTTAACAAAATTGGTTTTGTAATTTGGGGGTGAAGTCGTTTTTTTGCTGTGTTAAATTATTCATTTTCTTCACCATTGTATACCATATAGCCACGCTAGCTTGCCGGGTCCTTGAGATGAAAAGAGTAAACATTCTTTATAGATAGTGGCCAGCTAGCGTACTAATGTAAGGTTTCAAACTTTCTCAATCAAAAAAGATATATCTAATATACACGAACGTTTTCTAAGGATAAAAACCGACAGTTAACGCTTTCATAAACACGAAAAAGAAGAATGAAGTCCAACTTGCACGGTTGCACGCATAAAGGTTCCATTGTCTCTAGCGCCTTCGTACTTTGAAAGGCACGTATAAGCAGTTGGTCCCGTCTGTCAATATTATTATGACCATCACCAAGCTATGTCAGATGCCTTTAGGCACCCTGAACATTTTTACACCTGTAGTGGCCACTTACACACACGAAATACAAAACAAACTTACCAATGCAAAATGCATATAACGCTAAGTAATCAAACTCAACAATCAAAAACTTAAATATTACCCAATATCATCATTTCATCATTTTAGCCGCATAAAGTCCACTACTGGACAAACATTACCTTGTATAACGACAAAAAATAAAGAAAGGCGTACCAGAAAGGTTATCGGAAACTGAAAAACAGCTGCAGTGAGAAATTAAAAGTGAAAAAACCCTTTGTGTCTCTTTTCACATTTGACTTTGCGCTCTAGTTGTACCGGGCGAACAAAATCCTTTGAAATGTGTTTGCTTACAATACCAACGAACACTGTGTTTCAAGTGTATAGTGGAAATAGTAAAAGAGATTTTTTACCAAGGTAGAAGCTAAAAATACGTAAAATCTGGAGCGACCATTAATTTTCCGTTTATTTATTAGTTTTTACACAAACCTTTTATTCTTTACTTACTTTAGATTTGAATGTATGGAGAAGTCCTTACCTTACATCATCCCGGGCAACAAAAGCTGTATTTTGGGGTATAGTGTATTTTTTTTAATTCAATGAAGAACAAATGCTTGACCCTGACATGTTGAGAGTATTTCACTACCTCAAACTCTCCGCATATGAGGCGTGCAATAAAAATTTCGTCTTTAAAAAATTAGAAAAACTTTTTTTAACATTTATAAGTACGATTGTAATCTTAGTAAAAAAAAAACGACGGGTTGCACTCTGGGAGTGCCGGCAGAAGTGAAAACTTGAATATTAACGTTGTGCATTTTTGATATTTTGGAATGGTTAGGGAATAATTTTGCACGAATTGCTTTAATTATCAGTATAAAATATTTCAAATCTTTTCTGAACCACAGTCTGTCACAAGCATGACCAAATTCATTTTCAACAAAATCATTTTCAAATACACAGCAGTATGGCCACTACACAGACGGTCGAGCCATCAGCTGTCACCATCCATGGATGTGCGTCGCACGCTGTAACATAAACACACACGAACATTCGCGCAAGCGCCCTGCGCCGTCTTACGAATTTTCGATCAGGCCACGTGTCCTGACGCGAGTTTAAAATTTTTTACTCATCCAAAAAAAAGTGCACAACGCCGCTAAAGAAGTTTTTACTTCAAAAATCTATGTCTATGGAACAACATAATTCGCGCCAGGGGATTTACTTATCTACAGGATGCAATGACGAATGACGTTTCATCCCCCATGACAGTTCATATTTCATTTCGCACTGCACTATTTGAAAACCCTATTCAGAACAATTGAATGATTGCCATTGTGCAGCCGTGCAAATACAATGGCGCAATCATCGCTGAAATGGAGTATCTTTTATAACGCCTATTTCAATTTGCACTATTTCAACAATGATAATGGTATCTATCCTACCTACTGAAAATGCCCCTGTTTGTATAGTCATTGTGTAGCGGTGGCAGTCAAGCGGTTTAGGCACTGGCTGTGCGTCTATAAGGCACGAGTTCGACCCTCACAGGCGCGTCTTGTAATTTTATAAAGCTTGAACGCATGTACGATAATTTTCAACTACCACCATTTACTTCAGGTAAAAGTAAAATATCGTGAGAAAGCCTGCGCACTAGTGAATTTACTAGGGTGTGAAAAAGTAGCAATATCGTTATTTCTGCCAAAAAATATCATTTTAGGAAAGCGTTTTATTGGCAACATCAAAATAATCGGAAATATGTTATTCCTAATTTGAATATGCCGCGTTAAAAAAAATAAGTTACAGTTATATTATGAATTTGATCCGATGTCATAATGAAAATCGGAATGGATGATGATAGCATCCGTTTTAAGAAGAATCTTCTTATGCGGTTTGTTTATTACCAATCATCATCATTTCATCACCATTTCGGTCTCATAACGTCCACTGCTAGGTCTCCCGAGGATTTCCAAAATGACCGATCTAGAGCAGCCTGCATCCAGCGCTTCCCAGCGACCCTGATCGGGTCGTCAGACAACATTGTGGGTAGATGTCCTACGCCACGTAGAGATACGTAAACAGGATATTTTGCTAGTACCCATAAGTACTAGTTAAATATCCTGTTTACGTATCCCTAAGACGTTCGACGACAGCTCGTGTACACGTGTCTGACATTAAATAAATACACCTCCCTTTTCCCTGAATATAACACGAACTATTCATCTAGGTGACATTGTTAAGGAAACACCTAGCAAAGAGAACGCGACTTATGCGACTATTCCAAGTTTCCATCACCTTTGTTTGCCGCAATCAACACGGAGTTGGCTCGAGCAGAAACACGTGTAGGTTGGGAGCATCTGATAAAAATATTATTTTGTTGCTGATATTTATTTTATTTTATCAAACTTTATTGTTCCAAAGTATAAATATACTTAAAAAATGGCGGACTTAATGCTATTGTCTCCACTGCAGGAGCACGACCCTCTCTGTACTACCAGAGCCACTTGGGTAGAGTAGCCAGAGCACTTGGCCTACCACTCTCCTCGCTGGTCAGATGGATTGGAGAGGACTCATTGATTTATAAGTTGCCTTCTACGACATCCTCGGGAGAACTCGGAGGGCCATTCCGCCCTATTTTACTTTGCCGGCAACCACACGGCAAATATATTGTATTTCTTTTTGGTGCCGCATACTTATCTCTGTTAATCCTGGGAGAAAATGCTTTTAGCATTAAGTTCGCCATTTGTTAAAATATATTTGTATTTTAGAAGAATAAAGGTTGATAAAACAAATTAAAATATATTGTGAAACATGGACAATAGAAACTTATTTGTCCTTAATCTTTTATATGTACAGGGTGGCCAACTTGGAGGTATACAACTTTTTTTTGCCGCCATTTTGTTTTGGCGGTAAATATGACACTTGTTACATGAATATTACTTTGTGTAGATACGGCAAATTTATTATGGAGCGTTTTACGACGAAACAATGTGTTTTAATTATTAAAACGTTTAACGAAACAATAAAAAGAATGTTTCCCGGTCGATTAATTTGGAGAAACGGTGACATTGATTGGTCCCCAAGATCGCCTGATTTAACAGCTCCTGACTTTTTTCTGTGGGGCTATCTAAAGGGACGTGTCTATGCTAATAGGCCAATGAACCTTCAGCAATTAAATCAAAATATTCGAGACACAGTCACTGAGATAACGTAGGAAATGTGTGAAAATGTGATGAAAAACGCGATGAACAGGGTTCACATCTGTGATGCTGCTAGAGGTGGACATGTCTGACATTATTTACCATGTGTAATTGCCGGCCCTAAATATTATATTTAACAAGGAATTCTTGATATATTTTATATTTCATAGACTAAAAATACAAAACTAAAGTGTATACCTGTTATTTGGCCACCCTGTACATTAAAGAGGTAAATTTTTTACCCGATCACAAAAACTTCTGAACATATTAGAATGAGATTTAGCTTAGCTTGTAATATATCCTATGTACTTTATTCCTGAAAAGAGACATAATAAATAAACCTTTTCCTCTGAATTATAACACTGAATATAATATCTAGGTGACACTGTTCAGGTAACACCTAAGCAAAGAGAAATATTCCAAGTTTCCATCACCTTTGTTTGCCGCAATCTATAGAGGTGGCTCGTGTAGAAACACGTGTCGGTAATAAGGCATCTGATAAAATACTGTCTTTGTTGGCGATATTGTGGAAAATTGACAATAGGACGAAAGCTTGTGCGGCCTTCCTGCTTTTATAGGTCGACTATAGAGGAAAATGTAAAAGTTAAGTCATTCATTCATTTATTCATTTCAGCCGCATAACGTCCACTGCTGGACATAGGCCTCTCCCAAAGATTTCCAAAATGACCGATCCAGAGCGACTTGCATTCAGCGCCTTCCAGCGACCTTGGTCAGGTTAAGTTAAAAGTTAAGATGATTGTTACCGCAAAAAAACGTTATCACACTCGTGTATTAGAATGAGATCTGACATAGCTTAGTATATATTCCATGTACTTTTATCCCGGAAATAGGTACCTACGTGAGTTTTCCTTAAGATTATTCAATATAACGCTGTTGGCGACAGCTACATTGATATAAATTCAATAAAAGATAAGTAATAGGTAGGTATTATTAATTAGTTTTTTTGCTATGAAAATTTAAAAACCCCGATTGTCAAGAACACCATCTAGTGATTAGTAGCGGAACTATCGATATAACTTGATATTTGTAGCGCCATCTGTTTTTTGCAAGGAAATGCCTTGACTTTTAAGACCAAAGATTGCCTTCACTAAAAAAAAGGAATCTAAATCGGTCCATCCGTTCGAGCGCTACGATGTCACAGTTAGACAGATAAACAGACAGACCGAGGGACGTTAGAGTCAAATTTATAACACCTTTCTTTATTTGTCGAGGATAAAAAAAATATAATAACCAGCGTATCCGCGCTTCTTTGTCAAGCAACATTGAGCACTATCGTATGATGATAAATTCTAATTTGGTTTAACATAGAAATAGGACGTCACTATCGTACGGCTAACGTATTATTTTATGGAGTAACGTAAGACCAGCCGAAAACGAAGCAGTGTCTCACCCTAACGTCAACAGACCGCACCGCTACCGCAAGTCTGCGGCGACCCTAAATCAAATTCCGTTGCGACGAACATTCTAAGATTTATAGACGTTGTCTGGTGATAAATGTAATTGGATTTGAAATAAGCGTGTTTATTGCTGAATATTCTATTATGTACGAATCCATTTATAGTTCAAATATTTAATTAAAATATTTCATTTAATTACTTTAAGTAGGTTAGATACTAATAGAACAGAGAAAAGACTTGGAAACTTGCTGGATAATAATAAATACAAAACAAAATCAATGATTTGATATGAACTTGAAAATCATCATCATCATCCGGTCATTTTTTATTTCTCCACTGCAGGAGCACGACCCTCTTTGTAGTACTATGAACATAAAAATACTTAGAAAAAAATATTGAATCGAGCCAACGTCGCCGCGTCAGTAATAATGCAATTTTGGTAAAATAAATATTTAAAAAAATAAAAAATTGTTTGATAAATTTAAACTATTGTGCTGCATTAATCAAGTAAAAATAGATTCGTCTACCAATGACGTGCACTAATATTTTTCAACACGGTAGGCACTAATCTTACTTTAATTATGAGAACGGTTGCATGTCAAGCAAAGTACAGTTTTCTCTAGTATCCGATATTTTATTAGGGTATCTGTATGGAACGCACGCTACTGACGTCTACCAATCTATAGGATCTACTGTTTAATCTAAAATTCAGACACATTAAAAATCCGAAATGTAAGTAAAATCCGCCGTGCCGCGAATTCCACGACGTAGATTTACGTTCTTTGTCTCTGTCTCCTGAATACGAGTTAATGATAAATGGCCTAAGACCTCAAATAGTTTCATTTTACTTCCCAAGGAAATAGTTCGTTGAGAAAATTACGCTTTATGATGAAGTTAAAAGGTAAAAAATATTTTTTGTACGATAATAAAGAGTTTTTTCCGTGGATGTAAGTAATATCAAAGCTCAATCTGTCTTACTATCGCAACTATCCTTAGGACTCTGAGACATTATTCACCCAAACGAAGTTGACAGTCATAGAATTGAAGGTGACGTTTATTGCGGAAGATCTTCTTGATTTGGGAGGATAATATTTTAAACCAAGTACTAAATATAGTCCGTAATAATAACCAGATCTCTACTTCTACATGTTGGATCTCGCAAACGCAAGCCTCCCAAAGAACCGAGGTGAAAAGACTCGTGATTCTCCACTATAAAGAGATACAAATAATATATGGAATGCGTTTTCATCCGTCTTATCAACTTTGTACAAGTTGTCCTCACAAAACTATGTGAAGACTCTGACATCGACTTGTTTACTTCAACTATTCCTAAGGCACGGCGTCGAAATGGAGTAATGGTTTTTTTGATTAGCAGATTCGTAAGTTGTTACACTTAGGGGATTTTACCGTTCTTTTGGCATTTATTTCTTCTACTATACAACGTGGAAGGGACATACTTATAACAAAGCGAACCACGGGCTATACTAGAAAACTATAGTATAATAGAAATAAAATAATAGCAAGCGAACAAAAAAAAATACATTTTTATACTAAGTGTGCAGCCGCCCGGATAATTTGTATGGGACTGTCGAATTTATCTTTTTTGGTTTATTGACTGTTATTTAAATTTTATATTATCGTTTAGTCCGTGGTTTGATTTAATACGGGTATGCCCTTCCACGTTGCATCCGTGTACTTGTATTAAGTTATACTTAACTATCTTTGCGGTGTATATACTATTAATGTGTTTAATTTTTCTCGCCTTTTAAGTAATGTATATAATTGATTATATATGTATACTTCAGTATCTTATTTCTTTTTTTCTATTTACTTATGCTACTTTTTAATATTATAAATATTGTATATCATCTACTGAGTTTCTTTTTTTTTTTTTTTTCAACATAGCTTATATCTATCTTTATAGTGTGAACCAATACGATAGAAAAGCAATTAATTGACCGAGCGAGCGAAGCGAGCAAGGTCTACAATTCAAGTTGGGGCGAAAAACACATTGTATGTATGTATATTTGTTCCACGATAACTCTCGAACCGTTGAACTAATTTTGATGATATTAAGAATGAGTGTAGCAACTATTCATAGAATTTTTAAGTTCGTTTGGCATCAAAATCGGTTCAGCCGTTTCTGAGATAAACGCATTTTTGTGAAAATAATTATTGGTCTATAACTTCCGAACCGTTAATCAGATTGGGGTGAAACTTGTCATGTCACGAGATAGTATTACTATATTTAACCGAATAAAATATTTTTGGTCATTAAGTAATTCTTTGAGGAAAAGTAAACTCAAAGAAATTATTTCTATACGACATTATTAGCTTATGCGCGTTGTAGAAATGGATTAAATGAAACAGCACCATCTAGCGGATTCTTGAAGAATTAATAGGCATGTTATTTGGGGCATACCAAGATATTATCAAACTGATTTTCGCTTATATGTATATGTTTATAGGTATAATGCTATCGTATAATGATGATGAATTGAGTTTGTATTTTAAATTTCCTGTGTAACTTATTTAAGATTGCTGTATATTTGCAGGCAAACCCGTGCCTTGAGTTCATTCAAATGACGATAACTTTTTTTTAGGGAGTGCCTCCGCTGCCGGCACCGGCTCCTAAAATATCACTAATGGGAACCGGCGGTTATACTGCATTATTTTCAGTTTTGGCTTAGTTTGATTGATTACTAAATTTAACAATTTTGTTGAGCAAACTTTGGTTCAATCGTTATCGCTGCTTGTCTGTGATTCTGAAGTAGTATTAGTGATTATGCTTCGAACTAAAAAGAGATCAGCGTCAACCAAAGCCCGCGAAGTAGCTTTACGTAGAGAGTTAGAAACTAATGAGAAGCGGCATGAGCATCTTTCGCAACTAACGGAAGATGCCAGTACTTCTCGTGCCAATGAGAGCTCATCAATCGCTTAAATCAAGAAATCTTTCCCAACGTAAAAGGGAGCTTCGTCAGCAAGAAACTTCGGCCGAACGCCTCTAAAGCTTGTGTTCACAGCGTGAGCACGCAAGGGAAGTAATAGAGCATGAACTATTCCCTGAACTTTAAGCGCTTGCACTCAATTCGTGAGCACGCTGTGGAGGTTCGAGAGAAAGAATCTTTACCAGAACACGGATTCCATTCCACTCATGATCCGATCGCGGAAGACTGGCCAAGTTTCATGCTCACGTACGCAATTTTCATTGATATTTGCCTAGGCAGTAACTGTGCACAAATCGCAAGGACTTTGAATAAAGCAGTCGTAGATATTGGTGTAAAAGAGTTGGCGACCGTGTGTATAATCGTACATACGTTGCTCTTTCAAGTTCGAAACGTCTTACGGATATTGTATTTGATCCAGGTTCCAAATTAATTCGTTTTGAAAAAAAAATGAACTTATCAGCTCAGAATAGAAGAAGAAAGAAGGTTGTAAAATCTGAAAAAAAAAACACAGTTTTACTGGATTTAAAATTCATTTTAATCTGGGGGCACGAGAATGCCTGCCCCCGCCAAGACGAGCCTAGCGGGGCGCAAGGGCACTACCTACCTTTTCTTGAAATGTTTCGTCGTTTTTTTGAACTCTCATAACTTTGGTTTGGATGATGCTAAATAGTTAAAAACTTCAAGATATATTGACACCAATACAGTCATTAAAAATACAAAGTGTGAATGTCGTAGCTATTATACTTTAGATTTTATTAATGTCTGAAAGCCCCCGATTTCGTCACTGATTCACTCACTGATCATCAAAATTCTTAAGGTACTTCCTGAAGTCCTAGAACGCTGAAATTTGGTATGTAAGCTAATATTACTACAAAAACAACAAAAAAAAAACAAACCTAACCTTTCCCCTCGGAATAGGAGGTGGAAGTTTGTAGACGTGTGGCTTGGCCGTTTTATTTCACACACGGTAAGGGCGCATAGATCAAGAATCTTAGCTAGAGCCAAGATTCTTCTCTACACGAGATCTGACCACTTTTTCATAGATTTTGATTAAGGTGTAGTGTAAAGCTTGTAGGTTTAGAGCGTGTAGTCTTCAGAGCTTGGCTTTATACGAGATCTGATAACTTTTTCACAGGGTAAGCTATGTAGACTCGTCTTGGCAACATTTTTACATGAAAATGTTTTTAGTGGGATTCTATTTTGGAATAATAATCGCGAGGTCTAAGTTCGCGGCGAACCACTAGTTATATTAGAAGTAGAATTAAAATAGAAAACAGAAGATTAAGGAAATAGACTCAAGCCGAAGCGGTCGGCTGGGCCGGACGGAATCCCTGCATTTTTATTTAAGGACTGTCGGTATGTTCTTGCCCAGCCATTGCTACATATATTTAATACTTGTTTACAGCAAGCAACTTTTCCAGATGTTTGGAAACTGACGCGCGTGGTTCCCGTCCCAAAAGCAGGTGGTGGTCACAGCGTGGAACAGTTTAGACCAGTGGCAGTTTTGTCTACTCCGGCCAAAGTGTTCGACTCGACTATACAAAAAAGCATTTCCGAACAGGCAAGCTCTCAACTTTGCGACGAACAGCACGGATTCTGGCCAGGCCATTGCACAACGAGCAACCTACTGAATCACATGGCTCGACTCTTGCCGGCCTTGGACCAGGGGGAGCAGGTGGACGTCGCTTACTTTGATTACCAGACAGCATTCGATGTCGTCGACAACGATGTGCTTTTAACGGAATTGGCCAGTATCGGTTGCAACCCCCACTTGCTGCGGTTCTTGGCTGATTATATGCGAGATAGGCGGCAGTATGTGGAGTATGCTGGATGCCAGTCTGAGCCTTATTTTGTCAGATCTGGAGTGAGTCAGGGAAGTAATCTCGGCCCACTAATGTTTATCATATTGGTGAATGACTTACCTACGGTCATCCAGCACTCCGACTGTTTATTGTTTGCTGGCATTCTCGTGCCCCCAGATTAAAATGAATTTTAATATCCAGTAAAACTGTGTTTTTTTTTTCAGATTTTACAACCTTCTTTCTTCTTCTATTCTGAGCTGATAAGTTCATTTTTTTTTCAAAACGAATTAATTTAGAACCTGGATCAAATACAATATCCGTAAGACGTTTCGAACTTGAAAGAGCAACGTATGTACGATTATACACACGGTCGCCAACTCTTTTACACCAATATCTACGACTACTTTATTCAAAGTCCTTGCGATTTGTGCACAGTTACTGCCTAGGCAAATGTCAATGAAAATTGCGTACGTGAGCATGAAACTTGGCCAGTCTTCCGCGATCGGATCATGGGTGGAATGGAATCCGTGTTCTGGTAAAGATTCTTTCTCTCGAACCTCCACAGCGTGCTCACGAATTGAGTGCAAGCGCTTAAAGTTCAGGGAATAGTTCATGCTCTATTACTTCCCTTGCGTGCTCACGCTGTGAACACAAGCTTTAGAGGCGTTCGGCCGAAGTTTCTTGCTGACGAAGCTCCCTTTTACGTTGGGAAAGATTTCTTGATTTAAGCGATTGATGAGCTCTCATTGGCACGAGAAGTACTGGCATCTTCCGTTAGTTGCGAAAGATGCTCATGCCGCTTCTCATTAGTTTCTAACTCTCTACGTAAAGCTACTTCGCGGGCTTTGGTTGACGCTGATCTCTTTTTAGTTCGAAGCATAATCACTAATACTACTTCAGAATCACAGACAAGCAGCGATAACGATTGAACCAAAGTTTGCTCAACAAAATTGTTAAATTTAGTAATCAATCAAACTAAGCCAAAACTGAAAATAATGCAGTATAACCGCCGGTTCCCATTAGTGATATTTTAGGAGCCGGTGCCGGCAGCGGAGGCACTCCCTAAAAAAAAGTTATCGTCATTTGAATGAACTCAAGGCACGGGTTTGCCTGCAAATATACAGCAATCTTAAATAAGTTACACTGGAAATTTAAAATACAAACTTAATTCATCATCATTATACGATAGCATTATACCTATAAACATATACATATAAGCGAAAATCAGTTTGATAACATCTTGGTATGCCCCAAATAACATGCCTATTAATTCTTCAAGAATCCGCTAGATGGTGCTGTTTCATTTAATCCATTTCTACAACGCGCATAAGCTAATAATGTCGTATAGAAATAATTTCTTTGAGTTTACTTTTCCTCAAAGAATTACTTAATGACCAAAAATATTTTATTCGGTTAAATATAGTAATACTATCTCGTGACATGACAAGTTTCACCCCAATCTGATTAACGGTTCGGAAGTTATAGACCAATAATTATTTTCACAAAAATGCGTTTATCTCAGAAACGGCTGAACCGATTTTGATGCCAAACGAACTTAAAAATTCTATGAATAGTTGCTACACTCATTCTTAATATCATCAAAATTAGTTCAACGGTTCGAGAGTTATCGTGGAACATATATACATACATACAAACATACATACAAACATACATACAAACAATGTGTTTTTCGCCCCAACTTGAATTGTAGACCTTGCTCGCTTCGCTCGCTCGGTCAAAGAAAGCCACTCTATTTTATATTGTTTCTATATTATTTGTATTAATAGCTGTAAGCCTTCTTAAATGTTATAAACAAATATCTCATACGGCATTGACACCTTAATTTCGACGGATAACAGTAATAAAGTTAATCCGCACCGCTATACGTGTGGATCTGTATGACAATGTTATGTTATGAATTTATGAATAAACATCCGATCTCTACATCAATAAAAATTTCATTAAAATATTATCGCTGACAAAATAATCGTTCTTAAATAAATCTCAGAATGTCACAAGTTGTGCGTATCAGTAAAGTTATGCAGAAGAAGACGCCTCTATGATTAATTTTAAAATTAACAGTTAATTTTCCAATTAGAACTTTCAGTTGGGCAGAATACCTAATCTAACTTGGTGGAACTTCTGAGCAATATTTGTCTTGCAACGTGTAATTGAATACGAAAGGAAACACAAAACAACGAGACTACAAACACTTTGCACAGCTTATTTTCTACAATCTTGAACTCAATGCAATTTTGTCCTAGGTACATTAATGTTGAGCAATTAGTAACTACATATACAGTGGGTTAAACTAAGTAAAATAAAGTCGTATACAATGTCCTTTTTTATTAAGTACAAATATTTTAAGGGGTGATTCAGTCCATAATTTTGAACAACTTTTCCCAGTAAATTTTTATCAAAATACGAAAAAAATATTTTCATTTTCCATAGTAATGATATCACGTGACTACTTCGATTTCTATGAAAACCTAAAAAATAATTTTCCTATTTCGGTATACATTTATTGGGAAAAGTTGTTCAAAATGATGGTCTGATTCACCCCTTAAAATATTTGTACTTAATAAAAAAGGACATTGTATATACACATACGTAAAGCAGTAGGATAAAATTAATCTTAGATAGTTGAGTAGGTAAAATGTAAATAAATAACGCCTATTTGCATCACCGTCAGGACATGTTGTTAGCTATTTGATAGTGTTAAAGGTAGCTCACTAAGGGCTCTTACAGATGGATGGCAAGTATGCGTGCGACGCTTTTCGGTGACTGTCGGCGACCGTCAGCGTCCGTTTTGACAGTTTGTGACAGACTGATATGTGTCGCGCGACCTTAGCCGAGACGTATCACAAGCATGCTGTCGCTCGTCTGTAAGAGCCCTTACACATATGTCTTAGTAAACGATTAGTAAAGTGCCAACAGCCCTTAGTCAAAGCTTTTGTGTAAGTTATAAAAAGTAACGATCTGGCTGTGTTTTGTTAGCTTTTGAATAGATACTCTGTATGCTGTACTACTTAATCAAATAATCCAAATCAGTTACGCTTCTGTACTCTTTTTAGTTTTAACGAAAGGGAAAACTCGGCGGATCTCTGGTGTGGTCGGGAGGGCTGCGGAATTCAAATGAAGACCGTATCGTGTACCACTAATTGGACCATGTTGGTTATTGGCTGCCGTCGCATTGTTACCAGTATAGTTTCTTCATAGTAGAAATTTTGAACTGTCTAGAAAATGACTAGTGAATTGTTAGGCACTTGTTTAGGCTAGTTTACGACGCTAAAAGTACATACACTAGTGGTTCGCCGCGAACTTAGACCTCGCGATTATTATTCCAAAATAGAATCCCACTAAAAACATTTTCATGTAAAAATGTTGCCAAGACGAGTCTACATAGCTTACCCTGTGAAAAAGTTATCAGATCTCGTATAAAGCCAAGCTCTGAAGACTACACGCTCTAAACCTACAAGCTTTACACTACACCTTAATCAAAATCTATGAAAAAGTGGTCAGATCTCGTGTAGAGAAGAATCTTGGCTCTAGCTAAGATTCTTGATCTATGCGCCCTTACCGTGTGTGAAATAAAACGGCCAAGCCACACGTCTACAAACTTTCACCTCCTATTCCGAGGGGAAAGGTTAGGTTTGTTTTTTTTTTTTGTTTTTGTAGTAATATTAGCTTACATACCAAATTTCAGCGTTCTAGGACTTCAGGAAGTACCTTAAGAATTTTGATGATCAGTGAGTGAATCAGTGACGAAATCGGGGGCTTTCAGACATTAATAAAATCTAAAGTATAATAGCTACGACATTCACACTTTGTATTTTTAATGACTGTATTGGTGTCAATATATCTTGAAGTTTTTAACTATTTAGCATCATCCAAACCAAAGTTATGAGAGTTCAAAAAAACGACGAAACATTTCAAGAAAAGGTAGGTAGTGCCCTTGCGCCCCGCTAGGCTCGTCTTGGCGGGGGCAGGCATTCTCGTGCCCCCAGATTAAAATGAATTTTAAATCCAGTAAAACTGTGTTTTATTTTCAGATTTTACAACCTTCTTTCTTCTTCTATTCTGAGCTGATAAGTTCATTTTTTTTTCAAAACGAATTAATTTGGAACCTGGATCAAATACAATATCCGTAAGACGTTTCGAACTTGAAAGAGCAACGTATGTACGATTATACACACGGTCGCCAACTCTTTTACACCAATATCTACGACTGCTTTATTCAAAGTCCTTGCGATTTGTGCACAGTTACTGCCTAGGCAAATATCAATGAAAATTGCGTACGTGAGCATGAAACTTGGCCAGTCTTCCGCGATCGGATCATGGGTGGAATGGAATCCGTGTTCTGGTAAAGATTCTTTCTCTCGAACCTCCACAGCGTGCTCACGAATTGAGTGCAAGCGCTTAAAGTTCAGGGAATAGTTCATGCTCTATTACTTCCCTTGCGTGCTCACGCTGTGAACACAAGCTTTAGAGGCGTTCGGCCGAAGTTTCTTGCTGACGAAGCTCCCTTTTACGTTGGGAAAGATTTCTTGATTTAAGCGATTGATGAGCTCTCATTGGCACGAGAAGTACTGGCATCTTCCGTTAGTTGCGAAAGATGCTCATGCCGCTTCTCATTAGTTTCTAACTCTCTACGTAAAGCTACTTCGCGGGCTTTGGTTGACGCTGATCTCTTTTTAGTTCGAAGCATAATCACTAATACTACTTCAGAATCACAGACAAGCAGCGATAACGATTGAACCAAAGTTTGCTCAACAAAATTGTTAAATTTAGTAATCAATCAAACTAAGCCAAAACTGAAAATAATGCAGTATAACCGCCGGTTCCCATTAGTGATATTTTAGGAGCCGGTGCCGGCAGCGGAGGCACTCCCTAAAAAAAAGTTATCGTCATTTGAATGAACTCAAGGCACGGGTTTGCCTGCAAATATACAGCAATCTTAAATAAGTTACACTGGAAATTTAAAATACAAACTTAATTCATCATCATTATACGATAGCATTATACCTATAAACATATACATATAAGCGAAAATCAGTTTGATAACATCTTGGTATGCCCCAAATAACATGCCTATTAATTCTTCAAGAATCCGCTAGATGGTGCTGTTTCATTTAATCCATTTCTACAACGCGCATAAGCTAATAATGTCGTATAGAAATAATTTCTTTGAGTTTACTTTTCCTCAAAGAATTACTTAATGACCAAAAATATTTTATTCGGTTAAATATAGTAATACTATCTCGTGACATGACAAGTTTCACCCCAATCTGATTAACGGTTCGGAAGTTATAGACCAATAATTATTTTCACAAAAATGCGTTTATCTCAGAAACGGCTGAACCGATTTTGATGCCAAACGAACTTAAAAATTCTATGAATAGTTGCTACACTCATTCTTAATATCATCAAAATTAGTTCAACGGTTCGAGAGTTATCGTGGAACATATATACATACATACAAACATACATACAAACATACATACAAACAATGTGTTTTTCGCCCCAACTTGAATTGTAGACCTTGCTCGCTTCGCTCGCTCGGTCAAAGAAAGCCACTCTATTTTATATTGTTTCTATATTATTTGTATTAATAGCTGTAAGCCTTCTTAAATGTTATAAACAAATATCTCATACGGCATTGACACCTTAATTTCGACGGATAACAGTAATAAAGTTAATCCGCACCGCTATACGTGTGGATCTGTATGACAATGTTATGTTATGAATTTATGAATAAACATCCGATCTCTACATCAATAAAAATTTCATTAAAATATTATCGCTGACAAAATAATCGTTCTTAAATAAATCTCAGAATGTCACAAGTTGTGCGTATCAGTAAAGTTATGCAGAAGAAGACGCCTCTATGATTAATTTTAAAATTAACAGTTAATTTTCCAATTAGAACTTTCAGTTGGGCAGAATACCTAATCTAACTTGGTGGAACTTCTGAGCAATATTTGTCTTGCAACGTGTAATTGAATACGAAAGGAAACACAAAACAACGAGACTACAAACACTTTGCACAGCTTATTTTCTACAATCTTGAACTCAATGCAATTTTGTCCTAGGTACATTAATGTTGAGCAATTAGTAACTACATATACAGTGGGTTAAACTAAGTAAAATAAAGTCGTATACAATGTCCTTTTTTATTAAGTACAAATATTTTAAGGGGTGATTCAGTCCATAATTTTGAACAACTTTTCCCAGTAAATTTTTATCAAAATACGAAAAAAATATTTTCATTTTCCATAGTAATGATATCACGTGACTACTTCGATTTCTATGAAAACCTAAAAAATAATTTTCCTATTTCGGTATACATTTATTGGGAAAAGTTGTTCAAAATGATGGTCTGATTCACCCCTTAAAATATTTGTACTTAATAAAAAAGGACATTGTATATACACATACGTAAAGCAGTAGGATAAAATTAATCTTAGATAGTTGAGTAGGTAAAATGTAAATAAATAACGCCTATTTGCATCACCGTCAGGACATGTTGTTAGCTATTTGATAGTGTTAAAGGTAGCTCACTAAGGGCTCTTACAGATGGATGGCAAGTATGCGTGCGACGCTTTTCGGTGACTGTCGGCGACCGTCAGCGTCCGTTTTGACAGTTTGTGACAGACTGATATGTGTCGCGCGACCTTAGCCGAGACGTATCACAAGCATGCTGTCGCTCGTCTGTAAGAGCCCTTACACATATGTCTTAGTAAACGATTAGTAAAGTGCCAACAGCCCTTAGTCAAAGCTTTTGTGTAAGTTATAAAAAGTAACGATCTGGCTGTGTTTTGTTAGCTTTTGAATAGATACTCTGTATGCTGTACTACTTAATCAAATAATCCAAATCAGTTACGCTTCTGTACTCTTTTTAGTTTTAACGAAAGGGAAAACTCGGCGGATCTCTGGTGTGGTCGGGAGGGCTGCGGAATTCAAATGAAGACCGTATCGTGTACCACTAATTGGACCATGTTGGTTATTGGCTGCCGTCGCATTGTTACCAGTATAGTTTCTTCATAGTAGAAATTTTGAACTGTCTAGAAAATGACTAGTGAATTGTTAGGCACTTGTTTAGGCTAGTTTACGACGCTAAAAGTACATACACTAGTGGTTCGCCGCGAACTTAGACCTCGCGATTATTATTCCAAAATAGAATCCCACTAAAAACATTTTCATGTAAAAATGTTGCCAAGACGAGTCTACATAGCTTACCCTGTGAAAAAGTTATCAGATCTCGTATAAAGCCAAGCTCTGAAGACTACACGCTCTAAACCTACAAGCTTTACACTACACCTTAATCAAAATCTATGAAAAAGTGGTCAGATCTCGTGTAGAGAAGAATCTTGGCTCTAGCTAAGATTCTTGATCTATGCGCCCTTACCGTGTGTGAAATAAAACGGCCAAGCCACACGTCTACAAACTTTCACCTCCTATTCCGAGGGGAAAGGTTAGGTTTGTTTTTTTTTTTTGTTTTTGTAGTAATATTAGCTTACATACCAAATTTCAGCGTTCTAGGACTTCAGGAAGTACCTTAAGAATTTTGATGATCAGTGAGTGAATCAGTGACGAAATCGGGGGCTTTCAGACATTAATAAAATCTAAAGTATAATAGCTACGACATTCACACTTTGTATTTTTAATGACTGTATTGGTGTCAATATATCTTGAAGTTTTTAACTATTTAGCATCATCCAAACCAAAGTTATGAGAGTTCAAAAAAACGACGAAACATTTCAAGAAAAGGTAGGTAGTGCCCTTGCGCCCCGCTAGGCTCGTCTTGGCGGGGGCAGGCATTCTCGTGCCCCCAGATTAAAATGAATTTTAAATCCAGTAAAACTGTGTTTTATTTTCAGATTTTACAACCTTCTTTCTTCTTCTATTCTGAGCTGATAAGTTCATTTTTTTTTCAAAACGAATTAATTTGGAACCTGGATCAAATACAATATCCGTAAGACGTTTCGAACTTGAAAGAGCAACGTATGTACGATTATACACACGGTCGCCAACTCTTTTACACCAATATCTACGACTGCTTTATTCAAAGTCCTTGCGATTTGTGCACAGTTACTGCCTAGGCAAATATCAATGAAAATTGCGTACGTGAGCATGAAACTTGGCCAGTCTTCCGCGATCGGATCATGGGTGGAATGGAATCCGTGTTCTGGTAAAGATTCTTTCTCTCGAACCTCCACAGCGTGCTCACGAATTGAGTGCAAGCGCTTAAAGTTCAGGGAATAGTTCATGCTCTATTACTTCCCTTGCGTGCTCACGCTGTGAACACAAGCTTTAGAGGCGTTCGGCCGAAGTTTCTTGCTGACGAAGCTCCCTTTTACGTTGGGAAAGATTTCTTGATTTAAGCGATTGATGAGCTCTCATTGGCACGAGAAGTACTGGCATCTTCCGTTAGTTGCGAAAGATGCTCATGCCGCTTCTCATTAGTTTCTAACTCTCTACGTAAAGCTACTTCGCGGGCTTTGGTTGACGCTGATCTCTTTTTAGTTCGAAGCATAATCACTAATACTACTTCAGAATCACAGACAAGCAGCGATAACGATTGAACCAAAGTTTGCTCAACAAAATTGTTAAATTTAGTAATCAATCAAACTAAGCCAAAACTGAAAATAATGCAGTATAACCGCCGGTTCCCATTAGTGATATTTTAGGAGCCGGTGCCGGCAGCGGAGGCACTCCCTAAAAAAAAGTTATCGTCATTTGAATGAACTCAAGGCACGGGTTTGCCTGCAAATATACAGCAATCTTAAATAAGTTACACTGGAAATTTAAAATACAAACTTAATTCATCATCATTATACGATAGCATTATACCTATAAACATATACATATAAGCGAAAATCAGTTTGATAACATCTTGGTATGCCCCAAATAACATGCCTATTAATTCTTCAAGAATCCGCTAGATGGTGCTGTTTCATTTAATCCATTTCTACAACGCGCATAAGCTAATAATGTCGTATAGAAATAATTTCTTTGAGTTTACTTTTCCTCAAAGAATTACTTAATGACCAAAAATATTTTATTCGGTTAAATATAGTAATACTATCTCGTGACATGACAAGTTTCACCCCAATCTGATTAACGGTTCGGAAGTTATAGACCAATAATTATTTTCACAAAAATGCGTTTATCTCAGAAACGGCTGAACCGATTTTGATGCCAAACGAACTTAAAAATTCTATGAATAGTTGCTACACTCATTCTTAATATCATCAAAATTAGTTCAACGGTTCGAGAGTTATCGTGGAACATATATACATACATACAAACATACATACAAACATACATACAAACAATGTGTTTTTCGCCCCAACTTGAATTGTAGACCTTGCTCGCTTCGCTCGCTCGGTCAAAGAAAGCCACTCTATTTTATATTGTTTCTATATTATTTGTATTAATAGCTGTAAGCCTTCTTAAATGTTATAAACAAATATCTCATACGGCATTGACACCTTAATTTCGACGGATAACAGTAATAAAGTTAATCCGCACCGCTATACGTGTGGATCTGTATGACAATGTTATGTTATGAATTTATGAATAAACATCCGATCTCTACATCAATAAAAATTTCATTAAAATATTATCGCTGACAAAATAATCGTTCTTAAATAAATCTCAGAATGTCACAAGTTGTGCGTATCAGTAAAGTTATGCAGAAGAAGACGCCTCTATGATTAATTTTAAAATTAACAGTTAATTTTCCAATTAGAACTTTCAGTTGGGCAGAATACCTAATCTAACTTGGTGGAACTTCTGAGCAATATTTGTCTTGCAACGTGTAATTGAATACGAAAGGAAACACAAAACAACGAGACTACAAACACTTTGCACAGCTTATTTTCTACAATCTTGAACTCAATGCAATTTTGTCCTAGGTACATTAATGTTGAGCAATTAGTAACTACATATACAGTGGGTTAAACTAAGTAAAATAAAGTCGTATACAATGTCCTTTTTTATTAAGTACAAATATTTTAAGGGGTGATTCAGTCCATAATTTTGAACAACTTTTCCCAGTAAATTTTTATCAAAATACGAAAAAAATATTTTCATTTTCCATAGTAATGATATCACGTGACTACTTCGATTTCTATGAAAACCTAAAAAATAATTTTCCTATTTCGGTATACATTTATTGGGAAAAGTTGTTCAAAATGATGGTCTGATTCACCCCTTAAAATATTTGTACTTAATAAAAAAGGACATTGTATATACACATACGTAAAGCAGTAGGATAAAATTAATCTTAGATAGTTGAGTAGGTAAAATGTAAATAAATAACGCCTATTTGCATCACCGTCAGGACATGTTGTTAGCTATTTGATAGTGTTAAAGGTAGCTCACTAAGGGCTCTTACAGATGGATGGCAAGTATGCGTGCGACGCTTTTCGGTGACTGTCGGCGACCGTCAGCGTCCGTTTTGACAGTTTGTGACAGACTGATATGTGTCGCGCGACCTTAGCCGAGACGTATCACAAGCATGCTGTCGCTCGTCTGTAAGAGCCCTTACACATATGTCTTAGTAAACGATTAGTAAAGTGCCAACAGCCCTTAGTCAAAGCTTTTGTGTAAGTTATAAAAAGTAACGATCTGGCTGTGTTTTGTTAGCTTTTGAATAGATACTCTGTATGCTGTACTACTTAATCAAATAATCCAAATCAGTTACGCTTCTGTACTCTTTTTAGTTTTAACGAAAGGGAAAACTCGGCGGATCTCTGGTGTGGTCGGGAGGGCTGCGGAATTCAAATGAAGACCGTATCGTGTACCACTAATTGGACCATGTTGGTTATTGGCTGCCGTCGCATTGTTACCAGTATAGTTTCTTCATAGTAGAAATTTTGAACTGTCTAGAAAATGACTAGTGAATTGTTAGGCACTTGTTTAGGCTAGTTTACGACGCTAAAAGTACATACACTAGTGGTTCGCCGCGAACTTAGACCTCGCGATTATTATTCCAAAATAGAATCCCACTAAAAACATTTTCATGTAAAAATGTTGCCAAGACGAGTCTACATAGCTTACCCTGTGAAAAAGTTATCAGATCTCGTATAAAGCCAAGCTCTGAAGACTACACGCTCTAAACCTACAAGCTTTACACTACACCTTAATCAAAATCTATGAAAAAGTGGTCAGATCTCGTGTAGAGAAGAATCTTGGCTCTAGCTAAGATTCTTGATCTATGCGCCCTTACCGTGTGTGAAATAAAACGGCCAAGCCACACGTCTACAAACTTTCACCTCCTATTCCGAGGGGAAAGGTTAGGTTTGTTTTTTTTTTTTGTTTTTGTAGTAATATTAGCTTACATACCAAATTTCAGCGTTCTAGGACTTCAGGAAGTACCTTAAGAATTTTGATGATCAGTGAGTGAATCAGTGACGAAATCGGGGGCTTTCAGACATTAATAAAATCTAAAGTATAATAGCTACGACATTCACACTTTGTATTTTTAATGACTGTATTGGTGTCAATATATCTTGAAGTTTTTAACTATTTAGCATCATCCAAACCAAAGTTATGAGAGTTCAAAAAAACGACGAAACATTTCAAGAAAAGGTAGGTAGTGCCCTTGCGCCCCGCTAGGCTCGTCTTGGCGGGGGCAGGCATTCTCGTGCCCCCAGATTAAAATGAATTTTAAATCCAGTAAAACTGTGTTTTATTTTCAGATTTTACAACCTTCTTTCTTCTTCTATTCTGAGCTGATAAGTTCATTTTTTTTTCAAAACGAATTAATTTGGAACCTGGATCAAATACAATATCCGTAAGACGTTTCGAACTTGAAAGAGCAACGTATGTACGATTATACACACGGTCGCCAACTCTTTTACACCAATATCTACGACTGCTTTATTCAAAGTCCTTGCGATTTGTGCACAGTTACTGCCTAGGCAAATATCAATGAAAATTGCGTACGTGAGCATGAAACTTGGCCAGTCTTCCGCGATCGGATCATGGGTGGAATGGAATCCGTGTTCTGGTAAAGATTCTTTCTCTCGAACCTCCACAGCGTGCTCACGAATTGAGTGCAAGCGCTTAAAGTTCAGGGAATAGTTCATGCTCTATTACTTCCCTTGCGTGCTCACGCTGTGAACACAAGCTTTAGAGGCGTTCGGCCGAAGTTTCTTGCTGACGAAGCTCCCTTTTACGTTGGGAAAGATTTCTTGATTTAAGCGATTGATGAGCTCTCATTGGCACGAGAAGTACTGGCATCTTCCGTTAGTTGCGAAAGATGCTCATGCCGCTTCTCATTAGTTTCTAACTCTCTACGTAAAGCTACTTCGCGGGCTTTGGTTGACGCTGATCTCTTTTTAGTTCGAAGCATAATCACTAATACTACTTCAGAATCACAGACAAGCAGCGATAACGATTGAACCAAAGTTTGCTCAACAAAATTGTTAAATTTAGTAATCAATCAAACTAAGCCAAAACTGAAAATAATGCAGTATAACCGCCGGTTCCCATTAGTGATATTTTAGGAGCCGGTGCCGGCAGCGGAGGCACTCCCTAAAAAAAAGTTATCGTCATTTGAATGAACTCAAGGCACGGGTTTGCCTGCAAATATACAGCAATCTTAAATAAGTTACACTGGAAATTTAAAATACAAACTTAATTCATCATCATTATACGATAGCATTATACCTATAAACATATACATATAAGCGAAAATCAGTTTGATAACATCTTGGTATGCCCCAAATAACATGCCTATTAATTCTTCAAGAATCCGCTAGATGGTGCTGTTTCATTTAATCCATTTCTACAACGCGCATAAGCTAATAATGTCGTATAGAAATAATTTCTTTGAGTTTACTTTTCCTCAAAGAATTACTTAATGACCAAAAATATTTTATTCGGTTAAATATAGTAATACTATCTCGTGACATGACAAGTTTCACCCCAATCTGATTAACGGTTCGGAAGTTATAGACCAATAATTATTTTCACAAAAATGCGTTTATCTCAGAAACGGCTGAACCGATTTTGATGCCAAACGAACTTAAAAATTCTATGAATAGTTGCTACACTCATTCTTAATATCATCAAAATTAGTTCAACGGTTCGAGAGTTATCGTGGAACATATATACATACATACAAACATACATACAAACATACATACAAACAATGTGTTTTTCGCCCCAACTTGAATTGTAGACCTTGCTCGCTTCGCTCGCTCGGTCAAAAATAAAAGATAACATTTAAAATATCACGACTGCCTCCTTGGTCCAGTGCCCAAACCGTTCGTCTTGTGATCCGGAGTTCGTGGGTTCGAATCCCACTGGGAACTTGGCATACTTTGTGAAAACTTGTTTCCAATCTGGTTAGGATATTGCAGGCTTCAATCAACTGATTATCCGAAAAGAAAAATGCCATGGCACGTATAAACTGTGGATCTCGAACGCCATCTAGCTTTTGATCACCAAACTGCCCAAGGATCTGGTTTACTGTTCTCTGTTAAAACCAGTAACCTTGTCAAAGCTCCTTGGTTAGGCAGCGAACACCGGGCTCTGAAGCATTACTGCTGAGCATGCAACCAGGAAAATATACTCGGATGGTGATGATGATGATTAAAAATATCACGATAGGAGATCAAACAGAGTGCAACCGCTAAAACTTTAGCAAAAGCAAGTAAAAATCTATTTTATGTTAATTCCTGAGTGCAAAAATTATGTGATAATGCAGCGCGATTATATAGAATTAATTTCATGCAAGTAAGGTTTTCTAATTCTAATTTAATTTGTTACACTTCTTGTCTCACCTCATTTCCTTAGAAGCACGAAGGTAAAGTTAAGATTTAATCGTATCCATTCATATTAATCGAGATAATGTAGCAAGAAGTACTTGTAATATCGTAATTAATCAACTTTGTGGGCGCCCGTGGCGGCGATACCTTTATCGGGATTAAAGCCTTCGTAGACCTTAAAACGTCGGTACCCGTGCCCTATAGGCTACAAAGGAAAGCTTGGTATTTGTGCGGAAAACACGATGCTGAGCTAAAAAATACGTTTTCTTGAGAATAGACTCTGTAAGCCTGTGGGTGGATCTTAATCCTGATACATCGCTAGAAAAATTAATATAGAAATAGACACATATACACTATTTATTTTATTTATTAATTGAATTTTATAAAAAAATATTGTAACAAGCGGACTTAAGGTCAGGGCCTTTTCTACCAGTCATCCTACAGGTGGTGTCGAAAAAAGGTAATTTTGGAAGACAAGGCATATTTTAATTTAATTTTTAAGTTGTACTAAATTAAAAATTGGAATTATTGAAGTTATAACATCGATAACTTAATATTAGCCTTCAGACTGACACTTTGGAAGGCAAACCCCCGATCGACTGTCAAAATTAGACGCTGTCAGGTGCCTTAAGGCAGTTTAAATACTGAAAAGTATGATTACTGTTCTAAACTACCACTATTTTTTATGTGCCTTGCATTGGTGTAGGAATGTACAAATGGAGAAAAAAAATGTTTTATAAACCTGCCTCGAGGCTACCTAGTAGTACCAACAGGGTAGTATGATATTCCTTTAGAAGAAATACTCTATAGGAGAAAGAAAATTAAAATTAACCGGCCAAGTGCATGTCGGGTCACGCGCAGTGTAGGGTTCCGTAGTTACGAATGCGGACTTTAAGATCACGCCCATAAAAACGTCTAAAAACGAATTCTTCTATTGAATTTGTATGAAATTTTCCTTTTCCAAGTACATTTTATAAGTTGATCGCTTATAACTTTTTAATTTGTAAACCTTACTTAGCTCTGATAGTTTAACTTTAAATTTTGGTAAATTAACTATTGCTCCGAATTTTTTTACGTGTCCATATATTACCATTTAGGAGATAGATGTGGAGGGGGCGGAGACATTTGACTATAACAAAAATTTGCATTATAAAAATAAATAATTCAGAGACCGATCCCTAAAATTGATTTCATAGGCTCATAATTTTTGATAGACCTATTGACAGCCGGGACCAACGGCTCATACGTGCCTTCTGAAGCATGGAGGAGCTCGAGAATTTTTATGCCACTTGTCACCCATCCAAGAGCAGATCACGCCCGGTGTCGCTTTACTTGCCAAAGCGCTAGTAATGCGCACTCTCGCCGCACCACCGAACTTCTCGATCGAAAAACTAAAAAAAACGGCTTCCCATAAAAATTAGCGCTCAGCCAAATGGATGAGTATGGGAGGACGAATGTTTATATCGATTTTCGATATATTTATTTTACAGCAAATACTTTAGTATCATGGCCTAAATTACTCTAAAAAAATGCTGATGTTATAAAGGAACCCTGTATACTGACGGATATTTAATATCCTCCTTGTATGTGAACACAAACATATTAGACCAAGGAATAATGTATTCTGGATCTGACAGGGTAATTTAGACGGGGCGTTCTCGGTTTAACGTTGGCAAAAAGTAGTTTCAGTTAATAAATGGAGGTATCGGACCTCCAAACTATTTTCGACCGGCGTGTGATCTATCAAACAGATGGGGGTCCATTTTCAGAGTGGTGAGTCACGTAAATAAAAAATACTCTTCGGGACAAATTCACTCTATCAATTCTCGCTGGATCGCTGCACAAAATACTAATTCGTTTACATCGAATTTTCAAATACGTAAACTTGCGCTGCAATGTAGGCAAACACAAAAAAATTTTCTTCTTAAGAAAATAACAGGCTTGTCTAATGGATTTAAATAGTTAGAACGTAGAGAAGAGAAGAAAATCGTGTATATAAATGTAATGATAATAACGGCGAAAACGTGAGATGTCGAAATTAGATCAGCTGTTTCTAATAACATTAGTAATACGAGTAACGTGTCGTCTTTACCACTCGCATATATTCTCTGAACTAAAACCTTTTTGGAATTGTTGAAATCAGCACAAAGCTTCGTAAAAGTATCCAAATATTTCGGAAAAAGGATTCGCCTATTTTAAAAATAGATTTGTGCCGATTGCGATTGGTCAAATCGTGGCATTGCCGACATTTTGACAAATTACGCTATAAGTCTTCGTATCACTGACGACTGGGGAGCTATTTCTGGAAAGGAAACGGGAATTAATTAACAGTGCTATCAGAGAGCTTTGTTTGTGATAGTTTCCTGTAGAACACGAACGGGTTCAATGACCTTTTCTTTACATAAATCGTATTCACCCCACGAACCCCACTGTCCTTTATAAAGCACCTTACACCAATCATCCAAGCTGTTAACATTAGATGAAAATCATAAAGCTGAATTAAATATGCTTTAAAAAAATCTGACACTTTTTTTCTAACGTCTAATAAAATCAGTGTCTTTTCCCTTTAATCTCATAACTTAACGTATCAGCAAGATGTTTAGGAAATGATTCCTTATCATCAATACATATAATAAAACAGTAGGAACCGCGTGTCTGTACATTTGATAAAATTAACAAAAAATGGGTGTGGGCGATAAAAAAAAAAGAGTAACAGAACACAAAAAAAGATCTTTTAGATTTTTTTGTCTGTCTGTCTGTCTGTATGTATGTACTTTCACTAAAAGATTAATCTCATCCCTGAGCAACATATAGGCTTTGTTTTCATCGAAATCTGATGTCAGATAAAAAAGTTATCATCATTTAAAGTTTAAAGATAATTTTGTTTTTCTGTTAGTTCATGCTAATTTCCAGAAATACTGGACGGATTCGAATGTTTTTTTTTGTTATATAGCTGTTAAGCCTAAGCAACATATAAGCTATAATTGATTTTGGAAAATGGAACGCCTGATGCAGAACCTTAATGGTCCAGCTAAACTTTAAGAAATATAAAAATGACGCCTTAGCAAAAGTTGTTTAGCCAGCTGAGCATTTTTTGTTGAGTTATAAAAATCAAAGATCTGGAACACCTGATGCAGAACCATAATGGTTCAGTTTAACTATAAGAAATATAAAATGACGCCTAAGCCAAAGTAGTTCAGCCTGATAAACATTTTTTGTTGAGATAAAAAAATCGAAGATTTTGAACATATGATGCAGGACCATGATGGTCCAGCTAAATTATAAGAAATATAAAAAGGACGCCTTGGCAAAAGTAATTCAGCCTGATGAACATTTATTGTTGACGTATAAAAATCGGAGATCTGGAACACCTGATGCAGAACCATAACGGTCCAGCTAAACTATAAGATATATAAAAATGACGTCTTAGCAAAAGTTGTTCAGCCTGATGAGCATTTATTGTTAAGGTATAAAAATGGAAGGTCTGGCACACCTTATTCAGAAACATAATGGTCCAGCTAAACAGTTAGAAATATACATTAATGACGCATTAGCAAAAGTTTTTCAGCCTGATGAGCATATTTATACGCCGGAGTCATAAAGTACACGCAAACGAAGTCGCGGGCATCAGCTAATATGTATATATTTATAAAACAGTAATTAGTAGATTATTAACCAAGGGGATAAAGCAGTGTCTTCTGTCGCGGGTGACGACTTAAATCGCGAGCGGAAAGAAGGAGTCGAGGTTTACTCCCGAGCGTAGCGAGGGAGTTAAATACTTAAATCACGAGCGAAGCGAGGGATTTAGGTCGAGTCCTGAGTGTAGCGACGGATTTAAGTTCACCCAAGACTAAGACACCGAGGAAAATACTCTACTTTTCGTACCATTTGCGAAAAAAATAAAGACAATAATAACAAGAGCTATTATTATAAATTTATTTTACTAATATTAATTAATTTATACCCAGTTACTTACAAAATACAAAATGCTTTACGTTTGTGAATAAATATAGGTACACAGAAAACTAGGCTGTATGTGTGGGACGCAAATGGCCCTTTGCCTTTTCTTTTTGGAAAACTAAACAGCTGGTGTAAACAAACAATAACGGGAGTTTTTGGCGGGAAGTCAAGGGGTTCAGTTGAAGTTTGCTTTACATTGTTTTGCAAATTGATTCTAGTGGACTTTATAATATCAAATTGGTGTAGTTTTAATCCTTATTCTCACGGACAATATGTGAAATGTTTAAAGTGGACAGTCATAGTGCGGTTGTAGTGATATTTATTTACGGACTGCGGTGGGCGTCTTTGGGCGCCGGCGCCGTCCGCCACTGAATCAGTTGAAACAGTGGACTCCCTTAAAGCAATCAAAGGACCTATACCAACCTTCGATTGTATAGGTTTCGATTATATTGACTGGTTAGGATTCGGAATAAAGAAGAGATAAATGAAAATGGGCTCTAAAGGACTAGTATCCAGAGGCGTAAATTAATTTATAAAAAAAAAAAACTATAACATGACTTGATTTACCTAGTTGTTTATTTTATGAAATTTAAGTGGTTTTGTGGATTTTGCGGATACATGTTGTCGATTCAAAACCATTATTTTTTACGCTTAACAATATAGAAATGATTTCAGTTCAGTATAAATTTCGGTAAGTATTCCCAACTTAAACCGCATTCTCCCCCTAGAGGATGAATGAAATTCAGTACAATTTTCTTTCCCTGTTTTCATTCTTGGTCTAAAGGCTGAATGAAACTCAGTACATTTTTCTTTCCCTGATTTTATCAGATTGATAATGACTATTATTATGTTCGCTTTTTGTGCTATAGAATGTGACTTTTTTGAGCAAGTAGTACGAAAAAGTATTTAATGAAAATATACAAGTATATGATTCAAATGCGATCTCATAGATATTCCACAACAGTTATTGCCTAAGTGGAAAGCTCTAAGAGAAAGAAATTTTCCATTAAGGAGCCCCTATCCATCCAGCATTGCGTAAGAAGGTATTGCCGTAATTATATGCAATAAGACATGGAAAACCTTTCTCGGTGGATTGCGTAGAAGCGATCCGCGTCTGAGGAGTCTATAATAATAAATTATTCAAAGAAAAATCGGTTCGCTGTGGACGGGCGAAGGAAATGTTGTTTACTAAGGATTTGGTTTGTGTACGTGCATGAACATAAACTAGAAGAATTTACTAGATTTAGCATAGGTAATATGTGTGATGTGTGCAGCTAAAAGCCGAAATAGGGAAAATGCCTTCTTTAAGTCCGCTAGGACTAGTAACCTAGCAAATATGCACTTTACTATAGAATAATACTTTACTTATATCTGATCTAAAAAGTAAACGAATGCGCTCAGCTCTTTGAAATTGCAAGCTTTCAGGAGACCTATCTTTCAACGCGAGATTCAGTGAAACACGTGTAGCTTTTCCAGTCCCTGTTCGCGTTTCAAGTCACGAAATACTATTTGTAACAGTCGCGGCATCGCGTCGCCTTAAAATAATATCCTTTCACGCAGAAAACTTTAAACTATTTAAATGTTTTAAAATAATTTTTAAGAGCTTTACAGCGGGTTAAAATTAAAATTTCCCAGCCGCCCAATACAACGATCTGACATAGAAACAAATTAGCTGAGGTTCAAACTCTGAATTTCAATCAGTGGATCCAATATCGCACGGTAAGGTTGGCGAGTTTCCAGCGCCAAGTTTCACCGCATGGATTTTTCACACGCCATTAAATTTGCAGGCTACAACTACCAGAAACATGGGTAGGTTTGAATACTTTAATCAAATCTTTCTAATGTAAAAAAATCTTTCTAAATATATTTTGTTGTTTGTCCAACACTGATGTCTTTTCATGCTGCTTACAAAACATAGGACATAGCTTGGCGACAGCTATACAGTCGCGGGGCCTCCTTATAAGCTGATTCCCATCGAGTTCCCTTGGGGTTTCTACTTAGCAATAAGTATAACCTACGTATATCTACGGACCGCGCATTAAACTGACCTTTTATTATTTTCATAAGCTGTAAACTAGCAGCATGACTGGATTGCGCACATGTATCCACATATTCAAAATATGAAAATTTTCGCTGGTAAATTAAATACACTCCCAATGATAAATTTTGTATAAACTCGCTCCGAGACATTACTCACAAGTCAATAAAAATATGCGAATTATAAGTCAGACATTGACTGGCTTAGTAACCTTTATAGAAGCTAATTAGGTCGAGATATAATTCGTTTCATACTTTTATAGCTGTACAAGCCCAAACTCCTACCCAACGCCACTGCTATACAATGATTCATATTTTTGTGCACTGTATATGTAGGTTGTTGTAACACTTTGTACGTTTGACAAATAAAAACAATTAAGTGTGATTGAATTTTTCACGATGTCCATCCACTTAAGACCTAATAATATTGCATGATTCTATCGAAGATGTTTATTTTATTTTATTAAAGTATGTTTATTGTAACGAAATAATAATTAACGGTTATTTCATAGAAATGGGAAAAAATATTTAATCTGGTATCAACAACAAGATTCAGTTGTTCCGTTATAATAAAAAAATGCTATCTTTATTTCTATGGATCTTTAAAATATTATAATACTAAGTATACTTTAAGTTTTTTTAAATGTCGACTACATTTAAAAAAACTTAAAGTATACTCGCATCTAATACAGATCCTAATTTAAATTTAATTTTGAAATTGACACAAAGCTTTTAATATGAAATGTCACTACAAATGAAATATAAGCACATCTCGTCTACAGATTCAAAGAGAAATAAATATTCACAAGCTCTCAACGTAAGTATTGTCAAAGTTCTAAGACCCCAGGGCAAACTCTTGAATTGATATTTCTATGATACTTCACAAAACTACATAAGTTCATTGGCTCGTACTATACACAATATAAACTAACTATATTAATTTAAACGCTTTCAGAAATAAACTAACAATAACAAAGGCACTTTTGATATAACTAATTGTTTTCGTTTGTCATAATGGTATTAAAAACATAGAGTATATGTTTGTGTACGACTAGTGAGAAAAATTTGATTTGCGCTTTTATACAATATACTATTTTTTAAACACAAATTACACGTAGAAAGAATGGATAAATAGGGGTTGACAAAAAATATTTATATGATAAATATGAAAGGATCAGCAGAAAAAGGTCGGCGAACATTCTGCGACCAAATTGCAGACGTTTTGAAAAAAGGAGAGGTAAAAAGTATCCGTAATCGAAAGGCATTTATGAAGAGATTGATAAATGTATATAAAGCGAAAGAGATTTGTAAGGATCGTAGCAAGTGAAGGTTCAAGTCTCCTGTAAGAAACAGGCGTGATATTATATATGTTATTTACAAAGTAATCAAGTTTAAAATTTCTGATTCAATATAAAATTGCAATAGCAAACACTAAAGTTAAAAAAAATACACAACGAAATTTATTTCAAGTTTAGGAATGCACTTTCACAAAAAAGATATGTAGGGCTGCTATTTCGTTGTCCATGATTACAACTATATAAAAAAAATGGCGTTGAAGTATTACGGCACTCATCTATAGTTCAATATCTTTTGTTCACAAAATTGTGTGGAATTAACATCTAAGTCTTACAAAGTAACACGGTCTGCTAAGTACACTGAAAGTGAATAATACAAATATTTTGTTCAGGCAAAAGCATAGCGACTTAATAGTAGTTGAGAACACAAATGCACCACTTAGCTCCCGCCGAGAAACAGTAAATACCCCTTAGAATATTCACTCCTGGAGTCGGCGAGGGAGAGGAAATTACAGGAAAATGGGGAATGAAATAGCAAACGCACTAGTAAGCCAGTGTGTACCTGAAATAAACAAGGTAGTTATTTTATTACTAGAGTCTGCCCGTGACTTCATTCGCACTTGGCGCTCAGAAACATACCGTCTTAATATAAAACGCAGACTAACTTTGTTACTAAGTTTAAACCATTATCCGAACAAATCAAGTTGACATCTAGTAAATATGCCACTGTCTCATGTGAAAATGTAAACTTGATTTGGTCGGATATTGGTTTAAAAATAGTGACAAAGTTAGTCGCGTTTTAAAATAGGACGGGTAGTAACTAACTTACCTATGTATAATACTTAAAATCACTTTTCATAGAAATTTAATATATAATTAAGTAATAGAAAATAATTAAGTCAGATGCAGGGTGATCTCTTTAGGATGGTAGCCAGAAGTTGACATTGAGAAAACATCACGCTGAACAGAAACTTGGCGCTTTCTCATATCAAACACTAAGATCCCACTAGGTCTATGAGTGGAAAAATATCCTTATAAATTAATGAAAATAAATTTTAAATCGATTAATAAATGATGGAGTTCTGAGGTAAAAATTAGATAAGAAAGTGGATATACCTACAACTATCCATAAACTATTAGGACCGGTTAAAATAGAATGATTTCTCTTCCGTATTTCTAAATTTCTTTCAAAGGTTCTCCGTTCTACATCACTCAAATTGAACATGATTTTCAAAGATTTAACTTTCTATTAAACCCTGTACGTATAAGTTTGAGCCACAAACGTTTCAAGCAAGCGTGTCCATTTTATGCCCAAGTACAGAATATAGTTTGCATTTAGTACAAACACTTAGATACGCATCAATTAATTTAATAGTCTACACTAATTCGTCTACGACACTAACAATGATGTGTATGATTAGATATGGCATGGCTAGGTACACTGTTGTGGAAGTAAATTATTAATTACCCGCTTGAATGCTTGCGACTACCTACGTTCATACTTCGAGTGTATACCTATAGATACTTGTGTATAACGTACCGTTTCTAACCCACCCACTCGGGTAGGTTAACTTATCGTAGTGGCGTAGGTTTACTCTTTATACGTATATGACAATAGTTTTTTTAAATAAAATGAATAGATAATCAAAAAATGTATGCATTTAGCTATTTCAAAAATAAATCTGTATATATAAAAGGCAAAAGTGATAGACTGACGTATTAACGCACAGGTCAAACCACTATGTCTAGAGACTACAAAATTGGAAAATAGGTTTCTTATGAGGTCTTGGGTGCACTAATTTTCAATCAAAACTCACACGCTAAGGGGGTGATACATGGAGAAACAAGATAAGTTATACTTACAACAAAATTAAAAACTTTAAAACTAATTAAAATCTTATATAAAAGTATTTAAATATGTATCATATGATACTAACTTAATGATACGACACATCAACCTTGCTCAAAATATTAACCCAGAACTATTGGAATGACAAAGTCGTAAACAAAAGAGTTAAGTAAAAAAAAAAACTAGGAGTTTTTCATAAAATGAAGGGATTTTGATGAGCAAATTTTATGAATTATTATCTATTATAATTATAAAATTATTACCTCATGAATATTGGATAAAAGGAGATATTAAAATTCTCAGCAGTAAAATATTAAACGCCACTTACCCCGTCAATTTTTGTTGTTTATTCGGGCCATTATCCTTAAATAACGATTATTATTTACAAACTCCATCTACTTCCAAAGGTCGTGTAAGAAACAAAAGTTCATAATTACCGACGTTGTAGCGTTAAAAATGCGATAAAAATAAAGTTGGTAGAGTTTGGATATAGGCATTCGCCCCGAGGCGATTAAGGGACAAAAGAACCGTAAAAGAAAATCCTAACTGTAGGAGTGTCATTAGACGTGATTTATTTACTTCAAGACACCAGCTTCAGTTCATATCCTCCTTCACTCGCCTTTTTCTTTAATCTTTCTCGACGTTTTGAGGTTAATTTGTCGGGAGTCTTGGAGTTTCTCATTATAAAGTGTGTCTTATCTAAGCGTCTTGAAAGAATTATTGTTTTTTTTTACCAAGGGACGTCTACTCTTCAAGAAATTGTTTATGTACCGAAGTCTTTGTTGAATAATAAAAACGTATTTTTATGTGGAAAAAAACCATATTTCAACATCAATACTTGAACAATTTAGTTGCGTTTGGTATAAATACAACGGTTATTCAAAATTAAATTAAAGTCTACCTAGTGCCTGGGGAGTTACTCCAAAAGCGGTACGCAAGACGAACGTTACTGCGTATCCGCGTTTCAGTGTCAAGCAACACTAAGCACTAACGTATGATGATAAAGTCTATTTTGGTTTAACATAGAAATAGGACGTCACTATCGTACGACTAACGTATTATTTTATGGAGGGAACCCCCCTGATTGTTCGAAAAATATGAATCATCACTATATTTACGATCAAACAATTTATCTCAAACGAGGGCGCTATTTCTACATAGTACTTACATATTTTACTTAAGGCCATACCTGAATTTTCCGGGGTCCAGTGGCGCCCCCATTTAAAATAAATCATTTGAAAGGAAACAGAGATATCATTTAAAATTTTAGCTTGACCAAACCCTAGATAACCCTTTTAACTATTTAATAAACTACTGTTTATAATTTAAATTGAGAACGTGAAGCTTTTCTACGCACATTAGCTAAAAGTGGCCGTTTTTCGCAAATGTGCGTAGAAAAGCTTCACGTTTTCACTTTACATTATAAACAGTAGTTTATAAAATAGTTAAAAGGGTTATCTAGGGTTTGGTCAAGACAAAATTTTGACTGATATCACCGTTTTCTTTCAAATGATTTATTTCAAATGATGGCGCCACTGGACCCCGGAAAATTCAGGTATGGCCTTAATAAGCGCGCGAGTTTATAAAAATACTAAAATACACTGGGTAAAAAAAAAACAATAATTGGTACCTATTTTAAGAGTCAAATTGAAACTATAGGGTGTGAATGAACTTTGACGTACATTACATCGACAAGATTATAATAGTATCTTAACGTTAAGGAAATTTTATTTCGCACAATAGACTCATCAAAAATATTTACCTTGAATTTTTTAATACATTCCTTAAAAATACATGTGGATTTTTGATTCGTACTATTATGTACTACGACGATATATATTTTCACAAGGTTTTCTCCAAAGGTGTTAATTTTTCAAGATGGAGTATTTGACAAAAGTATCAGGTGTGAAATTCTTTCTCATCCTTTTTGTGGTCTTGGTCTAGAAACTTGGTGACTGCATAAAAAACGGCAATACATAAATTCGTAGATATTATCAACAAATAAATAGAACTAACAATGCAGTTTAAAACAAATGCACTCTTCTCTTTTGTAAAAATTGTAAAAGATTACAGAATCATTTATTAAACGAGAAAAAATCTCCAAAGCTATGTCATAGTAACCATAATATCATCAAAAAAATTATGGTTACAATGACACTGGTTGTTTTAATGTTAACAATAAGCTAACTGTTTTAAAAACTTTTATAGAGGATTTATAGCATGGGTATAGATAAAAAATTAAAGTTACATCTACTCCAATCGTTATCAAAGGTTTTCACTTGTTGAGCGGTAGTCCTCCATCTTCCGAGCCCGTCTGCTCCTATCTCTAAAATTTGCAAGTCTCAACCAACGCCATACTTATAACAACTTATTCCAGGTATCCATTAAGTTTATGTTCTCGCTATGTAAGCACAGTATTAAGCATTTTCACCAAGATATCACTCTAGTTTGGGGGCACGGTATTGTCATCATCTGTGGTCATCATCATCAATATAACTAAGAATTCATATTCTTGTCGGTGAAGTGTTTTCCATTTCTCTTAATCTTTAGCCACATACTTGACTTCCCTAGGGCACAATTTCTATCTTTTCCTTTACTTCACTTAGGAATGGCCATCTTAGCCTTCCTTTTCATGGTAGTGTATGTAACTAAAGAAAATAATTAACCAAAAATGTTTTTCTAAAATTCAGCTAGGCAGCGAAAAATGGCTGAATATCCACCGGAAATGGAACGCAATCAAACGTTCAACTGAATTTCACGCTTTGAAAGCTGCCGGTAAACCAATGTAAAACTGTTCCTATCGATAAAAAATATTGGAAAAATTGTTGAAGAGGATTTATTACTTGATTTTAATGCGTTTAGTCATTAAAATTAAAATAAGGAAGATATTTCAATATAAAATTTATACAAATTATACTTATAAAACATGTTTAGACCATTTTAAACCTATGTTTAAATATAAGTAACTCTACTGCTCGAATCGAATAACTTAATGACATAAAACGTATAAATGTTATATATTTTCCGAAGACGTCAATTATTAGATGTAGTACAGAGTTTGTAAAATAACTTTTAAAAATGTACTCGATACAAAACCTGTAAATATTCTCCTGTTCCGTTTATAAATGATCGCAAATCAGGGAACAAAAAGTAACATTTACAAGCCGAAGTTTCCTGCGAACATACGTGAGGCGTCGATTTTCCCGGTATTTTTACAAAGGGATTGGTTTTCACTTGTTGAGCGCCATTTCTCACACCTTCCCTGTCCCCTGACGATATAGTCCTATTAGCTCTACTGCTTTGACGTCATACGAGACATGTTCATGTACATGTTCCAACCAATGTCTCGTGTCGGATTATGTTTACATGTAGGTATATTATTTTGTTGCAAACTCATATTTTTTAAATATTTGTATTTTATTTAAAACTGAGTTTTTTCATCCCAAAATTTTAGGGTTTGTAAAACGTTTGGCAGAGTTAATAAAAAGACTCTTTTTACAAATTAAGACTTTGTGGGGTTATTTTAATGATATTACCTAAAATTGAACACGAAATGCCTCGGCTAAATTATAACTAGATCCACAATTCTCACATAAAATACAAGGCAAGTGTTAATTATATTTTATAAAAAGATATTATTGACACCCAGCCTATTAGCTATTGAGGATTTTAAAATGAACAATATTGACTGGTATTAGGTCCAGGGAATGTAGACTACGTTTGTTTCAAGTCCTATGTTTATAAACATGTCACCTCATACAGTTATATCACCCAAGATAAGAACCAAACGACACGCATTTCGCAAACACGCGTAAATTTTGATAAATTTCTGCAATTTCCTTTATTGGGCACTAAATTACGAGGACAATTGGAAATATAGCTCGAACCCCTCGTAATTTGCAACTCCCTGGTTCGGACAAATACGGCGGTCGAACTTTTAACAAAGCTTTATACAAATAAATATATCACGTCTGTATCTCTTATACAAAAAAAAAATTATAAGAAAATACATAATTACTTATTACGAATTTATATTATAAATCAAAAATGATAAAGCAATTACGATGGTTAATATAATGAAATGTGAATCAGATAAACTGACAAGTTGCTATTGCTGGCCCAAGATTTTCAGGTTTGTTCTCTTTTAAGAATTCTATGATAAACTCGGGTTTCGAAAACCAAGTTGTATGAACATTCTATGTTGCATGTCAGCTTCAAAACATTTCCTGGATATATATGCAACCGATTTACTATACGATTTCACAACTTGTGTTTTGTTTTATGTCATAGCTTGCGGCTAGGGTCCGAGCTTGTTTAAATTTAAACGGAGGTTCGTCCTTAGAACAAAACATAAACCTTGTTTTTAACCGAATTACGAAAAAGGAGGAGGTTATGGATAAGTCGCGATTTTTTTTAATGTATGCTTTGCTTACCGATTATTTGACGACGCCTGAACCGATTTGGAAAAGTCGCCTGAACCGATTTAGAAATTTCTTTTTTTGTTTAAAATTGTATACTTGTTAGATGGTCTCATAGAAATTTTATCAAAATCAGTTGTGTAGTTTAAGGGTGAAGTCTGTTTTTAATTTAGAAAAATTATATAATAAGATTTTCCTTGTAACTTAGATAGGATCGACTTTATATCTCTAGCCCTTGTTTCATATTATGAATCGAAGTTTTATTTTATTTTTTTCAAAGCAGCTGTGCAGCCTTTGGTTGTTATACCTGTAATTTTGCATTCAATAGCACGGAGATTTTTCGGGGCAGTGTTGTTTTTCCTGCAATAGCCGGTGACCTAGATTTGTACCCTAGAAAGGGACTTGATTACGCGTCAAACGTAGCTGGTAATTGTTGTTTTTTGGAGGTTTGTTTACCTATATGAGAGTCAATTAATATGTAGAATCCGTGTTGTTTACCCCACTACGTAAGGTTCCTCTGTAGGTTACAAAAATACATCGTGGAAGGGATATACCCTTAATAATTCAATTCTATACTAGATCATTTTAGTATAATAAATCTAAATTAAAAGTTAATCATTTAAAAAGTCTACATTTCCATACAAACGTGTGCAGCCACCCGGAAATTTGGTCTTTCCAACAAACCGAAGTCGTCTTCTACGAATTCTACGGAAGGGCTTGGAGTGGTCCTCTTCTACTCTGCTAGAAACCATACGGCGTTTAAATAAAGGCGTAAATATATAGGTACAGAGAAATTAATATAAAAAGATCAATTTTGGCACTTTAGAATTGGGCAAGTATTATCATAATTATGATAAACCTTGCTTTAAATATTTGCGCACAAAAATGTATTTTATTTTAAAAATAATCAAACATTGTGTCTCTACAAAACCTTTTAAAACATTTTCGATGTATTTAAATGCACTTCCTTCACGGAGACAACACGCTGTCACTACGCTCCCTAAGTGCTGCCGTGAATGTATTTACGTATTTCTAAACATCGGCTGCACTGAATGGAAAACAAAATCTACTGAATTCGAATCATTTTCTATGCCACTAGTGTGTATTGCATGAACAAGGCAACCGTATTTTAAAAAGTCAAAATTCATTTATTTCTCTTTGGATATTTGTTGATTTTTCTAAGATAATTGTACATTTTTCTTTTTCTATCGATTTCTTAAAAGGTAAATGTTGACGTCAGATCGTTTACTTACAACTAAGTTTACTGCCGCTTTCTAAGCGCAAGTACAAAAGAAGCGGTACTAAGAAGTACAAACTGTAGGTACTGCAGCATTTACTCCAAAAACGTCAATGTACAATTATATTTTGTAAAGGTGTTTGTTTTTGTGTGTGTAAGTGGCCAATACTGTACAGGCTGCCTAAAGGCATCTAATATAGCTTGACGACTACCATATTATAATAATGACAGCCGGGAGCAACGGCTTATACGTTCCTTCCGAAGCACGGAGAGGCTGGAGAAATTTTATAAGCCACTGTTGGTCACCCATTCAAGTGCGGACCAGGTTGCTATATTTGCGAAAGCGTTAGTAATGCGCAGTCATGTTGAATATATTTCATCAAAATAACTTCTTAGGGAGCCGGAATGGCGTTTTATATGATAGTCAACAAGTGTGTGGACACACTTACTCCCCTGTCATTTGCAGAGTTTAAGTCGTCTATTGTACAAGGTGGTAGTTCGGGCATGAGAGTGAGTGGGCCATGGTTTGAATAGCTCCGCAGTTACAACGATCGCTATTAGAGAAACCACACCTGGCTCAGTTTAAATGGCACAAACATGAAAAAATTACACATACATACGTATGAAACTTTTTATACAACAACAGAATAAACTCGAAAGATTACACCTAGAAATAAAATTTATATGTCATACTTACTCATAGCTACAGTACGGTACTGTGTGAATACATAAAAAGAGAGATGTTTTCGTTGGGACGCCTGAAAGTAAACGGTAGGACATTAGTGGTCGTCCCTTCGTGTCCCTACCCTACACAATAGTTGTTAATAACGTGGGAGGCTTGTAGCACTTGTAGTTGTGTAGCTTAGTGACGTTATAAATAAGAACCCAAAAAGGAAAACGAAAGCATTTTAGGTTTGAATGGTTTGGTTAAATACATACACTATCAGGTCTTTATCCTAAATGGGGCAGACAGATCTTTTTGGTTCTTGCAGCTCTGAGTAGTCAGAGGTCAGGCGAAGTTTCCAAAGGCCACTTTTAGCGTAATCGTGGGCAAGAAGGTAGAAAAATTAATCAACATAGTGATGGATTGTTATCACCGTCGCTTACGTATTTGCGTTTATTCCCTCAATCTTCTTCTTTTTCCAATGCTATCTTCAACGAAGGTCGGCAATCATTATTATGACCTGCACTTTTTGACGGCTGCTCGAAATAGGGATCGCGTACTCGTGTTGTACCATTGGCGTAGATGTTTCAGTCACGATGTTCTCCTCCGTCCAGGCCTCCTTCTGCTTTGGATCTTGCCTTGTATGAAAAAGGAGTTCATATTTGTCTCTACGCAATTTGTAGCCTAGCTTACCTCAATTTACTTTTAAAATCTGCGCGGAGATATAAGCAGCTGGTACATTCTTAGTTTTAATTTTGACCCATACCAACATGTTTGATTAAATATTATGTTTATCTGTTGATGTGATGTATTTGAAATCGAGCAGAAGCTATAGATTTTTAATTGCTATTGGTTGGTTTAAAGACTTTAATATTATGAAAATAAGTAAATGCGCCAAGATGAGGAAGAGGAATGATTTTAGCCGTTTGACAGTGGCGCAAATAAAAGATATGTTGTTGTGTGTTATTAAAATAATATAAAACCCAACTGCGTTTTTCCTAAGAGCCTGAATTGTATTCATCACACATAGTGTCACTTCTTCGTTTTATAGCACATCAAACGACAAAACTCGTTTTTTAAATTTATTAACAATCCCAGAGTGTGACTCCCCTGACATCATACATTCGGCAAACCATGCTAAAGAGCGTTCTCAAGAAATTCTCACAAAAATGTAAAATGTAAATGTTCGATAAACATTACATTTATTCAAATAAACTTACTAACATGTATGAATATGTTTACGTTCGAAAAACATAACCTATCCGGTAGTAACGTAAATATACACACACATATGGGACTAGACGGGATTATGCCATGATCTGTAAGGCTAAGGGATGTAGCCATGTAGCTAAACATATCCAGCCGTGGCCACTCATCGATCGAGAAGGCAATAAAATATAAGCCTATTTTACACCGCTCATAAATATTTCATAACTCTCGCAAAATGCGAAACGTTGAAACATTCTCGCCCGTGTAAACATAGATTAATAGATTTTTCACGTTATAAATTAATATGGATTGTTTAAAACGGGTCGAAAGATGTTTCATGCCTAATAAAAGATAAAAGGAAAATAAATGAATTAGGAAAAAAAAAAGGTTTTTTTTAAGTTTGGTAACAGCTACAAAAGGTTTATAAATAAGTAGGTAACTAATTTTCAAAAATAATAGACTACACTTAGACCTATAAATCCTTAGACACAAAGACAGAAAAAATAAAAAATGTGTAAGTGTCGTAGAACACCCGGTTGGAACGAAGTTACTTTCATAGTATAGCCGTACCCACGGGCTTCGCTCCCCGTGGGAATTTCGAGATATAAAGTACCCTATGTCCTTTCCAGAGTGTCAAACTATATTCATACTAAATTTCATCCAAATCGGTTCAGTATTTTAAGCGTGAAGAGGTAACAAACAAACAAATATACAAACTCACTTTCGCATTTATAATATTAGTAGGATTATTATACGCTATTTCTGTATCAAATATTTGAGGGTGTTGGGAAGGATTAAATGAAAACGCAGCCAAATATCGCTTGTCCGAATCTCGATCTCTATTTTTACATCAATGAAGTGTCAGTTTACAGTTTGCGCCATCTACCGGCCAATCAGGAATCTAACACAATATAAAGCAAACTAACAGCATAGTTACTTGTGTGTGGAAGTTAGCTGTAGCTAGTAAATGGTGCTGTATCTAATTTGTGTTATCTAATATACACATTTTAGTTGATTAGTTTTTGTAAAGTTAAAATTGTGGTAATCGTTGTTAAATTGTATTAAAATGTTATTAGTAAAATATGTACTTAATAGTAACATATTAATGCGACATACGCAGAAACATTGGTGACAGAAAAAAAAATACAGCAAAATCTTCTCTATTTTTGCGCCTAGCGATTCCATTTAGCATTTTTTTAGAACTTCCAAACTGATCACCTTGTTAAATAGCTGGACCATCGCATAGAGGAGCTAAAGTCATTATTTCAATATGTTTAATTTGTATATAAATCTTCCATTATTCTCATTTCGACGATTCATTTTGTAGATTCTCTTTAGGCTACTTGCTATTCGGATTCAGAAGTGAGAAAGCACATTTCCTTTATCAATTCTACAACTCGTCCTAGTTGTTTGCTTACTCGCCCAAGTTACTTTAAGAAGTACTTAGTGACACTGTATAATATATTTGTAAGCGGAAAGGAAAACCTTTTCCAAGATTGGTAGCGCCATTATCAGACCCAAGTGTGGCGACAGATGCACCATCTGTCACAATGGGTTGGTGGCTACAAAAACAGATGAAGGACAAAGCAAACTTGCTATAATTAAAAAAAGAATTAACTCTATCCAAAAATCCATTTTGAAAAATGACAACAATTTGGCCATTGGCTTACGGAGGCTAGACGGAAAAAATTAAGACCAAAAGTTGTAACGACACTTTTTGCTATAGTTGTAAGCAGTGCGGCGTGCGCGTTTTTCTCTGTCTATCTCTCTCTCCTAATTAATCGAAAGGAACTTTGTTCCATCCAGGTGTCCATTGATGCCTCTCAAGAGTTTTTTTCAAAAAAAAATTCAGTGAACGTATAATGCAGTTAGTTATTTGATATAGCATTGATGGTAGTTTCTTCGTGGATTTGTTCAGCAATTTTTATAAGTGGCTGAATAAGATTAAGACTTATAGATTAAGGCTGTTTGGTGATATTACTATTACAACTATTTATTTTTACCCCTTTTTTTATTCCCGCTCGCGGGTCAAATGGATGAAATTTCTTTAGAAATAAGTAGTAAGTGTATATGGACCAATAAAATAAAATAAATAAATAAATAGTATCACCAAGCAACCATTTAGTGTGCTTAGATAGTAACTATACTGCGTTACTAGGTGACTAGAGTTTTTTAATATCATATATTTATTTTCGTCGATGTCAGTTTTCATAATAATACAAAAATAATTTTTAGCTTTCCACACAAACTCGGATCAGCTTGTATGGAAAGCCAAAAATTATTTTTCATGTTTCAATCCATGTTTCTTATGATTTGTTCAGTATAATGAACTGAATCTACCTTTAAAATAGTTTGAGTTAATCCTTATCCGTACTACTTAATGCGAAATTCACGCTTCAATATAGTTAGTTACGGATATAGTTGTGAGACCCGGGAAAGGACATAGGATAGTTTTTATCCCGAAACTCCTGCCCGCCCGTATGCCCGCAAGTACAGCTAGTGTTGAATAATTTAAATTATAGATTTTTAATTATAAATTTTTATATTCATTTCAAGTAATGAAAGCAGAGCATGCATGATAAGAGTTATGAGTGTTGACGAAGCAAAAGAGGAACAAAAGAGGAGGAGGCAAGGATCGTAGTAAGTGATCTATAGTCTCTGCCTCCCCCCATGGAAACAGGCGTGAAAATATGTATGTATGTATGTATGTATGTATGTATGTATTTTAAGTAAGTATGAGTTAATCGCAGCGACTAAATTTTTAGTCGTCAAATCGCAGGACTGCACCTGTCTGTAAAAAGTAACCTAAGTCCAAGGTAAAAAAAGGTAAGGTCCTCAAACCGAACATTTACAATTCAGTTGGCATTTCGATGTACATTTCTTTTACGCTTGATTTATCGAGTGATCTTTCAGGAAGATGGTCGTGTTACGGAAGTAGAAACATTTGTTGCTGAAAAGCCAGAGTGAAGTATTATTACAAGCTTTTATTTAACTTGCAATGTATCTTGTATGTATGTATGTTTGGTTAAGTCAAATCTTGCAACTCAATTTTCCACCAGTTATCCTCAATCAGTTGAGGATAACTGGTAGAAAATTTAAAAAAAATGCATTTATGAAAGTCGGATGACAATAAAATATTACGAAGTCAATGAGCTGTTCTGATGATGGAGCCGGGAGATATTAGACGGAACTCAGTTATAAAACAACATAACCTCATTGAGTAGGACTTGTCTGATTTGTCTTGACGAGTATTTTGTGGTAGATATTGCTTAGGGTCTGAACACCGAAGACAAAAGGTGGTCGATGGAACTAAGTAATAAAACGACGCAACGCCATCTAGTTTAGGTTAATTTCATGGGTTATGTGGTAGTCTCAGGTATGTTGTATAATCATGTAGTTAGTGCACCTGCTTGTGATAAAAATGCACTAACTACGGACATATAATTCTTTAAAGCAGTTTCCAAAATAACCGGCGTATTTTAATTAAGAGCTTAGTGTAAAAGTTCTGCTTGAAATACCTTTTTTGTATAAATAAATGCAGACGTTTCTCTTAAAAGTGATTTGTCAGAGTAAAACAGTCTCGAATATTCCACAAGAGCTTTTAATACTGAGAATCAGACATCGCAATATGAGCTTTGCAGAGAACTTTGTGAAAATGTACAGGCTTGGTATATTAACGAAGTGGGGGAAACATAGCAGCATCCTAGAAATTTGTCTTGGGCTAATTTGCTATTTATTCTCAATATTTATAAAGTGAATAAAAACATGTAAGAGTATTAATATATGAATAAAAAGATGAAGTGTAACTCTACTCTTTGCGTGGCTCCACACAAACTTGGCCGTTTTTATTTAAAATATGTTCACTTACACCTCGCGCATTCTAAAATTAAAAAAGTAACTATTACCATACTAAGTTAGAGTAATTTATAATAAAATGTATATGGCCTGAGCCAAACATGTAATTTTGCATGCTTTTACAAAGTTTATAGAAACACGTAAATGCCTATTTCCAGCTCCTTACCAACCAATAAGCGGGTTTAACTTTTTGACTATGTAGGGTTGAACTCTAATGGAGGGTACTAAAAAAAAAAATGATCAGTATTAGAAGTCCAAATAATATAGCACTGAATTTTGTAGACTAATAGAGACATATTATAGTTAAAATCTTATCAGAAATGAGAAATTTGTAGAAGAACGAATGTCACTGACATAGCTCAGTGGATTAGCTCATTGAATTGGCAGTAGGTGGGGCACATGGTTCGAAACATGGCCGATAAGGCAGAAAGGTTCTTGAATGGCGGCCACGTACCTATTTATAGTTTATATATACTAGGTGGTCAGGCGATCTCAGCAGGGTTGCAAGAAGATGCTGGATACAGGCCACTTCCTATAGGTTGTTTTCGAAAACAGCAGTGAACTTCCTGTGGCTGATATGATGATGATAAAATGGTCAATAGGTACGATACCTTAAAAGCGAGCTCCAAATGTTCAATTTTGTTTGCTTTTGCAAAGTTTGTTAAATCCTATTTTGATCTCCTTAAATCTGTGGCTTAATAAGGATTTTGGAAGAAACGTCGAAAAGAAATCCCAAAAGATAGATTGAAAGGAGATAATTTATTTGAGGGTCTTCAATTTTAATCATTGTCAAAATTTATTTTTACGGACAGATTTATTATCGATAAAAATGTGAAAAACGGAAACATTATTGCCATATTTTATAAAGTTCTGAAAAGATGAACTGAGGTAACTAGAAAAGTGTAAATGTTTTTAACTTATGGACAATGACTTATGTATATAGTTTTTTTATCAAGCTTTATGTATAATTAAGAAAAAAACTTGCCTTATTTAAATTAAAGTAGGAAGTAAATCGCCTCTTAATCCCTCTAAATAGCGAGGGAACAATTTCATTTCCTGGATGTTAATAGCTTTCTTATTTGTTTTTTGGCCTGGTCGTTTTTTCATTAGAGCCGCAGATTTTTCTTGTCTGGCTTTAAGTAGCTGTTAGATGTGGCCGTAAACTCTCTGCGTGGCTAGGGTTGCCATCACCAAAAATACAAAACTATACTTTTTGGCAGGTCACATGACAATAAAGCTGAAAATGCCATTTTTACAGCAACATAGATTTAAAACTGTAATGAGAGCGGAAAAGATGCAAGTTTAGCAAGAACGACTAAGTATGAATAAAAGAATTTAATAATAGCAGGCAAAGTTAAAACCTAACAAAAAGATCTATATCTAAGTACAAGAACTACCTATCTACATATTAATGCGTATTTAGATGAGTGTATCTACGTAGAAAATATACATTTACATTTCTTCAACTTCGGTACAAGTGTGATTTCTTTTTACTGCGGCTTTTTAAAGAAATTGTCGGCTACTACCATTAAAAAGATTCATCAAACCACAATAAGACAGCAAAGTGGAATGAACCATGAAAATATACAAGTTAGTTACCTACTTATGTGAATTTTACAATCGGTTTATAACAGTAAAATTCTTACTCCGTCCGACTTAAACCGACAGTCACTTCACTTAGGTACTTGTCAGTTTTAAAAATCTCTTTTATAGTTACATTATACTAGGATGACCACACCATAAAATACCTAGGCGCTATTACTTTATTGGATAGGGTCCGTTACTTCTAACATGCAAACGAACTCAATTTTTTTTTCTCAACGGTCTTTGCGATGAACTCTCGATTTACAGTAAGAGCTCAGCTCAAACTTGCCGTCTTAATCCAGGTAAGGTTTATTAAGTTTTCATTTGACTTTGATCCTAACTAATTAAATAATACTGGCCGTTCTGCTAATTTAAATTAAGAAAATATTTACTCGAACGTATTTCAAATGCTGCGTAGGGGGCGTGTACCCAGCAGCCTTTTCATTCGACATCGGTCTGCCCTCTGCCGCGCACGCCTGTGTCCGCCCGGCCCGCGAGCTTTCCGCGCGCAACAACTGTGAAAGACAAACATTATTAGTATGTGTTAAGTGCACCATTCGTTGACATTATGAAGGGTAGACATCAATTCCGCCGCAGGTTCAGTCTGCAACCGTCGTTTATGAAAGAGGATCACGAGGAAGAAAGGAGGCCCCACAGGTGATTGCATCAATATTTATGTTTTTATTTAAAATGCTAAATACTTTGCCAAATAAGTTGGGAGACCTTTAATTAAATAATATGCGGAGAGCTGTCTGGTCCTTGTCACTGTTTATTTTAATGTTTGGGTGTATTTTCATTTCTTGCAAATCAAAATGCAGATAAAGGCTGAACATCATAATAAAATAATGAAGTGCATATTTTAAAATATATTATATTTTGCTTTTGGAATATTTAATGTAACCTGCAGGTATACATAAAAAAAGATGGTAATTTCCGGTATTGTTTTTTTACTAATTCTTTGAGATTACTCAATGTGGTCAAAGTTGGGAAGTAAAGTATTATAAAATAACTTCGCCTGTTGTTTTTGTAAAATATCTACGAATACCCATGTCGGTGTCATTTTCATAATTTTAGGACGTAATAAAAATATTAATTAGACCATCTGGTTTTTGGACCACCATTAAAGATTAATCTTTAATGGAGGTCCAAAAATCAGATCAGAATCAGAAAGTATAGTCCCTGTCTGCCCCTGTGGGACACGGGCATGATATTATGTATGAATGATTATTTGATGTAAATGCGTAAATCTAAAACTGGGTGTAATATAAAAAATTACGACTTACTGAGAAAAAATAAATAAATACGACCTTCTTAAATATAACATGGAAGGGAGACATACCCGTAATAAAGCAAACCACAGAGTTTACTAGATTACTTTATTATATAGATAATAAAATAACAGTCAACAAACAAAAAAGAAAATCGAAATTCCCATACAAATTGCCCGAGCAGCTGGACACATTTGTATGGAAATGCCGTGTTTTTTTTAGTTTTTGATTGTTATTTTAATTTCATTATAGTGTTGTGGTCTAGTATAGCCCGTGGTTCGATTTATTATAGGTATGTCCCTTCCACGTTGTAAATGTACTTAAAAAACCTAGTACGCAAGATACTTGTTTTTATAAAGTTAATTAAGTTGGGCGAAAATGCGAATCATATTAACAGGCGATGCGGCTAGCAACCCATCACTGTATTGATTGCTTTTCCATCTTCTCGCCCACCATGACGCTAAAAGTGGCTTTTGGATCTTGCGGCCCTGGGTTCTGCATAGAGCCGCAAGACCCAAAATGCTCTGTCTGCCCCGTTAGGGATAAAGACGTGATAGTATGTATGTATGTATGTAATTAAGTATAATTTTATAATGAACTAAGGTAGGGCTTTACTAAAAACATCACACACCAAAAAAAAACTAACGTGATCTCATAATGCGGCAACTACTCCTACATAAATTATGTTGGGTAATAACTTAACTGTTCACTATTAATAATGACGTAGGTAATCCGCATTATTGTCCCTAAACGTGTAGGTTATTACGCTTTTTGTCACGAAGATACGCAATAAGTTTATTAGGAAACGCGTATCTGGTGTCTGTGATCGTATGACATGACTCATGTTTCACTTATCTGTCTAAAAACATATTGATGTAGGGCTTTTTATTTTATCTTTAGCTAGTTAGAAAATAACCTGAATAGATTATCACGAATGTGTGCTATCACGTGGAAGAAATATACCCGTAATAAATCAAACCACGAGCTATACTCGATCCCTAAAGCATCTTCTTCTTCTTCTCGAGTGTGTTAGTGAGTAACACTAGTGTCAGAGTTTTTAAACCGCCTTAAAGCCTCTGACATGGTTTTAGGTTACGACCAATGTCAAAGACTGTGACCGGGACCGACGGCTTAACGTGCCCTCCGAAGCACGGATCATTTTACTTATCGGACAATCAGGTGATCAGCCTACAATGTCCTAACCAAACTAGGACAATAACACAAAGTCGTTGCCCCCGCCGGGAATCGAACCCGCGACCACCGGGTATGAGCCGAACGCTCTAACCACTACGCCACGGAGGCAGTTATAAAAATAATAATAAAATGAAAATAACAGTCAAAAATGCAAAAAAATCGACATTCTCATACAAATTGCTCGGGTAGCTGTATGGAAAATGTTGTTTTGTTCCTTTACCTTTATTTTTATTTTATTATGCTGTAGTGATTACAGCCCGTGATTCGATTAATTACAGGCATGTCCCTCCCAGGTTTTATATGGATTATTACTTCCTTTTAGCGCGTTTCTGGTTGAATCAGCAGTGCTGCTTAAAATCTTGAGTGCGCTTTCCAGCTTTATATATTCCAGCAAGCATAATATGCATGTCAATTAGATACAATCACCCAAGAATGCCGAAGACTGTCCGGAATCGGAATAGTTTAAACGATTTGGCCATAGTTTTACAACCGGCCACCTGCCTGACGTCATCGCTTTTGTTTAGTGTATATTTTTGCTGCTGACTGTACAACGTGTCCACTGTCCACACGCCGGAACTGTAACTTGACGGACGTTGCAGATGTCGTACACGACACACGAGGAGGCTCTCATTGTGCGTGAGGGTTATTAATGGACACAATTCGCTAGTGTTCCACAAGTTAGGTCAGAAAGTACTTCTTTCTAAAGGTCAAAACAACAAGTTCTTCGAGATTTTTGGGGGTGTTTAGTACCTACTTTTTGATTTGTACTCGTTCAACTACTACTTGGTTCCCAGCGAAGAAAACCACCGTGAGGAAACTTTTGTCACTCGATTACAGTGATTGAGCTACTGACTGCCTCCGTGGTCCACTGGTCAAGGAGTTTGCCTTGTGATCCGGAGTTGATGGGTTCGAATCCCACTGGGAAGCATACTTTGTAAAAAGTTGTTTCCAGTCTGGTTAGGATACTGCAGGTTTGAATCACCTGATTATCCGAAACGAAAGATGATTCCATGTTTTGGAAGTCACGTTTAAACTGTGGGTCCCGAACGCCATCTAGAGTTTGATCATCAAACTACCCAAATATTAGTTCAGGTTTACCCTTTGGTTTGCAGAGGTCAGACAGCAATCGCTCTGTGTAAAAATCAGTAACCTCGTCAAATCTCCTTGGTTAGGTAGCGGACCCCGGGCTGTGAAGCATTACTGCTGAGGAGGCAACCGGGAAAATACGCTTTAATGATGATGATGATAGTGATTGAGCTACAACTGATGAATAACAGAAAAAAATATTACAAAGCAAACTTAAAAAAGAAAATAAAATTAAGGTTAATTAGGTCTTTAAAATACTCTCTAATAATAACAACGCACCATTATTGGTATTTTTTATTCAGGGTTACATGTTTGTGTTTAATTAAAAATATACTTTGTAAAACGATCATTTTGTTTGCTTACTCGATGTACATAGTGCCGAAAACTCGGGTTGGCCGATAATTGCAAACTTTGCTTTGCTTTACATAACGAATATTCTTTGTTGAAAGACGAAAATTTTGAAACAAGATATTTAAACAATTTGAAAATATTTCATCATGTTCAAAATGAGATTAAGAAGGTAATGTCAAAGGTCAGGCATTACGTTGACCTTCTTAAGTAGGTATCAACATGTTATAAAAGCGATATAATGTTGTTCTTAAATCTTGATCAATTACAATGTTGGGAAATAGAAACATATTATTCTTGCACAGGTACATATTTTGAATTTCACCTATTTCTGCTTTATATAACTCTTAAAAAGACCTGATGTTGAAGATTGGTAAAATAAGGCCATTTCGTTAAATGTAATATTTTTTGCTATTTACCTGCAGAAAAAAGATAATTCTTGGCCGAAAGTAAGTCTCCTATCTTACAGCAATACTGTTTAACTAGTTATATATTTATTTTAAAAAATTGTAGACATTTTTATTGAAATGATAAAAAGACATCTTATAACAAAACAGATCAAATGCTCGTAAATTGCAGCCTTGTTAAATTCCAACGCAGCAAACCGTTGAACCGTCAATAATTCCTTTCCTTCCACGATCTTCCGAGTCAGCAATTTGGTCTGTCTGTAAAACGATCAACATAGCCATTTTTCTTTTCTCCCTTTTCTGAACGAACATACTAAAAAAATTTTTTTATACTAAAAATAATTAGATAAATTAAAAGTCTAGCCTCAACTTACGTTAATTAGTAATATAACATTTACCTAGTTTTATAAGTGATAAGCTGCGCCCCGCGGTTTTACCCGCGGCAAAAGAAACGTATGTGTTAATCTAGGGCGTCAGCTTCCTGCGTACCAAATTTTATCAAAATTGGTCCAAACGTTTGCGCGTAAAATAGTATTTTATGCAACAGTTGTATAATAACTGTCAAAAAATGCGAGTGGCGCAGGTTACGATGCGAGCCTTGGCGAGCATCGTAATTAGACGCCATCGAGCATTTTTTGACGTACTTATACAACGTTGCATTCAATACTTTTTCTACGACTATATTTACTAAATAAAATACAAAAACAAACAAAGAAAATATGAAAATGTTTGACGTATGTTTGGTAAATCAGATTTAGAATATACAAGTACTGATCTATATGGTATCTATGGTAAACTTTTTTTTTAAATTGACGTCTTTTTAGTGACTATGTGAAAAATTTTTTTTCTTATGTTGGCAGTATGGTAAATGTATAGAAAAAAAAGTTCTACGTCTATGGCTAGGCGTATCGTTTTAGTGAAATAACGACACATGTGCTATAATGAGGCATAGAGTATAGACTTTTTTCTGCAATCATATTAACAATGTTCTTATAATAGTGTTCAGAACCATTTAAAAGACAGATAACAGTACAGGATTAGAAAAAGGAACAAACATAATATTAGTGTGATATGATGTGATAGCATAAGAACGTATCCATCAGCACTTTCTGTGTCTATTAACGTAAAGGCGCTTTGTTCGTGTGTTTTTGAATTATTTCTCTTTTTTGAAATTTTGTCTTAGATTGTTATATCCATGTCATCATTTATATTTAAAATAGCTAAGCTCTAACCTATCCGGGTAGGCCAAGAAACGCTGGCGAGATGATCTCAACGCATTTCAAAAAGGATGGACGAGCCTAAAACAGGAAAGAGATAACTGGATGGAGATGGAAGAGACCTTTGCCTAACAATGGGATAAAACAGGTTAATGAAAAAAAAAACTCAAATTTTGTCGGTAGAGTATGAATTTTCGCTTGCTTTTCCCTAAGCTGCATTACTTCGCTGTAAGATTCGACTCCTTCTTCTTTGTCTATCTAACAAAACACAAATCAAAAACATATCTCCCTTGTTAAAAAAATCCAACGCATCAAACCACTGAGCCGTCAATAAACTCTCTTCCTCGAGGTTCCGATTCAGCAATCTGTTCTGTCTGTAACGATCAATATGACTCTGGCACATTTTCTTCATGTTTGACATCTTTATAAAAGGGTCGAAAAGATTGAAAGATTTTTCGTTTTTGCTGTACCTTAATCGGGTTAAATGAGTAGTAGAGTCAGTATCAATACCTACTTAGTACTTAGAGGAAGGGGTTACTGACAACTCAGCGATTTGCGTTGTATTTTTAACAAAGAAAATGTGTGCGCTATTTGTGTTTGATTTTTTGTGTTGGATGAACATCACAATCTTAATTGTAAATAATTTTAATTGTGGATGAATAAAGTTTTAACACATTAATAACAATCTAAGATAACATTTCAAAAGAGAGAATTGCCTAATCGACGCCTCAGGGGATCCAAGGGCCGGTGCGCATTTTGGCCAAAGGCTGAGCTTGGCCTTTCAACGCGGAAATACCGCCAGCATCTTGGGTACCCTACCCTGCGAGCGCAGCGATTTTGGCTCAATTGTTTAATAATCTATCTTTTCGTTTATAATATAATAAATGTCATGTACATATGTATGTAAAAAAGAGAAAATTAATTAAGACACACGAACAAAGCGCGTTTTCCTAAATAGACATAGAAAGAAAAGTGCCCAATGACACGTTCTTATGCTTTAACTAGTCTTATTCTATAATATATTTATTTTAAATATTAACTTGCAACACTTGCGCCCCTTGAAATGATTTTTTGATAATAATGCATTTAGTTTCACCTATTGTAATCATACATACATAACACGTCTCTATCCCTAATAGGGCAGACAGAGCATTTTGGATCTTATAGCTCTAAGAGACAGAGTCCAGATCCACAAATCTTAAAGGCTACTTTTGGCGAGTTGGGGGGATATATGAACTATCATCCCATACATTTTAGCAAGCAATTAATATCTACATAGTAACAATATTTTAACCTTCATTTAAGTTCCTGCCTAAGCAACCTTGTAATAAAGTTATCTGTGTCACCATGTCAATTACCAGTGATCTTAGCGTTTAGGTAAAATCAATAAAACTAGTCTAAAGAAAAAAAAATGTAATCATGCGAAGAATATTTTCTGTACGGAGTTCCTCCCAATTAGCTAGCATACCTTCAGCTCGTGCTTAACTCAGCTTAACTTAACTCTGTGTGGTTAACACATACAGTGGATGAGAAGGTGAAAAAAGGATTTTGAAGAATGACTATCTTCAGTAAACTCTAATATATTTAAGAACTGAATTTGCTGTTATTTGCTTGTAATAGAAAGTGTCCCGAGATTTTGGTATTGTAGTACCGTTTTTCAACATTCATTTGTCCACCGAATCATCTGTTTTGGTGAAGGTACAATAACAATGGCAATAGGTATAGAATTATTAGCGAAAAACACAGACTTTTGTCATAAACCAATATAAAAAAGAACCCTAATAATGTGCTTATCTATATTCATGATTATATGAGATACGCGTTGCCACCGCTTTGAGGCGGCTCGTTATCTTCGGAACGGGAAGGCAATTTTCTGCAATTTAACATCGGGACGATTCCACCTTTTCAACAATTTCGACCCCCTACTTATCTAAAGGTTCTACTTATTCAAAGACATTTTTTCGACGGATAATTTAGGCTATATTGTAATTCTTGTTCAGAATTTTATACAGGCACCTTCTCGTTAGATTCTATTCATAATGTGGTTGATAAAGAGCTATAGATATAAATATACTTAGATATCTACTTATTAGTTATTCGCATTATATTTTGACATTAAGATGAAATTACCTCCGACAGTGTTATAAGATAGCTTCTTATATAAATTCATTTTATTGCATTAAATAGATACAAGAATTTGTATTGTGTACGCATCAATGAATATTTCCACACATTTGGCTTTGATATTACCCTTTACGAGTGACATACAATGTACCTATGTGTAGGTAAGTCTCGCGAGACCAAAGTTTTTGCATATAAATATACACATTATGCGTCCATTGCATAATTTGATAGTTGGTATCAAACTTTACTGGTTAGCATGGTTCTATTCATCCCAATTTTTTACATTATTTCAGTATTTTCGTGTTGAATATCGCAGTTTTAAAGTCGATCCACAGAGGGGATATACAAAAGTTTCACTACCCTATAAAAACTTGTACACCGGCTGCATCGTTTGTGGAAATTTTCTCTAGCTTTTCTTTGAATTTCAGAGAATGGGAAAATTTGCTTATAAGAAATATCTCAGCAATAACCGAGTGCATCTCGGATCTAATAAAGTCAATAATTAATTAATTTTGTAGTTCTCATTATTTTTCATTATATTATATTTATAGGCTTATGAAAGTATGAACCCTAACTAAAGAAAACATATTTGTTTAGGTTAGAGTTTCCAAGCTGCTTTTCTACATAAGAGCTCTTAGAGACCAGCAATAGTATACCCGTGACAGAGGTCGCCGACGATCGCTGACCGTCGCCGACCGTCGCCGACAGGTGTTACGGGCATACTATACTGTTGCTGGTCTGTAAGAGCGCTAAGTTGTATGCATTACATTATAATAGGCAAGTAAGTACTTATTTGATTTGCCTATTTGTTTTTTGTTGATCACCTTGTTGAAAATGGATAGTTTAAAATAAAATAAAAATATCTTTTTCAGAAACACCACAAAGAAAAGGTGTAAATTACAAGAGTACAACTTTCGGCAAAGTTTCTTACCAAAAGGCATTAAAACACGCCTACACCGTCTAAGCAAAATAACCGTTTATTTTTGCATTATTAACTAGCAGTTGCGACCGCCTCGAATTTTCTTATCTAATATTTCACGAACAAAATGAAAAGGTGTGTATTACAGAACAATATAACTTTCTGCAAAGTTTCTTACTAAGAGGCATTAAAACGCGCCTATCGAAGCTAAATGACTTTTTGTATTGTTAACAAGCAGTCGCGATCGCCTCCAATTTCCTTGTGTTCCTACTAAAAATGGATAAAAACTAATAATATTTCAAGAACAACATAAAAATGTGTGTATTACTGGAACAATATAACTTTCTGCAAAGTTTCATACTAAGAAGCATTTAAATGTGCCTACCGTCACTTGAGGTTCGATACCCGGTCAGGGCAAGTCGGAAAATGGCCTTTTTTAAATTGTCCTGGGTCTTGAATGTTTATCTATAAATGTATTTGTTATAAAACATAATATCATTGAGTTAGTATTTTATAACACAAGTCTCGAACTTACTTTGTCCATAATATATATTTACTAGCTGTGCCCGTGGGCTTCGCTCCCCGTGGGAATTCCGGGATAAAAAGTATGCTAAGTCCTTCCCTGGGTATCAAACTATATCCATATCAAATTGCATCTAAATAGGTTTAGTGGTTGAAGCGTGAAGGGCTAACAAACAAATATACCAACTCACTTTCGCATTTATAATAGTAGAATTTGTTTACAAGCGAAATATATGTCTCGAATTTCCTTTCATTGTTAGTAAAACGCATAAAAATTTAATAACCAGTGGATCACGAAATAAAAGGTATGTATTACTGCAGCTGTATATAACTTTCTGCAAAGTTTCTTAGCAAGAGGCATTAAAATGCGCCTACCGTCTACTAGCGAAATAACCATTTATTTTTGCATTATTAACAACCGCGTCCGAGTCGGATCTCCTCGCGACGCTACCTGTTCTTGCTCCAACTCCACTAAATCAATTATGGATAGAGTTTCCAGTAGAAAATTAAACAAGTTTAGTTAAACGCGATTACTTGATTGCACAAGTGCTATGCTCCATTCGAGCTAATTCCGTAATGCAGTTAAGTTCTCATAATTAGTATTTTATTGATATAAAGTATTATCTGGGTTTAGCTTCCTCTTTCCGCTCCGGGTTTTGTTTGCGTGGGATTTTATCTGACGACCCTTTGATGTCTTTGCAATCTGCTATCGAAAAATAGGTATATGTTATAGTATATACTTACATTAATATGTTATAGTATATACTAGTCACACAATACAAATTAAATAAATACATAAGGACAAATTACACTGATTGAGCTAGCCCCAAAGTAAGTTCGAGACTTGTGTTATAGGATACTAAATCAACGATACTATATTTTATAACAAATACATGTATAGATAAATATCTAAGACCCAGGACAATTTGAAAAAGGCCATTTTCCAACTTGTCCTGACCTTCCTAATTCATCGTTACATCACTGTGTATGCAAACTACGAATTATCTGACGTTTTATATTATAGGTATTAAAAGTTTTCCATCAGATTTATTTTTGAAGTGAAAACTTCTTTAGCGGCGTTGTGCACTTTTTTTGGAATGGGTAAAAAATGTTAAACTCGCGTCAGGACACGTGACCTGATCGAAAATTCGTAAGACGGATGGAGAGTAGACTGCTGGCGCGGCGTAGGAGAGGGAGTATCCCCCTCTCTTTCTACGGCGCGGCGAAAATATATGCCTGCGCCTGCTGTTTCGTTTAGGCGGCGCAGGGCGCTTGCGCGAATGTTCGTGTGTGTTTATGTTACAGCGTGCCACGCGCATCCATGGATGGTGACAGCTGATGGCTCAACCGTCTGTGTAGTGGCCATACTGCTGTGTATCCGTATTCTACCACATAAATGAGAGTACTTTTATACTGATAATTAAAGCAATGCAAAATTATTCCCTAACCATTCCAAAATATCAAAAATGCACAACGTTAATATTCAAGTTTTCACTTCTGCCGGCACTCCCAGAGTGCAACCCGTCTTTTTTTTTTATTTCAGACATAGATAATTTATGTAAGTATGCAAAAAGTTATGATCTAGATACTTGATACAAAAAATTAAAATATATTTCGGGTAAATCAAAGTGCTACGAAGAGGCTTAGTCGTTAAGCCAGGTCTGTGTAAGCAAGCGGGGATGCCTACAGCCTACACGTGATTTTATTACGCAAAAAGGAACTTTCTCTCAAAATTAGGCAATGCCAATGTTTACTTTCTTTTCATCTCCAGATATTCCGAACACGTTTCGCCAGTAACTGCCTACGTTTTAGCCGGAGTTTTCACTTGAAAATCATTTCTGTGCGTAATTTTCAAAAGTTAAACTGCTTTTCTTGCTTAAAGAGATACTTTCTTTCACAGTTTAGATTCTTCCAAGGCTTTTAAATGATATTACTTATAACTTATAACATTAAAGCATTAGCATTAACGTTTTTCTGTTCAATCTACGATTGTATAATTTGTCATTAATACAACTTGATTGACCTCCATCGGCTTGATCAGTGTTATGATCTGTGCACGAGGTAAAATAGCTGGAAAATTTATAAAAATATAAATAACGTAATTTCTAATCAAATATGAATATTTCAAGGGGTTATTTGATCCAGCTTCTGACACTACTCATTTGATGAATTTTGCCAATGAAATATATTTAAATTGATGAGATCTATTATATTATTACATGTGTGTTTACACCTAATTTTATGTGTACTGATGTGCTGAATAATTCTAAGTTTTTATTATATTGACCTGTAACAAAATGTTATCAATATGTAATAAACAATAAACAATAGACACTTCTCTCAATAAATGTAAATCAAAATATGTTTTTTTTTTCACTGTCCATAGTAACAATATCAGGTGACTGCTTTGATTTTTCTGAGAACCAAATCTTTTTTCTATATACATTTATTGGAAAAAGTTGTTCTCAATTGTAGACTGAATCACCCATTATTTGTAATTAATATAAAAGCACCTTGTATATGTATTTCCTTCCATATTATCTTGCAAGGAAACTTGAAACATTTAATAAACAAACCCAACTTATGATTAAACAACAACATATTTACAGTACCTAATTAGGATACTTCACAAAATAAAGTTTCCCATTCTCGGAGTAAACTCGATAAGTTGAGTTACAGCTCTCCTGCAGCTGAGAATGATGCATGAGCCACTCTGTTTTGCGTCTCTCGGAAAATGGAGCATTTTCATATAAATAGCGCTATTATTCTAGACGCCTTAAACAAAGATAAGGAAACACCTATTAAAAAGAATGACGCTATTTTTCGTACACAAAATGACATAAAAGTAAATTATCGCGAACGAAAGAAAAAGCATTCTTTCCTTTCTGATTTTGTCTCTCGCAATAAATTTAGAACTTTTAGGTATTGTAAAGCTTATTTACTTGGCCCAGCGACCCGAAGTGAGTATTGGCTTCCGACACCAGAAGACGCCATTGTTCCCTGGCCTGAGCCATCTGCATATCTCAATGGAGGGCTTCAACGTCTTTGCAGGCTTCGTCTCTCCAGCATTACCCAACCTTTTCCCGGTTGGTCCCCCGTGTCCGCTTTTTTAACGGAAAAGTGTAAACGAATATAAGTCATTTTTTTGCACTTATAGGTACTTAAGTTCTAAACGATCCACTTGTATTCTTTACATAGATATAAATTACTGTAAGAGACGAATTTATACGATTTTTTAAATTTAAAGATAAACTACTGCAAGAAGATAAATAGATATCTTAGTGGATATAGTAAATCAGTCTACGTTGAAAGTAAATGCAGACAACATTGTCACCTAACTTACCAAAAATATTCACATATTCAATGACAATGTGACATTCATGTCCAGTTTCGCTTGTTGTTTTATCGCATTAAACTTCATGACATATACATTTGAAAGTTTTGTTTATTTGTTTCTGTATCATTGTGGGATAGTTACATTCAGGGTAACGTTGGTCGACGAGAATTTTCCGTTCATTGTTAGCAGACACACACACACGCATTCAACCACACATTGATATTCAAATGGAGACTTGTACCGACAAGGGTACCATGAAATAGAAGCGTGGGTACAATAGAACCTGCCCTTTGAATATAAACCTGTAAATTTAATAAAATTCATAATGTTTTGTTTTGTTGCAAAGGTTTTGGCTGTTTACTGCTTACTTCCATCGCTTCTGTTTACAGCTTGGTTCCATCGTTTCTTGTTGTACGCACGTGAGTGTTAATTTATTGTTTATCATCGCATCATAGGCATTGTTTTAACTTATTTATTGTTTCTTTTCTTCTATATATTGTATGATATTCGTTTATTTATTTCAAAAAGAAGTTTGCAAGAATCATATTAAGTGAAAATCTATAATCTTTGTCTACCAACATGGGAAGTGTGAAAATATCTATGTATGTCTATATTCATTCATTTCCATTATCACGCCATAGACACATATTTTTCATCGGCTAGTGTTTCAATTCGTATCAACACAACAGAAATGCACTACTTACCTCAATTGTACCATATTCTTTGATTTCGCACGGTAAACGATGAAATTCTAGTCATTCTATTTATATTTTCATAATTTGTCAAAATGCAAGCAATGTATCAACAAAAAGCATAAACAACTACCGCTTGCCTTAACTCGCCATAAGATAAAACGATTAATTTATTATTTATTCCGAGTAAATTATTTAGTTTGAGTAGTTGCAGCATCTTGTTGAATGCCTAAAAACCCTATAAAAATAAGATAAAACGAGATACATAAAACCTGTTATTTTCAAAATGCATTGTTTCGAGCTCTATGTTCTGGAAACACTTAAGTTTTGGTCGTAAAATGAGAATAGTGTTTTGCGAAGTTTTAGTAGTTAAGCCACTTGTCTAATAAAACTGCGATGGATCACTGCAGTATTACTGCTACCTCTATGCCCGCTCTAGCTTAGATGAGTCTGTGGGAGCCCTATAGATAAATAAAAAAATATATAGGGACAATCACAGATTGAGCTAGCCCCAAAGTAAGTTTGAGACTTGTGTTATGTGATACTAACACAACGATACTATATTTTATAAGAAATACACATATAAATCAACATCTAAGATGTATGCCACAAGTTTAAAATATTTTTTTTTCAGTGAGTATATTCTTATTTTACGTAAACAGTAGAAAGTTGAGTAAAAAAATCTGGAAAGCGGACCACGGGCTCTAAAGCATTCTCAGTCAAAGATGTTTTAATCCTTTTTATTATTATTAGCTAGATAAAGTGATTCAAAGGGTATAAGATACTTACCTACTTACTGCACTACCTTTTTACTGCATCAACAAATTAAGTAAAATCAAATGGGGTTTTTGTCCTAACATAACTTTATAGAATACTATTCGTAGCAATGGTAGTAGGAAGTTTCGTAGCGCAAATGCACATGACGTACAGCTCGTAGCCATTTCGTAGAAAGAAGCTGTTTTATTTGCTACGATTTTCTACGAGCTACAACACGAATACTTCTTATTGTTAAGGTTGATATTGCCTCCTAAATAAAGCTGTTTGTCTAAATGAGTTAAATTTATAGTGAATAACTTTTGCGAAGACTTAACTTCTAAAGAAACATTCTATTCTTGATAAATTTATTTAAAAAGTTAAATAATGCGTCAAGTTGCTATTAAAACAAAATAACAAAAGAAAATTAAGTATGTTTTTCTAATAACTCAGGGCAGTTTGAACATTTCTGTCAGAAAAAGACTAGGACAAGATGGCGGAAAGAACAAAACATTTTTTGTTTAAATAGCAAATGTTCGCAAAAGACAAGGCTACGTGGGAAGTCAAGATAGAGACTTAAAGAAAGAAGAAGAAGAAAGAAGACTTACCCTCATATTCATAAAAAATTACAGGATTTTGCTTTACCTGTTGTAGTTTAAACATCTTTTGTCCTTTTCCCTCTTTTCGAGATTTGACATAACAAGCAAGACCGAGACAAAACACAGTTCAACTAAAATGGCTTTAGCAAACGTTTGTTAGCTTTATGTATTTCGGGCTACACTGCAGTAGGACTAAATAATCTAAGAAAAGTATAACTGGATATAAAAAGCGAACCCTGGGATTATAAGTAACACCAGCTAAGGAAGCAACAGGTAACGCGCTATTGTGAGAAGAAATAATGACTGAATGACTAAAATGACTCAACATAATATTATACTGAAGAGTTATAGCAACAGCTATCTTTAGCACAAGATAAAAGGATTCCCTGCTATTTTTGCAAAGCCAGAATATATTTACATTCGTAATCCTGGCGGTGCACCGACGGTAATATCGGAGTATGAACAATTTTTCGTAATTTTGATGAAATTGAGCGTGTAAGAAAGTTCTTTGTCTTGTTTAATGTCTCCAATTGTTTTTATTGGAACAAGTTTACAGCTCCCATGCTGGTCTGGGAGAAATAAAAAAACTTAGAATGTACCAGCTGCTTCTCTTCCTGCGATCGAGGGAATGGGCAAAAATGCAAATCATGTTAACAGGCGATGCGGCTAGCAACCCATCACTGTATTGATTGCTTTTCCATCTTCTCGCCCACCATGACGCTAAAAGTGGCTTTTGGGTCTTGCGGCCCTGGGCTCTGCATAGAACCGCAAGACCCAAAATGCTCTGTCTGCCCCATTAGGAATAAAGACGTGTATGTATGTATGTAAGTTTACAGCTTTAAAAGGGTGAAATTTTATTTAAGGGGTTGGATGATGGTTAGTACTAATTTTACTGCATTTTTAAAACTCTATTTGCTGACACGCATTAAAAATATACAACTCATAATAATATAAATGCTAAAGTCATTGCATAGGCTTCATTTTATTCTGGAAGTCAAATAATTTTATTAGAATCGGAGAAGAGGATTATTTGGTCACATTTTATCTACCAATCTACACTATATCTATTAAAATCGTATAGAGGGAGTGAATGGCAATTTATGATATAAACTACCACGATGTTTGAAGAACCATTATAAAATTAAACTTTAGCTGCCATTTTCAACATCGGTTCCCAAATTCAATCAGTGTCAATTGAAAATCGATTCACTTTGAATTTCATATAGTCTTTTGAGGAAAGTGCTTAACGATCATCTACTATGAGCCAAGTTGCTATATACCAAACTAGTTTGGTGGTTTTTGCAGAGTTGAGTCACAAACTACAACTCGAAATCTAGCTAGAACTATTTAATTAACTTAATCCACAATAGATTTACTTCCATGCTAATCTGGGAGAAAAAATAGAATATACCAGTTAAGTAACTGGTCGATAGGCTTTTACGATCTGTGCGGAAACAGATGTCTATCGAGGGGATGGGCGAGATTTGAACTATGTTAATAGGCGATGCGGCTAGCAACCCATCACTATCCCGCCATCGCGCTAACTAGCCTTTGGGACTTACGGCCCTGGGATCTGTCTACCCCGTCAGGGATAAATCCTACTAATATTATAAATGCGAAAATGAGTTTGTATATTTGTTTGTTACCACTTCACGCTTCAACCACTGAACTTATTTAGATGAAATTTGATATGTATATAGTTTGATAACCAGGGAGAACATAGGACAGTTTTTATTCCGAAATTCCTCCTTCCTCCTACGGTGAGCGAAGTCTACGGGCACAGCTAGTGCGTGTTAATGCAACTGTATCTGTAAAATAGCTTTCTCAGCAGTTTCTACGTTTTCAATTGTAAATGTGCCATTTTGGGTATGAAACTGGTTATTTCGATAATTGATTATCGCGGATGACATTTATCGAGCTACCAATCATTAATCCACAATGATATTTGGTTTATTTCCGTCGGCTGTATTTTGACGATTCATTATGAGGCTTACCTACGTCATTTGTATTCACAACGTGCCGGTTTTATAGACACGTGTACGACAAGTTATAATACTTTTATAGTTTTGCTTCAATTTAATGATATTGGAGCGCATAGTTCCCTTTCTTTCATAATTTAAATGTATATTAAACAAAAACTTTATTCACCAATAATAATAACTGGATTCCCAGTGCAGTCAGTCAACGCAGGGCAGTTTGTGGCGAGCTGATGGTGAGTGGCGACACCACGTACCCTACCTTCAGGGGGACCATGCACACATGCGCTTACACACACACACACACACACACACAGTTACACACCCCCCGCCTCTGTCTTGCCTTGACCGGCCGGCCAGAGTGGAGTCGCAAGAGCAGGACATACGCTCCAGGGTGGAAGTGTATTGCACGTAATGGCGTAATAACGGGGAAATCCGCTCTCGGGGGTAAGCTCCGTGATGGTGAAACCGGAGCCGCACCTCTCGACACCCTCAGCTGCTCACATTGTCATTGTGTTGCGCCCTGACCGCATTTTCGTGGCTTGTTAGGGTGCCCACAGGCAGTTTAGCCCACGAGCAGCGAGTCACCATCTACCAGATAAAAAAAATTGTAAGAAATTTTAGGTAAATGTCCGTATCTCACTCCATAACCCAGTTATCTGGTCCATTAACATCCCATCCTCATAGCCCAAACCAAGTTAATCCCTCCCTGGCAATAGTTTAGCAGCTTTGGAGGACTGTCCATTGGTGCATCTCAATGGTACACCAGGGGATAAACCTCCATAGATACAGCCATCTCACTTTTTATATAAAAAGGTACTGCCTCTTCATGTTGGCTCCATGAACGCCTCAAAGGACCGGGTCACCATGGACCCGTAGCTGAAAAGTGTATCATATGTTGATACACTTTTCAGCTAATAATAATAAAAAGCATAAACCTGTATAGATATCTAGCGTAGCAAACACTTTATTGTAATGTAGGTATTTTTATCACAAGAATGAAAAAAATATCCAAAACTTAAAAAAAAACACTTTAGAAAACTTCTCCGATGTTATTTGTAACAAAATAACAAAAAAAAAACATTCTTAAAGAAATATACATATGTCATTAAAAATTGAACTAAAAATTACTTACTGTTTAATTATTTTATTTACATGAAAATGGTTATACATATTACATGCATTGTACTCGACAAAACAATGCCTACACACGTGAGTTAATTTGATTCCAATGATGAGGCCCTAACCTACAAAGGCCCTTCATCGTTTATTTACAAGAACTACGTAACAGCATTCCGAAAATCAAAAGAATCCAATTCAATTCCACTAAGCGGCTTAGCATCTCGAAACTTGCGTATGAGCCGTGAACGTTGCGTAGGGATGGGAAATGGAAACTTGTGGGCCAAATCTGGCCCGGAATATGTTTAATTTAGTCTGAAATAAGTATAAAACATTTCAGTTTCATCATCATCATCATTATTAGGTCATTTTGTCTCCACTGCAGGAGCACGACCCTCTGTACTACCAGAGCCATACTTGACTAGAGCAGCCAGAGGCCTTGGCCTACACTCTCCTCGCTGGCCAGACGGGTTGGAGAGTCTCATTTATGTTTATAAGCTTTGTTTAGCTTGTATTTCCTAAGTCACCTTCTACGACATCCACAGGAGGACTTTTAGTTGTCCTATTCTACTTTCCTATCGTACCAGTTTCAGTTTAAGACAACTTTAATATGCATGTGTGTATTTTGGACTGAAAAATGGTTTTGGTTCATCAGAAAGATTATAAAATATTTTTATGCACTATTTTCGTTTCTCTGAATAACAAACATTGACGAGGATACAGCGCATTTAAATTTTGCCTTATGTCACGCTCTTGTATGCCTGCACTAAAAAAAACAATAACATCTGTCAACTGCCAATGTCTCTTGTTTTAAAACCATCGTTATGTTGGTTGTTGTCGAGTTGTTGTGTTGGTATTAGTAGATGACAGTGACAATACAGTACAGTACTGTAAGTGGAAAATTCCGACTTTACTCAAGGAATCTTCATTGTGTCGTCACTTCCTCAAATAAACTTGAACTTGGAGGCTTTACCTAGAGGTTATTCTTCGAAATGATTTGCCAATTGACAAGCCAATTGTAACTGCGAAGCTACATTTTTCCATCCCTAGTCTTAGCCTTTCAATAGGTAGGTATCTCTAAATGTTACCATTATACGCATGAAAATCTGTTCGCTAGAAAATTGGAAGTAGAATTTTCATCTTGAATCCGGTAGCTTTGTAACAACTTAAATTTGCGAATGTTGTTTCAGAACTTAGGTTAACACCTTATTGTTGTAATAATATAAGGAAAGGCGAAAACTTTGTTTTATAAGCGGTAATAGACACGTATTTTTTTATATTTTTGCACTTAAAATCTTAAGATTATAGTACAAAGTACAACTGAATGCTAAGCATTGTCTACCAGTTCCCTTTTGGGACATGGCAGAAAATATGGTAGATGGGGTGCAAATTAATTAGATAAGTATATGGAAAGAAGTAAATTAAGGTGTATTTAATTGCATAAAGTATAAATATTTATAATCACAAGATAAACCAAAAAATCTATGTAAATATGCACTTAAAATGCACTTAATTAATTTAATAATAAATGCAAATTATAAACTTACATGAGTATAAATACGTATAATAAACTCATAGGTACTTAAACTTTTATTGCAGCATTGCTTTTTCACCATACCATACATTAAAATATAAAAGATTTTCAAGAATTTCTAGCCTCGTTCTTACCTCATCATTACAAAACAGAAAAAGATAAATGTTTTTAAACCTTCATAACTCTCTAATTAAGACAAAGAACAATATTTTACTTATATAAACAAATTTAAAATAACCAACTTGGGTGAAAATTTTCTTTGTCCGTGACTGGGTAACAGAACTAAAAGCTCGTATACATTTATGCTCCGTAAAGAGAGCGAGACGGCGCAATACCGTTCTATGCGGTAATCTATACGGAACAAGCGATGCCTGCATTGCCGCATCCTTTATTTGAGATATCGATACCAAAATGACACAGTTTGCGGCCGCATGGTCATTAATCTAACGTCGCCGAACTAACGCAATGTTCAGCACAGACAGTTCGGATCAACAAACTTAAATTGCTTTTTAGGGTTCCGTAGGAAAAGAAAACATTATAGCCATTTTTTTTAAATGTCAGTCTGTTTATCTTTCTGTCCGTCCGCGATTTTACTCAGAGACTATAAGTACTAGATAGCCGTAATTTGGCATGAGTATGAGTATGAATCACTCCGTGGTAAAATTATAACTTGAAAAAATATTTGGTATTATAGTGCAAATTTTCAATAAAGAGTCACGTCAAAAAAATAACGGCTGTAGTCTGTAGTATACATAGCATAATTTTAAGGAAAACTATTAGAGCTAAGGATAGGGTTTACATATTTAAATGTTAAAGACGACCAACTTATAAAATTTACTCGAAAAAGGAAAATTTAATAGAAAAAAATAGTTTATTAGACTTTTTAGTTGCGTGAACTCAAAGTCGGCATTCGTAACTAAGTAAACCTACACTGCGCGTGTCCCGACACGCACTGTCGGTTATTGAATATAGGTACAGCATCATCATAACACATACTGGCCAGCAAATAAATACAAATTCAGATACGAACAGGCTTATAGAAACTAGATCATAATTTCTTTAGTCGTGTTATAAGTATTTTATTCGTCTTCTTCCATCATTTAAGTTTTGTTATTTTTATCTTTTCGATCCGGTTTATACGAGATAAATTCCTAAATACGCTTTTTACGAGTTCAGTTCCTTCCTGTTTCTCAAGAAAAATATGACGACATTAGTACAAAAATAGAACTCATTCTAAAGATCAGTCGATCGGGAATTTGGTAAATGGAAAAACGGTTTTAAAAATATTTCAAATTTCGATATATGCTTGTTTGGATAAATAGCACCATGGTTTGTTAAACACTGAAACACATGGTCCTCAATTACCTCTAAAATTAGGCGACTGAGTCAGAACCGTAGTCTAAGTACTTAATTACAATATACATTACCCACAGCAAACACGAATAGCCATGTAAAGTGATATACTAATTGACGTAATGGACAGAATCAATAACCTTATTATGTTTGTTTTATCGCATGAAGGGTGCCTAGCGCCTATCCCCTATTTATGTTCCTGTATGTGTTTCACATATTAATAGGTTCTTTTACTGTGTATGTTTTTGGTTAATCTTAATATAGAAAACAAATTTGTTTTAGTTACACTATTTATAACTCAAGAACGGCTCGATCGATTTAGATGAAATTTGGTATGGATATAGTTTAAGACCCAGGTAAGGACATAAAATAGTTTGTATCCCGAAATCTTACGGGAAGCGGAGACTGCGGGCACAGCTATTTCTAGAAATAAAATAAAAAATATCATTGAAAAGATTTTTTCAAAACGGCTATTAAATTGGTTATTTAATAAAGTAGTAATAATCATTTCAACGTGGTGGGAATATCTCACTATCTCTTTCGTAAGCGCGAGACCTATAGCAGTGACGTCAAGAGTGCTGTACGTGCTTCTTTCTCTGTTTCTTTCCCTTCCATTAGATTTGAAAATTATAACTTAATTATTATTGAGCAGCTTTATCATTTTCTTTTTAATTCCGGATTATGTTACTTGTTAATAAAAATAATAAAAATTATTGATTAAAATACCATAGTATGGTTGAGACATACTTAAAAACGTCACTCAGCCCCTCATTATGAAAAACATTTGTCAAGAAGATATTATGACAATATGATAAGAAAATATCTAATTAATTTGACGCAACAGCAATCAGCATTGACTAGGTACCTAAATAGAAAAGGTTATTAATATTGACGCGCTACGGTAGCCCTTAAGAATCCCTTTACCCTAGACCAAAATACAACTTTTCATACAAACGTAGTCTACGTTTTATTTCAAAATGACATGTCCGATTTTGACAAAATTGTGTAATTTCAAAGATATTGCAATTATCTAGGGTAATAACTTGTTTCCTACAGTAAAAATATGAACTTGAAAAAGAACATAGTGCTTTATATCATTTTTGACCATCAGTATGGGAACCTTCTAAATCGTTATATTTTCTTTCCAGTTCATAATTTTACTGTAGAAAAAAAGTTATTACCCTAGATAATTGCAATTTCTTTACAATCACCAATTTTTACCGAAATCTGACATGTGGTTTCAAAATTAAACGTAGACTACGTTTGTATGGAGAAGTCTAGGGAAAGGGGACTCTTAAAGTTGTAAACCTACACTACATACATTGGCAAAAAGTTACCTATTAAGTATGATCTAAAACTACAAAGGGCAGAGAAAAATTTACCTTATCTAGTATATAATTAATAAAATTAAACCACTTGTGTGTTAATAAGTAAAGTATGCACAGGAATCGGATGCAATTACACTTATTATTATTGTGTACTCAAAGCAATCCATTATGCGCGATGAAATAGGTATCTATTGGTTTTGTATTATTAAATTTTATACTGCAGAATTAACTAAGTACTGTTAGAATTTGATTTTTTTTCTTCTAATATACACTTTTTTTATAATTATGAACTAGTTATACAGATAATGTTGCGTATCCCTTAGGAACCTTATTCCGTGAAAAAAAGTAATCTGTCATTCCCCGGTGAAGCAAGAAGGATATCAGCATTGCATTGTTTCGATTTAATTCTCTTTCAAGAAGCTGTGCACGTCTATGCACATGGAAGAATAAAAATGTACTTATTTATGCTTAATAATAGGAGTTAATGTTTTATTTGTGTTGTGTGGGAAAAATGAAATCCTACTAATATAATAAACACGTAAGTTTGTAAGTATGGATTGATGTTTGTTACTCTTCACGTAAGAATTACTGAATGGATTTTAACAAAACTTAACAATAATATAGCTTATACATCAGAATAACACATAGGCTACAATTTATAAAGATACTGCGTAGACGAAGTCGCGGGCACCAGTTAGTTATTCATAAATCAGCTACAGAAAGCATCAATGTTTCAAGTGCCTAAAAATAAGTTCACAAAGACCTGTTAATTAAATCGGAATCACAGAAAGCTATTTCATTAGCGACATCACAAAAGCTGGGTTTTGATAATATTGCTCGGTGGTGTAGATGTAAAATGTCAAGGTCTCAAAAAGTCCAGTTAAATATCCGTATTCGATTACTCGATGTACAAAATGTCATGTAAATCTCCACTCTTTATGTAGAAAAAAGAAGATGTACTTTGGGCTTAACTCTTCTGAAGGTGTACGTGTGACATTTATTTTCCAAAAGTTGACTCAAAAACGTATTTTGACCTGTCAAACCAGAAAGAACATCTTTCTAGTTTTAACAGCCAAAATGACATACATAAAGATACATACCTACAATGACGTCTTTATCCTTAACAGGGCGTGCTTCGGAGGCCACGTTAAGCTGTCGGTCCCGGTCACTGTCGTTGACATTGGTCGTTACCTAAAACCATGTCAGAGGCCCTTAAGGCGGTTTAAAAACTCTGACACTAGTGTTAGTCACTAATACACACGATAAGAAGAAGACAGGGCAGACAGAGCACTGGGTCTTGCGGCTCTAAGCATACAGAGCCGAGGGCCGCAATTCTCAAAGGCCACTTTTAGCGTGATGATAACAAAGGAATCAAAATAGTGATGGGTTGCTAGCCGCATCGCCTATTAAAATTATTATCATTTTTGCACAGTCCCTCGATCGGCTTCTACGATCTGCGTGGGAAGAAAAACAGCTGGTACATTCTAAGTTTTTTCTTTTCTCCCAGACCAGCATAGAAGATATTTTTTTACAAGATTACAGCTACTTATGATAATAATTAGTTTTGGACCACTCTAACCTACCTATATACGAGTAAGTGACTTATATACTCACAAAACCATAGACTTATAAGGTCTTCTTCTTTCTTCTTATCGTGTGTGTTAGTGACTAACACTAGTGTCAGAGTTTTTAAACCGCCTTAAAGGCCTCTGACATGGTTTTAGGTAACGACCAATGTCAAAGACAGTGACCGGGACCGACGGCTTAACGTGCCCTCCGAAGCACGGATCATCTTACTTATCTCTTCAAGCTGCGGCAATACCAGACACAATAGCTAAACAATTGAAGTCGGGAGGAATTCCTCCCAGTGCCGGCTTAGAGGTTATCAGACAATCAGGTGATCAGCCTGCAATGTCCTAGCCAAACTAGGACAACAACGCAAAGTCGTTGCCCCTGCCGGAAATCGAACCCGCGACCTCCGGGTATGAGCCGAACGCTCTAACCACTATACCACGGAGGCAGTTAATAAGATGGATATAGAGTATTATAAAATGTGACCAGAAACGTTTTGAGAATTTCATTTCGAAAGTCAGACCATTCAACAAGTGAATTAAGACTTAATACGAATCTGCCATTCTGTGCCTAAGCCGCTAAGTGAAATAGAATTATTACTTTCACAGTCCCCTCTCGAGCTTTTGCACGTCACTTCGGGGGAAAAAGCCTTTCAGTCTTTGCCTACATCTCTCTTTTAAATATTCAACGTTTTTGCTTTACGGGTCAGTCAGTAATCACAATCGTTTACAAGCTGTTTTCAGATAACTGGTAATGGATTTATGAATGAATTCTAACATTTTCACGTTGAAATATTTTTCTGCGTAAAAAGGTTTGATTGTGTTCCGGTTAAAACTGTCTATTCGTATTGATAGTTGGTCTGTTCATGATTTATTTCGTTTGGCGACTAGCAATTTCGCTTTGAACTATATCGAAGCTCAGACATATTTATTGATGGGCCGAATATTAGAACCAAAACGACAGTTTAGTGACAAAAATACAATTAACTTCATTTTTTTTAATGGAGTTTCTTCCGTATGTCTAAAGTTCATCATAAAAGCTTATAAATAAAAAAGATACTTAAAAATCGGTTTAAGAATCCCCTTACCCTAGACTTTTCCATACAAAAGTAGTTTACCTTTTATTTTGAAACCACTTGTCAGATTTCGGTAAATATTTGTAAATAAAAAGAAATTGCAATTATACATACATACATACATACTATCACGTCTTTATCCCTAATGGGGCAGACAGAGCATTTTGGGTCTTGCGGTTCTATGCAGAGCAAGACCCAAAAGCCACTGTTAGCGTCATGGTGGGCGAGAAGATGGAAAAGCAATCAATACAGTGATGGGTTGCTAGCCGCATCGCCTGTTAACATGATTTGCATTTTTGCCCATTCCATCGATCGGCTTTTACGATCTGCGTGGGAAGAAAAGCAGCTGGTACATTCTAAGTATTTTTATTTCTCCCAGACCAGCATGCAATTATCTGGGGTAATAATTGATTTCCGACAGTAAAACTATGAACTGGAAAGAAAATATGAGGATGTAGAATTTTCCTATACTGATGGTCAAAAATTATATATATAACACTATATTCTATTTCAAGTTCATATTATTACCGTCGAAAACCAATTATAACCCTAAATAATACCAATATCTTTGAAATTACAAAATTTTGCCGAAATCGGGCTTGTCGTTTCGACATAAAACGAAGACTACGTTTGTATTGAAAAGTGTAGTTTGGTCTAGGGTAAGGGGTCTTATGGCGAAGATATCTCGTAACGTACATATGAAACACATACGGGTCGAATTGGTAACATCCTCCTTTTTTGAAGTCGGTAAAAAAATACGAATGGAACATAATAGTCTTATAAGATGGTATAGAGAGATCATAGTTACAAACTCTAGAGGTTACGCGCAGCAAACTAATGGACGTACGAGGTATAAAGTAGAAAATGTAACTGCCTCCGTGGTGTAGTGGTTAGAGCGTTCTGCTCGAATAGTACCCGGAGGTCGCGGGTTCGATTCCCGGCGGGGGCAACGACTTTGTGTTGTTGTCCTAGTTTGGTCAGGACATTGTAGGCTGATCACCTGATTGTCTGATAAGTATGATGATTCGTGCTTCGGAGGGCACGTTAAGCCGTCGGTCCCGGTCACTGTCTTTGACATTGGTCGTTACCTAAAACCATGTCAGAGGCCTTTAAGGCGGTTTAAAAACTCTGACACTAGTGTTAGTCACGAACACACACGATAAGAAGAAGAAGTAGAAAATGTAAAGGGATTCATAAAGAGTGATATTTCAACTCCTGTAGACCGGCATGGAATATATAATCATCATCATCATATCATCAGGTTTTTTTTAGTCTCTACTGCAGGAGCACGACCCTCTCTGTACTACTAGAGCCGTACTTAGTCAGAGCAGCCAGAGGATTTGGCCTACACTCTCCACGCTGACCAGATGGATTGGAGGGGTCTCATTGATGTTTATAAGCTTTTTTTAACTTGTTATCTATGTTTTCCTAAGTCGCCTTTTACGACATCCACGGAAAACTTGGAGTGGCCCTATACTACTCTGCCGGGAACCACACGGTAATACAAACTACATTAACAAAATGTGTATACATTTTAACCAATGCACAAAACATTAACTTATTTGAAATCTCTTCCTTAATCTTACTTGGATTCTGTTCGACCTACATTCGCACAAAGTATAAAATTTATTTTCAAACAAAACGACAAAGTTTTCTGAAGATAAAAGACTAACTTAGAACCAAAACTTTTGGCAGCTATGCGTGTTCCATAAACGCATGGGGTTGTTAACCCTCTAAAATTTTAAGAATCACTTGAAAATCTGGCACTAGTTCAAATGCCGAACATTTCAAAATAATCTCCAGCCAAGATTTTATATCAAAAGTTCATCATCGAAGTAGTGTCATTGGAAATTAATTTAACGTTCACTTCAGTAATTCTGTTATTTTTATAAAGAATAAAGCCCATTTTGTTTTTCCTCCTACGATCTTTCAGTGATTACATATTTATAATGAGCCTAAAATAGCAAAAAAACCCTACTATTTTTAATCAAACGGCGTACATAAAAATATATAATAAATCATATATTTAATTATGTACGAGGAATTCCTTTTAAATTAAGGCCACATTTTCGACATCGTTTCAATTAAGCCGTGTTGCCGTGTAATAATTTATTTCCTTTCGACAGTGTGATTAATTTAACGGTTGGCGGTTTTTCGATGAAGGCCGCTCATGCCTGGCCGTATCCGTAGGTATTAATTGGCAGTTTATTGAAACTCACACTCCTGTAGCTGCAACTGAAAATGTCCTTTTTATTAAGTATATTCATTTATACAAGTTTGCATTAAAAACAAGCACTGCCCAAGATAGATAGTTTAAAGAATAAAGAATAATAAAAAATAGGAATAAATCACACCGATTGAGTTAGCCCTAGACCAAGTTTTTATACTAACTCATAGATACTACATTTAATAATAAATTTATACACATAAACTCCTAAGACAAAGAAAAATTTGAAAAAAGCCATTTTCGTACGATTTGATTGTACTTTTTTCCGTGTTCGGAAATTTCTTTCTTAGTAAAGTTACCTGATTACAAGTCTACAATCCTAGTCTTTCAAAAATCTTTCAGTTTCTACTAAAAACATTTTCCCTAAAAAAACTCATTATTTTTATACATCGTAAAAGGCTTCGCGTGTGAATGGACTATAATGGAGGATAATATACTCCGGTGAATAATCATAATTCCATTTAAGGGCACCGGAGCACAAGACGTAGTGACCCGCGACTAACAGCGCGCGTATTAACGACCCTATACAATATACCGAACAAACCAACTTATATTAATAAACCTCGATCAAAAAAGAGGGTTGCTAATGGTACGTTCGATGGCTATTCCTTTCTGTTTAGCTTTCTTTTCAAATTTTGGATTCTGAACGGGTCACTACACTAATTTCATATTTTTACGTTTGATAATTGTAAATCAATTGTTAATTGGCTACAAGGGAAGACAACCGATTGACCAAAGCCGTAGCCGAGACAGGGGAACAGAACAGTAGGAAAAGTGTAGACCAAGTCCTCTGGCTGCTCTGGCAAAGTATGGCTCTGGTAGTACAGAAAGGGTAATGCTCCTCCGACAGAAATGATAATAATGATGATGAATCTAGATACTGACACGGATTCGAGATAGCTGAAATAGGTACATAATAAAACAATAGGCAAGATGGCTGCTGACATTTCCCTCTATTACTTACTTCCAATGGGCCAATAAAATTAATATGACACCGCCTGCTGGCGAATAAAGCGTTTTGCTCGTAAATTGACAATGAGTACATCGTACATTTCCACCTATTCAGTCGCGGGTGGGTTCCCTTTGCGCTTTTTGAACCTGTTTGTTTGAAAACATTTAACTCTGTTACGTTTAAATCTACTATTTTCTTTAAAGTTGTAGCAAGTCAAACGTTAGCCAATGGGGCAAGTAAAAATGCCACACACCAGTGTGGCATTATAACCAGCACCAGTCCACCACCTAGACTTTGTTGCAGGAAAGGCTCTGGATGCTTTGTTTTTTTTTTCATTTTCGTGTGTTTAGGAAAACTGGTTTCAGATTTTTAAGCTAAAGGCATTTGATATTACTTAACAATTACTATACAACGATGAAAGCCAGGAGCGTCCGAAGCACGGAGGAGCTCAAGAAGTTTTTTGCCACTTATGGTCACCCATCCAAGTGCAATTTAAGCAGTTAAGTTGATTAAAACAACTCGCAGCTATTCCGTACCTACTTGCGGTGCGTGATAGCATGCATATGTAATTAGGTGTTTTAAATATATTTAGTACATAATATAGAGAAAGATAAATCTTTGTTAAACATAAATTGCGCAATTAAAATCAATTTAAATAATCGTATTAACTGTTATTACGTATTTTAGTACCTACTTAATTTATTTTTATTTTATTTATTTAAAGTTGTACTTGATTTCTAATATGTATCGCGGCCGCTAGAAAGCCATATAGGATCGAAAGCGTTGAACAAAGCAGAACAAACTTTTGCAAGACGTAACTGCCTGGCGTGAGCCGAATTACTTCTTTATTTTATATCAAGTGATAATTTCTTACAATTTTAAGGCACTTGACAGCTATTTAGTCGTAAAATATTTACTACCAAGCCATCGTCGGTACAGAGACCTCAGATGATACTTAAATAAGCAATATTAGGTGTAAGTACATTCTGTCAATTGTATTGATCAGTTATAAACTAGGGCAGGCATTTTGAAAATCTTACGTCAAAATTGTCCTATTCTTAAAATAAAGGGTTTCTTTACAACTACTACATTACGCGAGTCAGCCAACAATAATAATAAAGATATTCAAGTTTAGTCAAACAAAAATATACATAGACATATGATACAAATGCTAGATTACCCGAGTAGGACTTCGCTTGCTTTACTAGCTTTTTCGATGAAAAACTTTCCTGCACTATCAAGATTTGTATGCTTCCAGCGCGTATTGATCGATGTGATTTTACTTGCAACGATAAGCCTCGGTGACACTGCGATAGCAGGCTCATATCGCGAGCTTATCCGAACATTGTGTTATATATCTACTTACTACGAGAAATTGTTACAAAATCTCTGCTTTGAAATATTCATAAATATTCATGGATAGACCTGAATTTCTTTATCAGACTTCCATTCTTGGGTGACCATTGATAAAGACAATACGTAATCTTTAGGAACTGAAATGGAAAGCGCACTCAAAGATGCAACTTCGCACGTGCTAAGTTTTTTTTTTTACTGTAGTGGCCAGGGTTTATATTTTGCTTTAGAAATATGCAAGCAAACTGTATATTTATACAGATTGGTCTGTATTAATGCGCAATTGCTTTAGAAAAATCATTATTTTAATGAGCGCAAAGTAATCGAGTACAGACTATGGGTGTCTGTACTGATATACAGTGTAGCAATACGTGACCAGGGTACATCATAATTATGAACTTTCCTATGGATTTGACTATTCTTTCAAAGTACAGAAGTCTTTATAGAAACTTACTGAGGTACAATACAAGTACAATTTTTAAAAGATTGACCTTTATCATTATCATCTGCAATAAGTTTGACGTCATCGTAACTAGGTATTTAAATAAACAAAAATACACAAAAGAGCTTTAAAATAATGTAAACATAGTAAGATAAAACCTCAGCCTACGTTAAAATTCCACGTTTAACATCGCCTTTATAATCATATCATGTAAATGGCGCGGTTTACAAGAGTCCAAACGTATTTAAATTATAAACGTCCTTTCGGTGATTATGTGGGTGTGTTGCCATTACTTCCAGTGCTCTTTGTCGCTTTTCTATACAATTTTTTTTGTTGTACCTGTTTTGTCCTATTGTTTGGCAAAGGTCTCTCCCATCTCCATTCACTTATCTCTTTCCTGTGCTAAGCTCGTCCATCCCTTCTGAAGTGCCTCAATATCGTCTCGCCAGCGCTTTCTTGGCCTACCTTGGTAACCATCTTTAGGCAACCACTCTGTTGAAATTCTGGGCCATCTTTTGCTGTGCATCCTACTGACATGCCCTGCCCAATTCCACTTTAGCATGGCGGTTTTATGTCCCACATCAACAACTCCTGTTTTTGAGAGAATTATGGCGTTTGGTATTTTATCTACCTTTTTAATTCCGATTTGATTGATTGGACTTCAACTCCTCCATCAATGACCACGTTTGAGCACCATAGATTAGGACAGGTTTCTATACAATATGTAAAAAAAAAACCTGTCCGATCCGTTAATGTAATGTTGGGTAGCTTGTATAGGTTCTATTTATCGGTTTCTCCCATCCATGAAATCGCAAAGAGAAACTGCGGCTCCATACAAAATGAAATGCCTTTGATTATCGGACAGGGTTTTTTAACATATTGTATATACATAGTTCCTAAAATTTGGCTGGTGGGTAAAAAGATACCCTGCTTTTTACCCACCAGCCAAATTTTAGGAACTTAATAAATCCATGATATTGAACTAAAAAAAGTTATTAAAATTCGATGTAAAATTTCATTGCCGAGCATCGAGTTGTATGGGAAGCCGTATTTTTTTTAATTTGTGGAAAGTTCAGTATAATGGACAGACTTATTCCAAAACTAGCCGAAGCCCGCGACTTCGTTCGCGTGGACTTTATGTCTCTGGAAAATGCTCATCAGGCTGAACAACTTTTACTAAGGCAGCATTTTTATATCTGTTATAGTTTAGCTGGACCATTATGGTTCTGCATCAGGCGTTCCATTTTCCAAAATCATTTATACCCTATATGTTGCCCAGGCTTAATAGCTATATAACAATAAAAGTTTCATTTGAATCCATCCAGTATTTCCGGAGATTAGCGTGTACAAACACACAAACAGACAGACATTTTTTTATAAATTCTTACAACGTCTCCATTGCCCCCAATATTTTTTTTGAAAATATATTTAATGTACAGACACACTTTTTTAACTGTTTTATTATATGTATAGATATAGATATAGATTTGGCCGGTGGTTTAAAAGACAGCCTGTTTATGTTGCAACGTTTATCGTATGCAAGTTTCGTAGCAAGTATCGTTTATGCAAGTTGTATAAAAAATATGTTCTACAACGTTTCTTATTTTTTTTATAAATACGAATACGAGGGTAAGTTACGTAGCTATTGTGTGTGGGTGTGCTGCCATTAATTCCAAATCGCTCGCAGGTTACATGAACATTAACTTAGAAGTTGTATTGTAAAACAACGCATTGTAAAAACGCCCTTAATGCTAATTTTCTATTTAAGAAAAAGTATTCGCTCGAGGTACTCTTTATAGAATACTAAGAATTTTCAAACGCCTACTGTCTGTATTTATAAATAGTACGTAATAATGCCTGTGAAAAATAATCTAGAGATAACTCCTTTGTTGCACCGACAGTTCATTATTTACTATGTTTACTTTTATAAATATTTTATTTGTAAAGTGTACATGAATCAATAAAATTAAAATAGAGTTTTTTAGTTACAATCGCGGGCTTATTTTACTAGTTTAATGGACAGCATGGAGATTTATACGAAGACCTAGAGCCGATATTACCTATTTCTTCCCTTATCTCCTTCTGTATCCTTTAGGTCTAATATCGTTAGAAGGCAAGCATTGTTTGGAAGATCTATTTGCCACTATAAGGCAATTATGGCTCTCTCTTCCTGCGATAAAACGTCGGTGCCCTCGCCAGTTATCAACCTAAACGCATACATTAACCCAATCGCCTATTTTCTCAAGGTTCATCGTCACCGCATGGTTATATTCTCATTAGCGCAATAGCGGCGTATTTGCATGATTATCGTTCGTTTCGCAAAATACGTCCACACTCGACTGAATTCGTGAGGAGATTTATCAGCCAAATTGCTCTAAATACCGACGTGTATGGGTTAATTTTGCGCAGATTTCAGTAAGTGATATTTTCTTGAATACTGTAGGGCTTCGACAATATTGTTTTATAGTAATTTTTTCCTCGTTACAAAATTACATTTTATGAATGGTTTTTGCTTCTTTATAAACAAAAACGATCTTGAACATAATCTTATAATTTTTCACATTTCAGTTCGTAATTACTTTTCAATAAAGGGTTTCATTTTGCGTTTCCCTATGCTATTTATAACATATCTAACAGGCTTTGTTCTAAATTAATTTAGCAATTGTTAAGTATAGTAAGGATAACATAATAATGTAATTAAAACAGCTAGACGCGAGGTAAATATAATTAAGTGTCGCTTAGTTTACTCATGTGTTAGACTGCGATGCTCTTATGAAATTGATGTCAAAGTAATTTTATCTAAAGCTACGAACTGTTATACATCTAATATAATAATATGATTGCTTTCAAAACTGTTTTAATGAGCATGCCTATACAAAATAACCAAACTTTCTAACTTTTCTAAATAAAGTTTTTAAGCCAAGAAAATTGCTTATAAGTATTTTTAATTACAGAACTGGTTTTTGTAAAAGTGAGGGTAAATTTTACCAAAACCAAAGGATCAACTTCCACCATTAAGGATTTTGTTTTAAAATATACTTTTTGTTCAAGTTTACTTTTTAAACATCGGCAACATTTTTGGAGCAAGTTCAGTCTAACTACCTTCCTTAAAAACAATTATCGTAAACAAAAAAAAGGTGGCAAACAAATCAGCTAAGCGGATTTTGTATGGGAGGATATGGGATGACGAAATGTGCTTTTATTTTCAATATATTTTTTTTAGTAAATAGTTTAATAATATCAGAGCTTGCTCTAAAAATATTGCCGGTGTTTAGAAGTAAGCCTGCACACATGCGTCTCGATGTGTGGCGGACAGTCTATATATTTATAGAATAAAATACCGAAATAAGTAAAACATTTTATTATAATTATGTCATTATATTATGTCAAATAAATGACGACAAAAAATGATGATGTTAACAAAAATCGTTTGTTACAGGACTGATAAGACAGAGGACACCGTATCGAGCAGCGGCAACCTAACCAACAATGCAGTGCGACACAAAATAGTGGTGCTAGGCGCGGCCAAAGTCGGGAAATCCTCCCTCATCACACAGTTCCTCTACAACACATTCTCTCCCAAATACAAAAGGACTATAGAAGAAATGCACCACGGAGATTTCAACGTGTCTGGAGTGAGGCTGACATTGGATATTCTAGATACTTCCGGCGCATACGAGTTCCCAGCAATGCGCGCTCTTTCCATGCAGTCGGCGGATGCTTTTATCTTGGTGTATGACGTCACTGATGCAGACAGTTTCGCGGAAGTTAGAGCCCTTAGAGACCAAATTCATGAGACCAAAGAAAGCACGGCGGTGCCCATTGTCGTAGTTGGAAATAAAGTTGACTTGGCTGAGACTGGAGCGAGACAGGTAGTATGTTTAACTTTATAGTATTTGTTTAGGTGTTAGGAATCTGTGAGATAGGAAGCTATCAAGCGGGCGGCATTCCTTGAAATGTTCGCCCCACTGCTCGATTTATGCTTACAAGCAAGTTTTTCAATACAAACAATATTTTTTCTTTACTGCTTGTTAAAATGCTAAACCACCAGAGGTGCCATTTTCCAAAAGCGGATTTACTAAACAAACTCGTTTTTTTATGGAAAAACCATTCGTTTAGTGGCTCCGTGTTTCAAAAATGGCAGTTCAGATTTGTTGACTTACTAATGCATAAATTACACGAAAGCGCGGAAGATCGAGTGCATTTACTAGACCAACCATTACTATTGATTGTGTCTCATAGATTCCTTATAAATTTAGGTAATTTCAATTTGCAAAAGTTTCTTTTTAAAGACACAAATATCTTTCTCGTAATAGCTTTCAGAATTCAGACCAGCACCGTATTTATTTAACAAGATGGAGTGGAATCAATTCTAGCTGTAATTATAATGTCTAAAGTAATCTCAAAGTTAAAACAGAACTGCGTCGAAACTTCTTGTTTTCGTATATTGTCTTACAAAAGTACTTAATTTAAGTGAGATTCCGCAGTGTTCAAAGTGTGTCACGAAGTCACGAAACACGCTCGTATCTGGTTTTCGTCTCTGGCGATTTACGTTGTGACACTTGTGACATTAGATTTCATGCAGTAAACTGAATAATAACAATGAGACAGTCGTGGAAGCGAGCAAAATGTCATGGACTCTCCAGCTAGAAGGACCTCAGGCTAGGAAATAGAAATCAAAGGAAGAATTTTATAGCTAAAATCTTGCATATTATATTTCTTGAATGTTTGAAAGGTTACGGGTTTAGTTTAAAGTTTGTAAGAAAATAGCCAGCGTTTTCGACTGTAAAGTATAGGTGTACTCATTTAAAATAACGACCTTATTTTATATTCGTTGACATTGTCATCATCGTCATTTTTGCATAAAATTTGGCTGTCTACTTTATTAAAATAAATATTTTCACAGTAAAAGGGGAGATGTATTTGCCCCGGGTTCAAATGTATAATTGCGCCACAACCAAGAGGGACATATGGTAGAAACGTCAACGTATCTCAAAGGGGGAAAATTCTCTGAGAATCTCGCTGTTTCTCCTCGACAAATATTAGTCACATGTCAATCAGCTTTTACGGTGTTATACTCGATTCTCCGTCGAGTTTACTAAGGTTCTGTGTTTACTCGGCCTAATAACACAACTGACACAAAGATATTGTTATCGACACGATAGCTCGCTCTGTGTGCACGCTTTGTTATCGTTTATTTATTTATGTACACCTTATTGTACACACATACAAATGTAATCAGTGCAATAGGCGGACATAATGCTAAAAGCATTCTCTAATAGTCAAACCTTTGGTAATAGGCGTTCGTAGGTTAGTGTCGCCAAATGTAGCCCATACTTAGAAGTCGTCACATCATTAGTACAAATTGTTATTACTAGATAGAAATCGTTGAATATTAATGAGACTCTCAACAGCTTGAAAAAAATTACACTAGTGTTGGTGTAGACGAGAAGAAAAAATCGGATTATTGAAGCCCATTAACCCTTTTTACAAATTCATAACGTGTTATTTTAAACACAATTCAACATTTCATTACCTTTTTTTTGCTTACAGTTTATTTTTCGCGATATCTTCGTATGGAAAATGTATGTTAAAATGGGCTTGGATATTACTTTTCATTCGGCTTTGCGCCAGATAGTATCGTGTAACATATTGGCGTACCGTGTGGACGCAATGTTGTCGTAAAAGTTCGCCTAAATGGGAATATTGAACTCGGTTTATGGTATTTTTAACGAATATCTGGGATGAGTGCGCCAAAGTTTCAATTTATGAGTTACTACCTGGTGCCCTCGACTTCGTCTGCGCAGGATCACACAATATCTTTATAAATTGTAGCCTATGTGTTATTCTGACGTATAAGCTATATTATTGTAAACCTTCATTAAAATCCATTTAGTAGTTTTGACGTGAAAGAGTAACAAACATCCATCCATCCAAACTTACAAACTTTCGCGTTTATAATAGGTATTAGTAGGTAAGAAGTAATTTTTGGTTGCGACGTTGCTCGGGTGGTCAAAGATTATTTAACAATCCCAAGCCCAGGGAACTTGTCATAGCATGTAGAAATTCAAATATACTGAGTAAAATGATTTTGACGTGACAACGTCTTAAATTAGGTTGCGGCTGGGAGTCACTTATGAAAAAGTGTAACGCTCGGTAACGTTACGATGAGTCACCGAACGAGAGAGAGGCCCGCCGAATGCCTTGCGTCTCTCTCCCACTCAACTATGTTATCTACGTTGTCACGTAAAATCTTCGCCCGTAAAACCGACTTTACAGGCAACCATTTTTTTTTAAATATATTATTTATTTTTATTTCTTCTACGATACCATATGAGCGCATTTCCCAAAATAAGGGCTAAAACGAACAAGCAATAAAAATATTACGGCTTGTTTTATAGGTCAGTTGAAAATAAAATGAAAACAAATCACACAAATTGAGTTTAGCTAGCCCCAAAGTAAGTTCGAGACTTGTGTTATGGGATACTGAATCAACGATACTATATTTTATAACAAATACGTAAAAATTTATAAAATATGCGTGTCGTGAGGAGAATGTCCCCGTGTGCGGCGCAATAGGTCTAACGTCACGCGCGTAATATCAGGGGGGTTACTCCATAAAATAATACGTTATTCGCACTATAGTGACGTCCTGTTTCTATGTCAAACCAAATTAGACTTTATCATCGTACGTGAGAGCTTAATTTTGCTTGACACTGAATCGCGGATTCGCAGTAAAGTACGTCTTTTGTATCCCCGTGGAGTAACCCCCGAGGCGCTAACACAGACCAAATATTTTTATTTGGTCTGAGGCCGCTACATGACAAGTCCTACCCACAGAAAATCACTTCCACCCAGCACCCATTAGCAGCCTGAATGTATGTATTGAAAAGTGATTAAATGTCTGTGTCATGAGGAGAACATGGCGGAGTACGGCACTACATTTTTCTGGCCTAATGTCCGGTGCGGAATGTCGGCCGTGAAATAAGAAGGCCTGCCTTGCACGGAACATCATTTCTTCTTATAGCATTCACTACCAGCCTGTATATGTAGGTATAAGTATAAATGCATCTAATCCGCTAGTTTTTAACAAATCAAATACTTTTTTCTAAACGTCAAAACAAACATTGTCTATGGGATTTGTATGACATAGCACGTGGTGACGTCATGGTTTCTTCGAGTCCAAAATAGCGCTCCTATTATCAGTTAAAAATCACGTCACTTACAAGTAACATTATTTTGAGACGTATTATTACCTTATCAGTACAAAATAATTTATTTTTGACCCTGGATACTACCCAAATATGTTATTCGCAAGTCAAATGCGATGAAATGACCGAGATTTTATATGTAAGTGAAAATTTATCGAATTAGCGTGAGTAGAATGTGGTGGAGTACGGCGGATATGGGCATAATGTCCGGTGCGTAATGTCGGCTGCTAAATGACATGTCCTATACACAGAAAATTCCACATACGCATTAATAGCCTATATACGTCACATACGTAGAGGTACTTTGACCGAAAGTCAGATGCGATGAAATGACCGAGATTTTATGGGTCAGTAGGAAATTGATTGAATATCCGTTTCAGGAGTAGAATATGTCAGTGTGGGCCGGTGCAGAATGTCGTCGCTAAATGAACAGTGAACACGTCATTCTCAGCCACTAACAAAAAAGTTTATAAAAGCACATGCCAGTTTTCTTAGCTTTTCATTTAGAAAAAGAATAACTCGGTGTGAGCCTAATGTCCGGTGCAGAATGCCATCGTTAAATGAACACGTCCTATTTGCAGCCACTAACATAAAATTATAAAAACACATTTGAGATTTCTTAGCTTTTTATTTAGAAAAAGAATTGTAAATAAAATAATTACACTGTGTAATGGAATGTTACTATGGGTGCCTACTTATTCTTTATACCTAGTATATTCTGAAAAAGAACAACCAAAGTAAATTTTCTGTCTTATAAATAACGGCACATTGTAAAAAACTAAAAGCATTTATCTCACTAAATAACTAACTAACGTGAGGTATACCTTATTTTGTTTCTCTGTAGATTTATTCGGCGAACTTTATAAACATACATCGCAAAGCAAAATCACGTGCGGAAACGCTCCAGAGCATAAAACAAATTGAAAAACTAGTTCAAACAGGAACCGGGAGGCAACGTCACCCACAACCGTTATAAAAGTTAGCGTTCCTAAGCACTGAAAGCAACTAACAACTAGTATCGCTCAGTGGAGTTTTCACAATACCCCGGGCGCCGCACCAATATCCGAACCAATATTTATGGAACACATACATCGTCCGTGTTACTTATGCTGGAATAGGACCACTCCACCTCTTCCTGTAGTAAGTAATGCTTTATTGTACACAAAAAAAAAACAATAATTAAAATATACACACAGAAAAGACATTGAAAATGTGCAATGGGCGGTCTTATCGCAATTTCCATGTTTTTTTCCAGGATACCTGTATAAACTAAGTACAAACATCTCGTGCTACTGTATCCCAAAGAAAGATGGCAACTATATGTGAAAAAAAAATTCAAACTTATATTTTACTCCTTTTTGGCATTAATAATATACATACCCATGCCAAAATATAGCTTTCTAGTACTTATAGTCTCTAAGTAAAATCACGGACGGACAGGCAGACAGACTGACAGACATGGCGAAACTATAAGGGTTCTTAGTTTACTACGGAACCCTAATAAAAAGCGGGAAAATGCACCCTGGTCTCCGAATCAGCACAGCTGAGCATGAAACCGGGAACGCGCGAAAAATATGTGGGAAATAAATACCTCGAATTGCTTTTTTGTTCATTTCTAAAGAGCTGCATTTTTAATAGCTCTAGTCGAAATATTCTCAACTAGCTGTGCCCGTGGGCTTCGCTCCCCGTGGGAATTTTAGGATAGAAACTATCATATGTCTTTCCCTGGGTATACTGTATCCATATCAAATTTCATTGAAATGGGTTCAGTGGTTGAAGCTTGAAGTGGTAACAAACAAACAAACAAATATACAAACTCAATTTCGCATAATATTAGTAGGATAGAATATTATAGGAAGTAGGATAAACAGCAGCACTTTAGACCACTCACTTGATCCATCATGTCAGTTGTCACGCCGCTTGACTTTTATTAAGTTCCCTTTCGTCTGTTGAATAATGTATAAGTACAAAAAAATTATGAAAATGCGTTTCACGCAAAGACCTACACTTTTTTTACGGTTTTACTCATCTGATTTACGTTAGTCTATTTTTTTTTTGCATAGAATATTTTATCTTGATCGAAAACCGGAAAGTTTGTCAAATTGAATTTGCAAAATTTGAGTAGAACTCATATAAACATTGCAAGATAATAAAAGCTTCTCAAAAATATGACCGAATAATGATTTCGTGTTATGAATGGTGAGCGTGATTTATAGATGCACGTTTTCATTTTGCTGACTCCCCATTGAAAAAATAGTTTATTGCTATTCTTTCTGCATACGCCTCGATCGTTTGCAAACAAAACGCTAAATCATCGTGTTCATTGGGGACTAATATTGTAATGGGACATGTGACTTACTAGCGGGATTGCAGGAAAATGGAACGAATGTGTAGATGGCAACATTTGTCTTTTGGTGGAGACAAGGCATTTTAGATACACGTGCGTGCGTACGTGACGAGATAGAATGCGACTTTCAAAATGATCAAATGTGACAAATTCTCTATTTCATGTGTAAATGAAAAAATTTGAGTTCAGATTCCTATTCAACCATATCCAGCGTCTTAGTTTTGAGATGGCCAAAAATATTTTTTTTTGGCTGTCTGGTTGTCAGCCTGTCTGTTCTCGCCTACGGGTCGCATTTCTTAACCGGTTCTTGTTAAATTTTGTGAGTTAGTTCGAAAATAATATAGATTTTTGTTGTCAATTCAGTTTTTCAAAATTGTGAAAATATATGGGGTTGAAAACTTACAAAATTATATTTCAGCCATATCAAAAAAATGTCAAAACTTTTTTGTTACCCTTATTAAGATGCAACTTTGTTGTCCGAACAACTTTTTTATCCGATAAACTTCAACGGGCCAGCATATGTAAGTTTTAATATTTTTAAATTTTCTGATAAATATGTTTTTTAGATTACTATGAATTCTTTCCGGTCGGGTTTTATATATTCAAAATTTTTATTTGGCACCTATATTTCTTGTATATTTATATACTAGCTGATGCCCGCGACTTCGTTCGCGTGGACTTTAGGACTCCGGCATATAAATATGGTCATCAGGCTGAAAACCTTTTGCTAATTCGTCATTAATGAATATTTCTAACAGTTTAGCTGGACCATTATATTTTTGCATCAGGTGTTCCAGATCTTTGAGTTTTATACCTCAACAATAAAAGTTCATCAGGCTGAATAACTTAGGCTAAGGCGTCATTTCATATTTCTTTACTATTTTAGCTGGACCATTATGGTTCTGCATCAGGTGATCCAGGTCTTCGATTTTTATAATTCAATAAAAAATGCTGAGCATGCTAAACAACTTTTGCTATGGCGTCATTTATATATTTCTTATAGTTTAACTGGTTCCAGATCTTTGATTTTTATAATTATAACTCAACAAAAAATGCTCAGTGGGCTAAACAACTTTTGCTAAGGCGTCATTTTCATATTTCTTGTCGTTAAGCTGGACCATCAAGTTTTTGCATCAGGTGTTCTAGATCTTCGATTTTGATATCTCAACAAAAAATGTTCATCAGGCTAAACTACTTTTTGCTAAGGCGTCATTAATATATTTCTTATAGTTTAACTGGACCATTAAGGCTCTGCATCAGGTGTTCCATTTTCTAAAATCAATTATAGCCTATATGTTGCTCAGGCTTAACAGCTACATAACAAAAAATGTTTCATTCGAATCCGTCTAGTATTTCCTGAGATTGACGTGTACTAACAGACAAACAATCGCCCATAGAAAAATTATCTTTAAACTTTAAATGATGATAACTTTTTTATCTGACAACAGATTTCGATGAAACAAGCCTATATGCTGCTCAAGGATGAGCTTAATCTTTTAGTGAAAACCGCGTAAAAATCTGTTCAGTAGTTTTAAAGATTAGCGAGTACATACAGACAGACAGACAAAAAAATCCAAAAAATCTTTTTTGTGTTCTGTTACTCTTTTCTTATATCCCACATCCATTTTTTTGTAATTTTTATCAAATGTACAGACACGCGGTTCCTACTGTTTTATTATATATATTGATTTATAAATTTTTGTGACCTCGAAAACGGCTCTAACGATTTCGCTGAAAATTGGTATATGGGGGTTTTCGGGGGTAAACAATCGATCTAGATTAGTCTTATGTTTGGGAAAACGCGTATTTTCGAGTTTTCATGCGTTTTTCTTTCCACGCAGATTATGGTCGCTAATTTCGTCGCGCCGGCCGCTATTTGTTTTGGCTCAGCAGTTTAGGATGCAGACCGCTAGAAAGAGTGTTACGGGTCCGAATCCCACTCGGTGACTTACTTTTGTTTTTTATATGTTCAAATTTATATATAATTTTTAAAGTGAAAACTTCTTTAGCGGCGTTGTGCACTTTTTTTGGAATGGGTAAAAAATGTTAAACTCGCGTCAGGACACGTGACCTGATCGAAAATTCGTAAGACGGCGCAGGGCGCTTGCGCGAATGTTCGTGTGTGTTTATGTTACAGCGTGCTACGCGCATCCATGGATGGTGACAGCTGATGGCTCGACCGTCTGTGTAGTGGCCATACTGCTGTGTATTTGAAAATGATTTTGTTGAAAATGAATTTGGTCATGCTTGTGACATTTGTGACAGACTGTGGTTCAGAAAAGATTTGAAATATTGAATACTGATAATGAAAGCAATTCGTGTAAAATAATTTCCTAACCATTCCAAAATATCAAAAATGCGCAACGTTAATATTCAAGTTTTCACTTCTGCCGGCACTCCCAGAGTGCAACCCGTCGTTTTTTTTATTTTGTATTGTTTTTAGACAATTTTAGAAAAGACGTAACCGAGCAAAGCTCGGTCGCCCAGGTACTACCCTTGTTAAAACGCAATTTTTTTTGTAAGATCAACTTTATGAACCGACTATAAAAAAGGAGGAGGTTGTCATTTCGCCGGAATCTTTTTTTTAAGTATGTTCATCAATCACTCGAAGTTACCTAGACCAACATGAAAAAATCTTTTTTGTTTTAAAGGGAAAACTTGTCAGGTGGTCCCATAGAAATTTTATCAAAATGGGTTATGTAGTTTGGTATTGAAGTCAGTTTTTAGTTTTGAAAAATTATATCCGATAAAATAAACTTCTACGGGTCGAGGTCGAGGATGACTCGCGAGGTCTACAGCTCCCGAAGCTACTAGTTTTTTATCACAGTCAATAAAACTAAAACTACAATCTAGCTACAAAAATATTTATAATTAGCTGCGCCCCGCGGTGTTACCCGCGGTTTAAATAGCCTATGTGTTAATCTTGGGTGTCAGCTTACTGCATACCAAATTTTATCAAAATTGGTCCAACAGTTTGCGCGTGCAGACGTAACAAACATACACACACACATACTCTCAAATTTTCGCCTTTATAATATCAGTGTGATAGGCAAGCTTCCATCCATTAGTTAGGAATCAATCAATCAATCAATAAACATAAAGACTAATTCAATCAACCCTAACTATTAGAGAATGCTTTTAGCATTAAGTCCGCCTATTTGTACCAATTACATTCGTATATGTGTAGGTACAATATATGTGTAAATAAATAAACTATGTTTTTTTCGGTGGAGTACTGCTACTAGTAACCACCCGCTCCATCTGATTATACATACATACATACTATCACGTCTTTATCCCTAATGGGGCAGACAGAGCATTTTGGGTCTTGCGGTTCTATGCAGAGCCCAGGGCCGCAAAACCCAAAAGCCATCTGATTATAAACATTAAATATCATCTGTATAGTGAAAAGCGTTCTTCCTAAGGCTGCCTGCCCACATCCGATAATCGGTGGCCGATTTTTTGTAAGAGAAAAGTAGAACGTACTGATTGCAATAGTGCAACGCACGCGTCCCTACAAAAAGTAGGTCAGATTTTTATACAAAAAAAAATCGGCTCGACTATCGATCCTACAAAAAGGCAGCACCCTAAAATAGATATTCCGAGTCAAAAGAATGTTGTGTTTTACAGAAATACCTAATCTAGACAGCCGTTATATTACACAAACCATTTCAACCTACTTTTTATCGGTTCACAACTCAAAATCTTTTAACCTTAAAAAGGATATTTAGCACATACATTTTAATTCTATAGTTTATCTTGAAATCAAAATTTAAATTATATAGCTCAAACAGATATTGATATACCTAATAACGTTTAAAAAACCAGTGAAATAACATTGATTCACTTATCCATGATCAAAATGGTAACCTATTTCCATATGACCTATAATGCGTCCGTGAATATGTTTTTTTTTTTGCATTGCGTCAGCATTGCCATCTTCACGAAATCTTTACTCCCATTTGTATATATTTGTACGATTCCCACCACACATTCGGTCCCTTATTTACCGCATAACCCCGTAAAAATACGATGTGTTCCGCATTCCGCCTAGCACCCATAAGTCGCCTTTTCCTTATTATTTGGGCCAACGATAAGATCAATTTGGTCGTTTGCTAAATTCACGCTTATTTCCTAAATTGCTTTTGATTCGGATAACAGCTAGGAGCATTTAATAGGTTTATGTTTTGCCGTGTAGCGAAAAAGAAAATAGTTACACATTAAAATGCATAAATAACTATATTTATAAAATAGTACCTAATTCAAACTAAGAATAGAAAAATACGAACCTATACGTACCTACTATATATATATACCTTTAAAATAAAGATATATAATTTAAAACGTGGGCTAGGTATTATGTAATCAATGAAATACAAATATGTTGTATGAGAGTCAGAGAGCCTTTTTCTCTAGCTCCATTTCCTCAAATGTATTATTCCATTTGCTATCTTTTGAAACTGACATAATACATATTATATTAAAGATTGTGAAGATAGCTTGGAGCTTTGTGTATTTTAATTAAGTAAAGTCGATTTCAATAAAAAATGCCATCTTGGAAATTCAAGTTCTCTTACAATCGTTGCATCTCACTCTTACATGCCTACGTCACGGTCGCGCTCTTTCACAAAACGACATTAAATGTCTTTAAAACTTATTTACTTAAGCTTAGCTAATTTTAATGAGAAAACACACTCTAATACCCGTTTGCACTAAACGTTAGTTAGGCTTGTCCTAGTTAAGATACACCTAAGCCTAAGAACAGCCTAGCTAAACTTTTTGTTTGCACTAACAGATTTGTCTTAACTATGTCTTAGTTTAGGCATTGCCTAGTTAAGAGAATGAAATGAATGATTTAATGAGGGAATTAGATGTCATGGACCAAACCGCGCCGAAAGTCAATGTCAACTGTCAAGCAGGCAGGCTGGCTGTTATATATATTCGTATTTTATTTAAATGTTTTGGTACCTACATACGTTCGGGCTCATAAAGTTAAGAGTCTCCTAAGTGGACTTAGGAATGGCTTAGGGTTAGTGCAATCAATTTTTTTGCTAAGAGCAGCCTAAACGAGTTAGGCAAGGACTTAGGCGATTCTTATGTTTAGTGCAAACGGGCATAAGTCCTCCATCTCGTGTATCAAGAGTGTATCGTTAGACTTAGTACGAACGCAGATTGAGACAAGACTGTCTTAAATAGAAAAGTCTATTTTAAAACTGTTGTGTCTACAACGCCGCGCACCCCGCGTAATACAATTACTGTTTTGTTAGTAAGTGTTAAGGATAACAAAACGCCTAATTAAACAAAACAAAACGCTATCCCTACTCGGGTAACACCGGTAGAATAACTTCAAAATAAATTCAAATTGGTTTCCTTTGTTCACATACACATCATTAACGGCTCATAAACCTTTTCTTTGTAATCTTTCTTCTTATTATATCAGTCCTATGAATTATAATAGTTATTTTGTTTACTTCCGAATATAGTTAACATATAAATAGTTAGCAGATAGTGAAGTCCCTTTTCTTCGTGTTTAAAATTAAGTAATAGGATTTGTTATAAGGATAATATAACTGTCAAACTGTCATGTTGGTTGTCAAAACACAGCTACCTAGACATTTTTGCCTTAAGTGTGCGCGCTCTTATACATTTCAAAGCAAAAAAAGTCAGGCTTGTCGTAGAGCAGTTCTTGTTGGCACTAGACAACTCTGTCTATTAGACGTCGTTGTCTAGTTTGCGCATCTCCATAGTTTTTGCGTAGCAATAGTCCGTTTCGACTATAATTTGCGTTCAGCCTTACACAGTTACGTGCTTACGTCGCAAACTTTCCTCATAAAACAACTTAGCGCAATAAATTTGGAAGCAACTCATTAAACTCCCTCGTCGATTTTCACCAAGTCTCGAACTGCAATTGACATGATAATTACTAAACAATTTGATACGTTCTGCTTGTTCGTAAGCGTTAGCAAATACTTTTTAAATAAAAAAATTACTAGAGCTATTTTTATTGCGAATTCACAATAATATACTTTAACAATTTTTGGGGATAATTTACTAATAAGTATTTTATACATTTTACATAAACGTGGATTGGCTGAATTGATGTTAATTTATGATAATAGAAAAACATGTTTACTAATGCGTGGCTAGTGTCTGCCTGATAACACCTGATATTATTATTTGAAAATATAGTTAGCGCAATACGAAAAAAATCAGACACAAATAAATAAGTTTTTATATCGCATACATTATGTTCCTTGGTAGAAAGAGTTTCATATCATGAATTTTACTTGCTGCTAAAACTTGGCTACAGTTCAAAAATAAGCCTGTTGTGTTAAATAAAATATGAGATAAAAATCAAGATAAAAAGAGTTTACGTGTGGGGATTTAAAATAAATCGAGACACTTTAATTATTGCGGGATTCCGTTCTAGTTTTTTTTTTACTGGCATACGAGAAAGTTTTTATTTCTTTTTATATTATTTCAAAATTCACTGTTTTAAATCTCATATCTGAAGCTTTGTGATGTTTTGTCAACAGGGCATCGTAATCCCAACTAGTTACGCATGATTAAAAGTAGTAATTCATATATAGCATATATATAGCATGATCCGCTGGGCTATGCCAGTGACTTTAGGATTAGCTCGTTGAAATGGCTGTGGGCGGGACACATAGCGTGACGAACCGATGGCCGATGGGGCAAAAAGGTTCTCAAATGGCGACCACGTACTAGCAAGCGAAGCGTAGGACACCCACCCACAAGATGGTTTGACGACCTGATCAAGGTAGCTGGATGGCGCTAAATGCAAGCCGCTCTAGATCGGTCATTTTGGAAATTTTTGGGAGAGGCCTATGCTCAGCAGTGGACGTTATGCGGCTGAAATGATGATGATGATATAGCATGATAGTTTATATTTAGCCAAATGTAATTACGGACGTACATGCGGGGTTACCTCGAATATTGAGAGCCACTATTGAGATTCATTAGATGCATTTAAGCAGCTCGTAAAACCAGTGTTAGCTATTAACCGTCCATAAGAAATCCATAAGAAGGATCACTAACATTGTAATATTTTGCTGGAAAATCCACATTGATAAACAAAATAGATAAATTACCATACCCGACAGGGTTTATATATGATTCTAGTCCGCCACCCGTTCCGGGTTCGATCCCCGGTGAGGGCAAGTTGTAAAATGGCCTTTTTTAAATTGTCCTGGGCAAAGATAATATAATTACTAACGTAACAGATACCCAACGCCATAGAAACTTTTGGACCGGCCTTAAGTAGGCAAATTGAGTAGGCGTTTCTAGTTCCAGCAACTCGCAGAGATGGCAGCACACAGGACTAGCCAAAGCCGCGAAAGCATATCGTAAGTGTTTAAGAGTTCGTCACTAGATGGCGTTAGCGAGAAAACAAATGTTTAGGCATAAGATCCTGAGTATCTATGATAATACACATTTTGGCCATTGTTAATGCTGTCCTACGTACCGTACGTAACCCGTAATCGCGCCATACCTACAAGGGGTAGGTAGCCGCGCGCGCCGCACGAGGGGTGTTAAAATTAACAGATCGGATGCAGGACAGCGACGCGTCGATCATTTATGTTATAAAATATCAAAATTAAAAACGTGTTTGAAGTAAGTGCCATTTATGAAACGCAGAGACACAATAACGAATGTTTTTTCCATACAAAAAACCGTGCGTTTAGTGAATTCCCCTTTAAAAAAAATTACACCACTAACCATTCATATATATAATATAACTTCACAAATATCTAGGTAGGTAAGTAAGCATTTCTCATTTCTTTCATGCACATTATGATAATTAATGAATCGTACTACGTAAAAAATTGCAAAATTATATTAAGTACCTACCTACCTTCTTACAAAAAAAAGAACCTCTTGCAATGTGATAGGTATGTAGGTACTCATAAGAAATCTGAATACGTATAACAAATTTATTTACCAGGCGGTTTATCTTTTTTTTGTTGGGGAAAGTGAAAAAGAGTATGGAAATCTAATAGGTAGGTACTTAGTACTACTTATATATCGAGATCAGCTTCACTTGATTTGAATTATTTTTAGTTCGATGCATGTAATCTTCAAAGAACTGTGTGCTGTGTGCAGCCAATGGAAATGTCGTTTTTACTTTTATATAATATCATCGTAATATAAATATAAATAAAAATGGAGACCTTTGCTCATCAGTGGGACAGTAGGTACCTAAGGTTAATTTAAAATATAATATATATATACAATGTCTTTTTTAATTAAGTACAAATATTTTAAGGTGTGATTCAGTCCATCATTTCGAACAAGATTTCCCAATAAATGTATATCGAAATACGAAAAAAATTTGTAGGTTCTCGTACATATCACCGTTGTCACGTGATATCATTACTAAGGAAAATGAAAATTTTTATTTTTTTTATTTTGATATACCTACATTAATTAGGATACACGGTGATTTTTCATTGGTTTTGAAGCCGAAGGCCACTTCATAGGCATCGTTAGTAAGACCTAATTAGCTAGTCAAAATAAAAATTTAGAAAGAAAAAATGTTGTCAAAAACTTGAATGTAAAATTGTGAGATCAACTAGTAGTACTGCCGCCATACACCGCCCGCCGACCGGCCGGGGTCATCGACATTACGCAGCTGGCGGCCGGCGTATAACTACGTGGTTTCGATCGAAAATCATTTACGCAACTTTTTTATCTTATGACATACAGAAATTTAGATTACATATATGGATAGAGGAATTTATTTACTATACGGCATTTTTTTTCCAAAACCAATAAAAATTCAGCGTGTATATATACTAGTGATCTAGTATAGCCTGTGGTTCGATTTATTACGGGTAGGTATGTCCCTTTCACGTTGTAGAACACAATACAACTAAAATGATACCTATCTACTTTTTTTAATTTATTCACCATATTTCCGTATCATATTCAAAGTTCTTTGGAATTTGATAAAGTTTGATAGGTACGTAGTCGTACGATGCCACTGACTTACTCAGGTGTGTGAATGTGTTCGCCGCCGGTCGTTCCGGGCGCGACCTCGCGGCACTACTTATATCCAAACTTCTGCTTTAGGTAGGTACACGGGGTAGGTAAGTACGTATTGACCCGCAAGTTGATTCATTGAACGAGCATCTAGGTATAGCTAGGTACCTGTGCTCGTATATCAGGTGTTAAGGTGTTACGGTTGCGGACGTTACGATTTACCTAACATCTCCAGCTATGATAATCGTCACTTAGTATTTCGGATAAGTTGTTAGGTATTACAATATAAACCATATTTCGGTGTTTTTATGACATGCATGATGAGATACTAAGTACCTTTAGTTCGTACGGCGTGTGCCTTTTTCAATGATATCTTATCTTATCTTATACCTATTCTTGTATATTTATTTATATATTTCTGTGATCTTGAAAACGGCTCTATCGATTTTGCTGAAAATTGGTATATTAGAGTTTTCGGGGGTAAACAATCGATCTAGATTAGTCTTATGTTTGAGAAAACGCGTGTTTTCGAGTTTTCATGCGTTTTTCTTTCCACGCAGAATATGGTCGCTAATTTCGTCGCACTGGCCGCTATCCGTTTTGGCTCAGCAGTTTAAGAAGCGGACCGCTAGAAAGAGTGTTACGGGTTGGAATCCCACTCGGTGACTTACTTTTGTTTTTTTTATGTTCAAGTTTATTTATAATTTTTTATTTTGTATTGTTTTTAGTTAAGTTTAAAAAAATGTAGTTAATGTTTGAGATGTAACCGAGCAAAGCTCGGTCGCCCAGGTACTTTGTTCGAGAAACAAAATGCAGCACAAAATGATACGAATACGATTTTGTTTGTACACAGTGTACGTAGTATATTTTACTCTGAGGTACATTATTACAAGATATTATAATAGGTAGGTATCATTTGTATAATCTATTCTTACGGACGAGTTAGTACCTACGCTTTATAGTAAAGACGGTGCTGCCATCAATATAATCCCACATAAAACCTTAAAGCACACAAAGTGCCATCTAGTGACATAATTAAAAACCAAAAATTGTGCTTTTAGACAAATATTTCTGAATTTCGTGAAATAGACAAAGAAAGTGCTTTAAAAATATTTATTGCAGCTCATAAAAATCATATTTAATAAGTTAGAGTATTACTTTGTTCAAATAATGGTAATAAAAGATTTTAATGTTTTCCGTGGTTTTAATCGATACCTACTGCGCCATCTAGTGAGGACGGAAGGGTAATAATTACGTTTATATGGCGATGGGTAGGCGTGTCCTGGGTCTTGGATGTTTATCTATTTATGTATTTGTTATAAAATAATAGTATCGTTGAGTTAATGTCTCATAACTAGCGATGTGCCGTTCCCGGGAACGTTCCCACAGTCCCCAGATTTCCAAAATCATTCCCGGAAACGTTTCCAATAATTGGAAATGTCAGAGAAAGTTATAATTTTATTTATGAGACAATTTTTTTATCAATGCAAATGTATTAAACATGTGTAAATGCATTTCTTAATATGTTTATGATACAAATATTTCCAATAATCCATAACATTTACAAATTTCTAGGGAACGTTTCCTGGTTGCCGGGAAAGTTTCCTTGATGCCAGGAACGAGACCCGTTTCCATAGGATATACATCTTATTAATGGAGAAAAAAAAAACATTTTTATCGTTTTATGGTCATTAATATGTTATAAAATTATTTAAAAATTTAAAATTGGCCCTTTGATCGTGCCGACTTTCCTGGTAATAGGTAAAAAAAAATTAGAGTTAAAAATGAATTATTTTGACATTTGATCTGCTGATGAATATACATATTAAGAATACTTAACAAACTATAGCAGAAAACATTCATATGATGAAAAAATAA